>LR994587.1:6208212-7408212 GCA_905187575.2 Celastrina argiolus
TATTGTTTATTGTCTATGTGGACGCAGCATCAATAGCTTGCATTTTCTGTTGACGCTTTACAGCTTTTTTATCAGCTTTAACTTTTTCATCATGTAGACGTCTCTTCTTTCTCAGTAGCCAAATATCTTTCTTTCTTTGCTCTTGTCCAGCCTTCATGCTCTTGTACAGATTTCTGTGTTTCTTCTGAACAAGCTTTTCGCGTAGTCTGAATGCTTGCTTGTCTTCTATCTCCTTCTGGTATGGATGCTCTTTGAAAGTTGTGCCAGTTGTGACAGCCATGGCTTTTTTCTGAAAAAATAAAGTAATTTTAATATTCATATCACAAATGCTTTTTCTAATAAAAATATTTACACAATGGCTATATTAAGCCTTGAAATATTTGTAGAAGTCCAGGGAAGGTTTAAACAGTTTGTATTGCCAACAAAGTGGGCACGGGTCAGCTAGTACAATATATTGTTATGCATATAAGTTTTTACAATAACTCATATAAATAACACTCGTCATCAGGTGCCGATGGAAAAGTGTTTAAAAAAATTGTGTTATAAGTATGTATTCTTTCAATAAACTATAATATACTCTAACTATAACTTCCTGGAAATAAGTAGAATCAGATCATGAATTTACAAACCTTTTCCTTAGCCAGTTTCTTCTTTTCTGGATCAATGTCGTCACCATCATCATCTTCTGAAGATGAGTCCTGTTGCACTTCTTGTTGGTACTGTTTTGTGATGGCGGCCTCTCCATCTTCGTCCTCTTCTGCATTTTCGTCTTTTTCCTCATCAGTAGCTTCCTCAATTTCTTCATCAGATGATTCCGCTTCTATGATTAAAGAAAACATTATAATACTAACTAATTGTTATAATAATAAATATAATACTTATTTATTTTATGTTATTTTCATGTATAAAATATAGGTTGTTGGCACTTAAGCCCTATGTGGCAGGATCGTGACTAAGGAACTGATTCCTGGATGTGCATTTATGATAATGGTATAATAAAAATCTTAAAAATATGTATAGTATAGAAAATTTACTTCCAATTGTATGCACCTGCAATACAAGTTATTCAGATACTTGGCGCAGGTTGGCACAGGGCCAGAAAGAGTAGATACATGCTTTACACCGTAATTTATGTATATTTATTATATTAATGCTTACCTAGAGGCTTGAAGTCAGGATCATTGAGTGCCCTCTGTTCTGGTGGTATGTACACTTGGTCTCTAGTTTTATCAATAAACGGTGACAGGTGAGGTGGTAAAACAGCACCCATTAAATATTGATTGATGGGCAGCAAAGTTCTAGCATTAACACTGTCAAACACCCACTGAGGCTGGACGTAGTAACGTGAGAGATATTGCTTGTCCATGCTCGGTCTATCTACAATGTGATATGCAATAGACTCATCCGACTCATCAAAGGTTGCTCCAACAAAGTGATTACGGTCCCATGACACCTCACCGCCGAAACAACGAATGATAAATACTAATGGTTCCCTTGGCACCTCTCTGTTGATGAAGAATTTTAGGCCCTTGAAAAGTGTTTTAAGTTTTTTCACTTTCTCTTGTTCCTGTCGGGCTTCTTCTATCTTCTCCGGGTCCTTATCATCTGTTTCAAATATGTCAATCTCTGGCAGCTCTTCTTGCTCATGTGCTCCTGCTACTTTTGCAAGAGACAAGTTCATTGCTGCTATTCTCTCTGCTACATACGCATTTTCATCTACCAAATCTTTATCCTCACTGTTGAATCCAGCAGTTAGTTTAGGCGGATATACAATGTTGAGGGAGTTGAATAATTTGAAATTCACAAATCCCAGTAGCATGACATAGAACTCCACAAAGGTGGACATTATCTTGAAATCCACTTCATCTTTATTTTGAGGCTGAAATTCCATAAGGTAATTAAATAAGAAAATATTATATTCTCTGTTGCAACTGAATCTTAACAAATATCAATATGGGCAGCTATGTTGGTTCCAATTTAAATGTCACAAATTCCCTGTACAATAAAGAAAGCAATTACATATTATATTAAATTAGAAACACATGACCAAAATATGTTTATGTCGTAATTTTTTGGTTACATTTTGATCACATTGAATTGGAATGAAGTACATATAAATATAACTATTAGAAAATTATTAGTCTCAAGGGTTTTTTTCATTTAAGCTTACCTGGAAAGAGAAGTGGTGAGGAACTATCCACGTAATAGTCTGTCCTTCAATTTCAGCTTGGTAATAGTAACCTTTGACAGAAATAAAGACCCTTCGTAGGGCCTTAGCAGCAATAACTGCATGCATGAACTCTATAGTGAGCCTTCTGCATAATAATGATTGATCCCTTGGAACCCTTTTGAGTGACGGGAATGTGCTGAACAGGAAACACAGTGTTAGGCAGTCGTCGAGGTCTCTTACAGCATCGACATATGTCGGATATCGCTCCTTTACAATGTGGTCAATATTTATATCTGGATAGTCTCTGAGATATTGTCTCATTTTTTTGTATTCTCGCATAGCTCTTGCTTTTCGAATTTTTTGTTGAAATACCTAAAAATAATAAAATGTTTAATTATTGTTCATTTTATACCTACTGATTGCAAACATTTTCCACAAATAGAACAGGTTAGATAACAATAAGTTACATATGAATAAGGAAGTTGTACATAGTTAGTTACCTTTAATTCTCTTAGCTTCCATATTATTGGCTCGTGTAAAAGGAACTTTATGTCCTTTGTATGATACAAGGTTTTGATACCACCTGCGCCTTTCTGGGCTCTCTTGCGGTTCCTCGGTTCCCGCGGATATATTCCTTTTAAAATACAAATTCGCCTAAAATCTTTTAAAGACAGTTGAAGTTTTTTTAATGCAGCTTTCCTGGTCATAAACTGTGCTCCTTCTCCGGAGGAATACTGAAATTTCAAAATAATTGTTGGTTATGTTGTTGACAAAACACGTGTGTATAGTTTCGAAGGAATGTATAAACATACCTTCTTTTTCTTCTTGGAAACCATTTCTGTATAGGTATATTAACGTTACTGTCTTAGTTATAGGTTTCTATTTGTTTTTTGGCTAATAACTAACGTGTTAGTTTATTTCTTGAAATTAAAATATTACTCCGGACATCACCACGAATAAAATGACAGTATGATTCTTTATTCTGAGCAGTTCACAGTAAATAATTGACACTTGATGGTTTTTGACATTTAACTTTTTTACTTTGTGTTTAACTCAAAGATAACTATTATACTACTTCCATGATACAGTCTCAATATAAAATCAAACCGAATGAAATATTAATAACATATTTTGTGGCCTAATTTTAGTGATAATCGATATTTGATATTTACTTTCTCAAGAAATATTATAGCTTACTTACTATTCGCTTGCTCAGTAAATTTGGGGTTTGCACTGAAATCTTAGAAGTAAAACATACGAATAAACAATTAATTTTTATTTATAATGATTATTATTAGAGTAATAAATTAGAGTAATGCTGCATCATTTTTATGAAGAACTTTCGTCACTATTTGATTCAGCTTGGTTTACAGTTGTTGCTTCCTTTTGGCTTTGTGCCCAAGCATTAGGGTCAACCATGAGATATTGAGGGTATTGATAAGGATAGGTGTACGCCTGAGGCCAGAATGGTGGTACAGATAAAGCAGGACTCGCTCCTCTGTCTTCCGCTCCGGCAAAAGTGTTCATCGCTCTCGACATGGCTGCCACCATTTGGGGATAAAAGTATTGGAAAGCCGTTGAATACTGAGGGGCCACTGTTCCTGGGGTCCTTTCCTCAGCGTTTGCTGCGACTGCATATGGGCACTGTGCAACTATATTCCCATCAGATGTCGGGAATGGAAGTGCGTAGGCGTAGTTGAGCGGTGGGATCACTGGGGTCGAGGTAGCTCCTTTTTGCGTCGATGCAGACTCCTCCTGGGAAGTAGCTTTTAAACTCGAGGCCAATGTAACTGGTAATGCAGCAGTAGGTTGTGACTGCGTAGCCGCCGGTAAGAAGCTGATGGGTTGGTCCGTCAGCCACTGCGATTTCGTTCCCGTGTTTTCTGTGGCAGCTACGAATAGATCTCCTGTGGTTCCATCGGCTGAAGGTTTGATGTATAGACCTTGGACTGGTTGGAGCTGACTGGCGTCGCCATCGGTCCAGACTACATGGCAGCTTGAAAACGTCACTGATAGAGAAATTACAGTTAGGATCAGGCAAACCCTCCCCATGATCAAGCTACAAATATACTCTTAGTTTTCTAACATAATTTACTTTTATAGTGTTCATTAAGACTTTATCACAGGATCTTTGATTCTGATCACGATAAGGCATACATAAAATAAGACACGTTTTGTTTTACTTTAACTCGCATTTCATCACGTTACCCTCGATATTAAGATACAAAATGTTTCAAATAATTTATTTGTACCTAGAACGAAGAGTTCACAACATCGCTAAATTCTAAGAAAATACATCGTAATGATTAAATATAATAACAACATTGCATATTACAACATTGAGTGTGTCAATTGGGCGTACAAAATACAATAATTAGGTCATCAAGTTGGGTGTACTCTGCTGTGCATATTAGCATAGCTGTGCCTGCGATTTCGTTCGCGTGGTTTTTGAGCGACCGCGGCGTTAAAAACTTTTATGCAGCGCACCCAACGAAAGTGTCCCCTTTTTTGAATACATTTCTCACTGACGCTTCACTCCTATTAGTCGCAGCGTAATGTTATATAGCCTAAAGCCTCTATAAATGGACTATCCAACAAAAAAAGAATCGGACCAGTACTTCCTGAGATTAGCGCGTTTAAACAAACAAACAAACTCACAAACTCTTCCGCTTTATAATTTTAGTATAGATTAGGTACGCTAGTTGATTTTTGCGACAATTACATAGGGGCCATAAATTTTGCTGCGATATAAATCTGCCTGTGTTAATTCAGAACTATCTATCAGAATATTCTGCGCTACGGAGGTCGTAATTCAGAACTACTAATAAACACAATTTCATAAAAATCTGTTGAAGTACTGCGTGAAGGAATAACAAACATCTATTCATTCATCAACGTTTTGAAGTTGTATATTGTTGTTTTTGTAAATTGTATTTTTTTTATAATATCTATGGACGCTTCACACTAGGTCAATCTGTCCCAGTACTAAGTATCCGAAGAAATTGTGTTATAGGTACCAGACAACGGAAATATATATTTAATACTTATTTATTATAAGTACACTTAATTAAGATTTTTAATATCGTCGTTCGTCGTTTCAGCCTTTTAGAGTCCACTGCTGAACATAGGCCTCTCCAACACATTTCCAGTGTGTTCGGTCCATTGCCACCTGCATCCAACGTGACCCGGCAGTTTTCACCAGGTCGTCGGTCCATCTGGTAGGTGGCCGTCCCACACTGCGCTTGCCAGTACGTGGCCTCCACTCTAGGATCTTTTTGCCCCATCGACCGTCCAATCTTCGTGCTATGTGGCCGGCCCATTGCCACTTCAGCTGACTGATCCTACGGGCAATGTCAGCAACCTTAGTTCTTCTACGGATCTCCTCATTTCTGATTCGATCACGTAGAGAAATACCGAGCATTGCCCTCTCCATAGCACGCTGAGCGACATTAAGCCTTTTGAAAAGATCCTTCGTGAAGCACCACGTCTCAGAACCGTAAGTCATCACTGGTAACACACATTGGTTGTATACCTTTGTCTTTAGGCACTGAGGTATTTTAGACGAAAAGACGTTACGTAATTTACCGAACGCTGCCCAGCCGAGCTGGATCCGTCTACTGACCTCTCTCTTAAAGTTAGACCTACCTAATCGGACAGCCTGCCCTAGGTATATGTATTCGTCAACAACTTCAAGAGTAGAGCTCCCAACAGTTAGTGCGGTGGGTGCAACATGGACATTGTGCATGATCTTTGTTTTGTCCATGTTCATTTTAAGACCCACTTGTTGAGAAACTCTATTGAGGCCACCGAGCATGCGCCCCAAATCTTCCAGCGATTCTGCCATGACTACTATGTCGTCGGCAAATCGAAGGTGAGTGATGTATTCGCCATTGATGTTGATGCCAAGTCCTTGCCATTCCAGTAGCTTGAAGGAATCCTCCAGAGCAGCGGTAAACAGTTTCGGGGATATGATATCCCCCTGTCTTACTCCTCTCTTTAAAGGGATATCCTTCGTGCAGTGCTCCTGTACTCGGACTGACATGGTGGCGTTATTATACAAACACTTCAACACTTCGATATACCGATAGTCAATACGGCAACGCTGGAGAGATCTAAGGACCGCCCATATTTCGACGGAATCAAAGGCTTTCTCATAGTCCACAAACGCCAAGCATAATGGCCGATTATACTCTTCGGTCTTCTGTATAATCTGCCGCAGCGTATGTATGTGGTCTATGGTACTATAGCCTTTTCGGAAACCGGCTTGTTCGGTAGGCTGAAAGTCATCTAGCTTGCGTTCGAGACGCATCGTAATAACTCTCGAAAACAGCTTGTAGACATGGCTCAGCAGTGTTATGGGTCTATAGTTCTTCAGTAAGGTTTTGTCGCCTTTTTTGAAGAACAGGACCACAACACCCCTGTTCCATGCCTCTGGCGTTTTCCCATCGAGTAAGGAGGAATTGAAGAGCTTCTGAAGGACTTTTAGTACCGGCGTGCCGCCCGCTTTCAGAAGCTCTGTAGTGATTCCATCCTCACCCGGAGCCTTGTTGTTCTTAAGCTGTTTGAGAGCTACCCTAATCTCGTACAGGCTGATGTCCGGGATGTCTTCGGTATAGTGTCGGGTTAGCCTGGCTCTTGGGTCTGCAGCTAAACTAGCAGGTTCAGCTGAGACCGAGGTATACAGCTGTCCATAGAACCTTTCTATCTCCCGTAGTACCTCGGACTTATTTGACGTTACGCGTCCATCTTCGGTCTTCAGCTTTGTCAGCTGGCTTTGCCCAATAGAAACGTCTCTTGCAAACACTTTGGAGCCTTGGTTCCGCTCTATCGTCTCTTTAATACGCTGGGTATTAAAAGAACGGATATCGTGTCGCAAGGACTTCGTAATCTGTCTATTGAGCTGCCTATATGACTCAGCGTCACTCGAAGTTTGGAGCGTCATTGAACGTCGACTAGCCATGAGGTTCCGGGTTTGGTCGGATAGTTTTTGAGGTCTATTTGTACGGTGGGTCTTGAGAAATTTGGACCCCACCGTATGGACAGTTTCTACCAGCCTGCTATTTATATCGTCCACTGATGCGCAGCTGTCTAGCCATTGGAAGCGATTTGACAGTTCAAGTTGAAAGCTCTCGGGGTTTTGGATATGGGCATTCGACGGTCGGAGCGTAGACTTCATCAGACGCGATCTCTCAAGTTTGACGTTGATATTCAACATGCCTCTGACGATTCGGTGATCACTACCGGTCTTAACCATGTTGATCACAGAGACATCGTTGAATATCTGCCGCTTGGTGCTCATAATGAAGTCAATCTCGTTTCTAGTTACACCGTCGGGACTCAACCAGGTCCATTTCCTCTGCGGCGGCTTTTGGAAGAAAGAATTCATCATGAAGAGTCCTTCCTTCTCCATAAAGTCCGCCAGCATCTGTCCTCTGGGATTCCTCTGCCCAAATCCAAATGGCCCCACTTTCAGCTCATCATCGCTTCTGCAGCCCAGCCTCGCATTGAAATCTCCCATAACAACTGTGAAGTGTGTTTTAGGGCTACGTATGGCCCTACTGACGTCCTCATACGTAGCTTCTACTTCATCGTCTGGATGTGTTGACGATGGGGCGTATACCTGTACAATCTTCAACGAATATCGTTTTGAGATTCTCAGTACAAGGTATGCAACCCTATTTGACACACTCTCGATGGACACAATGTTGTTGATGAGAGATTTGTGGACGATAAACCCAACACCACCTTGGGACTTCTGTTCTCCCTCCCGGTAGTAGAACAAGTGGCCGGACTGTAAGGTTATCGTATCCTCGCCCTCTCTTCGGATCTCCGATAAACCAATAACGTCCCAGTGCAACTTGTTCATCTCCTCTTCCAGCTCTACGAGCTTCTCGTCCAACCTCAAAGTGCGCACGTTGTGTGTTACCAGGGCCAGTTGTCGTTTATAAGGGGGGTGGTAGCCGGATCTCTTCCGGGGATTCTTAGCACCCCCCGCCCCGCCGTTACCGTGGCCGCTACCGTAGCCAGGAATAGCGGGGCCGCCGGGGACTAGGGGCCTGGTCTTCTGGTGCGTAAACATAGGAGGTTTTTAAAAGCCTACTGATACCACGCTGGCTAGACGGGTTGGTACAGGGTTTTGTATCGAGTTTTCCTTCTCTCACACTAGTTGTTATGTGTGTGTGCTTCCTTTTAGTCGCCTCTTACGACTCCCCTAGGATAGTATCGGGGGTGGTGACAATTGTATTCTAATGCCGTCACCACACGGCAAGTTTTAATATATTAATACACAAATTTAATACAACATACAAAAAAGTTTTCAATGTTCCTGGGTCATGGAGTTCCATGACCCAGGAACATTGAAAACTTTTTTGTTCCCTCGGCGGGATTCGAACCCATGACCTCTGGCTTGAGCACCAACGCGCTCAACCACTGCGCTACGGAGGTCGTAAAATTATATAATAATAGCTTCAAAATAAATAATTCTTCGTCGTCGTTATTGCAATGGGCAACAAACATAATATATCATCTGTGAAATTTTTATCTGTCTAGCTATCACAGTTAAAGAGATACAGCCTGGTCGGGCAGCTAGCCAGGACCGATAGACAGACAGTCAGCGAAGTCTGAGTAATCCCGTTTTTACCCATTGGGTACGGATCCTTAAAAACAATCCAAGTGCGAGTCGGAAAAAAGAAGGATTCCGAACGGTTTATTAGATAAGTAGGCTTACTCTCGACACAATCGAGAATCAAATCAATTCGATCTCAACGGCATTTGGTATTTTATTTCGTGGATTGCTTTGAAACTAACAAGGATAAAGAAAATCGTTAGATCGTAACTTATTGTACTCCCGACCATATCAATCGACTGAGAATCAAAATAAACAAACTTCAATTTACTGGCAAGTACGCAGCACGATCTAATCTGAATCAAAATGGAATCAGTTTGGAGAGTACTGCCTGGATACAGATAACAAGGCCGGACAGCGGAGTATAAACCTCAATTACTAAGGTAATTGAGGTTTATACATTGGAAACCCTAGAATGCCACTATATTTATATACTAGCTGTGCCCGCGACTTGGTTCGCGAAGTTTTTGAGTGACCGTTTATGCAGCGCACGCAACGAAAGTCCTCAAAAACTTTCCCCGTTTTTGTAACATTTCTCACGGACGCTTCGCTCCTATTGGTCGCAGGTAATCTTATATAGCCTAAAGCCTTCTTCTATAAATGGACTATCCAACAAAAAAATATTTTTTTAAATCGGACCAGTAGTTCCTGAGATTAGCGCGTTTTAAACAAACAAACACTTCCGCTTTGTAATATTAGTATAGATTTATACATTTCAGCTCTCCTGGCTGCTAGGCAGTTGCCTCTGGTGATAAGTAGAAAATAACGAATCGAAAAACAGTTTTACGATGTTATTTCCCATTATTTTACTAGTACTGAAAACTGTTATCGCGTTCCATATACCATCGTCGGCTTGTTTGCGTAAAAATGAGGAGTTCACTCTGTGTTCCTGGATATGCCCACCCACTTGTATCAACCTGAGGCTGTTGGCAAGGACGAAGTTCTCCTGCCCTTCAAAGTGGCAGTGTAGGGTGGGGTGCCATTGTTCCTCGGGCTTCGTGAGGGACGAATACACCAAGGACTGTGTGCTGGTAGAAAAATGTCCAGGTAACTAATGATTGGCCAATAGGGTCTGGATTGGTCTAGTAAGTTTTTTTTGTTAATCTCGGAGAGATAACCTATTTATAACCTAGGAGATGAATTGCCCGGTTAGCGACCTATTACTATCCACGAACGCCTCCGTGGTCCAGTGGTTTAGAGCCTAGCTCTCGGAGGTCGCAGGTTCGATTCCCGCGTTGGGAGATCAACAAAAAATGTTGTTTTCAAGTTCGGTTAGGATAGGCAGATCACTTAATTGTCTGAAAAAAAAAGATGATCCATGCGTCCGGTGGGCATGTAAAAAGTCGGTCCTGCGCATGATCTCCCGCCAGTCGTGTCGGTTATACGTCCCACTGGGCTACGAGAGTGAAGGAAGAGAGTGTTTCTGTGTATTGCGCACACACTTGGGCACTATAAAAATAACTCCTGCGTAGCTGGGCTGGTTCCAATGAAACCGGCCGCCGTCAGCGAAATCGGTGTGGGATGCATTATTATTGTTACCACCCATTCATACTTGTCGGTCATTACAAAGATTCGTCTCAGATGAATACATTTTAGGTGCATCGTGATCTAAACGGTAGACGATTGTTTTGGATTATAAATCGTACCTAATATTATCAAAATATTTCAGTTTGGTAGATATTTTTTTAGGTTATTAATGTGTATTACAATACACACACATACATAAAACACTATATAAGTAGTTTTACCCAATGACATTCATACATCATAATAGTCTGAAAAATTTCGCTGTCGGTTAAATGCTTATAGCAATATCGTTATAAATTTATTTTACTAATTTTACAACACGTCATGCAAAATCGCTGTTTGCAAAATCAAATTCAGGTGATGTATAATTGTTTAAGAATGTGATGTCCCAATTAATTTCCAACGTGTATAAATAACACCGATACAACAAAACGTTTGCCAAATTGTTAAAATATCGTCAAAATGAAGGTTGTACTTTGCGTGTGTCTGGTTGCCCTGGTGGAGTCAGCGCCGACCATCATCGAGAATGTGAAACCTCTTAAGGACAATCAACGCTTGGACTACAACCAACCCGTGGACTACAATCAACCCCTGGGCTATAATCAACCCCTGAGCTACAACCAACCCTTGGGCTACAATCAACCCCTGGGCTACAACCAGCGCCTGGACAACAACCACTTTTTGGACTACAACCAGTTGCTAGACAAACAACCCCTGAGCTACAATCAGCGCCTGGACAGCAACCAACTGCTGGACTACAACCAACTCCTGGACTACAACCAACGCCTGGACTATTTGAGGGGACGAAGGTCGAACCAGTATGCGGTCGTGTCTCCTTGTGCCGCCGCGTCTTCGCAGGGCTACTCACCATACTACAGCCATGGGTACGCTTCTAACTACGCATACCCGTATATGCACCCTGGACGAGTGTACCGAGCCGACGAGGAACCAGAGATGATGAGCTTTTCCGACACGGACCAGGAAAACATGGCGCCGAGGAGTTACGAGACACCGTCGGGGCTCGCGTATGGAGTCTTCCCAAACGCCAACACCGGAGGCTGCGGTATGCCCCTCCTCGTCAGCTGTTCCCCCAACGTGGTCCAGGGGAGACTCGTCAAGGCGGAGCCCCACAGCTACAGCGCGCCTGTGAACTACCGCCTGACTGATCACCCAGAAACGAAAGTTCACGACCAGCCCAGCGCCAGTGCTGACCACGACGCGAAGACGCGATAACTCAGTGAATAGGTTAATTGTAAAATTAAATTGGTTTTTATTTACTACTTGTCTTTTATTTACTCCGTGTAGGCATTGATTGTTGAGACGATGTATGTCTTATTTTGTACTTACATAAGGTGTAAAATAAATGAGTGATAATACTTTAGGGTGTGTATGTGCCTTCTATGTAGAGTAGTTATATTATGAAAGTACCATCGCTGAAAAACTACTTTTGACTTTCATGTTTGTATGAGAAATGCTCCAACATCATACATTTTTCCATACAGTAATTTTAAAAATTCAGTTCTGGTACTTTCACAGTAAACTCTATATTATCACTCATTAATGTTATAACCCGTATCTAAAATATTATCACTCATTAATGTTATACCGTATAGTCCAATAAAATATTACTTTCAAATATTTTGGATGGAGATAAACAATAATGTGTGAACGTTGATTTAAGAAAATGGCATAATATAATCTTAACCAATTCTTATATAATGTGAATATTATGTTTCTATGTTTTATTGATATTATATGCTCAAACTGTTAACGGATTGAAAGTATTTAGTAGATTCAATAAATTATTAACTCATAAATAGTCTTATTATTATTTGCAAAAATCTATGTATTAAGTATATTATTCCTCTATAGATATAAGTACAGATTTTATGAAATTTTATAGATTACTGTAAATATTCTTCTTCATTTATTGTCATAAAGTTTAAACATCTAAAATCAGTATAGAAAATAACCCACAAAATGTACGGTTCTCGCGGGGTGGAATTTATAAATTAGTAATTACTATTATTAATGGGAAACTGACGCACGTTGATAAACGCAATTTGCCTACGAAAATATAATCCTGATCATTTAGAAATAAGATTTCAACCTCCGTAATCCCTATCAATAGTTACTAGTTATTACTTTACTTTAAAGTATAAAATTTTATTTATTATTTTATTTTGATTTAGGTCATATGTACAGAGAATATTACCTAATCCAAAAATGTTTTAACATCGTTATTAAATATACAGTTATTGAATAAAGGTATTTTCTTTCGCGTTATAAAATAATAATATAATAATATCAACAGACGCTTCACACCACGTCAATCTGGCCCTGTGCTGAGTATCCAAAGAACTTGTGTTACAGGTGCCAGACAACGGAAATATATATTTAATTATTTTATACTATACACATATTTAAAATTTTTACTATATCAATACACAAATTTAATACATATCCATGACAGAGGAACATTGAAAACTATTTGTTCCTTCGGCGGGATTCGAACCCGCAACAAGCCGAGAACCAACGCGCTGAACCACTGCGCTTCGGAGGTCATCCGATATAACAACATGTAACCAAATAACATGAGTATTCTAATATAAAAGTTCATGTAAAGTCTATCCCATCAAAAACATTACTTGAAAAAAGTGCCAAGTCTCGCTACTTGTTGTTTTGCCGTAAAAAGTTGTTAGATCCATGTAATGCCAAGCTGGGGTAAGTCGGTCTATCTGCATCTTATAGTGATCATTATTAAAAATCTTTCATGTTTTGAATAAATAAGTAGATTTACTTGGCAATCGCATGAATATACAATGTATATATTATTATCAATCTCGCAAGTGAGACATAACAAATCAGATTGTTTAGTTTAGATTGCCAAATCAATATACTATTTATTTAATAATAATAATTTTAGCCATTTATTCATTACACATTTGGACATTACACAACGTTACATTTAAAAACAAGTAGGTAACAAAGAAGATAGGAAACACATATTTTAAACATAATAACATTTTAAACAGACTGGTATGTGAAAATAAAGAGAAAGCAAAACAACGAAGAAAAACAATTAGAAAGAAACACGCTTATTATTATTAATATTGATATGATCACTATGAGATGTTGTTAGATCGACCGACTTGGCATCACGTTGATCTCACAATTTTTTATGGTAAAGCAACAAGTAGCGAGACTTGGCACTTTTTACAAGTTATGTTTTTGACGGGATCTCAGTTCTTTTTGTAGTTAAGATAGTTAACTTAAACTAGTGTTTTCGTCGGAAAGTGCAAATATAACTCTGTACTCGTATTCATTTATATGGGATTACAAAGTTTATATGCAGTTTGCGTATCTGGATAACTGGAGAGGAATTCCAAAATGTTTAGGTTTTTCCTTTATTTATACACTAAACACTACTTGTATTCCAAACTTGACGCTTCTATGTCTGCTAGAAGTGCCTAATACTTTTGATGATCGGTCAGTGAGTGAGTGGGTCAGACACGAAATTTTGAGATGTTATAATTCTTAAAAGTTTAAGAAATTGAATGCTTCAAATTGAATAAAATTTGATAAATGTAATTCCTACTTAATAAAAAAAAATTGAGTGTTCTAGTTTTATGCACAATGAAGTTATAGGGGGTGGAAAATGGCCTGAACTGCTTCGAGAAAAGGATGGTACGGCCGTGCTCAACTTGGCGGGGGCACTACTGTGCCCCCAGATAGCGTGATTCGGAGCTCTAATAACGACATCTAGTGTCGTCATATAAGAAGTAAATTATATAAAATAAGACTCTTAAACTAAATTATTCTCTACGGGACGACAATTTTTGAAACTAATAGATATAATTATGTATTTTTGTTAGTTTCCTAGTATTAATATAATGAAAGCCATTAAAGAGGGAGAGAATATAACAAAAATGAAAGTAGTAAAAAAATATTACATATATTTAGTAAGGGCGAAAAGTAAAATATAAACCGGACCATAATTTAATTTTTCTTTCATTTTAGTGGTGGCCCGGAAATTAACTATTATCTTTTCTTTCATCTTTATTATATTTAGTCCTTCCCTTTCCAATGTTATTTTTATCTTACTATTGTTTTTTAAATTTTACTAACTTTTAAAGGCTTCTGCACTGATCTACTAGTCGTTACTCAAATTAGGTAGCTGGGCCTAATTATTTTAAAATACGAATTTTTAGCTAAACAAAAAAGTATTTAGTAGTAATACCCATTTTTATAGGGAAATATTATAGCCAAGCATTAATTTTGACTTATTAGTAGAGTTACGAAGACAGGACAGCGGACTTAGATGTACTGTAGAGTTAACAAATGTAGACAAGTAACATTATTGGACTGACTGACTTATTAAGTTTTATCGGACTTTTGGCTTGTCTTGGCGAAGCACTGTCGTGGCCTCCGATTCTTGGAAGTGTTGAGTTGTTGAGTCAGCCTCTACGTAGTGTAACGTGTTGGCATGCGGTTTCCACGTACTTATTTAGGTCTCAGTGAAAATCATGTACGTGAATTCAACATCACTATCATCATTCATGTCTGGCGATGCTGTGGATACTTATGAATATGATACATTACAAATATTTTTTGGTTGAAAAAAGATTGTAAATTACTCTAGTAACTAAAGATTGTAAAAACAGGGCCCTAATTCTCAGGTCTCGAACTTAGTTTTTACTGTCGGTCTGTCCCGCTCATGCAAATGAGATTTAGCGCGCGTGCGAGCGGGAAATACTAATATTCTAACTTTTTTCCACTGCCCGAGAATCGTGCTCCTGGTAATGATTTTGACAGTCTATAATATATGTGTATTGTATTATGTATAAACATATTTTATATGTATAAAAACTACTGATACGATTTAAAGGAAAGAGGTGTCAATATATTCGTAATAACATCCCTGATTAAATAAGATAAGGGTTTTTGTACCCGACTCGGCGAAGCCAAAAGAAAGGGTAATGATTTTGGCAGTCTATGTATATTCCCTCATTGCGGCTAAATTACTGGTTCGATTTTATATATAGATGTGTCAATCGCTAGTAACATAGGCTATATAAGTTTTAGAAAAATACATATTGTTTTTTGGAAAACCTCAGAATCAATCCTCAAAAAAAAAACTAATAACTAAATTTATTGTTTTGTGTTTGGTATCAAAAGATAGATATTGGCAAGCACACCACGAATATGTACATATTTCAATATTTCATATTATGATGTGTGTGTAAATTGCTCGCCTAGTGCTTTAGAGCTTCGATCTCGACCTCGATCGGAGGTCGTGGGATTGATTCCCGCGTTGGAACAACAAAAAATGTTGTTTTCAAATTTGGTTACGACAATGCAGGCTGGCCACATTGTCTGAAAAGAAAGATGATCCATGCGTCGGATGGGCATGTAAAAAGTTGGTCCTGGGCCGGATCTCCCGCCAGTCGTGTCGGTTATCCGTCCCACTGGGCTACGAGAGTGAAGGAAGAGAGAGTGCTTCTGTGTATTGCGCACACACTTGGCCACTGCAAAAGTCAGAGGTAGGAGCTTTCCCGTGCCCATTTCGTTGAGCATACAAATAGTTTGTGATGAACCGTTTAAACCTTTCCGGGACTTCCACGAATATTTCAAGACTAATAATAGCCGAATCGGTTCAGCGGTTCTAGAGTTTTAGCGACACTAATATTGTACGAAACCGATACACACCCTAAAGAATTATCATCACTCATTTTACACTTTGTAGATGATAGATGATGCCAAATAAAGGTACAAGACATCTATGCGTTACAAAATAATGGCCAAATTAAAAAAAAAGTGGTTCTGAAGAAACATACAAAAATAGAAGACTACTCGTATAATCAGTAAAGGAGAAAGTTAATTTGGATGATTTCATATTTATATTAACTCTTTACAAATAAATAATGCTACAACACTTAACATTATTTATTTGTAAATACATAATTAGAAATGAACTTGCTGATCCGTGCCCACTTCGTTGAGCATACAAACCGTTTAAACCGGTTCAGCCGTGCTCGAGTTTTCGCGAGACAAACGAACAGCAATTATTTTTTATATATAAAAAGAAGATAGTGGATAAGTTATTTTGTTAATATAAGTATAAGTAGTAGGTATATCATAAATATATATTTTTCTAAATATATAAGTTTGTCTGTTCAAATCTCTGGATATTACTCGGAACAGATGTATCGATTTTTAAACGTCCACAAGTAACTTGATATGTATATTTGTATAAGTGACGAGTTGTAAGACGTTTAAGAATAAATAACTGAAAACTTCCCTTCTTGATTCAGAATCCCTTTTCATCCGGAAAAGGGATTCATGCAGGTTGCTAAAACATCAGTTTCAAATAATTATATATTCTTGTAAATTATTAATTACAATTTTATATGCCGCCTAATATGTTTGGTTCCGCATACAAATTTATTTAAATGTAGCACAGACACGAACAAGTGTTAAATTTGTAAACAAATTATGTATATATTTTTACCTATTTTACATTGCACTAGTTGTTTCCTTATTAGACTTGAAAGTTATGTTAAAAACTAAGTACATAACATAACACAATCCGTTCGCGTGTTAATTATTTGCAACATTTTATTACACTACCTAACCCTAACGTGTTAAATGTCATCTCAGCGTTTGAGAAAATTATTGTTAATTTTAGCACGTTCTCTTCTGTATCGATACGTAGAGTACATTGTTGATTAATTTAGTATAAATGCTGCATACAGATTGACTTTCACATCAAACGAAACATAGCACACAATGAAGACGTTAGTTGTGCTATTAGCATTGGCAGCAGTCGCCACATCTTCCCCGACGGCCTTCCCGAAAGATGACGAAATTATCAAGCACATCAACAAAAAAGACGACGAAGCTATCAGGCACATCAACAAATTGGACGAACACTCTCTGCTAAACCGCCAGAAAAAATCACCACTCGAAGAAACATCACAACTGACTGCCCAAAATATTGAAGATGGATCCCTTGCCGAAGAGAAACATTCAAGTCTGAAAAAGCCCATCGTAATCAGGAAAAGGCTTGGCATGCACCATTTACGAAACGCTGAAACCGCAGAAGAAAGAGAATCGAAGAAGGAATGTGAAACTCCAGTTAAAGTGAATGTGTGCAACGACGAAGCAGAAACACCATTGAAAGTTATGAAACCCACGACGGCAGCGCGCGCGGATATCGTAATGTCTGAGAACGAGATGGAAAATAGCTTACATATGGCTAAAGAGGCTGTAGAAAACTTACACAGGGATTTCCTTAACATGGAAAAAAAATCACAAATGGCGCATATGAGATCCGACACCGAATTGGATTCAGAACTGCACAGTAATATCGAAATTGCGCGAAAAGCTTTAGAAAATATACATCACAGCTTCGGAGACTTAGAAATAATGGATTTAAAACGGGAATCTAAAACAGGTGAAGATGGTTTAAAGGAAACTTTCTCAGAAGTAGAACGTCTCGCTCAATGGAAAGAAGCTATGGAAAGTGCTCAAAGAGATATGGAGATAGCTAGAAACATTGAAGATTCTATTAAGTCTGAAGAACCCACGAAAGATGAAATTAAAAACGAAGATACCGTCAAGGAGCAGCTCAGGTCTGACACTGATACCTCCGAAACGAAAAAGCTTGTGAATGACATGATGTTTGTGAAAAATGTTGAAAAACTTAATGATCACACTATGGATTCAGAGAAGCAAAGAAGTGATATAGAGTCTCCACACATGATGTTGAAGTCCAACAATGAAGACCTGAAAAAGGAAACCCAACCGAAGATGGTAACAGACATGAAAATTCAAGCACCTTCCTTACAGGAAACACAAGAAAAAAGTGCAGGTTTCATCATGAAATCAAATGAACCTATGGATTTTAACAAACAAATGCAAGAAAGAAGAGAACCCGTGAATACTTTGTGGACACAAGAAAAGTCATCTGACGATGGTAAGCAAATATTGTTTGACACCCTCAGCATGCGATTGTCTGAAAACGACAATAAGAGACAGGAGACGCTAAAGCCAGAAACTAAGAATCACTTGATCGAGCACCATGAAACGCGTATGACGCCTGATATGCACGCTCAGGAGCAAATGTCTTTCAAAATGTCTCCCACTAACATGATGCAACAGCAAAATTTAAACATGCATCAGCACCATTCTTCGCACATGCCCATGCTAGTTCACGGTCACCATATGCCGAAACAGTTCGGCATGAACTTCGATCAGAACAACGTGAACGTTTTCCAAAACCAGGACAATAGCATGATGGAAATGAACCAGCAGCAAACCGCCGAAGATCCATTCTTCATGCGCTGGGCGGCCGAGGAGCAGAGGAACGCTATGAGAGCGCCCGGCGGTGGTATGAACTTGCAGACCGACTTCAGGGCAGCTCAGATGGACGACCTACACATGGATCCGGTGAGTCAATTCGAGATGGCAGGAAACGAGGATCTCTCTGCACTCGGCACTGGTGTGCACGACCATGACCACATGCACGTCATGCACCACGCTCACATGGACGCCGCCATGCAGCCGAGTATGCGCATGAACATGATGTCCAACATGAGGCCGACACACGAGTACAACGCGATGCAGTGGCCCAGCCAGGGTCTGGCCAGAATGAACTACGGTTCGGGTACGTCTGCCGCATCGAGTGGATCGTCAGGCGATAGCTCAGCTAGTTCGGGGGCTGTCGGAGTCTTCCCGAATGCGAAGGTCGGCGGATGTGCCATCCCGATCCTCGTGAGCTGCTCCCCGTCTCTGGCCACGGGAACCCTGGCTAAAGCCCAGCCCCAGTCTTACTCTTCAGGATACAGGTCTGGAGACAACATGGTCTACTACATGAAACGGGACGCGAAGGGGGATGACCTTCCTATAGTTAAAGTCCAGAAAACCCACACACCTTACAACCACAAAACGGAGCTAGTTTTTGAGAAAACCCACGATCAACATTAAGTCTAATTTAAGTATACAGATAGGCTTTTACATTGGACTGCTATTTTATTTATGTTTAGGTTTAAGAATGCATCACAAAATAAAAAAATAAAAATATTTGTCTCTTTTATTTTAAAATTTTATTACATCTTCTTTTAAATACTTAGCTATAATAAAAAATATTGCTAATAATCAACATTTATGTTTTAAAATAACTTGCTTATGTGCACCATTAAATTATAATTGTGTAATACATCTTTTTTCAAAAAGTTTACATTAAAATTACGAGTATTTTATCAATTAAATGTTATGGTTAGCGATAATTCTCTAATTACTTAACTTCAAATTAATTTAAGGTTGATTAATAATAATAAAAAAAAATCTATTGGTCACATTGATAATAATTATTAGATAGTAAGAAGTTTTTCGGTTTTCAAGACATATTTATGGACGTTACAAATTTTCCACTATTCCATGTGGAAAATCGATCAGTATGTCTATAAATTATTAATCACCACAACTTTTTATCAAAACATTTATAGCCACATACATACAGGTATAAATATTAACCCTTCTTTTTACCTTCACCGTTAGAGCGTCCGTATAATGTACAGTCTGAAAAGTCTCATTGGTACATGCCACAACCTGGGAATCCAACCACCCTTTCGACTGCTTGATAATCAACAGTTTACTCACTAGGCAACGGACGCTGACGGGTGGAAAAAAAGTACATAATTAAAATCGTTACCCATCTTTTTCTCTTTTTGCCGGAGTCGGGTATAAAAGTATAAAGTAGAATCATATCTGCAATAAAAAAACGACTGCCTAAAAAGTGAACCAAACGTACATCTATACTTATAATAAAACTGTAGAGAGGTCAATTCTGTACATTGAATATTTTTTCAAAATACATATTGGAGGATGATTGGCGATCGATACTGATGCCAAAAATGCAATTGGTAAAATTTTTGTCTGTCTGTCTGTCTGTATGTGCACGATGGGAACAAAAACTACTGAAGGGATTTTAACCAAACTTGGTACGATTGTAGCCCATATTCCTGGGCAGGTTATAGGCTATATAACATAACGCTACGATACATAGGAGCCGAGCAGTGACGATAAATTTGAAGCAAGTCGGATGAATTTCGCGCGCGCGGCCTGCGGTCGAACGGTTCGTGCGGGGGGCGCGGGGGGATTGCTTACACAGTGATGCGAAGCAATAGAACGTGGCACTAAAGTAGATTATCAAATAAGTACCTAACTATCAGGATTTTTTTTAACACTGTTTTCACAGTGTCATAATAATATAAAAATTGTATTTTTGAACTTGCTTCACAAATTGAAATAAATTATCATTTATTGTATAAAATCAACTTAATTAACTGTATAATTAAAAGAAAGCCTTTCGCGATAAACTAAAAAACGGGCATTTAAGCGGTTTTTGGAAAGCTATTTATACCATCAAATAAGTACCTAACTATCAGGATTTTTTTTCTGGGAAAACACTGTTTTCACAGTGTCATAATAATATAAAAATTGTATTTTTGAACTTGCTTCACAAATTGAAATAAATTATCATTTATTGTATAAAATCAACTTAATTAACTGTATAATTAAAAGAAAGCCTTTCGCGATAAACTAAAAAACGGGCATTTAAGCGGTTTTTGGAAAGCTATTTATACCATCACGGTATTAATCCTATCATTTTTAATACGTTAGTTGGCTTAAGCATTCTATGAAGCCAACTAACCTTTTGCCCTTTATACCATGCAAATATAATGAGTAGTTTAGGAAATATAGCAAAATTAAATTCGTTTCGCCGTGATTCGACCGGGCGCCGCGTAATGCAGGCTGCTGCATGACGTCTTACGTCCAAGCCGGGCTGGTGTAGTGTAGACTGCTGGGTAAAAAATACTATTAAAATGTGCTAACTGTGCCTGTGTTATTATAGGAGACTTTTATTTATGCAACAGTACCCAAAACAATATTTTTTTTTATTTTTGTCTGTTTGTCGGTGCATTTGTGCACGCTAATCTCAGAAACGGCTTATCCGATTTAGATGTGGTTCAATCATATTTGTAGTAATCTTGACTTAACATTTATTTCATCTCAATCGGTTCATAAATAAAAAACTTATGACAATTAAAAAAAAATGCTGGACATTTGTATGAAGCGCGGCAGGAACCGCGGTGCAAACATTCAAATTTAATCTTTTTTTATTTTATATTTTCTTTAAAACTAAATTTAATTTATTTATATTATTGTTATACTTAGGGTAGGTTAATAAAAAAACGCTACTAAAACCGATCGGCGCGCCGAGCTGGGGCCTAACTCCCCAAACTGATTCGATTTTGATTCAGATTCGATCGTGCCGCATACTCCCGAATAAATTGACGTTTGTTTATTTTTGTTCTATGTCGATTGATATCGTCGGGTGTACAAAAAGTTACGTTCCAAAAGTTTTCTTTATCCTAATTAGTTCCAAAGTAATCTACCAAATAAAACACCAAATCCGTTGAGATCGAACTGATTCGATTCTCGGTTGTGTCGAGAGTAAGCCTGCTGGATCCTCGACGGGGCGTGCCGCTGCGCCCATGTCTAACCGAGAGTTTCGTTTTAAATACCTTAATAATTGCAATATATGTTTCAATTTAATATATCTCAAAATATTAATGACAAAAACGGTAGTAAGTTCAAAAAATTGAAAATAATTTTATGGTTTCGCAATTTATCCTATGTCGGCACTATTAAGACGTTGCTTCGTATCAAATTTAGGTTTTGGTTTCCTTTGGAGTGTCGAAAATTAGAGAGATAAACGGCTGAATCTTTGGGTAGATGTGGCTAAGGAGTCTGTTTTTTTCAAAGCCAGAAGGGACAGAAGATCCTGAGTATTTAATAGGATTGTTAGCTTGATACCTACACGTGTTAAAGTTTTGACAACCAGACAGATAGACGGACATCGAAGTTAAATAATTTACTAAATTAACGTGAAAAATTGGCTGGGTCTATACGGTGCATTCGAATAATATTATCCTAACTTCGAATACCTTTGCTGACTTCTACATATTGTTCGAAGGCCTACTTCTTTTGCCGAGCTCCGAAAGGATGGTACTATATTATTATTATACCCTGCATACCAAGAGGCTTGCCGGGTACGTGACTTGCTGGATCGGGATCAACACTGGGATACACTGGGAAGTACCTATTGGGGAAAGTTGTCAGCGGTTGCGCCAATAAACTAAAAATATATTTAAAAATATAAAAGTGTCCTAAATCACTTTTCCACGCGTACGAAGTCGCGGGCACAGCTAGTAATAAATATAAATCCGAAAAAAAAACAAACACTTTGATGTCCGGTGGTCTAGAATGGAACATAACAACTGAACAATCGGGATCGAACATTCGACAGCCAATTTAATTTTTCAACGGATCCCGAATGTTCAGTTATGATTTTGCGTCGCAAAGACGGGTTATTAAAACACCCGACTTCGCAAAAAAGTGGTCTAAAAAGGCTGAAACAAGAAAATAATTCAATTTGAGGCCCAGAAATGCATAGATACAAAAATGGTAATGGTAGAGCCTTCCTTTTAGCTTCGCCGAAGTTGGGTAAAAAGTTAGGGTTATGTTAAACCGATAGCAATTTAGTTATAACAACGTATAACTATCTTTTAGGCTTCGCCCGCAATACAATAATCAATTATAATCTATACTAATATTATAAAGCGGAAGAGTTTGTTTGTTTGTTTGTTTAAACGCGCTAATCTTAGGAACTACTGGTCCGATTTGAAAAATTATTTTTTTGTTGGATAGTCCATATATAGAGGAAGGCTTTAGGCTATATAACATTACGCTGCGAGTTGCGACCAATAGGAGCGAAGCATCAGCGAGAAATGTTGCAAAAACGGGGAAAATTAATTATATTTGGGGACTTTCATTGCGTGCGCTGCATAAACGGCTTCAGTCACTCAAAAACCACGCGAACGAAGTCGCGGTAACAGCTAGTTAATAATAATATAGCCTATGTAACTGAGGGATAATGTTGTACATAACGTCCTGAAAGAAGTATTAAAATGCGTCCTGTAGTTTTTGAGTTTATTCGGCACAAACATTCAAACAAAATACTCCTCTTTATAATGTCGGTATCAATACATAGTATAAAACAAAGTCGCTTTCGCTGTATGTCTGTCCGTATGTATGCTTAGATCTTTAAAACTACGCAACGGATTTTGTTGCGGTTTTTTTTAAATAGATAGAGGATTCTTAAGGAAGGTTTGTATGTATAATAAATGTGTAGTAGAGAAACACTGATACATTTAAAGGTTTCTAATGTGATGTCGTAAATAAGGACGTTTTTTTGCGCTTATATTGCAAACGCTGGCTGAACCCTACGAGATAGACCAAAATAATGTACTAAAGTATTGTTAACTTAAAAAAGTTCAACAAAAAAGTCCGCGATGGTATATGTCTATCTCTTAGGGATAACCCACCATAACCTTTTTTATCTTTTACTAAAAAATGGTTATTTACGAAGTGATTTTAAACAATACAGCATAAATCTTTATCCAATTAAGTACCTTAAATAAATTGTGCATTTATCATAGATCAATATGCTTTTTACAGCATGTAATTTAAGCGAATATTACCGAAGATATTACAAATTTAAAATGCAGGGTCGTAGTTGTTTGCGCCGCGGCGGTACCGACCCGCGGCCGGCCGGATCGCAGGGTCAAACTTTTAACGTTGCAGGATTAGACTTGAGCGTTGATTGTTTTTCACATGGCCAATTATAAGTCGCGCTGTCAAGAGTAACGTCTAAGCAAAACATGTTTGTATTGGCTAATGACAAAAAACCTGTGAACGTTGTGTATAAGGACATTCTATAGTAGGTATATTTTGCATTGCACCCGTGCGAAGCCGGGGCGGGTCGTTATATTATATATGTTATATTATTTTTATTATGCACTGATGACAATTACAATTTGTGCATAGTCCGCTTTCGCTCGTTACAAATTTCGCATCAACGAAATTCAACACTCAATGGATGGATTTTTATTTTCTAATTAGTAATTACAATCATTTCAACTTGCACTATGGCGAAACACGCTTTTGTATTTGTGTTAATTACTTTAAAAATTACATCGGCAGACGAGTTTATCGATAAACCCACAACCCACATACTTGAAGAACTTCCAGAAAACTTGCAGGTGTCGCGAGGTGATGTGGACAACGGAAGTACAGATCAGTTGAGTCCAAGGATCAAATTGTTGCCTGAAAATTACCAGAGAATACCAGACAATAGTCCATGGAATCCAGAATTAACGGCGCAGAATTTCATACCGTATCCATACTTGCTGCCCACACTGAACTTTTTGCCACCGAATCGCCTGCAGAGGACTCTGAGGAGTGAAGAAGATGATCTATGGGATGCAGTAGAACAGGAGGCAGTAATGCATAATGTGTTGCCAATAATGCCGGCGCCCTATTTCAGAAGTTCTCAAAGTGTAGGTGGTTTTGTTCCACCCACTGTAGCGAGTTTTCCGACTGGAGTTGGTAGCTGCGCTATTCCTATATTAGTGAGCTGTACCCCGCAAATAACACAAGGAACCGTTGCCAGAAAACAAGGGGTCCCCGTGTCTTTTTTAGTGCAGAAAAATAAATAAAAAAATAGTGTGACTAGAAAAAAGTATAATAGTGTAACTCATATTGAAAATATAATGTTGTGTATATGAGTGCAATAAATTAATTTCCTTTGAAGAATTTTGCGTTTTACTCCAAATAGCAAACCCTAATCAAGAAAAAACCAGATAATTTATTTAATAATGATTAAGTTATTTTTATAAATTATAATATTAACATTATTCTAAAAGATCCCTTATAATAATAATAATAATACATTACATTTAATTTAAAATTGTGTAACGGGGCCTCTGCGTGTTGGCTTCGGCTCCACGCATGCCTTCCAAAGTTCCGGGATTTAATTGCCCGTGAGCAAGGAAGCTATACACAAACATAATAATAATAATATTTATGTAGTTATTTTTCACATAAACTTTATGCCAAATCAAGAATAACTTGAATATAATATTATAATAATATTATGTAAAGTGTATACTATGTAATAGACCATTTCACCATGTTATAGCCATTGTTTCCTTTAGCCAATTACTTCACTCCATTCCGATTAAATATGATATTAATGTAGACAAATCTCTAATAATGCTTCCAATTTTAGTGTAACTTTTCATCGCATAATATAGAAAAACAATTACATATTTATTGGTCTAATTAATTTTTTTGTTTACATTTAGAAAACACTGAACCGGAGTGAAGTAGTTATATTATAAAATTCTACACCAGGGACCAGGGCCCAGATTTAAGACGCCATCGCTATTATCACTTAGGAAGTTCGAAAACAAAATGTATGGGATTTGACAAAAGATTAGCTAAATGACTAGCGAATTCGTATGTCACTTAGCGGAACAAATTCGGTTTTCGAACTTCGTAAGTAGTTAGTAATAGCGATGGTATCATGAATCAGGGCCTGCTTATAATCAGCCGATGTAAATATTCCAGATCACATATCCTGTCCCCCCGGAGAAGTGATGGGCACCAACTTCGTGTGCACACCGCTGTTGACAACCACTGACTTCAACGAAACCCGATGGGATTACTACATTTGAAAATACTAACACCCTACTATTCTTATATAGTGTGTAAATATATATTATAGCTAGCTGTGCCAGCTTCGTTCGCGTGGTTTTTGAGTGACTTAAAGCGTTTATGCAGCGCACGCAACGAAAGTCCTCAAAATGTGAATAATTTTCCCCGATTTTGCAACATTTCTCACTGACGCTTCGCTCCTATTGGTCGCAGCGTAATGTTATATAGCCTAAAGCCTTTCTCTATAAATGGACTATCCAACAAAAAAGAATTTTTCGTGTGGTGGTGTTTGATTGACTTAAACTGTTTATGCAGCGCATGCAACAAAAGTCCCCAAATGTAAATTGTTTGTTTGTTTAAACGCGATAATTTCCCGTATATGTATAATAACCGACGCAGACGCCCGGCGCAGACGCCGTCGCCGAAACATATAGTGAATTTAGTAACAGCATTGTACCGGTGCGAAGCCGGGGCGGGTCGCTAGTCTTATAATATATAAAAATGAATTGCTGTTCGGTAGTCTCGCTAAAATTCGAGAACGCCTGAACCGATTCGGCTATTTTTAACCGACTTCTAAAAAAAGGACGAGGTTCTCAATTCGTCTATTTTTTTCGCCTTACGTCGCGACGCCGACGCCTGACGCCGCGACGCCCGACGCCGCGACTCCTTACGTCACGACGCCGACGCCTAACGTCGCGACGCCGACGCCCGACGCCGCGACGCCCAACGTCGCGACGCCACGACGCCCAACGCCGCGACGCCGCGACGCCCGAAGCTGCGACGCCCGACGCCACGACGCCCGACGCCGTGACGCCCGACACCGCGACGCCGCGACACCCGACGCCGCGACGCCTGAGGCCATGACGCCGTGACGCCCGACGGCGCGACGCCCAACGTCGCGACGCCGACGCCCGACTCCGCGACGCCCGACGCCGAAACATATAGGGTATTTAGTAATAGCATAGTACCCGTGCGTAGCCAAAAAAAGTAGGAGGTTCTCAATTCGTCTGTATTTTTTTTTTATGTTTGTTACCTCAGAACTTTCGCCTGGGTGAACCGATTTGGATGATTTTTTTTTTATTTGAAAGCTGGTGCTTTCCGTTTGGTCCCATTGTTACCAAAGTGGTAACCTGATGATGGGATCCGTGAGGAATCGAGGGAACTCCTCACTATTTGTATGGAAACATATATCGATTTTAATTTTTTCTGAAGTAGCCCAAGCATATGTTACCAAATAGTAAGGTTTTGCACCATATCCTGGACTTAAAGTACTGAACAGAACTTCTGAGTCCTTAGAGATACATGTTTGAAGATTTCAGCGTTGTTTAAAGAAATGCAAGCATACGCCACTACCTCAATTACAGTCGAACTTGGTCTCATAGTTATCAAAGTGGACGCCTGATGATGGTGTCGTGAGGCATCGAGGGAACTCCTCGAAATTTATAGGAACACTCATAGTAATTTTGTGTTTTTTTCGAATAACATAAGCATATCCGACTAAAAACAAACATAATTTTTAATCAACTATCAAGGTATACCACATAGATCAGTAACAGGCATACAGGACTGCTTAGTCTTTGAAGATATACGTTTGGAAATTACGACATCGCTTAAAGTACTGCAAGCATATGCCACTATATCAATTACAGTACTCAACACCACCTCTGTCTTCACCAGATAGTAGGTATCCATATATACCATCATAACAATATGACGAAATAGGTAAATATTAAAAAGGGATTTTTTTAAGCCAAATAAATAAATGTAAATCGACTAAAAATAATAAAAGAGTTATATATATGGGTAGAAATCATATTCAGTTTGGCTGGTACCGACTTTGATGTTATTAAAATTTGTATATCATTTTACAATAAATCAACTTGATATACTTATATAATTTTTGCGCTGCTCTGGCGGTAAGTATCTCTACTCAGTCTACCCATAACTAAAAATCTTAAAATAAAATAATTTTAAACAAAGAAAAAACCGACTTCAGAAGGTAATAAACTTAAAAGCAAAAAATAAATTTACTTCGCACAAAGTAATACTTATTTTCACTTAGGTAAATAAATTTATTCTATAATTTTAAAGTCGGTGCCAAGTAAGTACTTCAACAACCTTACTATAGTTCGTCCCTGATAAATTTAACCTAAACGTAAACAAACCAATAACACGGAAATTTTCACATATTCACTTATTGTGCACACTTATCAACACTTTCACAGGTATATTAAAGGATTACACTTCATTATCCAATACATTTTTAACAATTAAACAATAATGAATATGTTTAAACATCAAATGAAAATCTTACACAGAAATAAAAGTTTAAAAAACTATAACCCGACTTCGCAAAAAAGGGGTCTAAAAAGGCTGAAACAAGAAAATAATTCAATTTGAAATCCAGATATGCATAGGTACAGATATGGTCAAGGTAGAGCCGTGGTCGTACCCGCTATTGGGATTGTATATTTCAACAGCAGACGAATATTATAGATTTGTTTAGCGGGTACGACCACGGCTCTACCTTGACCATATCTGTACCTATGCATATCTGGATTTCAAATTGAATTATTTTCTTGTTTCAGCCTTTTTAGACCCCTTTTTTGCGAAGTCGGGTTATAGTTTTTTAAACTTTTATTTTATTTTACATTTTTCTGTTTCCACATGAACTATAACATTATATGTTCACTAAACTAACGTTAAATTAACACATAGAAAGTGACTAAACAACTCCTAGATACAATTTGTACGACCGCACTTTCAACCCTTATTTTGAATTTAACAACAAAATATAATAACTAATTAAAATTTTAAATACATATTTGTAATCTGCTTGCCAAGACCTATCTTTGGATACCAAACACGATACAATTATCTTAATTTAATTTTTTTTGGAGATAGTTTATGAGCTATAATTTTCAAAATCCAAAATTTTTTGAAAAATTATATAGCCTATGTTACTCGCGGGACCACTACGAATCGATTGACATCTTATTTATTAAAATCGGACCAGTAGTTTAACCGCTACGAGGGAACATACATACATACATACAAACATACATACATACATACATACATAGACTGCCAAAATCATTACCCTTCCTTTTGGCTTCGCCGAAGTCGGGTAAAAATACGCCATTTTGACACTGCCGATTGTAGAATATAAGCCTATAGTCTATGGATTCACAGCAAACAAAAATCATTGTATTAATATTGGCCAATTGGCATCACTGACTAGTCTTTGGTTGTGTCATAGACGGGTTTGTTTACGTTTAGGTTAAATTTATCTCGGACGTACTATACAATATCAAATTACTAAATATAATATATTTATATTATAAAAATGAAGATTATAAAAATATTAATTATACTTACTTATTTTAATGTTTTTCTGTAATCTATAATATGAATATTACGGTATAAAAAAAAAGAAATTGAAGTAATAGGTAACATTAATAAAGTTGTTCACTTTTAAAAGTGAAACGAAAGGTTTTTTTATCTATCAAATAGGTTCTCAAGTGAGGTTGGGTTTGAGACTTCTTTGTCAATACGGGCCTAAATCATTATAACACGTGTGGACGTTAGCAGTAAGTATTCCAAGCAAAATAATTAATGAAATAACAGCTCAACTTTCCAAGTGAGTTGAACTTCGCCGAGACGGATCTCTTATGCTGATATCTAGTGTATTGTTGATGCCCACTCTGAATTATCTGGCTACCCGGATTTCAGATAATATTATAATACCAGCATAATACAATACCAGCATAGTTAATACAATATGTGACAAACGAGCGATTAAAAATTACTGGCGTTTTTGTATTTCATTTGGTTTCCTTCAGAAGTTTACATAGCCAATAATTGGAAACCAATTGATTCTGGAGAAAACCGAATGAAATATTGCAATAAATATTTGTTTATGCATGGTATAAGTTATGTAATAAAAAAATGTAAAAAAAAAGTTTTATGGTGTTGCTACTACTCTTTCAATCGATTTCATTCGGTGAGTTCGTAGCCATTATGAACTTATGATTTACCGCTCCAATCAGAAAAAATAAATGATAATGGATCAATTAGTTAGCGGCATGTCTATTTCTTACTAATAATTTCAGCGTCGATACATTCACAGTAAACTTTACACGTCCAGCGATACATGCGCATCCTTAAATATTATCACTAACTAGCTGTTACCGCGACTTCGTTCGCGTGGTTTTTGAGTGACTTAAGCCGTTTATGCAGCACACGCAATGAAAGTCCCTAAATGTAATAATTTTCCCCGTTTTTGCAACATTTCTCACTGAAGATTCACTCCTATTGGTCGCAGCGTAATGTTATATAGCCATAGCCTTCCTCTACAAATTGACTATCTAACAAAAAAAGAATTTTTAAAAACGGATCAGTAGTTCCTGAGATTAGTGCGTTTAAACAAAGATTTATACTACGCGTTGTAGACAAGAGGTGAAAACTCAGAGAAAAGTTTAATTACGAGTGGTTAAACAAAGTTGCACTAGAACTTCGATTCGATCTTCAGTTTGTCCCGCTCCTACGAGCTATAAATGACACGTGCATGAGCGGGATAGACTGAGATTTGAAACAAAGTTTGAGGCATGGGAATCGGAGCTCTATGTAGTACATTCAAATCCCGCTGAAGGAACAAAAGTTTTGTATGTTCCTTCTATCTTTTCTATCTTTCCTCGTTCCTCCTTCGTCAAGGATGTGCATTAACCCTAGAGTGGGCGCGTCTCTACGTGGAACGTCAGTGGGCGCGCGGTGAGCAATTTGCCGCCCGGATGGTATCCTACTTTTCGGCACGCATTGCAAACAAAAAGTGGAGGGGGGGCACCTACCAAAAAGCTCAAGACTAGCGGGCAATTGTTAATTGTTTGTTTAGGTGATAACCTTCATCTATTCATGTCTTCAATTCCGTATCACAAAAAAAAATAACCAAAATATCGATTTTAAACAGTCACATAAACATTTTAGGATATGTAGTAACATATTAAGTACATTGATTTTAGAGACGGATCTTTAAATTAATGTACTTAATAAATTACGACGTATTCTAAAATGTTTAAGTGACAGTTTGAACTTAATTTTCTCAAAATCATAATTTTGCTACATATCACCTTCATCCATTCATGTCTTCAATTATTTACGTTTTTTTAGCGCGGGCGGCAAAATGCTCATAGCGCGCCCACTCTAGGATTAAAGTGTATAATATGATAAAAATATAAAAAAAAATCCAGATTGATGTGGTGACGTCATATCAAATATTGTACAGACTATAATATTAATGAGTGATAATACTTTTAGGTGTGTATGGGTCCCGTATATAGAGTTCACTGCGAAAGTAGCAGCGCTGAAAGAGGTGCTTTTTTACCCGACTTCGGCGAAGCCAAAAGGAAGGGTAATGATTTTGGCAGTCTATGTATGTATGTATGTATGTATGTATGTTTGTATGTATGTATGTATGTTCCCTCGTAGCGGCTAAACTATTGGTCCGATTTTAATAAATGAGGTATCAATCGATTGATAATGATGCTGCGAGTAACATAGGCTATAAATTTTTTTAAAAAATTTTGGATTTTGAAAATTATACCTCAAAAACTATCTCCAAAAAAAATTAAATTAAGATAATTGCCTCGTGTTTGGTATCAAAAGATAGGTCTTGGCAAGCACATTACGAATATGTATTTGAATATTTTATTTATTGTTAAATTTCATTGTTAAATTCAAAATAACGTTTAAAATGCGGTCGTAAAGGTAGTATCTAGGAGTTGTTTAGTTACTTTCTATGCGTTAATTGAACGTTAGTTTAGTAAAAATATAATGTTATAGTTGATGTGGAAACAGAAAAATATAAAATAAAACAAAAGTTTAAAAACTATAACCCGACTTCGTAAAAAACTGGTCTAAAAAGGCTGAAACAAGAAAAAATTCAATTTGAAATCCAGAAATGCATAGGTAAAAAATGGTCAAGCTAGAGCCGAGGTCGGACCCGCTAGCTCATAATATTCGTCTGCTGTTGCAATTATATTCAATCCCAAAAGCGGGTCCGACCTCGGCTCTAGCTTGACCATTTTTTACCTATGCATTTCTGGATTTCAAATTGAATTTTTTCTTGTTTCAGCCTTTTTAGACCAGTTTTTTACGAAGTCGGGTTATAGTTTTTAAACTTTTATTTTTTAAATTATTGTATGGGACATTTTATGATGTTGGGATATTTCTCAAACAAACATGAAAGTCAAAAGTAAGTCTTTTAGCGCTGGGACTTTCACAGTATACTTTAGAAGGCACATACACACCCTAAAGTATTATCCCTCATTTATTTTACACCTTGTATACTATTATTAAAACATTCTTTAAAAAAAGGCTTTGAGTATATTATTATTGTAAACAATGAGGAAGCAAAATATTTTATATTTTTCCGTAGGTATATATTTATCACGATAACACGAGTGGTTCGTATTAAATCATTGATTATTTTGAAGTGTATATCAACTATCAAGGGCAGAATTTCGAGAAATCACCTGACAATTTCTTCGTAAATTGCTCCATAGTATAAACACACCTATCATTGCTGTTTTATGGTTAAGTTATAGCATGGACAGATTATACATGGTCTATGGTTATAGCGCCTCCGTGGTCTAGTGGTTCTGAGCTTCGCTTTCGATTCGGAGGTCGTGGGTTCGATTCCCGCGTTGGAACAAGAAGATAATGTTGTTTTCAAGTTTGGTTAAGACGATGCAGGCTGATCACCTGATTGTCTGACAAGAAAGATGATCCATGCGTCGGATGGGCATGTAAAAAGTCGGACCTGCGTCTGTTCTCTCGCCAGTCGTGTCGGTTTACCGTCCCACTGGGTTATGAGAGTAAAAGGAAGTGAGAGTGCTTCTGTGTATTGCGCACACACTTGGGCACTATAAAATAACTCATGCGTGGCTGGCCTGGTTTCAATTAAATCGGCTACCGACACCGAAAATCGGTGAGGGGAGCTATGGTTAAGTAACGACCAATTGTATACCGTATTATGTACCAAATACGAGTACCAATAGTAACTTACAATGTCGACTAAATATCTACTTATGCTACAGTTAGCTTAACCAAAGAAGATTTGGATAGACTAATAGACATAGGAAGATTTATATAAAGTAATTATATAGACGGTCGGAGAAAATTCGGAACACTGAAAAAATACTGGAATTATTCTGGAAACTTCTTACTCCTCCTTCTTTTTCTTCTGATTAATTTCGTTGTGGGTCCCAAGACAGATTTAGCTTGTCCCTCGGGCACCCCTGAGATCATATCAAAGGGTTTGTCGTGGTTGGTTACAGGAGTTGCAGTGGTGGTAATGTGAGGTGGGCCAATGCCGGTAAAAAAATAATATGATCCTTTCATATTCTGATGAAAGTGTCCACAATAAGTGAATATGTGACAATTTCTTGGTTTTTAGTTTGCTTACGGTTAAATTTAAAAGGGACGTGCATATTTTATACACACCGATTTCGGTGTCGGTAGCCGATTTCACTGAAACCAGGCCAGCTGCGCACGAGTTATTTTATAGTGCCCAAGTGTGTGCGCATTACACAGAAGCACACTCTCTTCCTTTTACTCTCATAACCCAGTGGGACGGTAAACCGACACGACTGGCGAGAGAACATTCGCAGGGCCGACTTTTTTCATGCCCATCCGACGCATGGATCATCTTTCTTGTCAGACAATCAGGTGATCAGCCTGCATTGTCTTAACCAAACTTGAAAACAACATTTTTGTTGTTCCAACGCGGGAATCGAACCCACGACCTCCGGGTCGAGAGCGAAGCTCAGAACCACTAGACCACGGAGGTGTTAATTGCACACTATATGGTCTAGCCTTCCGGATTCCAGATCATTAGTCCCAGCCGAAACTACGCAAATAACCAACGGAAAAATAAAATCAATACGAAAAACCCAAAAATTCCCAAAGCAAATTTTCGGGGGTTCCTGTAACCTTAGTCTGACGTTGTAACCATATTCGGTCATGTGTGCTCAGTAAACAAGGGGACCGCAAATACGTCATGCGAATGTAAACAAACTGCTGCCAGCCCGTCTCCTCGGAATCTGACGCAATGTAGATAAGACGTTCATATAATATAAGAACGAAATAAACGGAAATCAGTATTATTGTAACACCAGTGAAGAGAGAACCGAGTTATAGTAACCACCATAGATATCAACATGAAGTTTAGCATATTCTTTGCATTTTTTCTCCTCATCGGAGTATGCTATGGAAGAGTCATAACAGGCCGGGGGGATGGTTCAGAAGAGCCAGATATACCATTGGTAAGCAAAATCTTTATATTATATTACTTTGTAAACCAATTTAAATATATACAGGGTGTAAAAAGAACTTTGGTTTTGGTATAATGATTATAAGTACCTTTTCTCATTCTAAAAATATTTTTTTTAACTTTTTTCTGATTTTGTAAAAAAAATCTAGAATGAGAGAAGGTAGTATAGTAATTTCACAGTATACTCTACATAGGAGGCACATACACACCCTAAAGTATTATCACTCATTATTTTTACACCTTGTATACGAATTACTAGTAACATGGGCGCTTAACATACATAGCGAGCGTTCGAGAGCTCCAAATGTGTACTCAATAGTCAATGAATTTGCTAGTTGCTACTTAGTACAGATTTTATAAAAAAATATATTATGAGTTTTATGTTAAAATCTCTACCAGGGGTGTTAGGGAGCTCCGTAACCGCAACCGAAACTATCGGATATCCGATATTAAAAAATATCCATAACCGTAACCGAATCCGAAAATAAAGGATTGCTACTGTAAAAATGTAATATCCGTAACCGAAATTATCCGAAACAAACGGATAATCCGAAATTATTTAATATCCGTATCCGTATGAAATTTCATATCTATTTCGTCCCTCATCTCTACTTAAGTAAGCATTAAGGACCGTATAAATAAAACAATTTAAAACCCAACCTCACTTGAGAACCTATTTGACAGATAAAACAACGTTTCGTTTCACTTTTAAAAGTGAACTTTATTAATGTTATTTATAAAGTATACTTTAATTTCTTTTATTTTTATACCGTAATATTCATATTATAGATTACAGAAAAACACTAAAATACGTATTAATCTATATTTGTTTAATCTTAACGAAAAAGGTTTATAAAAGAAAAAATATATTGTATGTAACATAAGTAAAGTTCTTAATTTTAAATGTGAAACGAAACGTTTTTTTATCTGTCAAATAGGTTCTCAAGTGAAGTTGGGTTTGAGATTGTTTTATTTATACGGGCCTAGGTGTCTCTTTGTGTTTGGCAGTGTAAGTTAGATTATAAAGAAGTACCTATGCTATTGGTATAATATATTTAATTTAATTCCAGGATGTTTTGCAAAACATGAAACCTTCTCGCTTCGTGCCCATCAATAGTGCACTTTACTTCAAGAGTTCCGTGCCGTGTCAGGAGGGTTTCCAACGTGACATCATGGGAATATGCCGGGAAGTTTGGGACTAAACTTTCGGGAAATCATTTTGGAAATCAGGAAACTTTTCAAAGGAATACCGCGCCGGTGCAATAAAATGTGATATTATATATTGTTATAGTAATGTAATTATCATTAATTTTTACGTTTAGTTAGTTTACGAGTAACTGTACAATTTATTTAAATAAAGTAATTTAAGTTCAATTTCTTTTTGATTTGGTCACTGAAACTATAACTATAATAAAATTGCGATTCAAAATTATTCTAAAACTTCAATGTACCTTAAACTTCATTTCAACATTGACTTATATTTTGGCTCATATTGTGTGGTCTAGTCTATTCGCAAAGCTTTTTACTTACTCATAAATTGCAATGACAGACGAAAGAACTTGTGTATTATGTATAAGATTCAGTCCACTTTACTAAGTACGTAAGTAGTGAAAAAATCAAAAAACACTTTATTCTTTACTACTTTTTTAAATTTGTCTCATATTTTACCTTGAAATATAAAAATGAAATAAAGAAAAAACTCTATTTCAAATATTACCTGTATAATTTAGAAATACATATCATAATTAATCATTTACGAGTTAATAAGAGTAGCCATACACCATACTCCCTACCGTTCAATCGTCATGATGCTGCAGGATGGATAAAGTTTGTTTTTCCACTATTGAAACCACTAAGTGCCAATTTACACCAACACAATATTATGTTAAAGTTAATCCTTCATTAAATATTATGTTATCCCTCTCGTTTTTCCTTTAATTAAATATGAATGACAAAGCATGGTATTTTAACAAGCCATCAACAAGCAATAACAAGCGTGAAATCGGGACTTATCCTAGTAATTATAAAACATTTACACAACGGATAGTAAAAAATGTCGCTGACAGCTGTTTGAAACGTTGGAAAAGCAGACAGAAAAAGAAAGCAACCTTGTATATCGATCCATTGTCTAAATATATTTATTCGTGAGGTGGTATAACAGTATTTTACATTCCAATCTATGTTGATAATTTTAATTGACCCAATCTGTAGCGTCATGCCGATTTGTCCAACCGGCAGTATAGTGTACGGCTACTGAAACATTTTATTACATAAGCCAGGGGGTCATTTCGTATCCAAAGAGTAGCGACACGCCTTGTAAGACTCTACATTAGGGAAGCCGGGGGGAGGGTGACGGCGCCATGGCCCGAGAGTGGGCTCGGTAGGATAGCTACGCCTCTGATCCACGCCTGCCGCTCTAAGCAGAACGACTCCACGTTGTTGAGAGCTCGCATGTAGATCGTCGTGACTCCTCCTGTGAAAACAATTTGCGTGAACTGATGCAAGTAAATAATCCCTCCCACACCGATTTCGGTGACGGTGGCCTGTTTCATTGAAACCAGGCCAGCTACGCAGGAGTTATTTTTATAGTGTCCAAGTGTGTTCGCAATACACAAAAGCTCTCTCTCTTCCTTCACTCTCGTAGTAGGAAAGATAACTGACACGTCTGGCGGGAGATCAGGCGCAGGACCGACTTTTTAAATGGCCATCCGACGCATTGATCATCTTTCTTGTCAGACAATCGGGTGATCAGCCTGCATTGTCCTAACCAAACATGAAAACAACATTTTATTTGTTCGAATTTTGAATTAAACCCACGATCTCCGAGAGAGCTAGGCTCTAAACCCCTAGACCACGATGGCGATGCAAGTACTAACACGGTTAATACCTAGTATGCGATCACATTTGAAGGGTTCCGTAATCCTTGCTCAAAGGGTCGTTATCGTCGTTTCAGCTATAAGGTCCAGCTGGACATAAACCTCCCTCAAAGATTTATTGGTAGTTGCCTGTACTCGCCACGCTCGACAGGCAGGTGGACGAGCACAAGAGATAATAACAATGTCCAAGGAAACGCTGCTGCCCATTTCTGGAAGGGTATCCATATGACACCCACGGGAAAGATGGGCAGGTGCTATTACACTAATTAAAGTTCGTCGTTTCAGCTGTGACGTTCACTGCTGGACGCCTCCAAAGTATTTCATAGAGGCCTATACTCGCTACGTTCGGCAGGCGGGTTGCCGAGGGCAGTATTTCATTTATATTCCCTCTATCGCCTTTTACAACCACAGGAAAGATGGTTGATGGGAAGGTCCTATTCGTACTCGGCCACCTCACGGATTAAAGGGTAAGAGTACGGTACCCCAGTGGTGCCAGGTTCCTATAACACCATTCCTATTCATTCCTGTTGGCACAGTTCCCAATCTCTACCTACAGGTTTGGGATTCCCTCTAAAGGACGTCACAGCCACACACCGGAGTGCCCTAATATTAAGTCGTCGCTGTAAGTCTATCCGTCAGTCTGTATGTCACCTGGCTGTATTGAAATAAGTGAATTGTGGTGAAATAATATCATAAAGACTGTATTTTTATATCGGTTTGACAATATTCACCAGACCAAAGTCAGCGTAACGCGAAATGCATTATTGCAGACGACGGCACTTCCAATACGTATGGTGTACATTTGGTGTCGTGTTAGAAGCACGTCTCATATAACATAATAATTTAGTTACTTATAAAAACTACTCAAGTATAACATATTTAGGTGACGAGTTCTTTTTTTAAATATTACTCAATGCCGAATTCACCAAACTCTATAAAACGTAACGCCGTCTCCGGACTCATTACTCCTCTCTCATTCAACGTTAAAATAGGCACAGGGCAGAAATTCGAGCTTAACCATCCCTAAATGATGTATTGCAAATAAATAAATAAATCCATTTCACTTCACGTCCTTACCCCCATTAATCATCTGTAACTGTGGAAATTGAGGAAAAAACCTTTTGTTTCCTATTGTATATTCTATTCTGTGGCTTAAAATATGCTATAGATACTTACGCATGCTAAGTGGACTCCACCACTAGCCACGCGACTGTGTGACTCCAGCCGCCACTCCCGCGCGCTACAGTCCCCCACGTCGACACCTGCCACGCGACTGTGAGCTCTACCCGCGGGACTTACCGATGATGATGAGCTGCGTGCCGAGGTAGGCGAGCGCGTGGCCGTGCCGCGGGATAGACATCTCCGTCTCCAGTCGCCACTCCCGCGCGTTCCAGTCCCACACGTCGATGGCCGACACGCTGCTAGGCGTCTTGTCCTAGAAATTATAGAATAGTGTTTATTCTAATAATTTAACGCTCCCGCGGTCCAGGGATTGGGAGTTTGGCTGGACTAGACCGTTGATTTTGGAACAAAAAAAATTGTTTTCAAGTTAGGTGGTTAGGACAATTCAGTCGTGGTGGATATCCGTCCCACTGGGCTACAAGAGTAAAGGAAGAGAGAGTGCTTCTGTGTATTGCGCACACACTTAGGCACTGTAAAATAACCCTACGTAGCTGGCCTGGTTTCAATAAAAACAAGCCACCGTTCGTAATCGAAACAAACGAAAATCGAACCATCGAAATGAGAGTAAGATGTTGAAAGGCCACTTACAGTTTCAGTGATCTTCCCCGCTCCACCGATAAGGTACAGTTTGTCGTTCATCGCGAATAACGATGCGAAACATCGCGGAAACCGCAAGCTCTGTATCTCTGTCCACCTGGAAATTAAACAGACCCAATTTCACCAATGTATTAAAACGCCGTTCAAAGTAGATCTACGGTTTACGGATTTTAATCGGTACAGTGGCGTAGCGTGCCTTGGCCTGTATACAAATTTGTTTCTGGGTGTCTTTACCCTTATGAAGGGTAGTAGTAGAAGAGACAATTTTTTTTTGCATAAATAAATAAGCCTGCGATAATTTAGGGTGTTGCCAACCTTTGAACGTACGCTTTACGCGGGAAAAAGAGTTTTTTTTGTCACTTCTGAAATAATAAAAAAATATAGGAAGTTTTTATTAATTTTTGTTCACGCACGTCGCGGGCCCCCGGGACACGTATAATAAGGCAGTTACGGCGGTAGCTACGCCCCTGATCTGTATGTCCCATTTTAATGAAAGAGAGATCGATAGGCGGTTTTTGAGCTGTCATCAATATAATATGGCAGATAATGATGATGATGAAATCGACACACTATACCACATAATATTATACAACATAATTTAGAGATTATAAATACTATCCATGACTGCGTTGAATTTCTAGAAATCGTGATGTTTATTCGAGCGTGTAATTTTAGATTCGCAACTCTCACGGTACACCGTAGAGGAGTAGAGGAACTAAATCGATTCTAGGAAATAATGATTGAACGTACACACTACAATCATAATAAAAACGTTCCTTACTAGAAATTTCAGCTTTAATCTTGCACGTGTTCGTGAGAAAAAGGGTCTTGTCAGACCACAGCCACCTGATCACAGACATACAGAGTGACAGACAAACAGCAAAGTCATCCTATAGGGGATTACTTTCTTTGGGGTACAGAACGCTAAAAACAACTCACTGATTGGTATTCCAGTAGCACTCCACAGTATCGCAGGACGAAGTTATCCAATATCCTAGCTGAAATAGAAATTATTGCTTCAGGTGTCCTAGAGCAATCAAGTACTTCTGGCTATCCGCTACTTAACAAACAACTCACTGATTGGTATTCGAGTTGTAGCACTCCACAGTGTCGCAGGCTGAAGATATGCTATATCGTAGCTGAAATAGCAATTATTGCCACGGGTGTCCTTGAGCAATGGAGCACTTCTGGTAGTCTACTTAACAAACAACTCACTGATCGGTATTCGAGTTGTAGCACTCCACAGTGTCGCAGGCCGGCGTCTTCCTATCTCCAGGCATGCCGCCGGCCACCCACACGTAATCGCGGTACTTGGTCGCCGCCGCCGCCATGCGAGCCACGCCCATGGGCTGCACCTCGCTCCACGACCCCGACTTGGGGTCAAACTTCTCCACGGAGCGGAGGATCCTGGGGAATTGGACGAATTAGTAAACGTTTGCGTCCGCAGGGTCCTGGAGTACGAATAGGATCTCCCCATCTTATTGTTGATGTCGGTGAAAGATGTAATATACACCCTGTGATTCATGGGTCATATAGGAAGCCGAATATAGTGTGAAGAGAAGGACGCGTAGAAAATTTCTTGTTTCGGCACCTCAAATAAATTACATACGATAACGCGACAAATCGTGATTAAAGATGTCCACAAAAGTCACAAAATAGATGATTTTCAATCTTGGTAAGGTTTTAGGTCAACGACCAAAGCGTTCGGGTATATTAGAAAAGTAGCCCGCGAGCCTCAGCATAGTAAGATTCACTCCTTTTGGTCATTTTAGACTTTTGAATTTATTTTTGTGAAAAAAAAAATGATTCAAAAAAGTATAATTATGCTCAACGCGTCATTCTCTTCAGGCTACATTCGTCTTCCTATATGACCAATGAATCACTCTGTACATCAACTGCGCTCGGCAACCCGCCTGCCGAACGTAGCGAGTATACACACTTCCATGAAATTTTTTTTTTTTGGAGGCATCCAGCAGTGAAGGTCACAGCTGAAACGTCGTTTTTAATTAGTGTTTCAGCAGCCTCTGTCTTACGCGAGAATAAAAACGTTAAATTTACCCACTTGCCCTTTTTATCCTGTCCCCCTATCGCGTACAAGGCCATGCGATGGACGACGAGGCCAAAGTTCTTCCGCGGCGTGGCCAAACCCGACTCGCTGTACCACGACCGGGTGACGGGCTCGTAGCTCCACACCGTGGACACCACCACGGATTTGCCCCGGAGGTCATCCTCGCGGGGATCCGCACCCCCTATTTAATAGAATTTTACGTAATCTTAGTCAAAGTAAAAATTAGATCTAAAAAAATGATATTAAAGAAATTACATTTGTATTTTTAAACGTCACCACGCTTGGCGCGTTTTTGTGCTGTCTGACTTTTGAAGGTGCTACTGCCAGCGTGAGTGACGCAGTCTATATGGCGGATCATAACTATTTCCTATTACAATGTAAAATACTTTATTGAAATATAACTTTAATTGATGTATGTGAACTTTTAATGTCGTTTCTTTGTATTTTCAAGTAAGATAAAAGTGGTGTAATGTATGTTTTGGCTGAATAACCTTGTAAATGTAAATTTACAATAAAAAGGTACAATATAATTACCAGCTAGAAACACTCTTCCTCTGAGGAAAGCTACGGAGTGGTGGTGGCGAGGCTCCGGCAGCTCACCTACGTGCTCCCACAAGTTCACCACCGGATCAAACCTGGAAATATTTCATACTTACTAGAAAGGAGGCCAAATTAAGGCCAAATAAATAAGAAACCTTACCATTGACATTTAAAATTCAACTGACAGCTTGTGAACAAATCAGCTATTTCCATTTCGAAATTTAAACTTTTTAAAAACAATTAGAAAGTCCAAAGTAAAAATTTTGACCTGCCCCGTTGTATAACAAAATGTCGAAAACGCCATAAGTATTTTGTCACAAAGTAGCTAAACAAAGCAGCAAAGTATTTAGAACATACTTGTAAATATCTCTTCCTGTATTTCCTGGGACTCCATAATTAGTATGTGGGTCTGTACCTCCAAACACCAACACAGTCTCCCGTTCCCAATCGAATAGAGACCCTTCTATCACGTAGTTCTTATTTAAAGGTCCTAGAATTGATGCTGATAATTTGTTCCTAAAATACATATAGCTTTCAGACAATTCATTAAGTATAATATATAAATCAGCTAAACAGCTGAAAAGGCTTTATTTAAGAACAGTTTTAATATAATTTACTCTGAAATGAAAAAAATTAAGCTATATCTTAGATTAGATGAGATTACAATAGAAATAAGAAATTAGACTTGCTGTCTTTTATTTTCTGGTAACTATGGGATGTTATGTTAGGGATGGGACTCCAAATAAAAAAAAATGTAAAAATCTTTCAAGTCTTTACCGGTTCAATTCAATACCGGATGTTTTCACGTATTATCTTAGTTAACTAAGTACATTTAAATTTCGATCACCTATTCTTGCGAAAATGTGAACGCCAGTTGCGCCCCCTGCGTAACACTTTAACTTTTTTTAAACAAAATATACTTATTACGTGAGCCATAGAGTTTTATTCTTACATTTTCAATCTCGCCAAATGTTCTTTAGATTCATCAAAAAGCGAAGTTTGAGGACTTATAGTAGCATTTTGCGCATCCGTTGTTTCGTGCGTGAACATATCTGAGGCACTTCTTATTTCTTTTTTACCTGAGTCCCTGAAGTTATCAACAGTTTTTATTGTATTCAAATATAACTAGGTAAAATTTCAGATTATAAACCAATAGTCATAATATAATGTGCACCGAACTTGAATGAAGTAGATATCTAAATCTAATACGTAAAAGGGGAATACAAGATAAAACTTCACAATGAAAGACGACGATTACCTAAGGATATAAAGATAAAGATGATAAAGATTTCTCCTCTTCTCTTCTCCATATTTATCAATCATGTTACTCCTAGACTTCGCTGCACGTATCATTTGTATGCTGACGATTTCCAAATTTATAGCCAAGCAAGAGTGGAGAATTTGTCTGTGGCGATCGAAGAGGTAAATAGAGATCTCAATACCATCAGGGACTGGTGTAATAACTATGGCTTGTCAGTCAACCCAGGTAAATGCCAGGCGATATTGTTGGGCAGTGCCCGATTATTGCCCAGGGTTGATGTAGGCTCACTATCGCCTGTAATTTTCGATGGGTCTATTATTGACTTCAGCTCCTGTGTTAAGGATCTCGGTTTGCACATTGACTCCACTCTTGACTGGCAAACACAATCAGCTCACGTGAGCCAGAGAGTTACTAATGCATTGCGGTCCCTTTACCGACTCAAAAATTTCCTACCTTCAAGTATTAAAATCTCGCTGGTGCAGTCCCTTATACTGCCAATCATTGACTACGGTGATGTGTGCTATTTTGACCTCAATGCGGACAAACTAAATAAATATGACCGACTCCTAAACAACTGTATTAGATTCATATACAATCTTCGTAAATATGATCATGTATCCTCCTTCCGTTCCAAGCTGCAGTGGCTCCCAATACGCCAACGTCGTTCACTCCGCGCCCTATGTACCCTCTACTCTTTTCTTCACTCCCCCAATTCCCCCACTTATTTAACATCTCACTTTCAATACCTCTGTAATAGTCACGATAAAACCCTGCGTTCTTCAAACAATGCCCTTCTCCTATGTCCTTCTCATACTTCTAGTCTTATCCATTCATCCTTCCACATACAGGCTATTCTTCTCTGGAATGCCCTCCCTTTGGAAATCAGATTGTCTTCAACCAGAGAAACGTTTAAACGGAGGGTCCGTCAATGGTATCTTAGTTTTTTGGCAGAAACCTAATGAAATTATCATCGTCTTTATTAATTATAGTATTAATTATATGTATATAGTGTAGTATTGTACAGTGTATATATAATATAAAATTATGTATTTATGTACTTAATAGTATTATATAGTATGTAGCCTATTCGTTTAATTTGTATTATTAGTATGTATTATTATAATATTATAATATATATATATATATATATATATATATATATATATATATATATTTAATTTAATTAATATTATATGATTACGTTTAATTTAATTTTATTCCTTTTATTCTTCCACAGTATTTCTCTCATCGTTTTGCAGCACCTTTTCGTTTTTTTGTCTCTGCATCACCCTATGGTTGACTGGTAGAGAATGCCTCTCGGCATTAAGTCCGCCATTGTACGTTGTGCAAAAAGTGTAAATAAATAAATAAATAAATAATTTAATATAGAAAAAGAATACTGTAAAACTGCTTTCGCAGGTACGAAATTTTGTATTTGCTGTAGTCTGAAGCTCAAGCATTTGTTCGGTGCGCAATATCTGTCTATTGTTTTATAATCTGTAGATAAATCTGTATTTTATTATTGTTAATTTCATTAAAAGAAGAATGTTATCCTTTTTACCGTTTTACTGTTGACAAAGCAGCAGTAGCTGAAGCCAAGTAGCTGGCAGCAACGCTCTGTCTTCTCTCATGTCTCGGATAATAATTCTGAAATTGGTATTTTTACCCGACTTCGGCGAAGCCAAAAGGAAGGGTAATGATTTTGGCAGTCTATGTATGTATGTATGTATGTATGTATGTATGTATGTATGTATGTATGTATGTATGTATGTTTGTATGTATGTATTTATGTATGTTCCCTCGTAGCGGTTAAACTACTGGTCCGATTTTAATAAATAAGGTGTCAATCGATTCGTAGTGGTCCCGCAAGTAACATAGGCTATATAATTTTTCAAAAAATTTTGGATTTTGAAAATTATACCTCAAAAACTATCTCCAAAAAAAATTAAATTAAGATAATTGTATCGTGTTTGGTATCAAAAGATAGGTCTTGACAAGCACATTACAAATATGTATTTAATTTTTTAATTAATTATTATATTTTATTGTTAATTTCAAAATAAACGTTTAAAATGCGGTCGTACAAATAGTATCTAGGAGTTGTTTAGTTACTTTCTATGTGTTAATTTAACGTTAGTTTAGTGAAAATATAATGTTATAGTTTATGTGGACACAGAAAAATGTAAAATAAAATAAAAGATTAAAAAAACTATAACCCGACTTTGTAGTATCTACTTTGTTGTATTTTAAATGACATCGATATTTTTTATTATATTAATTAATAGCATCAAGTGTATCTGAATTTTATTCGAAACCTTTATTGCAATTTTAAAAAACCGACTTCATCAACTAAAACTTTAGTCGGTTTTCTAAACTTAAAAAGTTTCTTTTAATTTTTTATATTTAATGAGAAAATTTTACTTGTTAGTGACTAAAAGAAAAACAATTAATGTAGATATCTAACATAAGTAAAATATTTCATTTTTAAAGAGAAACGAAACGTTTTATATGTCAAATACGTTCTCAAATACAAGTAGCGATCGCAATTCTAGAGACTGATTTTTATATTAATAAATATAAAAATCTCAAATTCAGTCTTATTAAGTTCTTATTCAGGTCTTATTCAGTTCTTAAACTAGTATGTATTGTATAGAGTATAGTACTATAATATTATATTACCGTGTCGCTAGATCCACCTGAGTCTGTAGCTTCGACGTCTGTTGACTTGTTGGTGTTAAGACCGTCAATAGATTCATTCGCTTCGGGCTTTTCAAAAACACTTTTGGGGAACTAAACAACATAATTATGATGTTATCATTAAAATTATATAATAGTGTGTATTATATATTAGCAATGCTATGCGGGTTTTATTACATAGTGACTATTTAATAATCTGTGTTTGTAATTAAATATTACACTGCAATAAAAATTATAGTACATACTAATATCAAAGACTTTAAAAAGCCCCATGTAGATAATATTCACATTAACAAAATATTATGAAAATGAAAAAGTATTGTCAAAACTATACCTACTACTATAATGGTGTACGTTTGCTATTTAATAGCAACAGGCAGTAGTTAATTTTTTTGTTTTATTTCTTGTATTTAGTCATTTACTTTGTAAGTTTGTTTTCATACCAATTAATACCTCCTCTACCTACCTACCTACCTCTTGTATTATTAAATATCATTGTTTTATACCCCTACATTTTGTTCGATTGAATTTTGTTTGTAACTGCACTGCGGTTGTGGCTTGGCGGGCGATGGACCTGGGCTTGAAGTATTCTGCACCTAATTTATAGTCTATAATTAGTCCACGATTGGGTAGCTATTTTAATATTAAGAAAATAATGAGAATTGGGAGTCACGGTCATAGAAGTTGGGACAAATTTCATCTCTCTATGATCTTCAGTACTGAGACCAGATGTACATTGTACATTTACCCCCTTTCTAATAATAATATTTGTAGACTGGATAAACTATACAATATTTGGCTCTCAAGTGACTAGCATAACGGTGTGTAGGTATTATTTTTTTATTGGTATCTAAATTTATTCTATACATTTTTGTTGTTTAATGCTTACATTGAATTTATTCTTGAATGCATCGGATAGTGCTGATGCATTTTTGTTTCTAAGTCCTTGAATAATAGCCGGTAAGGGAAAATCAAACTTCTGTCGTTGCACTTCAATTGAGTCTTTGTTGATACCACGTAAACTGCCTGTTGATTTGAAATGTTGTATATTTAATAACACAAATTGCTACAAAACACAACTATAATAGTATAATAGTATATAAATTTTCCTATTCTTAAACTTTTTAATGTACAACACACTAAAAAGAAAAAGAATGGGAAAATTAGTAGAAGAATAGGAAAATTAGGTACTATTTTTTAATATTATGCTGAACGCTTTTCTTGCATTTGTACTGAACTGGTGCTACAATTTGTATTGACATCCTCGCTTTTTGCTAGACCTTACTCTCAACAGATTTACATCACAGCAGATTTTTGTGTTTTTTTCTGCGAAAATCAAGTGGGATGTGTATTTAGAAATCATGTGTCGCCAGCAAGAAACTGCTGTAAGCAGTAAGACCGCTCTTTTGAACATTTCTTTTTAATCTATGTTTTTGTGTGTGTGTGTGTGCATAAAGTTTTTTTCAATTCTAATTGATTTTAACAAACCTTATAATTATATTATTAATATTATAATGTATGACATGTATCAGTAAGTTTAGCAGTTCCTGTCGTAAATCGTATTAATGTGATTTTTTTGCTTTGTAACGCTAAATATGATGCGTTGCTTAATGTTTGAGCCACACCATAAGGTCTGAAAGAAATTGCTATCTAGTTATAAGGCCGCCTTTGTGTGCATGTCTGATAATTGTAATTTATTTTTTTTGTCTCTTTTGTAACTTGTTATGTGCACAATAAAGTATATTTGTATTGTATTGTTCAATGTACCGACTATTGTAATAAAACTACAAGGATATGACGTCATAACCAGCAGTGTCCTCGCTCCGCCGCGGCGACTGCATCATCGCCATCTGCTGATACATCTGCTCCCTCGGGACTCGGAACTGTTCCAGGTATTGCAAAAACTCCTTGTACGTCACATGATTCTGATAACATACGGGGTGTATTATGTGAATCAAATATTTTGCCTAACATTAGGCTACAACTTTACGCGTTGTAAATCTATCTTCTCTTATATATAAAAATGAATTGCTGTTCGTTAGTCTCGCTAAAACTCGACAACGGCTGAACTGATTCGGTTATTTTTAGTCTTGAAATATTCGTGGAAGTCCAGGGAAGGTTTAAACGGTTTGTATGCTCAACGAAGTGGGCACGGATCAGTATTTAAGTATTTAACAGGATGTGCATAAAATTTACAGTACATACATTATATACAACGAGATTACACTCCTTCAATACCTGTTTTTGTTAAAGACCCTCGTAGATAATGCAGATAACAATTATACATATATAAGTCGATTAGAAAATGGCGCAGTTGCATTGTCTGATAAATTGGACTCGAGTCTGAAGATACGAATCATGTTTTTTATTACACCTTCGATTGTCAATGATTCTGAAGTAGCATTAACCTCGGAAGAAAACATCAAGGTCTGTTCATGGTCAAATTCCGCCATGACAACATAATAAACGTTTAAAAATCCAAAACTTTATATTTTAGATGGCAAAATGAATAAAAATATTTTAAACTTAACCAGTTGTAAGACCTTAAATAGAATTGAAACTTGACAAGCTCTTCTCAGAATGATCAAAGAGTTGAAAACTTAAAAAGTTATACTCAGAATGTCAACAGACTTGAAATTTAACAAGTTTTTCTCAGAATGTCAAAGTAACTAAAGCTTAACTTATTTTTCTTAGAACATCAATAGAACCTGCTGCAACTACTGGTTCTACCCTAGCCTACTGAGAAGAACTAGCGAAAAAAAAAAAGGTTATTCTCATCCCATTTACCTTTTCCTCGCCTATCCAATTCCTATCCACTGGCTCTGTGAGGCCAAGTACGTCAGTCCAATGACTGTAGTTCTGCGAATTGTTGCCGTACCAATACTTGATGATGACGTACCTACGAATAACGTAATTGACACCGATAGATTAAATTCGTTGATAAAATTTGCTAAATTCTTGGAAAAACGACAAAGGAATTGTTATGTATTAATACCTGACGTGTGTTTGCTTTCATAACGCTAATTTGTAAGGATTCACACCCACAACGTATCAAATAATAGCATATTTTCAACTTTTATGTACATTGTATTTTAGATCTTAAATCTTAACTATTATAATTTTTATATATTAAACCACTTACGCGAGTCCATCATCAACCATCTGTTGTATTTCTGGATTGCTGACAATATTTAGAATTTCTGTATTTTCCGGATTCCGTTTGATATCCACGAGTTGCCATGGCGAGATGAGACCGAAACGCACACATCTCATGACGTCTACAGCATTCTTGGATCGAGCTGGCCAATTCCTATGTAACCATCTGACTGCAGCCATTAGCACTTCTGTTTCGCTTAAAATTTGTTTTTTTACTAAGGATAGAAAATCTTGTACTACTACTTTATCTACTAATCACTTAATCAATTATTTTTGAGATATTATGAGATTCAAATGATGATGAGATTAAGTTGTACCTTAGTGTATGGTTGTACATACCTCGTAACGCAAATATGATTGGACCGTAGAATAGTAATAACCTCACCAATTTCAAGATTTATAAAATCATTAGAAGCTACTAGAGGAAGAAAGAATTTCTTAACTCTGGGTACCTAAAATTATTAAGTTTCGTAAATTTTATACGTTTTAACATTTGAATTGTTATTTTCAATTTAAGCCTTGTATAGTACCATTATATCTACAATAGGTGTAATTCCTTTCCTCCTTGCTTCTCTGAACATAGAAAAGGCTGTATCTTCATTAAACATATTTTCATTTACAATGAAGGACCAACATTGATCTTCTAGGTCTGTCTTATAAAAAAAACATATTTTTTAATATTTGCTTATTTTGTTTTACATCAATAATTTTAGGCTTATTTACCCTTTATTCCTAAATATTGTGCTGCACAAAATAATGACAATATATTGTCCCGTTGCAGAAATTTGTTATTTTCCGAACTACTAAATATCATCCAATCATAAATTGTTTCAAATGTTTTCGAAGTGACAATATCCTAAAACAGTTGCATTATAATGGTATGAAACATGAATGTATGTACTAGACTATGCAAATAAACATACGATGTATTTTTCCCGAAATAAACAAGTTAAAAGATTCAAAGACCTGCTAAAGTGAGGTTCAATAATTTATTTTTTAGAAATGTCGAATCTTTAATGTTTTAAATTACCTCGGACAATTCAATATTTTTCGGGCGACTAGTATCAAAAAATGTAGAGTAAATTTCCAAAACTAATCGATGGCACTTGTATTCGTTTTTGCCGATTTGCACAGTAACGTCCGTGTTTCTAAAAGAAAGTTCATCAAGTAAGGACATAATGGGAGATTTATTAATAAGATTTTGTTATCAGTTATAAGAACGTACATACGATTATGAAGTCGCTTAAAGAATTCTTGGTAAAGGTCTCGTTTTTTCGGCAACTGCACACGCATTCCATCTATGGGTGTGCTGACTGTGTATCCGAGTGCTTTTAAATCACTTAAATTTGAAGTTCTCTGTGTTGTTGGTTTTGAATTTATTTTTCGTGCACCATATTGCTCCTGTCCAGGATAAGAGCTTTCCTAAAAAGGTTATTTAAACATTTTAATACTTATTTCTTTTTCGTTATTTTCCTTTATTCTGTTCAATTATTATTTTAAAAAACATAATGCATTTTACCAACATTATTATCATCATCTGTTGACTTTCCTTCAAATTTAACTTCGACTTCAGCTTGAGAAGGATCAGCTAAAATTACCCCGACCGTAGATGATTGAAATACTACCTAATAAATTAATTTTCATTCCATTAATACTATACTTCTTAAATTTTACTGTATTATTAAGATTAAAAATTATAATTCTATCGAATTAACTATTATGTACCTGATTAGTCTGCACTTTTAAATTCCCACTTGGGGTTTGTTTAAACGGAAAAGTCGGACTTTTATTTCTGTCGCCTTCCAAACTGGTAACGCTAAAACATTATGCATTTAATAAATACGTCGATTCTGCTAATTAAATATTACAATTATATCATTTCGATGCAGTCTCAATATTATAATGAAACAACAAAATTAAAATATACTTATAAACATAAGTGTGTCAAACAAACGTTTAACCCAATTTGATTGTTGTTTAGGCTATCAATACGATTCATTTACATTATTCATGTAGAGTAAATAGAAAGCCTAAATACGAGTAAAAAGTATAAATACGAGAATTGGAGTTCTGAGCTCTAGTTTGTTTCCTTTTACAAAATATTACCTTGTGTTTTCAGCAAGAGAAGACATCTCATGCTGATAAATTTTATAGTATTGATTTTCTAATTGTGATGCATAATTATCTGTTGACATTCTAGACTTTTTTCCGAGTTTCCTGAAATTTTTTTTTTATATAATTAAGGTAGTTATACTAGTTATTTTACTTCTTTTAAAATCATTATGCTTACTTTCCTTTTTTCGCGGACATGTAACTCGCTTGTAATTAATTCTCTTCAGGTTTCTACAGAAATTATTTTTTAAGTATCTAACCTGAAATAATTTATTTTATAAACTTAAGTTGATGTTTGAATATCTTCCTGTATCTTTAAAAGTTTAAACGAAAGAATTAAAAAGGCATAACATGAAAAATAAACATACAACATAAGCGCACACTAAAAGGGTATGAAGGCCCATTTTTAAAGTATGTATTTAATGCGCATTTCAAGTCTGCACCTGGTTTATTTATTTACTTGTGTATGTACGGTAGTAAAACGGCTGAAGCATCACTGGTGTCTACTGTCTGTTATCAAATTTGGATAAACGCTCAAAAATACTACGTCTACGTAGGTAAGACAGGGCTTAATAAAATTAGACAGGGTTGAAGTAATCTAAACTTTATCTGATTAGGATGAAATTTTAACTTAACCCAAACTCGTACCAAGTCATACCTTAGTTTAAAATTATCGGATCGGGTTTGTACACGTGTAATAATTAAAACACTAACCAAAAAATAAATAACATAAAAAACGTACTCAATGGAACTACATAATGATATAATAAATAGCAATTTGTTGTTGCTGCTTTTATGAGATTTTTGAAACCAAATTTTACATCTACTTGACATTGAGTTTTGACATAATTTACAGAAAGTGACATATTTGTCTCCGAAGAATGAGGGGTTTTCGAAGTGTCACTTTTAGGTACAGAGACTACCGTAAGATGGCGCTTGCATATTGTAATATGTCAAAAAATCTGTGATCTTTGTTAGGTGGTTAATAGTAACTGCCAGATGCTGTTTCATACACAAAAATAATCCTTTCAAATTCCTTTCTTAGTGATCTCCTACACTTCCGAGGAAACCTACATACATTATAGCTCGCTGGCGATTCGATTTTTGAAACAAATAATTAATCACACTTTTCTCCCGTTTCCGTAGGGATGTCGGGAAGTTCTTGTTTAGTACTCCCCTATACTTAATTCTAAGAAATATACATGCCAAATTTCAGCCTGCTGCCGAGTATTTTCGACTCGACGCTAAGATAAATATTTTACCTCTTGGGGCTGCCAAATGTGATGACGGAGAGATGAAATCTGCTGGCGTAAAGTGAGTTGAACATAATAAGAAGGATTTTTTTCTTATAGTTAATCCTGTTTTTATATGTTTGATAGCTTCTATCAATCTTGATCTCCGAGTTTCATCTTGGGGAAAGCGGTGGTTACCTATATTTTTACAAAATTGTACTGCGCATGGACTAGCCACGTTTAGTTTAGTTCTCAGGGCACAATTAATAAATAATAAACTATTGCAAGTGAAAGAAAGAAAGTTGAAAGGTAAACAAACAAAAAACAAAGCGGAAATTGACATTTTACACAGGACTTGACATATTACTTAGGTTTAATGCCATCTATCAGCAGTTTTCTGAAACTAGTAGAACTGTCAAAATAAAAACCGCTCATTACACACTGTCAAATGGTTTTTTTTTAAATCTAAGCAGGTTTTAGCACCCTTCTACCTGCAGAGTGTATACCTACTTACTTTATGATACTCAAGATAAAATTTAATTCATACTTGAAAGATGGTCGGATAATTTTATCGACGACTTTAAGATTATTGCGACCTTCTAGCGTGTAGGTAGAAACGAAACGAATGATTACAATATCGAGGGAATAGTTTAGTGTTGCAGCTATATTTCTGTCTTCCCCATCCAAATTATAATCACCTCAGGGCCTCAGGGCCCTGATTCAAGATGCCATCATTATTTATCGCTTACATTTTCTTTCGAACAAATTCCATACATTTAGTATTCGAACTTCGTAAGCGATAAATAGCGATTTCATTTTGAATCAGGGCCGTTCAGGGATAGCTAAGAAAAAAATAATTATACAACAAAAGGACTGTATGTACAACAAACGGCCTTGTTCATAAAACAACCACACCTCTTTTCGAGTCAGATAGTATTATTTTCGTAGAAATAACGTATCACGACGAATCGTCACTCCATGGATCAATTCTTACAAATCTTCAATCTATGATTCGTCATGTTTTATTGCCGTTCAATCGATAATATTATGATAAGGTTTCGGAAAACCGTCGGTTCTAGGGAGCGTTTGTTTGCTCTGGCCTCTGAGTCACCGAAGCGCAGATAAAGTACTGAACATGGATCTGACTTATATACCAGGGCAGGGAGTGAGCTTAGACAAACTAGAACCAGCTTCAGTGCGAGTAGGTCATTGCGGTTTACTACATTACTAAATATTAATGTAAGTACCTATTGATTATTGTTATCCCGGTAAAGTTAAATTTAAGTATTCAATAATAATTAGTGTTTCTTTCAATATTATGTTTATTCAACAGATAAAAGTTATCTAACGATTGAAAAATCGGCCCTTATTGTAATAACTACCTATCGACGCAAGAAACGAAAATGTTGAAAGTAGTACTTACATACAGTATGGAACTTACAGCGTTTTCTTTTTTTTGCGTCGATATTTACTCATTCATTCTATTTCATAATAATTGAGTATCTTATACTTTACGCTGATATTTATTACATTAGAAAAGATGTGTCGTTTACATTTTATTAAAGTGATGTTGCTACCGACTTGACCCGTGAAAAAAGAAATCCTATGGGAACCGTATATTCTGTAACCTATATCCTTCCTCGTGCCCTATACAGGGTGTAAAAAGAGCAGTCACTATAACTTCGTGGGGTACCAGGCAAGAGATATATCCATTGGTACTAGTCATTTGCTTTTAATCCACTGTTTAAAAAATTTAAAAAATTTCAATAGGCAATGTACAACGCGCACAACACAGCGATCAGCTGATTACGCTGAGAGGTCAATAGCACGCGTAAGACGTTCATTACGTACTAGGGCAAAAATTATAAAATTTTAGAATTTAATGCAGATCGTTGTTTCAAACAGTTCAGCCTTGCGACTAAAATAATAAAATAAAATAAAAAATTCAAAAAAAAATAATGAAAAAAATTCATTTCTACAATCAGTCAAGGTCCTATAATCCTATCCCAAAGTTATAGTGACTGCTCTTTTTACACCCTGTTTAGAGTAGAATGCTTGTGCCAAACTTTATCAAAATCTGTCTTGTAGTTTCGCAGCCTACTCTGTGTTCAATGCAAACTTACAATCTGTCTTTTTACAATATTATTATAGACTAGCTGTTCCCACGACTTCGTTCGCGTGGTTTTTGAGTGACTGCAGCCGTTTATGCAGCGCACGCAATGAAAGTCCCCAAATGTAATTAATTTTCCCCGTTTTTGCAACATTTCTCACTGACGCTTCGCTCCTATTGGTAGCAGCGTAATGTTATATAGCCTAAAGCCTTCCTCTATAAATGGACTATCCAACAAAAATTTTTTTTTTCTAATCGGACCAGTACTTCCTGAGATTAGCGCCTTTAAACAAACAAACAAACAAACTCTTCCGCTTTATAATCTTAATATATATATATATATTTCTTGTGTGCGTGTGTATGTGACTGAACTCCTCCTAAACGACTGGACCAATTTTGATGAAATTTTTTGTGTGTGTTCGTGGAGATTCGAGAATGGTTTAGATTTACAATTGGAACCGATAGGTGGCGCTGCAGTCAGTATGTCAAGCAATTAATTAATAAGGCAATACGAAGTTTGCCGGGACAGCTAGTATTAGTATAGATTATAGATAAATGTTGCAGACTATCATACTCGTAACAACAAGCAAGCTACCTAATATATTAATAGCCTGTTTCTATAACCTAACACGTATAATTTTCAAAGCCAAAAGATGCGTCAGTCCATCCGCTCTCACATTATATCGCGTTCAAACTATTGTTATAGATAGATACCGTAAGTAGATATGTAAGTTTCGAAATAGGTTGATGGCATTATTTGATCACGTCCATCAGCCAGCCGGAACTGCGATCATTCGTGATTTTCAATACTCACAAAAAACCCTTTAATGTAATAAGTGACTTATAAAAAACCCAGAAGCGATTCTACTAACAATCGTAATCTACAATTACTATCGCACGATTTGTTTCATTATGTAAGGTGACTATCCTATAATATAGCCAGTCTCCGTGGTCCACGGCTCTCGACCAGGAGGTCCTGGGTTCGATTCTCAACAGTTTACAGAGAAAGTTAATATTTAAAACAGTTCGAGCAACAAATATTGTTGTTTTCAAGATTGGTTAGGAATGTCCAGGCTGATCACCTGTTTCTCTGACAAGAAAGATGCATGTTTCTTGTCAGAGAAACAGATGGGCATGTAAAACCCCTGGGCCTGTTCTCTCCTCAACCGTGTCTGGTGCGTCTTACTGGGTTATGAGAGTAAAAGGCAGGCACAGGTAGAGATTTGTGTACTGGGGTACTATAAAAATTACTTCTGCATAATCTGGTTTCAACGAAATCGGCCTCCGATACTGAAATCGGGAGAGCTATTAATATTTTTAACCAACATTCTGTATGTACTGTATGGGATGTGCGCATCTTTTTGAAGTAAATACGAGCTGGACAAGTCTACGAAGAATGTTATTTGACGACCTCCGCAGCGCAGTGGTTGAGCGCGCTGGTGCTCGAGCGAGAGGACGCGGGTTCGAATCCCGCCGAGGGAACAAAAAGTTTTTAATGTTCCTGGGTCATGGACGTGTATTAAATTTGTGTATTAATATAATAAAAATCTTAAATATGTGTATAGTATAAAAGTATTAAATATATTTTCGTTGTCTGGTACCTGTAACACAAGTTCTTCGGATACTTAGCACGGGGCCAGATGATGTGGTGTGAAGCGTCCATAGATATATAATAATATCTATTATTATAACTTATATTGAATGAAATTAGCTATTATGTATTAAAGGAAACAGGCTGTAGGGGACATTTTCCTGTAGGTGTATTCCTATTTATTTTTCCTATAAATAACGATTGCCAACGTGTTGCATAATTTATCACACCGTTAATGCTTTATATTAGCACAATAATATATCATCATTTCTTTTGTCATGATCATCAGCCAATGGAGTTTGCGAGTCTACATAGGGTGTGTTCCTTTAAGAGCTCTTTTTACACTGAACGCTCAGATCATTCATAACGCACACAGTCGTTTCTTTAGCACAATAATGAAATTTTCGATCTGAACGTTTTAACAATCTTTACTGCTAGTGGAACGACTGACAGATGTCAAAATTTAACATTTCCTTTATATCTTATAAATTCTATTTATATTTTAAATTAACAATAATAACTACATTATAAAAGAATCTATAATAAATTTGCTCGATCCATAACTTAAAAATAACATCAAGATCAGTGAAATCTAAGTAAACGTCAAAAACAAGATGGGATCATTCTGAGCGTTTTGAACAGTTTTTGACAGCTGACACCTGCTTGTGGAACACGAGTAAGAACAGTTCAAAACGATCATAATGATTCTTTAAAGTGCTAAAGAAACGCGAATCTAAACGAAAAAAACGTTATTTTCGTTTACTATCAGCTCCTGGAACACAGGGTATGTCAGAGTTGTGAGGGCATGATAATAATATTAACGCAATTTTAATCTCATAAATTAAACGTAGTGGAAAGGAGTATGCAAAATGGAATAGTTTTTAAATAACAAACTACACATGGGCGCAAAATCTTAGTACAAAGATCTTCGGCGTGTATGTGAGCGTACTATGGTACTATAAAGTATAGTAGTCAAGTTCGAGTAATAGAAATAATATACAGTCATTTGGCGAGCTAGTAGTAGGAATTGTAACCATATTCATAGAAAAAAAATGCCACTAGAATTACCGTTCGACGCGCCCAATTGGATCCTCGGCGGCGGCGGCGCTGACCAAAATCGGTGCGGCGCTGCGCGGCGCTCTTGTTTATAACAAACTAAAACTACCTCTTCTCATTTCAGAGCCATGTCCACGGAAGAGAACACCGATCGCATCGTATTCCCCGACGAGGTGGAAGATGTTAAGAGTAAAGCTGAGGAGTCAGAGGCTACCACCACCAACTCCGTTGAGGAACCACCTCAGGAGGTCACCTCCAGGAACATGATCGTGGTCCCACCGAACTGCCCAGCCGGACAGACCATGGGCGCGGACGGTGTATGCAGAAATGTCTTCTAGAAGAATCATTCCCCTCTAAAAATCTCTCTTCTCTTCTATATAATATAGGTGTTATGGTTGTCTTACCGTCAGATGATTTGTTTGCTGGAATAACCAGAGCGCACGAACGACTTAGTTTTTAATAAGTCTTTTTCTTTTTTTTATAAGAAATAAGGATAAAATATGTACAAGCATTTTATTATATATTTGATGATTGATCTAGTTATGTATGTCTCTCTATATAATTTTAGTTTAAATCGAATATTAAAATGTATTATAATAAAGATTAAACATCTTTATTCAGCAGTATTAATTTAGGTTAAATTAATGATAAGGTGTTCATTTTGTTCCTGTGTTTATTTTAATAAACATTTTTATATTACTTTGTTGTTTACTTTACTTTAGACATAATAAATATGTTTAGATATGTATTAAGACACGTGACAAATCACTCGCCAAAATAATAAGGCGAAAGTTTGTGAGTGTGTATGCTTGTTACTTTTTTGCTGGACCGATTTTCATAAAATGTTGTATGTTGTCACTTTGTCACCCCTGGATTAACAAATTATATATACATAGGTTACAAACGTGACGTGCGTGATAAACGAAGAAACGTAGACGTTCGATAATATTTCCATAATATTAGGTTGGGGAAAAGTTTTTTCGCATTTTATATAAAACTTCAAAAGGTTTTTTTATAAAGCTTATTTACAATTAATTGACTAAAGTATATGGGGTGTCATATTGTTCGATAACTTTTTGCTATCTTGTTGGTCCCATTGCTATAAAAATTTTGGGGCTTCTGATAAAAAAAAACTGCGACAGGTGGCTCCCAGCCAAACTCCCGTAATTTTTGCTGAGTGGCTAAATATGTGCGAGGTCTAGCGTTATCATGGTGAAAAACTACACCCCTTCTGTTGATTAATTTCAGCCGTTTTCTTTCAACTTCTTGCTTTTATCTTATCAGCTGTTCGCAGTACAGTTCTTAATCAATGGCTCTGCCTGGGGGTAACAGCTCATAATGAATAATGCCCTTCTTATCCCATCACACACGTACACATCATCTCCTTGTTGCGAGTAAATCCTGTTTTCGCCACAGTCTGTGAAGCCTGACCGGCCTTTGACCACGATCTTCTTCGCACGTTCCTGTCGTACGTGATCCACTTTTCATCACCAGTTATCAGCTTCTTCAAAAATAGTTCGGTTTCATCACGTCGTAATAAAGAATCACAAATGAGTACACGGTTCATTAAGTTTCTTTCAATGAGCTCATGAGGCACCCAAATATCGAGCTTTTATACTCATCTTTTTCCAAAACCGTTTGTGGGCAATCCCCAGTTATTCAGCTACATCGTAACTACTAATTTGCCGATCTAGTTTCACTTTTTCAAAAATGGCATCAGTCTGTAACAGGATGACCAGCTAAGTGCATCTTTGATATCGAAGTTTCCGGATTGAAAACGCTTAAACCAAATTTGCGCTACTCTCACAGATACTGCATTAGGTCCATAAACATCACAATTTTTTTTCGCGGCTTGTGTTGCATTTTTCCTTTTTTTTATAGTAAAAATTTAAAATGTATCGATTTTCTTCATTAGAGGGTGAATTCCAACAAATGCCCATATTTTTTAGCATGTCGGTGAACCTTTTTATTCATATAATATATTTTATATACTTTTCAGGTTTCTTGTATTCCTTAGGACACTGGACACAAAATGTTCCAAAATTTAATATCATTTAATTCTACTGATATGATAAACCGGCACATTTCTGTGCACCGATGTGATAAGTTTAACCACCGAAATGACATACTAATCCAGCGATATGATAATAATATTATCTTCGTAATATTATATTTATATTAATCAAGAACAGATTTATTAAAATTATATTAAAATGTGTTACTATATTTTATGTAGGGACTTCTTGTAAAATTGACATTACTTGTTGACATTGTATTGTATTGGAGGATAACCAAATGTTAGGTATTTTTTGTGTAAATTTATAATTGTGTTTTCACTAGCCTCTTTTGTTTTTTGACCCCATTTTTTGTTATAGTAACCTTTTTACCTGGGCAAAGATTTGAATTGTTGTCATCTTCAAAAACTTAATGACAATTTTATGGATACGTTTCAGTGGATCTATTTTATTTGTCTTAATCGGGGTTGGTAGATCGGGGTGGAAAAGGTTTACAGAATGGGCACCCAGGGAAGGAAATAGAGGGAAATGACGACCAAAAATAATATGGAGTGATGTATTTAAGGAGAGATGCGGTGAAACTTGGGAGAGAGTAGCAAGGGAGAGGGTAATATGGAAGAGGATGGGGGAGACCTACGCCGAGGAGGCGACTACATTTTAAATAGGTGGTGGATCTTTACTGAGATTACATTATAAAAATAAGTAAATTGTTAGAATAAAGTGTTAGAATAAAGGCTTTTTTATTTTTATTTTCTTTAATCGGGATTGGTCTCAAACCTAAATTACTTAATTGTTTTTTTTTGTAGTCGCATGTATCTCTTTTTGTACATCAATATCTCTTTATTAGCCTTTGCCAATTTTCTTTTTAAATCGCATATTAGCTGACACATATATCGTTGATATTTACGAAACTTTGTTTGAATGTCTTGATTTAATTGAACAGTTGCAAAAGATGATTCTGAATTAGAACTGTTCGGGCTTAATGTTGATTCTTCTGAATTTATTGAGCTGATACTTGGCGTTCGAGAAGATGATGCTATTGACAAATCTATAGGACTGCTTGATCGTAAATAGCGAGAACTACGGCCTACTATTGCATCAATACGCAGATTCGGACTATTACACTGAACATTCTGTCGCATTAGCCGTGGGTTATGAGGTGTAATTGGTTCTTGAGAATTGCCAGGCTTGTTATCTTCATTTTCCAGTGGCAATTTTACATAGTTGGTTACAGAACCACTTGTTTGTCTTATTCGAGCAACATTTTCTTTAACTTTTTTCCTCTGATAATATGCACGGGCACTTATTTGGTTTTTTTTTCGCGCAATGCGTCGTGCATGTGCCGTCATTTGGCTTCGGGTTAGGATGAGTCCAGCTGCCTTTCGTCTAGCTAAGCGTTCTCTATCTTTTCTTAAATGCTCTTCTCTTAACACAGGATCGCTTTTAATTTTAGCTTTTCTTATTCTTTCCAGCAAACATTTTCTCTTTTTTTTCTCCTCCTCGTTTAGTTTTGGCATACTAAAACAAAATAAACTTATTATCATGTTTTCTTTTTATCTGTTTATTATTGAACATAATAATGTGACTAACATGTGACATTTTTTTTTAATAATGTGACTAATATTTTTGTATAGAAAAAAATCTAGATTTTTTTTAGTGTGATTATTTTTTTTAAATAAAGTTTCCTAAAGAAGAAATAATTTAAATATAAACAGTTTTCAGAACTATAGAGTTCTGAAAACTGTTTATATTTAATTACTTATTTAAAAACATAAAAACATTCGGTTCGATGCCGTTTTGGCGATATTTTGGCACTTTTAGATACTTTAACTATTAAAAGTAAATTTAACTTAGTTTAATGGAGAAAGAAGATGTTATTAAATAGTTTGTTTTTATTTTTCTCTTTAAATATCTGTCTCTAACTTGGAAAACACTTGCTTAACTTTAATAATAATAATAAACATTTATTCGACCCCAAACAGAAAATTAATATATATCCATATTAATATAAAAAGAAGGCATTACAAAAAATGAAATAGAAAAATATTGACCAATGAAAAACAATGCACTAGATTTTGCCACGTTCACACAGCGCCATAATACCTTTATTAATTGTAGCCTATAATAATATTATGGTTTAATACATATATATTAATAATTGGTCTTCGCGCGCTTCATCGAAGTCCAATTATTAATCTAAGGTTTAATAGTATGTGGAAGGATAACAGACATCATTCCATCCATACATTTTTACAATCTTGCGCATTTGTAATTTCTTTGTATACTTAACGAAATGCCATTAGATAAACCGATATGAAAAAACAATTCACCCATATGCTAAAATTATCAACCGATATGATAAAACTATCCACCGGCACCGATGTGACAAAACTATGCGTTAGTCATGATTCGAAACACCGATATTAGATTTAAGACACCGATTGGTTTTTTGGTATAATTTCGGTGTAAATTATCATATCGGTGGTTAAAATTACACCGATATTTAATAGTGATAGTATAAAATTATTGTCCGAGAGCATACTTAATGGCGTACTTACGTTGTTGGCAGCGCTTTGACACACGTCCGTGTCAGGGGGCTGACAGTGTAGTTCCATTTGTTACGTTTTGGCGCTGCGGTCGAAAGCAAAATGGCGTCGTTTTGTGACGTTACACACGTCTATGGTCTATTTGTTTATGTGTCTAATGATCTATGCTAATGATCTATGTTGTCAAAACTCAAATATGGCCGCGTGTAGTTTGTTAGTGTTTTGTTTATCCTCGTTTCTTGCTTGATTTGATACAAAATATTCAATTACTCCGCATATTATTGATACATTATATCAATATTTTATAGTGTGTTAATTAATTTAGTGTAAATGTTGTTAGTTTTTCGTTTTAAGGGACTATTTAAGTCTTGTGTCGGCGGTTGCAACGCAACTATTAGTTCATGAAACGGCATTTTTCTTTCCCAAAGAACATTAATTTTAGAAACCTGTGGCTGTCCTTCCTGGTGCCAACTATCCTTATCGGTCTCTCTAAAGAGCAACTTCGAAAACTTGTTACTGAAAAACACTTTCATAAATATGAATTTGACGAAGAAGGCCAAGATATTTAAACATTCTAATACATTTCTCCTCACGGATGATGAAATACAGAGCACGGCATGCCTCTATCGTCCTGTGAATCAGGTGAGTTTTACTTTTAACACGTTATAGTTAGAGCTAGTGTAATATAAAGTATGAACAGTATAATATAATTATACTTAATCTTTGACTTTGCCAATGTTTTTTGCTTTTGTATAACAATATTAATCTTAAATGTACTCATTTGTTTCAGACAGAAATACCCCTAGGTATACTCCAATGAGGATGTAAATGCTTCTGATGAAATGTTGGTCATTTGAAGAGTGGGTATGTATTAAGTACTATGGCATATTGACACTCATTCTATATGATATTTTAACATATCAAAAGATACTGAAATTGTTTTATTTTTGTGAAATACCAAGGTTTAGTGGTTTGGAACTTGGCTCAGGAATTGGAGGTTGTGGTTTCGATAACTTCATTGAAACAACAAAAAATTTATGTAACACTTGTTTGACATTTATGAAAAGATGGTCTGTTCATAAATGTTAAAGAAGTGTTATGGCAGTTTAAGCATATTTGATAGCAGAATAATAATGCAGTTTTATTTAGGGTAATCAACTTATAGTGCTGAAGAACAAAACTAGTTAATCTATTTTTGCCAATTAACTAAAGTTTTTACTAGAAACCCTCCTTGTTTTGTTGTTGTTGTTGGCCGGACTAAGTGACCGGCCAACTTATGTACTGTTTTTTCATCTTAAATATTGTGTTATTTATTTACAGAAGTGACTGATCATCTTTTGTGTCGTCAAAGAAATGAAATTGAAATAAGAGCACACTTCAAGTAAGGCAAGTGGCCTTAGAAACAGGAAAACCTGGACTTGTGTGTTACCATCACTAGATGGTTGGATTACGACATTAGAGAGTTTTATTAGGATAATTATTAAAATATTATTAAAAAAATATTCTGTTAAATAATAATGTTCTTGCTATATCAATCAGGGCTTATTAGAAATTTAGAAAAAAAAATCAATAAATAAATGATAAATGTAACCTGTTTTTATTTTGTATTACTTAATAAAAATAAATTACCTGAACTACAAAAACCTACCTACAAAAAAAATCGATACCTTACTAAAGTATCGATAGCTGGACTCGATTATTCAACCACTTATACAATGTGTGTTTGTAGTCTGTGATGTGCTATGGTCTGTGGTGTGCGGTCAAAATGACAGATTCTACAGTGCTGCCAAAACGGAACAACTGGAAACTCGGTAAAATATCACTGTCGTATCTGTTATGTAGTAACTAATACTTAATCTGTGATTTCGATGTCAACGAACACGGCAGCTAGTCAAGTCGCAGTATCGACGCGGACTGAAGCAAACCAAGTACACTGTACTCAGTTTAGTAGGACCGCGCGCAGCTAGCTGTTGCCGCATCTTCCTTTTTTACCCGACTTCGGCGAAGCCAAAAGGAAGGGTAATGATTTTGGCAGTCTATGTATGTATGTATGTATGTATGTATGTATGTATGTATGTATGTATGTTTGTATGTATGTATGTATGTTCCCTCGTAGCGGTTAAACTACTGGTCCGATTTTAATAAATGAGGTATCAATCGATTGGTAATGATGCCGTGAGTAACATAGGCTATAAAATTTTTTATTTTGAAAATTATACCTCAAAAACAATGTGCAAAAAAAATTAAATTAAGATAATTGTATCATGTTTGGTATCAAAAGATAGGTCTTTGCAAGCACATTACAAATATGTATTTAAATTTTTTAATTGATTATTATATTTTATTGTTGAATTCAAAATAAACGTTTAAAATGCGGTCGTACAAATAGTATCTTGAAGTTGTTTAGTTAGTTTCTATGTGTTAATTTAACGTTAGTTTAGTGAAAATATAATGTTATAGTTTATGTGGACACAGAAAAATGTAAAATAAAATAAAATATTAAAAAAACTATAACCCGACTCCGCAAAAAAGGGGTCTAAAAAGACTGAAACAAGAAAATAATTCAATTTGAAATCCAGATATGCATAGGTACAGATATGGCCAAGGTAGAGCCGTGGTCGTACCCGCTAAAAAAATCTACAATATTCGTCTGCTGTTGAAATATACAATCCCAATAGCGGGTACGACCACGGCTCTACCTTGACCATATATGTACCTATGCATATCTGGATTTCAAATTGAATTATTTTCTTGTTTCAGCCTTTTTAGACCCCTTTTTTGCGGAGTCGGGTTATAGTTTTTTTTTAACTTTTATTTTATTTGTTTAATCTAAGGGCTTAAATTGCTTTTATCCAGCGATATGAGAAAAAATTACAGGACAATTACATTTATGCCTCTAAGTAACTATAATCGTTAATTATGTAATAAAATATGGTGTATAATAATTGATGAATTCTATGACATAATATAAGTTAAGCATAACCTTAACTTATTCATATTTGATGGTATAAACGCGTTATTATTAAAAAAAAAGAGGGACAGCACCGATCATAGATGAAGAATACATAGATTTGCTACAATACGTCAATAAAGTGTGTGAACGAGATCACAACATACAAAAACTTTAAGGAAGGAAAAGGAAGGCGACAATATTGCCTGTCTTTGTCAGAGTTCCTGTTTTTGTTTGTTGGGCACAACTGCTATGTGCCCAACAAATCAGTTGACAGTTCGGTCACAGCTCGTATCTTCCAGGATTTTTAGTGAATAATAGTGATTTAAGTGGTGAAAATAAAAAGAAATTTAAGTGATACATAATACTAACCCTGCTTTACATGGATATATGTTAAATAATCGGCTGTAAAAGCCGTACTGAGCAAAAAACACGAAATATTTCCTTTCATGCGTAAGTACAATTTTTAGTAACAAATACACCTTGCTTTGATAAAATATCGACAGCTTGTGTTCCGTAGCACACTAATAAGCTATTAATAGGTTATTGTGAATAGAAATAATGAATTAAAATGTTATTATAAATTACAATAATAAATGTACTATCCAACCAATGTATGTGACAAGGTTAAATTGTCATCCTCGAAACAAATGTCAGGCAGTCCGCCATTTTAAACTACTTTTTGACTTAGTAATGTTAAAGACTTTATGGGGATACCAGCTAAGGTACTCATAATTTACCCTAAAAGTGGGGTCTTTTTTAACCGACTTTCAAAAATAGAGGAGGTTTCTCGATTCGACCGTATATATATTATATTTTTAATTTTATTATTAAATCTTAAGCTGTGCAATAGTGAAACTGTTGTTACAGATTTCCAAAGGACTCTTCAACCCGCCAATTATGGATTCGTGCCACAGGCCGACAACAGACCAACCAAATATACTCGAGTATGCTCTAGACATTTTGAACAAAGTTGTTTTAGAAAAACAGCAAATATTACATATTTAAACCCGTTATCTATTCCTACGCGTCATGTCATCGAGCAGGTTAGTTACTTTTATGGTATTTATTTACGTACTATAAAAGTGATTATTATAATGTTATAAACATATTATATTCAGAGTCTTGTGTAGAGCCTACTGAAATTTACTTACATAAGTTCACTAAAAGTACTATTTTTTTACTGTAAAATAACGATGGAAATGGAAATCTTGCCTACATTTAACGAACGCCTCTACTACTCCTATTTTATATATTATTGCTTTGTTTTAGGAAAGCCGAAGAAATATTTATTGGAAGACGTATAGTGAATATAAGTTGTAAAAGTCACTCCAAAAATTTCCATTTATGAACTCTTGAACTGCGGTGAATAGTCGAATGAGATTATATGTATCTATAAATAATTGTAGTTGGTATACGAAATAAATTAAAAATTTAAATGTCCCCGGAAATGCTGGTGAGGGATCCACACTATATACAGGCATGAAAAGGAAAATACCAAATGCTTAAACGAGGAGGAAGAAATTCGTGCATCTACTTCCAATAGCAAACGGTATGAATACAGTTACGGAATTAATCATTTTGAATAACGACCCATAAATGTTGTAATATACCAATAATAAAAAAAAATGCAAATAATAAAATCATTTAAATAATGACTATATGCACAGATTACCTTTAAACACCTTATTTTTTATTTTATATACTTTTTTACATAATATATATATATATATACTTTATTAGTGATTTTACATTAATTTAAATATTTTTATATTTGTTAAAATACACGACCGGTTTCGATGAAGTCATCGTCGGTGTAGGTATATATTATAATAAAGTGAAAAAAAGTGCAAGTACATAGTTTGTGTTTTATTACTACATAAAAAGAATGTCCGCCAAGAAATTATAGTACATTCGATAACATAAATAGAGTACCGACATAAATAAATTATTATTACGTCCGCGTTTGTGATGAAAATAATTATGATTTATGATGTAAAGATGTTTTTTTAAAAACTTGGGTTTTGTTGTATGATATGTTTTGGGCATATAAAGTGGCAGCCAATGCTACTTTTTATGCGCAAATGGGAACCGTTGGTACATTTACACGTCATAAACGTAACATATTATTTCCTACTTTATCCGTTCCAAATTTCATAATTTAATGGAAACAAATATATAGATGAACAAACTTTCTCTTCTTCTTCAATCTTTGTTAGTCCCGAGTAGTAAGATTCCTGAATAAATTGGGTATATTTAAATGGGGTTGGCAACACAGATATTGTATATACTTTTCGTTTGTCCCTGTCGGCTGTGGCAATGTGTCAAATCTATAGGATTCTTTATCTAAGGCACCGATTGATCAAAATAGATGTTTGAAATTTTTTTTCTACCTTTGTAATAGTACTAGGCATGGTATATTTTTCCAAAATCCTATTACTACTAACACAAATAACTTACAACAATATTCCCTTTTTTAAAAGTAATTTCAACGAAGACAAAAAAAGCCATTTGGGAAATTCACCCTAGAATCCTAGAATCACTAATTTTATCAATATAAAAAAACAAATGAAAATCTCACATTTACCTAATTTGAATTTGGAATTGTCAAAACTTTTTAATGATACGTGATGATACAAAAATCAGCCAGATACAATTGTTATAACGCAAGAGATTTTATGACAAGTCCATGCATACTAGCGAAAAGACTTTTCCCCCAACCTATTACAATAATACATATTTGTTCATAAATAACATTATGCTATATTTTAAAACATTCATTACCCTTTAACCCTGCACCAGTTAAGCCTAATCGTCGATCTCAGCAAACCTATGAACGTCTCACCCGGCAATACAATGCATCTCCTTGGTCGAGTCGTTCGTGCCGAGGCATGGTTTTCCCACAGTACTCTCGCTAATATATTTAAAGTTTAACGCTAAAGCAGGGGTTGATCTTTTTCTCTCATTCAGTATTAGAATGGGACGAACATACCGTAGCGCTCAGTGGCAAACGTCGTTTTAATACGTTGCGTTGGTTAATGTGGGAACAAGCCTTTACTTCGATACTATTTAATTAACATTATTTTTTAATATTATTTCTTGTATTGTGCAGTCTTTGGCTCAGGTACGTGTGGCGTGATCACCGTAGTTGTCTACACAAGAATAGAAATACTGACAGATTGTAATAATTATGGAAAATGAGACATGATATATTATGATGATATCAATTAAAAATCTCTCAGTTTGTCTATTCGTTAGGGTGCCTATGGTTAGCCAGTTACCACTACATCTTCCGAAGAAAGAAAATATTTCTATTGCGGTCATAACAAGCGTGAAACTGCATTAGATAGTGCCAGTCCTCCTTTTTTGGAAGTCGGTTAAAAACATAGAAATGAAACAAAACTTTTCTAATAATTAACGATCATTTACTTCAAAATATTCATATAATAATACAATAATGATCTAACGTCTTCCAAATTAAAATTTAGGGTCTAAGATAAAAAATTAAATATTTTTTTCTATAACCCTGACATCATAAAATATTGATGATATCTTCTACACAAATTATAAATAGCCGAGTGTTGCATACGTTTTAACAAATGGAGCATCGCCCTCACACGAATTCCTGAAATGAAAAAAAAATATAGTGATTTTTTCAAATCGGTCGGTACGTCATAGGTAACCCTCTTAAAGTATTAAGTATAGCTTAATACATTAAGGGCCGATTTTTCCATCGTCAGATAACTTTTACCTAAGGAATAAATATGTGACTTTGACAGATTTTGTATGGAACGAATGTCAAAGTCACATGTTTATTCAATAGATAAAAGTTATCTGACGATTGAAAAATCGGCCCTAAGAGGGATGGCACTAAAATAGGTCTTTAATGTGATTTCTATGAAGATATACCTACTATTATTATAAAACAAAATATAAGAGAACAAAAATATATTATTTTATTATAGTGAAGCTGATAAGAAAATACTTTCAGCTGACATAAATAAAAAAAATACTCTACAAAAAATACTTACCTCACATAGTATAGATATCAGTTACTAAAGGGGTAAAGAAGGTTGGTGGTTCAATTTTATCAAATTAAAAACAAAAAATAATGAATGTGTATATCTAGGTATGTATAATTAAACTTACAAAAGGTATAAATTTTACATAATAAAATATAATAATTTATTACTACATGAATAAAAATATAAAATAGCGAATTAAATTAGAGTTAAATAAACTTGAACATAAATTATATTATTTTTTTAATCTTATAACAAAATATTATAGTCATGAGGAGGTAGATTATTCGAGTAATATAAACAATTACGTAACAACTCTAAACATACAAACCATGGAGCATTTAACCTACTTATATACCACATACAAAACTACGAACCGAGGGGAGGTGCAGCAAACAAAAGTAAGACATTAACAAAAAGATACAAATCGTCATATTATAAAATTATAAAATTATAAATAAACATATTTTGCAAAAAAATATAGTAATTAAAAAAAAATGTCTACCACCATAAAATTAATTTCTAAACTCGTGCATCATTATTGAGTGTCGTACATTTTTTTACGGGTGATAAGAAAATATATGCTCTAACGCTCTACAGGGTGCTCGCAACTACTGTGCGCTACTCTACAAGTAGTTGGTAGCTACTTACTCGTCCTCCCAGGGACAAATGTCGTTGCGCTGCTTACGCTCACTAACTGCGGGTTTACTGTCACGCCTAACAATATCGGATTCAGAGACCGAGGACAGTTCGTCTCTATGAGCAATTCTCTTCGCGGCTTCGGACTCGGACGCCGCCTTCGGCTCGCGCGGCGGCGGCGGCGCGCGCTCGGCCTCCTCGTCCGCGATGTCCTCGCCCACCGCCAGCGGCGCCACCGCCGGGGCGGGCCGGGGCTCCGCCGGCACCTGGAGCACGGCCTCCACCTGCACGAGACAGACCGACGTCTCCGGGGCCTCAGGTGCCACACCTTCCGCAACTGCACTGTCCGCCGAAACGTCACAAACGCCAGGGGTGGTCCCGGGCTCCTTCTCCCGCTCGACCTCCTCGTCGTCCCCGCTCGGCCGCGATGTACCCTCGGGCGGCGACAAAACCCGTGACGATTCCTCGTCGGCCGTGGAACACGGTGCGGGATTCTCGTACGCCGCTCGCTCCGCCCTCGATTCGTCTTTCGCGATCACCGCCACCTCCTTCGCGTCCACGTCGGCGCACGAGGCGTCCTCCGTGGAAACGCTCGGGGTCGCTCCGCAGACGGTCACCTCCACGTCCGAGTCGGTCCTCGCGTCTTCGCCGTCGGTCGCCGCTAGGGTGTCCTTCGCGGGGTCGGTCGGCGTCGCGTCGGCCGAGGCGAACACCGACGACGGCTCGTCGGGCGCGATCGAGCGGCGGTCGTCGGGCGACGTGGCGCGCGGCGGCGAGTCTGCCTCCTCGTCGGGCGCGGAGCTGACGCTGATGGTGGGCGTGGGGTGATGTGGGGCGGCGTGCGCAGGGGCGGGCACGGGCGTAGGAAGCGGCGCGCGCACCTGCCGGGGCGAGTGCGGCGGCGACGCCAGCGGTGCAAGGTGGCGCGGCTCCACGGCGGACAGGCGCCGCAGAGGGGGCGGCGCGCCGCGGAGGCCGCCGTCCAGCGTGCTCTGCTGCGGCAGGCGCCGGCGTTCGCCCACCGTGATGGCGGCGCTGACGTCGGACGACGAGCTGCCCGAGTCGGCAACGGAGTCCTGGCGTCGCCGCGCACCCGTGTAGCCGCCGTCCCGGGACGTGTTCTCCCACGGCAGGACGTCCGCAGAGTCGTCCTCGAGAGGATCCCTGAAAATTTACAACGTACAAAACGAGAAATTATTATAAACGCGTATTATGGACATTGCACATTTATTTTCGTATCTGAGCAACGATGAAGTCACCTGAAGGGTATGTCGGCGAGGTTGGACTGCGAGTGGCTGTGCGGCGGCGGCTCGGTGGCGCGCGGCGGCTGCGCGGCGCACACGGCCAGCTCGTGCGCGGAGCCCGACAGCGAGCGGTCGGAGCCGCGCCGTCGCGACAGCCCGCCGCCGCCGCTGCCGCCCGTCGAGCCCGTTTTCTTTCTCACTTGTCCGCCGAAGTTGAAGAACCTGGAACGTAACAGAAACGTTTCCAGTACCACCAAAGGTAACGATCGGCGCGGGCCAACCAAAACATGTAGTATAAAGCTGCTTTTACACACGTTTCTTGCAACGCATCCTCGCTCATTACTGGCAGCCTAATAGCGTAAACATACTTCGCTTTCTTCTGCATGACCGTCCTTCCCTCGGCCAGCAGGCGCTGGAAGTGGTCGGAGCGCACGAAGCGCGGGTAGCAGTCCTTCTTCAACAGCAGGCCGTACACGTGGTCGGCGGCGTGGTCGAGGGCGTACCGTGAGCCACTTCGGATGCCCTCGGCCACGCGTTCTGCTGTCGCGCCGTCGATGTTGATCTCGCACGGCGCGCCCGACTTCAGGAACTCTCTGTAGACATATTATAATGATTACCTATCAATTTATTATAAAGCTGAAGAGTTTATTTGTTTGTTTATTTAAATGCAAAAATCTTAGGAACTACTGGGCCGATTTGAAGAATTCCTTCAGTAATGGATAGCTCGGGCTTTTATCTATAATATATCATAACTAAATATAATATAACAAAATAAATGTATCAAAATCAAGGGTTTCCAAATTCCACACAGGCGAAGTTGCGGACACATTTCATCTAATATAATATTTAATATGCTCGTTTAATAGTTTATGTAACCAATATTGACAGATTTTCATAATTTTTTTCTGATATATTAGCGGTAACCCGTAGTAATTTAAATAGGTCGTAAACTATATTTATACTGAAGTTGACAGAATATCGTTTAATGGTATATTATATGACCAAACAGCATTTACATATTTAGCTTCCACACATTTTTGTATAGGTACATAATTATTTATTATACATACCTATCATGTTATTGCTCTTTTGAGAAGTTGTATATTGTTTAACCTCCAGAAACCGTGATAAGTTGTATGTTGAATATACCAGCAATCTACAATATTCCATACTTCTATAGTAGACTCAGTGCAGCAACTAAATATAAAATTACTTACTCGTAAATACTTTCAAGTTTCTTCGGTATCTGTTTAACACTACTCCTCCTAAGGTCCATGACCGCGAGCCAGAACCTAATGTTCTCATGGGAATACTCCTTTCGGAGGAAACTGGTGAACTCCTCTAGACCTGTGGGGTCTGAGACAAGTTCTTCCATGGATAGAGCCCACCGCTGCACTCGCTTCTCGCTTGGTACTTCCACTCTGTGAAAAAAGGAAATTAAAATGTGTTGTCCTGGCATAATCAGATTATTCATCTTATTTACTCTTTTATTGCCATACATACACAACTACGATACGAGATGGACAGAGGCTAGGAAAGGATACTTTGCTGGCTGTGTATAAATACTCAAAACTTAAAATACTGCCGTAGTTGTTTTCAAATTACTCACATGGGACTATTGATCTGCCAAAAGAAGGGATCATCGCTGATCCAGGGGTTTGAGGGCTGGGGCTGGCACATCCATGCGTCGTACGGGGCGAAGGTCTCCGAGTAGGCACATATGGCCTCTAGGGCAATTGAGGTCTTCACCCGCGTACGATCCAGGCTGGCCTTGAGGTGCTCTATCTGCACGCGGAAGAAAATTAATAAATTAACGAAACTAGCATTATTGCACTGTAAAATAATTTAACGCATTATGCCATTAATATAATAATATTAGGGCTGATGCCAACAAACTAGTGCTGGTAGAAGAATGTGTTCTGCCTTCTTGGCTTATGGAATAATCGCTTACTCGTCGCACAAAACTAGCGTTTGCTCCCGTTTTACTGTTTTCAGTTCTTTTCTGTACAGTGTGTGTCTCTTGTGGCCTGGGATGGCGGAAGTCTGGAATCAGTTACGGTCCTTCTATATACACATTACACACGTACCTCTCTCGAGAGCTGATGCATGGTCTGCAAATATATGGAGCGACGCGCCATTACGCTCGCTTCTGACTGTCGCCCACTTTGTTACGGTTCCTTCTATATTCGCACGTACCTCTCTCGTGAGCTGATGTATGGTCCGCTTTTTAGGTCTGGGATGGCGAACGCGGACAGGCACTGGGCAGGGCTCGAGCGCGCTGGTGACGCCCGGCGGCGGCCGCGCGACCCGCCAGTATGCTCGTTCCTGACTGTCGCTCACTATCTTACGATCCTTCTTGCGTTCTTTCGCCAGACGCACCTGTTGCGACACAGATATAAAGGAGAAATTATTAATAGGATCCACCCTGATCTTGGCAGGCCCAAAATTTATCACACAAGATATTAGCGGGCATATCGGGCGCGAAATCCCACGTGAACCATTAAAATTAGTCCCATCCGCGAAAAAAGTAGTCTGTGTCTTTCCCTACGATTTAATCTAGATGTGACTTTTATTTAAATCGGTCCGATAGTTTTGTAGCCTATTTAATGCAAACAAGAAGCGTAAAAGAGTATACATATAAGGTGGTTCATAGACCATACTGGTTAAAGTATGATCTATGGACCATCTTCATAGAACACTCAAACTAAACAAAAATCGTACCTGTTCCTCAGCCTGCATAGTAATAAAGTCCCATTTCGCAGCCAAATTCTTTTTCAAGTTGTTGAGAGCCTCCTGCTCATAGTCTTCAAGGCCATGCCTCTGTTTGTTCCTGAGGGTCCTCTTCACCAGGTATATGGCGTACTCCACGTTGTCGGGGCCCAGTGTTGGGGCACTGGATCCGCTGCCGGCCACGCGGGGGCCCTGCCAGGGCCAGTAGTAGGGACTCTACAGGGACAATGTTCAGCATGTTATAAGTGGAGAAAAAGAATCTCTTTTCTTCGTAATAATGAAAGAGAGGGCATGATATTCTGAGAAACAATTTTAGTTTACAAAAATTCTAAATTTAAAATAATTTTATTTTGAATGGATTTTACAAAAATGTTTTTTTAATGTCGTAGACGTCGTCTTAGATATTATGATGCTTTGTGCCAACCACCGGTTCGGGAACTAGCTCCGCGAGAAGAACCGGTGTAAGACACTCGCATGTGTCCATACTCCAAAAATGCAAAATTGCTCTTTATTAATATTTTTATTATTAGTCTCAAAAGGAAAAACAGAACCCTTATAGGATCACTTTTTGTCTGTCTCTTTTTCTCAGGAACGCGAGGAAGTATTAAATTGTAAATTCTATATAGAAAATACTCAAGTCTATTTAGGTTGTGAAAAAAGAGATTTTTTTACCTAACCCAATTTAAATATTTATGGCGTATGAACCGTTCATGCCGCTATTTTTTTTTTCTACTTCGTGTTTCGTCCTAACGTCACTCTTGGTGTTCTAGTCCTTGCACACTTGGTGGTTTTTTTATTTTAATAACTAAGTATTTATTTTGTAATTTTAAAGATGGCATGCCAACTAGACGACAGGGCTCGGGGATTTAAAAGGAAAAATAGACCAAAGTACTTACTTGAAACCTATATAGCGCGGAGTCATCTCTGAAGATAAGGTTTTTCCAATCGTTGACAGGGAAGAAGTAGCCGTACTGGCATAATTGGTTTCCTATGTTTATTGCTTCGGCTGAAAAAAAAAACATATTAATTACATCATAAACTGTGTATTTTACTGTATATCATACACTTGTATCAACTTACGTTAAAGTTCAAAATCAGTTAGCAGCATGGTAGGGAAAAAATACATTTGTTAATGACAATCAAATAATAGCATGCATCCAAAATATTTTTGGCTATTCAAATGTTGCTGTATATTTGCTTTGTGGTAAATACTTCGGAAAATCATTGGAAAATACAAAAAAGTACTCGTATTCGTTTCTGAACTACCAAAAATATTACCTTTTCCTGGATTATATGATAAAAAATGTATAACTTACCGCTGCTACTGTCTTCTAAATTAAATCTGTCCATTAACCATTCAACAAGATCATAACCTGCAAAAGAAAGAATTAACAGTTTTAATTTGGAATGTTTTTGAACATTTTCTGGTCTTAGATATAAGTAACATAAGATTAACATTATCACCAAGCAAGATAAAAGAAATAGAAATTAAACTATTTCAATATTTTATAAAGTAGATAATATACAGGCTGTATAATATTAATGTTTGATAATACTTTATGGTGTGTATGTGCCTTCTACGTAGAGTTTACTGTAAAAGTACCTGCGATGAAACAGCTTATTAAAAAAAATGTATGTTAAAATTTATAATGCTAGGGAGGATTATGAGAAATGTCTCATAGAAACAGTAAACTCTACATAGCAAGCACATATACAACCTAAAGTAATATATACCTTTATTTACGCAATAGTACCCAAAACTATGATTTTTGAAATTTTTGTCTGTTTGTCTGTTTGTCTGTGGGTTTGTGCACGCTAATCTCAGAAACGGCTTATCCGATTAAGATGTACTTTTCACTAATATATTGCGGCAAGCTTCACTTAACATTTAGTGTTTGTTTTATGTAAATCGGTTTATAAATAAAAAAGTTATGACAATATTAAAAGATCATGTCGTTTTTAACCGACTTCTTGCTGGACGTTTGTAGTAGGGTATCGAGAACCGGTATATTTTTAGGAACCGGGATTTTCGGTACCGGCACTAGTCAGAACCGGGAATTCCCGGGATTTCCCGGGATTTTCGGTATTTTCATGATTTTTTTCTTACTTGACTAAAAACAAATACAATGGCTTCGAAAACTACTTTTTATAAATAAATCACACATTTTGGCATGTCAAGTTGAAGTATGATACATTAATTATCTAATACAATGATTAAAATATCGTTATAAATTAACCTTTGATAAAGTTTTATTTAATTTGACGTCTCTAATATTAGGGCTTTTTCCGCGGCTTCGGGCGCGTAGAATAGTATTCGTAACAAAAAGTTATTTATCAAATAACTCTATGGCTGCAGTATGATTAAGATAATGTTATACCAATAATCTTATGACTATCTACTATCCAGTTTCTGGCCAGATCATACGCACTACAATATTTTTTTCCGAGGCGTATATTATGTATAACGATTTGCCAGCCTTAGCAGATTCCCTCCCGCTCGTGCAAAGTTATTACTTTTGAATAGGTAAATAAAACATTGCATATTATATCTACGATCTATCATGAGCCAAAAAACTATTTTACCGGTGTAAATCTATTAAAACTTATAATATTGTAAAATACTGTGTAATAATAAAAACCCAACCAAAACTGAGGAGTTTTATAAGTTTAAGTATAAGTAATTATATTTTGTTAGTAGGAATCAACGTCACGTTATATACGTGACGTTGAATCCTACTTTGCTCGGTAGTTTTGCCTCGGCGTGCATAAGTCCTATTTATTATAAACTTATCGCCGTACCAAAATTAAACCAAATCGGTAAAACGGTTCATGAGTCTTAAAGTAACAGACATAGTTTGTTTCACGTTTGAAATAATATTAAGTATGGATAAAACATTTTTTTCAAAATTATTTTTCTGCTTAGCCAATCGCACGAAATACGGTATAATGTTTGGACAGAAATTAAAATTTTAAACGCAGATATTGTGAAAGTAAGTTTTTACCCTTTGAATGTAATATCGAAGTGAGTTTTACTGGCTAAAAAGATGGGTATTCCAAAAATCTTAACAACTTTATCCAACAGATAAATTGATTCTACAAAAATTCATAGTTCAAAGATATTTTATAAAATTGGTTTTTGCGATTTTTATTTATAAGAAGTAGCAAAAAGATTATATTATTTATTTTAATTGTTATATTTTAAAAGAAATCAGAATACAGATAAATACGATGATACAAAAAATCATAATTTATTTTTGTTTTATAAGCAAGTTCAAAAATACAGCTTTTATAATTATGATCCCTTGTGACCCTTTTGTTTCCCAACAAAAAAATCCTGTTATTAATTTCATGGTCCAATCTACCTTTGTGCCGAGTTTCATTTAAATACGAGTAGTTTCACCGAAATACCATCAAATAAGTAGCTACTGTTTTTTGAAAATCCAACGGGCACCCTTTCGTTTTTGGGATAATAATATCCTACATTACCCTTTAGGTTCGAAGCTATCGGCCTGCTAAATTTCATTTTATTCCATTCAGTACGGACTCACATACGGACTGACAGACAGACAGTACTTTTTTTCATAATTATTATTTTTAGGTTCTATGGCCTTTATAGACCCCAAATCTTGATTTTGACTTTAATATATATTTAATGAGTAGACATTTCCCCTAGATTTATTTTAATATGTTGAGATAGTAAAATCAGTTAAGAATATTTTGAATAACATCGTAACTTAAGTTAAAATTTGAAAGCGTTTTTAGCCGTCGGAAATTTACACCATCAACGATAAACACAGGCTTTATTATATTTAAAAAAAAGGGAACCTTACTAAAACTCCAATAATGTAACCCAAGGTGTAAAAAGTATACAATTTATTAAGTTTTTATATGCATTGGTTAAATATAATGATACTCATAATATGTTTATTGCTATAACATTATCTAAACCACATTGCAGCTGTAGTGTTATTTGGAAAAAACTTTTTGCTACGAATACAATAATTCCACACGCCCGAAGCCGCGGCCAAAGCTAGTAATATAATATTACTCATGTTTATAAAAATTGTTTATATCTATAATTATAAAACTTTAATGAAAGTATTTAAACTTTATAGAATAACGATATTTTATTCATTGTATAGCAATAAATATATTATCCTTGACATGCCACAATGTGTAATTTAAATACAAAAGTACTTTTCTAGCCCGTTGCGTTTATTTTTTGTTAAGGTAAAAAAAATCCCGAAAATACCGAAAATCCCGGTTCTTTTGAGTTGAGAACCGGTTCTATAACAGTAGTCAAAGAACCGGGAAATCCCGGGATTTTCGGTACCGGGATTTCCCGGTTCTGAACCCTAGTTTGTAGGAAGCGCGCGCCGCGCCGGGCTCGGGAGCCGTGCGCCGCCGCGCGCGCGCGCCTCTTCAAATTGTATTAGCAGCAAACGCACCGGGGCCGCGGGGGTGACTTTTATTTGTTAGTTTTAGGCTTGCTAGGTAGGAACAATCTAAGATTTTTTTTCTTGAGTTTATTACGAAAGTTATTTGTATAAAAATAGTTAGTACTTTTACTGTACAGTCCTTTGTGATAAGTAGGTACTGTATACATATTTGTTAGCGTAGGTTAGTAATAAGTAAATAAATAAAAACCGGCCAAGTGCGAGTTGGACTTGCACACCGAGAGTTCCATACAAACCTGATTGACATAGAATTTTAATTTGGTTACAGCTTGAATATATTAGAGACCTAAGTATTTGTTATAAGTTTCAATTAAACACATTCATGACAAACGGTACGAAGTTTAAAAAAATCTAAATATTTTTACTACTTATCTATATAATGTTACTAAAAACGTATGGTTTTAGACGTTGCTTGGTTTCAAATTTTATGAGTTCACGGGAAGTACCCTTTAGGTTTTGATTCCCTTACGAGTGTCGAAAATGATGAAATTTAGCGACATAAGCGACTGCTTTGATTGCATTGGCTAAGAAGTCTGATTTTTTCACTGCTTCAAGGAACAGTAGTTCCTGAGTAATTTATATAATTTTCATCACAACACGCGTTTCTGAGTAAAAGGGTCTTGACAGACAGACGGACATGGAAATGATCTTATAATATGTGTTTCGTTTTTTCCTTTTGAGGTACGGAATCTTAAAAACAGTTTTAAGATTTTCATAAATATATTGCTCTTTTTTTTGTTTTTTTTCTATTTAATAAGATAGACGTTAAAAACATCTCGATAGTTACTAAACTGTGTTACAGGGGAAAACTGTTGATACAACTCGATTCCAATCGAGATACCTTTTGAAATTCTAGCCTTTTGCGGCCTGCCCTGGATATGTGTTAACAGTGTGATTATTATGGGTTTTTTTTGTCAAATATCATAATATTGATAGAGTATTCTCTTATACAAATCTATATATACGCCAAATGCCGTACTTTTAATACAATTATAGCAAAGTTGAGTAGGTACCTACATTTATACAATACGTTATCCGAGAGTTATACTCAGCGTGCATCATTAGCAATGTATAATATTATATTGCATTCTAAGTATATTATAGTTCTCATTCCGTCCGTTGAAATTCATACTACAGCCTACTATTACTGTACATTTTTATAGTATTCTTTGTCCAAATTATGTATTCGATAACTGCATAATATATAGAATTTTGATTAACATAAGTATTGTGTTTACAGTTAAACTAAAAAAGTTATGTCAATATAAGTTAGATTTATATTTTTCTTCATATTTTTATTTCTTAGTTTTTATCATGGACCGAATGGTTTTTATGTTAGGTACAACTTAGGTTTGTTTTCTTTCTTTTGGGACTTTCTATATTTTGCTACTTATCTGTATAAAATCAGTTAGTACTTTAACAGTGAAGTGATTTATAATCAGTACCTACATGTTTGGTTATTAATAAATAAAAAAACCGGGCAAGTGCGAGTCGGACTTACGCACCGAAAAGACCGCAAAATTTTGCGGCGCGCTGTCTTAATATCATTGTCGCCACACCAGCAGCGTCGGCGTGGAAACGATCATCGTCTGCAGTCGCTGCGGCGCAAAATCCATACATATCTTAGTACTAGATGTTCGTCGTGTATGTGAGCGTACTATCAAGTAGTCCCGTTCGCATTATAGTAATTGTACACGGTCGTTTGTCAAGCTGGTAGTAGGAATTGTCAACATAAAGTAGTTTTTTAAATACCTCAACGACAGTTTTTATAACTAAAAATATTTTTAAAACAGATTTATTCTAACACTGCCCTAAATCACTTTTCCACGCGTACGAAGTCGCGGGCACAGCTAGTATCAAATATATTCTCAAGTAGAGGTTGCGATTGAGATTTTTTTATTTATACAGGCCTTAGACTACGATGGTCCTTCGGCATACGTACAAATAAAATAAAAAAACTTACCAGCAAAAGCAGAAGGTATAACAGATAGAAAAAGTTTTTGGCTTCGAACGGGTACTCCGGTGGATGGTTCTTGCATTTCCTTTATCAAACTTTCCATCTGAAACATAATAACAAATTCTATTAAATATACAACATACTATGTATTTTTGTATAATGAGTATAATTTTTGTAGTGGTTAGCTCACGAGAGAGCCGATAGTGGCTAGCTAAGATCGATAGCAGTGACGAACCAAGAAAACTAAATATGTCTTGGGCCACGTAACGGAATTAATCAGAAGTAAAGTTGGAGTAGAAATAAAAGAAAAGGTATTCCAATTTCCCCCCCTCCCCCCCAAGCAAGCGGGAGACATGACAAAATTGCAATGACTAAAAAATTATAAACAAGAGGAAAGGGTGCTCGTGAAAAAAAAGGAGTAACTACTATTATGTCATTGTAAGCTAATTTCGAATTCATCTCATAATATATTTGGTGTCAGTATAATATTATAGATTCTTATTAATTAGCCTTTGTTGTTTAAAACTTTATTTTTTTGGCCCCTACGTCAGTTACTGCTCGCTACGTCGCTCTACAATAATCTCCAACACTACGCTCGCTACAATGCCGCGTTGCTATCTACGATACGTTGAGGTCAGCTGCTCTAAGTAATTTTTTAACGCTACGCTCGCTACGATGCGGCCTTGCTATCTACGATACGTTGAGCTACGTTGCTTTATGCTATTCTACAACGATACGCTCGCTACGATGTGGCGTTGTTACTACGATACGTTGAGCTACGTTGCTCTATGATTCAGTATGAGCATACGGTCGAGTACTGAAACACTAATCAAAGGAGTTCATCACAGGCTGTCGCTCTTACTCTATGGCGGAATGAGAAAGGCACATGACACTTGAGCGCTATTTAATTTAAGTAACGTTTCAGAATTACGTCGTCGTAAGTAATAGCAGCATTATTTGAGTTGCTGATAATGGTGAAAATAATAAATGAACATTAAAAGCTTAGCCTAATATTTTCATAAAAACTTTTCTATATCAAGTTATAATAAAATAAACAATGATTTTAAACCATAGCCTTGACCGAGGCTAAGTGTTGTCTAAATCAAAAACCTTTAAGCTAGCCTTTGTCTAGCACGATCGATATCTCTTGAGGTTCAGTTTCAAGTGTTATGCAGTTTAATGTATCCATGCTAAGATAAAAGCAAAGTTTATTCAGAGCTAAAAGCAAAGTTAGTTAATTCAGATTGTATCCCTTCCTACAACAATATATATTTTTATTAGAATATATTATTATTTACACTGTGTAACACTATAGGAGCGCGTAATACTCTTTGATATTTACGATATTTTGATTCTAAAATATATTTACAATAAGCAGGTAAAGTTTGCACACTATCTACCAAGTTACCCCTGGTTCAAAGGTGCCCTGTATTATAAACTCAAAACAATCTAAAGGAATATTGCTGCGTTATGGACACGGCAGTTTGGTGAATACGGTCCTTACGTAACATATTATACTAATTAATTCTCTAATTATCCAGTGGTGTAATTAAAATTTGAATATGGAAGACAGATATGTAGCAATACCGTTTTATTTGTATACTTCGATTTTAAGGATACCAGCAAATGTCGCAATTTATAGTTTTGTTATTGTGCTGGCCACGTGCTGGCAGCAGATCTTTGTCTATAAATATAATAGACTGATGATAAATTCATTATGTTATAATAACATAATGAATTTATCATCAGTCTATTATATTATAATATATATAATCTCGATAGATGTCTCTAAAAGTTAGTTTTTATGTATGCCTTAGATAACTGTTCACTTTAATTTGAATAATAGTATAATATTCTCTCTTTTTTGCCTGTAATTCTCATTTTGTTATAATATATATTATGTGTTTTAGCGTCTCTATTAATGCAAATCTACAGACGTATTCTCGTTAAAACTGTATACATCAAACACTTATTTGTAGAAGTAAGTAGGTACTTGTAATAATAAAAATAGCTCCCCTCACCGATTTCGGTGTCGGTAGCCGATTTCATTGAAACCAGGCCAGCTACGCAGGAGATATTTTATAGTGCCCAAGTGTGTGCGCAATACACAAAACACTCTCTCTTCCTATTACTCTCATAACCCAGAGGGACGGTAAATCGACACGACTGGGGAGAGAACAGGCGCAGGACCGACTTTTTATATGCCCATCCGACGCATGGATCATCTTTCTTGTCAGCCAATCAGGTGATCAGCCTGCATAGTCCTAACCAAATCTGAAAACAACATTTTTTGTTGTTCCAACGCGGAAATCGAACCCACGACCTCCGGGTCGAGAGCGAAGCTCTAAACCACTAGACCACTAGGTACTTGTAGATTCACCTACAAGTAACTTTTTACGAAATGCGGGAGCATTATTATTAATACGTGTAGCAAAATCGTTGAGTACCTACACAAGAATTGTGCGAACGGGGAATATGAAATATGTCAGTTAAAATTTACATGAAAGAGGTGTTCCATAACATTTTTTTATTATTAAAAATAACTACACTACCTGAGATTATTATAACCTAGAACCGTGCGTTTGATATTTTTACGTGTTTTCATCACAATTTATGTTACAACAGTTACGTTTTTTTACATATAAGGCAAAAAACCCTTAAAAAGTTGATACTTAATAATAATATTATTGCGAATTGGTATGTGCAAATTACGACCACAGAGAGACCTCTATTTTATAGGCAACTGTAAGATCCTTGAAGTGAAGAGACTAACTGCACGACACCTTGACCCATCTTCAGCCTTGTGAAGTTGACTCCGTTTGCATAACCGATAGGAGCCCTTCATTTTTACGTAAAGTGATTGAGAGAGGTCGACTATATTATCTTATTTTAGTCTTATTTAGACCATGGTCCATTCTTATCTTTTGGAGGGTTGAAAAACATTCTTAAATAATCTTAATATAATTTAGCAAACAGCTCTATATTCTATTGTATGCAAATATAAAACGAATAATGGCATTATTATTATATGGGCGAAAGCTTTTGAGTGTATACACGTGTGTTTTTTTACTTCATTATTCACTAAACGTACCGATTTTGATAAAATTCGGTATGCTGGAAGATGACACCCTGGATTAATACGCTGGCTATATACTTTGTTCCTGTACTGATACTGTAATCACGTGAGTGGTTTTTCAGGTAAAAGCTAGTGACAACGTAATATAAACGTTTTCCTACAAATTACAATCAATTAGCATGGAGAGGAAAAAAATGTAGAGTTCTTTATTCAAAAATATATTCCATAAAACGCCAACATAAGCCTGCTTCTTCTTCTTTTTAATGCTATTTGCATTTTATTATCAACTAGCTGACCCTTGCCCACTTCGTTGAGCATAAAAAGAGTTTATGATAAAATTCAACTAAAAAAAACAACGTGGGAACCCGGAACCCGCAACGCGGGAACCCGGAACCCGCAACGCGGGAACCCGGAACCCGCAACGCGGGAACCCGGAACCCGCAACGCGGGAACCCGGAACCCGCAACGCGGGAACCCGGAACCCGCAAACGCGGGAACCCGGAACCCGCAACGCGGGAACCCGGAACCCGCAACGCGGGAACCCGGAACCAGCAACTCGGGAACCCGGAACCCGCAACGCGGGAACCCGGAACCCGCAACGCGGGAACCAGGAACCCGCAACGCGGGAACCCGGAACCCGCAACGCGGGAACCCGGAACCCGCAACGCGGGAACCCGGAACCCGCAACGCGGGAACCCGGAACCCGCAACGCGGAACCCGGAACCCGCAACGCGGAACCCGGAACCCGCAACGCGGGAACACGGAACCCGCAACGCGGGAACCCGGAACCCGCAACGCGGGAACCCGGAACCCGCAACGCGGGAACCCGGAACCCGCAACGCGGGAACCCGGAACCCGCAACGCGGGAACCCGGAACCCCAAACGCGGGAACCCGGAACCCGCAACGCGGGAACCCGGAACCCGCAACGCGGGAACCCGGAACCCCCAACGCGGGAACCCGGAACCCGCAACGCGGGAACCCGGAACCCGCAACGCGGAACCCGCAACATGGGAACCCGAAACCCGCAACGCGGAACCCGGAACGCAGAACCCGGAACGCGCAACACGGGAACCCGGAACCCGCAACGCGGAACCAGCAGCATGGGAACCCGAAACCCGCAACGCGGAACCCGCAACGCGGAATCCGGAACCCGCAACGCGGAACCCACAACGCGAAACCCTAACGCAGAACCCGCAACGTTCACGGAAACGCTGTCAAATGGAATAAATAGTCCTATGTCCGTCTACTTGCTCTAAGCTACTTCCTCGCCAATTTTCAGCCATATCGATAAAGCCGTTCTTGAGTTATCAATAATTTAACTAACACGACTTACTTTTATACATATAGATGTATAGATTACTCCTACTAACTTAAGCTAACGCCCGGTGAATGCTCCCGTCACAGTCGGTCGAGCCGATTCGGTGATCATTAGTTAGATGACGATGATGATGATGATGATGATGATGAAAAGTAGCCTAAATTAATCCTTGTAACTTTAGCTATCTACCAGTGAAAGTCTCGTTAAAATCGGTCCAGCCGTTCCATAGATTAGCCGGAGCAAAGAGACACGCTGACAGACAGACATTTTTTTAAATTGCATTTTCGTTTTCAGTACCTAGATATAGTTGCCAATGCCAAAAAAAAGAAGAAAATATCGTTTAAAATGTCATATGCATTTAGAAAAACGTTGATTGAAAGTTACAAACTGACACTTCAATACGAATAGATTTCTGAACGCATAGTTGTTACATCATTTGACAACAAATGTTTGACATTTGATGAACAAAATATGAGCATTTATTTATATGATTAATTATTCATTACACATCAAGTTTTCACTATTTTTAATATGTATTCTGCTATTCGGGGAGGAGACAAATCCAACGAATCAAAAACCATGAAAATTGGTTCAGCCGTTCTCGAGTTATAAGTGTTGTAACAAACACGACTTTCTTTTATACGCTGTCAAATGGAATAAATAGTCCTATGTCCGTCTACTTGCTCTAAGCTACTTCCTCGCCAATTTTCAGCCATATCGATAAAGCCGTTCTTGAGTTATCAATAATTTAACTAACACGACTTACTTTTATACATATAGATGTATAGATTACTCCTACTAACTTAAGCTAACGCCCGGTGAATGCTCCCGTCACAGTCGGTCGAGCCGATTCGGTGATCATTAGTTAGATGACGATGATGATGATGATGATGATGATGATGAAAAGTAGCCTAAATTAATCCTTGTAACTTTAGCTATCTACCAGTGAAAGTCTCGTTAAAATCGGTCCAGCCGTTCCATAGATTAGCCGGAGCAAAGAGACACGCTGACAGACAGACATTTTTTTAAATTGCATTTTCGTTTTCAGTACCTAGATATAGTTGCCAATGCCAAAAAAAAGAAGAAAATATCGTTTAAAATGTCATATGCATTTAGAAAAACGTTGATTGAAAGTTACAAACTGACACTTCAATACGAATAGATTTCTGAACGCATAGTTGTTACATCATTTGACAACAAATGTTTGACATTTGATGAACAAAATATGAGCATTTATTTATATGATTAATTATTCATTACACATCAAGTTTTCACTATTTTTAATATGTTTCTGCTATTCGGGGAGGAGACAAATCCAACGAATCAAAAACCATGAAAATTGGTTCAGCCGTTCTCGAGTTATAAGTGTTGTAACAAACACGACTTTCTTTTATATATATAGATTTCATTTCCAACCATACGTCATTTTGACAGGCCCGTCGCGTTCATTTGAATATTTTGACGTTTGGCTCTGCGTTTACGTAACGTGCGGATGGGCGTCCCAGGCTCGAAGGCTAAGGAGGTGACGTCACGGATCGATACCCACCCGCCCTCCGAATCCTTCTTTCATATAAGGGTCACTTAGATTTTCCCAGTATTCTCAGCAAAAGGAGGATTGGTTATAGCAAATTTTTATGGGTAATACGAGTATATCTTAATGACTGCAGGTCTTTTCGGGCATAATACTGGTGGTAAAAAATAATAATATTTTATTGTGATAAAGTTTTCATTTACATTTTTTTACATTTATATAACTCCATTTTAAATGTTAAATGTTGAATCAATGATAAAAAATATAGTAAAGAAAATGTGACATTAGCATTCTAAATTTGAAACTATTTAAAAATTAAATTACAATGTGCCAGTTGGCATTTATACATTATTATTTCATTATCTTGAGTCTATTTTTATACATCAACTCAAACTCAACTCTTAACTATTGAACTGCGGATCGCTGTAGCGTTTCTAACTTTTAGTTGTAGATAGATAGGTTATTGAAACAGGTCATTAGTGAAAACACGTACCTATACGATATTAAAATTTTCACTTCAGTGATCGTCAGTTCAATATAGTTTGATTCATTTTCGAATTACGTGGTCGTTTTCTGCTGAGCGAACAGAGGTAATTAATGCTGTTGTTTTGTAATTACATATGAGAATGTATTATGTAATCCAAAAAATCGGCTATAGACTTCTGTTTGCTAGCAAATTCAACATAATGTAATACATTCAGTGTAACAAGATTTGTTTTCAAAATTAGTACAATAGTTTTGCTTATTATGTACCTACTATAGAATGTAAGGCTAGTAATATTATAATAATTCTTTGGGAATTACTTGTTCCTTCATAAGTGAAGTCAAGTCAAGCATAAACTGTTAAGGTGGAAACACAACGATCCTGTTTTATGAAAAAACTCCATACAACAGGGGCCTACATACCCCTGTTTCCTCCCTGGATAATAAGAAAGAAAGAAAAGAAAATTAATACCACTAGAGTAACAATTTTTTCCTGAATATCTATGTATTGGTATTAGTATGTCCCTATTTTTTCATAAATCAATTACTAAAAGAGAACGTTCAAAAACCTAAAAATATGGCCAGATTTTCGGCTGTGTTTAAATATATATATAGAAAACAAAGTGGAGTACATTTTATGATAAAATCGAAACATAAGAACATGAGCTCAAGTTTTGTTTTGTTTATAATAATTAAAAACTATAACCCGACTTCCCAAAAATAGGGTCTAAAAAGGCTGAAACAAGAAAATAATTCAATTTCGTACCCGCTAAACAAATGTATAATATTCGTCTGATGTTGAAATATACAATCCCAATATCGGCCACGGCTCTACCTTCACCTATTTCTGTGCCTATGCATGTCTGGATTTCAAATTGAATTATTTTCTTGTTTCAGCCTTTTTAGACCCCATGTTTGCGAAGTCGGGTTATAGTTTTTAAACTTTTTTTTATTTTATATTTTTCTGTTTTATCATCAAATATATTTTCATTAAAGTTACCACTGCCACAAAGTAGATATGCCATTACATACATAGTAAGTAACTAAACAACTCCTAGATACTATTTGTACGACCGCATTTTAAACGTTTATTTTGAATTTAACAATAAAATATAATAAGTAATTAAAAATTTAAATACATATTTGTAATGTGCTTCCCAATACCTATCTTTTGATACCAAATACGATACAATTATCTTATTTTTTTTTTTTGGATATAGTTTTTGAAGTATAATTTTCAAAATCAGAAATTTTTAGAAAAATTATATAGCCAATATTACTCGCGGGACTACTACGAATCGATTGACACCTTATTTATTACAATCGGACCAGTGGTTTAACCGTTACGAGGGAACATACATACATACATACAAACATACATACATAGACTGCCAAAATCATTACCCTTTCTCGAAGTCGAAGAAGGCTTCTTCGAAGTCGGGTAAAAAAGTATCCAAATCAGTTGAGTTTTGGAGGAGGAATCAGGGGTCTCCTAATTGTCGATTTCTCGTACTTTTAATCGGTAATTTCAGTTTATGCTGCAGTTGTCTCTATTGATTCGATGGGGCAGTTGCGGGACAGCAATATATTTTACAAATACCTATTTTGCCCTTGGTGTTTTCAATTACGGATTCACACAAAAACAAGACGTGACGCCCGGATGATTTTGCTGGCAATACCAAATATTATAACTGTATTACGTCACGTCACGTCTCGGTGTGAACAGACCCTTAAGCTATAGAAAGCTAAAAGCATAACCAGCAGCATAAACGGTTTAACGCCAGTCGCAGTTAGGTTCAACTCACATTGACACAGCGTCCAAGCGTCGCGTTTTTTCTCGTTTTTCCCATCTAATCAATTCTGTTTTCCAATTTTATTATTAAGGTACAACTTATGATTATTATGGTTATAATTTTTCGCGGGATATATTTAAATTATACTTATAGTTGATAGTGAGCGTCCGTTGTAACGACGCGCGTCATGGTTATCAGGTCATTCAATTAAATAGCGGATTCAATCAGATGACTGCGACATATACGTCGAGACTTATGAAGCTCGGCGCAAATTACATACGCACCGACTACCGAGCTTAGGCTCAAATCGTTAATCAATAAGGCTTTGCCGGCTAACTTTTATACTTTTAAGGCCAGTTTACTGAGCGGGGTAAACTCCTAGAGTATTAAAATATGAGACATATTATAATACTCCTCGGATGTGTTCTAAAATATACAAATATTTTTGTGTACTAAAAAATATGAAGAGTATAAAATATAGCCTATGTGTACATTCATCCGGCTTTAGATTTTCCAATGAGAGTTTTAGATTGGTTGCGCTTTCACGCGTAGGCAAATAGATGACTAGTTTTAACCGACTTTCAAAAAATGAGGATGTCCTCAATTCGGCCTGTTTTGTTTTGTATTATCCTAAATCCGCACACGCAGAACTCTACCATGGGTGATGGGTCAGAACTATAGAAAACATAATATTATGGTAGTGTAATTTATCATGAGGTAGACTGAAACATTATTTTTATTAATTTAAATATCATATAAAAATTTTAACTGTGCAAAACTTCATACTTCTTCCGCTTCTGGTTGCATAATTATCTTAATCACAATAAAATAATCTTAATTAATTAGTATTAAGGTAATTTATAATATCTTTAGAAATGATTATCACGATAAATGTACTTTCGTGACAAAAGTATGTTACTTTAAAATCAAATTAATAATACACCTTTAAAAATCTATTCATTATCGCATTTCGTAGAACTATTAAGGTATCACTAATTGTAAAGTTTTAAAACTGTTAAATTTACATTTTAAAGTCATAACTTATTCGGGAGTTTTATTAATAACCGTATCGTGTCGTACGCGTTTTGTAATTAAAATATTACTTAAGTTGTTACTTGTGACCGTCGGAAATTCGCTCATACTTTAACAAGGAGGGGTAAAGTTTATTTAATATTTTTACGAAGAAATAGAAGTTATACTAGTGTACTACGAGGCACGGCATGTTGTTAACATTCCTTATTTGCTTCATGGAACTAATGGTATGCTAGATTTTGGATAAGTAAAACTTATCGTATCAGAAACATAACTTGTATAAAATGGCACGTCTCGCTACTTAGTTCTTCTACCGTAAAAAGTTGTAAGATCTATGTCATGCCAAGTCGGGGTTAGACGGTTGGTCTAACAACATCTTATAACTTGATGATGATGATAAATGAATACTATTAAAAATCTTTCATCTTTCACTTTTTAAATAAATAAGTAGATTGACTTGGTAATCGCACCAAACGATCTGATTTTATGCTCTATTTATGATACTCGTACAATGTACATATATCATGAATGCGGCTGTAAAATAAGATATAAAAGCTAAATATAATTCGTTTTTACAACGCTTTTGTATATTTAAAACTGTTTATTCTTAGCATATATCATGTACCTTTATTATTATTTTGTTACAGGTACACTTATTTTCTACTCAATCTGTCTTCTTGTATTTTTTTTTATTTATATTAACTTTTTAGTCTGTGTGTTTTGAAAATAAACATTTTTTTTTCATTCTTTACAATAGTTTTACTATATACCTTATCAAAGGCGAGTGTGAGTTGAAAATAAACTATTTTTTTTTTCATTCTTTACAATCTTTTTACTACATACCTTATCGAAGGCGAGAGGTCTGTGGCGGGGCACGTCCGCAAGGTCCATGGCGGGAGGGTGCGGGGGGGGCGGGCGCGCTAGCCGACCTCCATGGGCGTCTGCCGCCGGGGCCGCATGCCGCAAGCGCCCGCGCCCAGCCCCCGACACCTGCAACACGGTGACTGTTAGTGACGGGCGACGGCGGGTGTTAGTGGCAGCGGGTGTTAGTGACGGCGAGTGTTCCTACTGCCCAGTCCCCGACACCTGCAACATGGTGACTGTTAGTGACGGGCGACGGCGGGTGTAAGTGGCGACTGGTGTTAGTGACGGCGAGTGTACCTGGCCAGCCCTAGACGCCTGCAACACGGTGACGGCAGGTGTCAGAGGCGGTGAGTGTTAATAATGGTTAGTGTATCTACTGCCCAGCCACGACACCTGCAACGTGGTGACTGTTAGTAACGGCGGGTGTCAGTGACGGAGATGTTAGCAGAAGATGTAATATATCGTTTCTTGCTTTCTATGGGAATACTTACGGGGAAGAAAGAGATGTGTAATGGTCAGTAAAAAAATTGTCTATCTATTCGTCTTTAATTTTTTGGGTATGAGTAGGTATCTATTTAGATTCTGGGGCTCTTTATTTTGCACTTGAACATATAGGTTATTAATATACCCAAAATATCCTAACTGGTTACTGGTTTTTAACAACATTATGCAACATGTAAGTAAATTTGTATTCATTTTTAATTATATGTATAATGTCCTATATCAATTTATAGAGTTCATTGCAAAAATAGCAACGCTGATAGAGTTGTTCGACTTTAATATATTTTTCATACTAATTAATGCGTATGAGTCAAAGTTATGCCCCTCTTTTTAAGATGTTGCATAACTTTGAGCGCAGTGACCTGCCGACGGATCGTATATAACACGTCACCATGATTTCATAAGTATTCATTCATCTTGTGTGAAATAAATAGCCAAGCATCACGTTTTGACTAAAATGTAGAGTATGTGAAATTAGGCTTGGTAAAGTAAGGGCGCATAAATCAAGAATCTTGACTCTACATGAGATCTGAACACTTTTTCATAGATTTTGATTTTGTAGAGCTTCTAGGTTTAGAGAGTGTTGTCTTTAGAGCTTGGCTTTATACGATATCTGATAACTTTTTTAAAGGGTAAGCTATGTAGACTTGTCTTGGTAACATTTTTACATGAAAATGTTTTTGTTTATTTTTTTATTATTTTAATCCTGTTATTCAGTTGTTACTTAACCCATTCCATGCGGCACTAAAAACTACACTTATTACCCAGGGGGTTTTCGTAGCGACGCCGATAGGTGTCTTCCGCACCTTAAAGGGTAATAATAAGACGCCGTTGGGCGTCCGCCGCAGCGAATGGGTTAAATATATTGCAATATTATGAAAAATATCTAAAATAAACCATGTTTCAACTCTACATTTGCATCAAGCATCTAGCGAAAGGGCCGCTCTGTAGATGTTGATTTACATAAGAGTCTGAGTGGCAGAATCTGTGTCATGTTAAATGCAACTATGTTAATGTTGAACTGTATGTCCTTTTGTAGATCAAGAGCTACTTGACCGATTTTGATAAAAAACTGTATTCATATGTACTCGCAGACCGCAATATACTGTAGTACTCTACAGTATAATGTACCAGCGCTGAAAGATTTACTTTTGAAGAAAGTGTTTGTATGAGAAATGACCCAACATCACACATTTATCCATACAATTATTTTAAAAAGTACCTCTTTCAGCGTTGGTACTTTCACAGTAAACTCTATATACGGGACCCATACACACCCTAAAGTATTATCACTCATTAATATTATAGCCAGTATACTTATAAATATCTTTATATATATAATTCATCTGTACGTGTGTTGTCAGTGAACTCCTCCTAAACGTCAATAATTAGAACATACTTTTGATGCAGTCACTGGGTATAAATACACATGTACTTTTACTACCAATCAAAACAGATCAGTCAAAAGTATTAAATTGTAATAAAACTATCACATAAACAAACAACTTTGCGGTCCGGTTGTGTGTAGTGTTGTCACCTTGTAGAAAACTTATTCACTAGTTTTGGTTATAAAAATCCCCAGATTTGGGCATATTTTAAACTAAAAAAATCTCCAGAATTATTATGTACAGAACTAAATGATTTAACATGAATAACAAGCAAACTATTTTTTTATTGGGAAATAAATGAATAAAAATAAACATGAATAAAACTAAAAATCAACTTCAAATACTTCTATTGGTATTTCCTCTTTGTTTTGATCGATTATTAGTGCAGATGTAGACGGCTGAGATGTATATATATTTAGATTTGCTTCCAATCGCAGTGTTACATCAGCCACTAAAAGTCATCAAATAATTTTTCAGTGATTTGTTGTTTTAGAAAATACCTGTCTACCTACTAAAAAGTCACAAAATCTAGAGAAAAAATCACTAAGGTGGCAACACTGGTTGTGTGTAAACAGCATATAAACTGTAAATACAAGCGAAACTACTCACATGTTATTTGCAGATTTTAAAGTATCACTGTAACAAGTTTATGGCAATTTAACAGTTTGTTTATTGAGAGTTTACTGCACGAACATGTTGCTAGTCCAACCGCTGGATAATGTCTGTCAACGGTTCCTTGTACCGTACAGTCATAGAGAATGTTAACCTTGTGCACCATTATGAAGCTATAAGCCGTACTAATATTCACACACTATAAGCTGTTAGCTGTACAATGTCAGTGTGCGGAAAAACCAGTAATGGTTTATGTTGCACTGTTTGTATTTCTTTTATTGAACAAATAAATTAAAAAAAAAAACCTGTCCAGTGATTGTTTTAACGTTTTAGACAAGGAGAAAATGTTGTTTAGCTTGTTTATTGTGTAAATATTTTTATTGGTAAGGGGTAACTTTACAGTTTATGAGACAAAATAAAAAATAAACAAACATTAAGACGTCGCCTTTAGATCAAATCGAAAAAATTTTTTAATAATAATGACGATCTTCGTAATTTAAAATATATGAGATTAAAATAACGTTCGCTTAGCTACATAGCCACGCCGATGAAAGGTATACATTTTTGTTTTCAGCTTCGGCGACGAGTTAATGACTGCGATAGTAACTTGGTTAAAGCAATTTTGTCTACCATGTCAACAAAACCGATGATTCACGAATCATTACATTCCATATAAAATGATAGTCTAAAATAGTAGCCTCAAAAATATAGCTATAGCGTAGCTTCCACTGGTAGAGGTAGCAATCAATGTAGTTCTGAATGTAGTATTTCCCTATTGAGAGTAATCCATACCCTAACGCCTCAGGGATTACCGCCGATATTGAACCCAGTACCTTGATAAGCCATGCCGACGAAATCACGAACTCATCTAAAGATGACATCGCATATTAATATATCTGAAAGTAAACAGTATTTTTATTGATAAAGCACAAGTTCAAAAAAATCTTTTTTCAAAGAAGGTAAGTAATTCCGTTAAGTAAATATTGTTTAAATAATACTAACTATACATAATATAGTATTTGGTATGTCACGGTCATAGTTATTAAAAAAAACAATCATTAAATGTAATTGAAAACTATTGGCTTATTCATTGGCTAAAATCAAATTAAACAAATTGAACTCACTTGACCTGTACTACCGCGCACATAGCAAACGAAGCAGAAATATCCGTGTCAAAAGAAAACTCTTTGCCTCTTTGCCTACACGTCAAATCTAAACGTGTTTAATTAAAACTGCTTTCAGGTGAGAATACTAACCTCGTTATTCCCAAGAGCCGGTATTGGAACTGAGCACCGCGCTAACGAACCTCACTGATTTAATATCAAAATATTGCATTGCGTTGTATATTTACGGAAAATGCGTCAGAGTAGAACCGAGTCTCAGTATCTTATGATAAAAAGATAACGCAGTGAAATCTTTTCTTGTCGTAAATTTCAGTCATGGGGGAATTTTAGGCTTAAGCACCTTTACATAATCGAGATAAGTGGTCTCTATATCTAAGAGCGCTGACTTATAATGACGCGCCGCCTCTCAGAATACTCTACAGTGTAGAGCACCACAGTCCACAAGGTGCAATGCTTTTAATAAGCTCTCATTAAAATTGTCGCTGTTGGTTTTTTTTTCACAGCTAACTGAACAGTCAAATTCGGATTATAATGTTTTTGTTTTTACCGAATTCCGCGTTAATTCTAAACGTGAAATAATTAACATTTTTTCTTCGGAATGTATAATAATAATAATATGTAAATTGTTAAGCCACATGTTGGAATACAAGTGGAAACCTCAAAAGGAGATCTGATGAGATGGTATGCTCGGCCAGGCCGAAGCCCACTGTACTAGTTTTCAAATCTTTGGTAGCGCGATGCAGTATTGTGGCGCTAGTAGTATCACCACACACATATACTACTAATAAACCACTATTCGTTTAAGTATTTTGTAGGCTCAGACCTAATAATAGGCGTGTAACTTGTCCAATCACAGTATCAAACACACATGAAACGAAACTACGCCTTTAGGCGTAAGGCGAGCAGTTTGAACCATTTTATTTATATACTAATAGAGCAATACACACATTATGAAAAGATCCCATTTTCATTTAATTTTTTTTATGTTCGTTCATGATGAACTGGCTAAGGTCGTAGATCATACTGCCATGTCATTAGATTCTATTCCGTTTTTTTTTCTTTAGTTTCTCTTCCAGTTGTTCATTTTTGTTTGATCAAGCTCTGTCCTTTCTTTATATTCGGTCTGAGTGTGTATGATACAGTCTTGTAACTAGTAGGTGAAAAACCTCGGTAATAATATCAAAATAAATAAAGAATACTTTACTTAAGCCATTTTCCTTGTTTTATAGAAGTAACTTGGCCTTATAATTTTCCGTTTGCGTAAAATAAATATTCTATTTTTATAAGCGAGTCTTTAATATTTCAACATTTGAAGTGTCAAGCAAATATTAAATAGTGGTCTGATATTTAGGTCAGAAGTGTAGGAATTGCAACCTCGCAAATGTGCCACCCGAGAGTTCGCAGAGACTCTCGTTCGCACTAGCGTTTTATTAGTTAGTGTAGTAGTTAAATAAAATACAGTTACTAAAAAATCCGACTGCTTTTTTAAATTTGATATACCGAGTGTCGCTCTCACAGTAGACAGAACTCTAATGAGACCTCTCAAGCTGAAATCCATCGAGCCGTTACCTAAATAATAATAATAAAAGTCTTTATTTTTTTTAATTAACCAAACTGCAGAGTGTGTCAAACAATTGTACATAATCTGCTTGAAAATAGGAGTTAACTTAAAAAAATTATAATTTTGTTTATTACCTACATAAATGTTAGTAAATTTAATCAGTCGTTACTTTTTCGGAAATGCACAAAATTTAAACAAAAAAAAATGTACCGCTTGTAAATGAATAATTATATTCTTTTGCGGGATATTGCTAGATAAATATACCTACAATTGACACATAATTATTACAAAATAATAGCTGACCCGTGCCCACTTCATTCAGAAGACAAACCGTTTAAACCTTTCCAGGACTTCCACGAATATTTCAAGACTAAAATTAGCCGAATCGGTTCACCCGTGCCCCTAGTTTAGCGAGACTAACGAACAGCAATTGATTTTTATATATAAGAAGAAGAAGACTAGCTGACCCGTGCCCACTTCGTTGAGCATGTACAAACCGTTTAAGCCTTCCCGGGACTTCCACGAATATATCAAGACTAAATATAGCCGAATCGGTTCAGCCGTATATAAAAAGAAGAAGAGAGAATATTAAATCAGTCGATACTTTGCGGAAATCCATATAATAGCAACTTTTTTCGCGGGTTATTGCTTCTTCTATATATTATTATTATAAGACTAGCTGTGCCCGCGACTTCGTACGCGTGGAAAAGTGATTTAGGGCAGCAGTTCAAATACATTTTTAGTTTATGAACACTGTCGTTTGGATATTTAAAATCACTAATTTATAGTAATGCTTCTTTATACACGGTATAAGACGTGCATAGGCGAAAGAAGTAGGCCGATGGAGTAATAACAATAGTTTACTGTCTAATAATGGCCGTTTTTGTTGTAAATGTTTTGAGGTATTTTTTCTATGAAAATGCTAACAATTCCTACTACCAGCTCGAAAAATGACGAAGCCGTCTGAGATTTAAATATATATATATATATATATATAGTTTACTGAAACGCGAAATTTTTTGATATTATAGATCCAGGACATGGTGCAAAACCTTACTGTTTGGTAACATATGCTTAGACTACTTCAGAAAAAATCAAAATCAATATATTACACATAAATTTTGAGGATTTCCTTCGATTCCTAACGGATCCCATCATCAGGTCACCATTTTGGTGACAATGGGACCAAATTAAAATTATACCCTACACAACATAAAAAAAAATTAAAATCGTTTCAGAAACGATGAAGATATCCGCGAAGAAACATAAAAAACAAACATATATTTACGAATTGAGAAACCTCCTCCTTTTTTGTAAGTCGGTTAAAAACATTATGTTGGTTATTTCATGTTACAATCTACCTTTGTGCCAAGTTTCATTTAAATACGTTGAGTAGTTTGGCTGAAATACCGTCAAATAGGTAGCTACAATTTTTTGAAGATCCCACGGGAACCCTTTCGTTTTTCGGGATAACAATTTTCAATAATGCTCTTCAAGTCATAAGCTACCTGCCTGCCGAATTTCATTTAAATACGTTGAGTAGTTTGGCTGAAATACCGTCAAATAGGTAGCTACAATTTTTTGAAGATCCCACGGGAACCCTTACGTTTTTCGGGATAACAATTTTCAATAATGCTCTTCAAGTCATAAGCTACCTGCCTGCCGAATTTCATTTAAATACGTTGAGTAGTTTGGCTGAAATACCGTCAAATAGGTAGCTACAATTTTTTGAAGATCCCACGGGAACCCTTTCGTTTTTTGGGATAACAATTTCCAATAATGCTCTTCAGATTATAAGCTACCTGCCTGCCAAATTGCATTTAAATACGTTGAGTAGTATGGCTGAAATACCGTCAAATATGTAGCTACAATTTTTTGAAGATCCTACGGGAACCCTTTCGTTTTTCGGGATAACAATTTCCAATAATGCTCTTCAGATCATAAGCTACCTGCCTGCCAAATTTCATTTAAATACGTTGAGTAGTTTGGCTGAAATACCGTCAAATAGGTAGCTACAATTTTTTGAAGATCCCACGGGAACCCTTTCGTTTTTCGGGATAATAATTTCCAATAATGCTCTTCAGATCATAAGCTACCTGCCTGCCAAATTTCATTTAAATACGTTGAGTAGTTTGGCTGAAATACCGTCAAATAGGTAGCTACAATTTTTTGAAGATCCTACGGGAACCCTTTCGTTTTTCGGGATAATAATTTCCAATAATGCTCTTCAGATCATAAGCTACCTGCCTGCCAAATTTCATTTAAATACGTTGAGTAGTATGGTTGAAATACCGTCAAATAGGTAGCTACAATTTTTTGAAGATCCTACGGGAACCCTTTCGTTTTTCGGGACAACAATTTCCAATAATGCTCTTCAGATCATAAGCTACCTGCCTGCCAAATTTCATTTAAATACGTTGAGTAGTTTGGCTGAAATACCGTCAAATAGGTAGCTAAAATTTTTTGAAGATCCCACGGGAAGCCTTTCGTTTTTCGGGATAATAATTTCCAATAATGCTCTTCAGGTCATAAGCTACCTGCCTGCCAAATTGCATTTAAATACGTTAAGTAGTATGGCTGAAATACCGTCAAATAGGTAGCTACAATTTTTTAAAGATCCTACGGGAACCCTTTCGTTTTTCGGGATAATAATTTTCAATAATGCTCTTCAGATCATAAGCTACCTGCCTGCCAAATTTCATTTAAATACGTTGAGTAGTTTGGCTGAAATACCGTCAAATAGGTAGCTACAATTTTTTGAAGATCCCACGGGAACCCTTTCGTTTTTCGGGATAATAATTTCCAATAATGCTCTTCAGGTCATAAGCTACCTGCCTGCCAAATTTCATTTCATTCCATACAGTGGTTTTAGCGTGATGCGACGACAAACATTCCCATATGGACAGACAGACAGACAGACAGACAGACAGACAGACAGACAGACAGACAGACATTTTTTTCAAAAATGTTATTTTTAGGTTCTGTGGCTTATATAGACCCCCTTTTTTTAATTTTCACTTAAATATTCTTAATGTACAGACATGACCCCTCTACAGATTTATTATATGTATAGATGTATAGATAATGCTTCTGTAATAATTTGACTAGATATAATATACTTACATTTGACACATCGTTATTAAAAAAAATATATTAAAGAAAAAAACCATACTAAAAACAATTAACAGAAATATCCTCAACGTGTATCAACAGTATAACTTATGGTTCTTGGAAAGTAAGTGGAAATCGATTTATTGTATTCCGTCATGCCGATAACCTATTATGAAGGAGCGTTCACCCCGAAAACCTATGGCGGCTGCGGAACTACTCGTGCGTATATCTTTTTTAACCAACTTCAGCGAAACCAACAGGGTGATGATTTTGGCAGTATACGTATTTGTCGCAATCATCTGGTAGAATGACTAGCGCGTTCATTGAATCCTGAATAGAATAGAATAGAATAGAATTCATTTTTCCTGTTTTTACCAACAAATTTTAGAATCCGAGGCTAGGACAGCCATTTCATATTTTATTTTTAAACTAATTTTTTTTAATGAGTACTATTATAACGCACATAAAAGTAAATTATTCAAAAAATATATCAACACATTGCTATACGAGCTGTTTGACGCCATTAAGTAACCGCTCTAGTCATTCAATTAAATAAGCAGATTCAATCAGATGACTGCGACATATCTATCTATACGACGACCTCGTAGCGCAGTGGTGTACCGTGAAGCACGTTGGCGCTCAAGCCGGAGGTCGCGGGTTCGAATCCCGCTGAGGGAACAAAAAGTTTTCAGTGTTCCTGGGTAGGGGATGTGTATTAAATTTATGTATTAATATAATAAAAATCTTAAGTATGTGTATAGTATTAAAGCATTCAATATATTTCCGTTGTGTGGTACCCGTAACACAAGTTCTTCGGATACTTAGCACGGGGCCAGATTGACGTGGTGTGAAGTGTCCATAGATAACAAAAAAAAAACTTTTTTTTTCTGGTGTGGCAAGGGAAATACGTTACGCATGTCCCGGGGAGCCCGAGGGGTATGTGGGACTCCCGCCTCGCTACGGCCGGTTTACCCACTAAAACCACCATGCGGATTGCCATCAGCCGTTATGTTGGTTGGAGTGCCCTGGATCTGTTAAAACACAGGCCACTTCTGCCCCGACCGGCCGGTTCACCTCTATAGGGACCGGACTTCCATCAAAGTAAGAAAGCCCTCCAGCAAACTGAAGCGCTATCCTCGGCGCCGAGACTGACAAAGCCATATGTATCTATGTATACTAATCTATACTTATAATAAAACTGTAGAGAGGTCAATTCTGTACATTGAATATTTTTTCAAAATACATATTGGAGGATGATTGGCGATCGATACTGATGCCAAAAATGCAATTAGTAAAATTTTTGTCTGTCTGTCTGTCTGTCTGTCTGTCTGTCTGTCTGTCTGTCTGTCTGTCTGTCTGTCTGTCTGTCTGTCTGTCTGTCTGTATGTGCACGATGGGAACAAAAACTACTGAAGGGATTTTAACCAAACTTGGTACGATTGTAGCCCATATTCCTGGGCAGGTTATAGGCTATATAACATAACGCTACGATACATAGGAGCCGAGCAGTGACGATAAATTTGAAGCAAGTCGGATGAATTTCGCGTGCGCGGCCTGCGGTCGAACGGTTCGTGCGGGGGGCGCGGGGGGATCGCTTACACAGTGACGCGGAGCAATAGAACCTGGCACTAAAGTAGATTAGAACATCAAATAAGTACCTAACTATCAGGATTTTTTTTCTGGGTTTCTTTAAAACAGTGTTTTCACAGTGTCATAATAATATAAAAATTGTATTTTTGAACTTGCTTCACAAATTGAAATAAATTATCATTTATTGTATAAAATCAACTTAATTAACTGTATAATTAAAAGAAAGCCTTTCGCGATAAACTAAAAAACGGGCAATTAAGCGGTTTTTGGAAAGCTATTTATACCATCACGGTATTAATCCTTATCATTTTTAATACGTTAGTTGGCTTAAGCATTCCATGAAGACTATAATATTTGCCCTTTATACCATGCAATATAATGAGTAGTTTAGGAAATATATAGCAAAATTAAAATCGTTTCGCCGTGATTCGACCGGGCGCCGCGTAATGCAGGCTGCTGCGTGACGTCTTACGTCCGAGCCGGGCTGGTGTAGTGTAGACTGCTGAGTAAAAAATACTATTAAAATGTGCTAACTGTGCCTGTGTTATTATAGGAGACTTTCATTTATGCAATAGTACCCAAAACAATTTTTTTTTTGCCTGTTTGTCGGTGCATTTGTGCACGCTAATCTCAGAAACGGCTTATCCGATTTAGATGTGGTTCAATCATATTTGTAGTAATCTTGACTTAACATTTATTTCATCTCAATCGGTTCATAAATAAAAAACTTATGACAATAAAAAAAAAATGCTGGACGTTTGTATGAAGCGCGGCAGGAACCGCGCTGCAAAAATTCAAATTTAATCTTTTTTTATTTTATATTTTCTTTAAAACTAAATTTAATTTATTTATATTATTGTTATACTTAGGGTAGGTTAATAAAAAAACGCTACTAAAACCGATCGGCGCGCCGAGCTGGGGCCTAACTCCCCAAACTGATTCGATTTTGATTCAGATTCGATCGTGCCGCATACTCCCGAATAAATTGACGTTTGTTTATTTTTGTTCTATGTCGATTGATATCGTCGGGTGTACAAAAAGTTACGTTCCAAAGGTTTTCTTTATCCTAATTAGTTGCAAAGTAATCTACCAAATAAAACACCAAATCCTTTGAGATCGAACTGATTCGATTCTCGGTTGTGTCCAGAGTAAGCCTGCTGGATCCTCGACGGGGCGTGCCGCTGCGCCCATGTCTAACCGAGAGTTTCGTTTTAAATACCTTAATAATTGCAATATATGTTTCAATTTAATATCTCAAAATATTAATGACAAAAACGGTAGTAAGTTCGAAAAAATTGAAAATAATTTTATGGTTTCGCAATTTATCCTTTGATCCGACGTTGCTTAGTATCAAATTTAGGTTTTGGTTCCCTTTGGAGTGTCGAAAATTAGAGAGATAAACGGCTGAATCTTTGGGTAGATGTGGCTAAGGAGTCTGTTTTTTTTTCAAAGCCAGAAGGGACAGAAGATCCTGAGTATTTAATAGGATTGTTAGCTTGATACCTACACGTGTTAAAGTTTTGACAACTAGACAGATAGACAGACGGACATCGAAGTTAAATAATTTACTAAATTAACGTGAAAAATTGGCTGGGTCTATACGGTGCATTCGAATAATATTATCCTAACTTCGAATACCTTTGCTGACTTCTACATATTGTTCGAAGGACTTCTTTTGCCGAGCTCCGAAAGGATGGTACTATATTATTATTATACCCTGCATACCAAGAGGCTTGCCGGGTACGTGACTTGCTGGATCGGGATCAACACTGGGATACACTGGGAAGTACCTATTGGCGAAAGTTGTCAGCGGTTGCGCCAATAAACTAAAAATATATTTAAAAATATAAAAGTGTCCTAAATCACTTTTCCACGCGTACGAAGTCGCGGGCACAGCTAGTCTATACTAATATTATAAAGCGGAAGAGTTTGTTTGTTTGTTTAAACGCGCTAATCTCAGGAAATACTGGTCCGAATTGAACATTTTTTTTTGTTGGATAGTCCATTTATATAGGAAGGCTTTATAACATTACGCTGTAACTAATAGGAGCGAAGCGTCAGTGAGAAATGTTGCAAAAACGGGGAAAATTATTCACATTTGGGGACTTTCGTTGCGTGCGCTGCATAAACGGTTCTCAAAAACCACGCGAACGAAGTCGCGGGCACAGCTAGTCTATTATAATATTATAAGACTGAAGACTTTGTTTGTATTGAACGTGCTAATCTCCGAAACTACTGGTCCTTGAAATCTTTCAGTGTTAGATAGTACAGGTATTTATTGAGAGAGTCTGTAGGCTATACAATGTGTAAAATTAATAAGTGATAATACTTTAGGGTGTGTATGTGCCTCCTATGCAGAGTTTACTGTAAAAATACCAGCGCTGAAAGACTTAAATTTGTTTTTCATGTTTCTACTAGAAATGCCTCAACATCATAAATTTGCCCATACAATAAGTAAATTCTTTATGGACTCATACAAACCCTAAAGTATTATCACTCATTAATATTACAGCTTGTTTATCATCACGCTCAGACCAATAGGAAAGCAACAATGAAGAATGATTCAAAAGTATTTTTTTCCTTTTGGGAGCTGGCGCTGTCTAAACCGGCTGAATAATTTGTTTGGCGATAGTGAGCTCGCCAGAACAGGGGCCTTACTGATTACTCTCCTAACTGATTCAATTTTGATTCATAATCGGTCGTGCCGCGTACTCCAGACAAATTGACTTTTATTTATATTGATTCTCAGTCGATTGTTAAGGTCGGGGTGCAAAAAGTTACGATCTAACGATCTTATTTATCCTGATTAGTTACAAAGTAATCCACCAAGTAAAATACCAAAAGCCGTTGAGATCGAACTGATTTGATTCTCGATTGTGTCGGGAGTAAGCCTGCAGCTAGTATAACATGGGCTCACTACGCCTTTTCGAAATACGCTTAACCTTGTAATATTTCTACTATGACGAAACATCGATGAAACGGTTTGTATGCCCAACGAAGTTCATCTTCTTATTATATAAAAATTAATTGCTGTTTGTTAGTCTCACTAAAACTCGAGAACGGCTTAACCGATTCGGCATTTTTAGTCTTGAAATATTCGTGGAAGTCCAGGGAAGGTTTAAACGGTTTTTTTAATTTTTTTATGCTCAACGAAGTGGGCACGGCTCAGCTACTCATGTATATAAATTGACACTTTAATAAGAGAGAGAGTAAGTATCTGGTGTAGGTACTCAGAAATTAGAATATTCTTAAGACACTCCATACAAATGTCACAAAAAACAATCAGCAGTTTCTAAAAAAACTATTATTGTTATTTTATTATTTTTATTGTAAACTTTCTTTTTTTAGATCTTCCTAGAGCCTCTTCCACGCGAAAACTATTGGTCAAATTTTGATTGGAAGTAGCTGAGGCTCTAGATTAACACAATCTACTTTAATCCCGAAAGAGTACAGTTTTCTCTAGGAGTAGTTACTGAGTTTACGCATCTGTTTTAATGCATCTAGCAAAATTTCATCGAAACCGGTCCTGTTTTTGTAAAACCTTATTAAAACGAAATAAAAAGTGAAAAAGTGTACAAAAGTTATGTGTACTGTGAACATGAATTTCCATCAAGAACCAATAGTACATTCAATCAGTTATATAAAAAATAAGACTTCTTTTTGTGCATAAGAAATTTTAAATAATAATGAACAAAAATAAATCCTAATTTGTTATTACTTTCTACTTTATAGTACTGATATTAGGCCATATAATTTAACCTGACACCTGGCGAATGCAATCTGACAGTTATTTTAATTATTTAGGAAAACTCACAGTAAGATTATACAGGACAGTTTTAAAATAATATCACAAGAAGGCCAATGATTTAATTAATGATAATCTAATTTTATATTATAATCTCCGATGTAATAAATCTTAACTTTATAATTCTTTCAATCCGTGTACTATGTAGGTGTACCTACATATTGGGATGTATGTTTTTGCGTTGTATTTTCTGTGGGAATGTGAAGATGCGAGGATCTTGAGCGCATGTCCGAACTGCGAACTGCGAGCCGCGAGTGCCAAGACCGTCGATGAATCCTTTTGTTGTACCAATACAAATATAAAACACAAATCTAATATTATTTATACAAAAACCATAAATTTTATAGCAACTCAAAATTAATTATCAATTTAAAATGTCTTCTTCTTAAATAGATCCACCTATGTAAGAAAAAAATCTCTTTCTACCTGTTGTTTCGTTACTCTGTATTAGGTTCCTGGATGAATTTTGAAATGTAATTTCCCAATAGATAATTATTAAAATAAGGTTTTACCGTTATTGATCTTACAACTAGAAAAACAGAGATAGGTATAATCAGTAATATCTCGGCAGGAATATACATCATACACAATATTCGCTGATATTTAAAATCAGCAACTATTTATAAACTTAAAATAAACTATAAGCTGAAGCAAACTATTATCTAAATTTATAATAACGGATTTGCAAATTAAATAATTATAATCTTTGGTAACCACCATCGATTGTTGCTGGTACCTACGCTGCAAAGTTGCTGTTACCAAATTGAATACAAATTATTTACCTACCGCTTATGTAAGTGCTATCGGCGATTGTTTATTTACCTGCTACGGTGTAAAGCATAAGCACATAATGTAATAATAAATCGATCGACTAACCACCAGAGCATGAGAACGGTCGTCAGTGGAACACACCGTGGTCGCCGGCGGCGCTGGAGGGTGGGCGTGGGCGAATATTAGGCCGGGATACTTTACCTATTCGTGGGCGTGGGGCAAGGAACGGCAGGTCGCTCCGTCAGCGGTCGCGGCGCGGCGCGGCCATGGCGCGCGGTGGGCTCGGCTCGCGCACTGCCGCGCCGCCCGCCGCCGCCGCCCGCCCTCGCACGCCGCGCACGCGCGTCACCCCCGCGCCCATTGATCAGCCGGACTCTCGATTGCGATGAAATTTATGATCTCGGATATATCGACGAGACACTGGAAATCTTAGACACACGCAGCTCGCAATCACGCCTTCCGTCAACTATTTTATATCACTGATTTTCGTAATTTTTTAGATTTATACCTAACATAAATTATTTTCATACACAATATTATAATGTTACATTGATAAATAACATATACATAATATTATCGAAACTACATTATAATAACTATTTGGTGTTTCCTAAATCAACTTTTGTATCTATAGGTACCTATTGCAAATCTCTAACTTAATGTTTTGCATAATTAATAACATAAGCTTTAAGGAAAACATTTACTGCTTATGTAAAACTAAGTAAACAAGTAACGTCCTATGTGTATGTCGAACGAAATTTTTAGGTCGACATTTCGATTCATCTAATACCTACTAGTTGTTCCCGCGACTTCGTTCGCGTTGTTTTTGAGTGACTGAAGCCGTTTATGCAGCGCACGCAATGAAAGTCCCAAAATGTAATTAATTTTCCCCGTTTTTGCATTTCTCACTGACGCTTCGCTCCTATTGGTCGCAGCGTAATGTTATATAGCCTTAAGCCTTCCTCTATAAATGGACTATTTAACAAAGAAATAATTTTTCAAATCGGACCAGTACTTCCCGAGATTAGCGCGTTTAAACAAACAAACAAACTCTTATGTATCTATGTACCATTGCTATCTATACACTTTTGCCATCTTATAGGTAGTTAATTAATCCCTATACTAAAAAAACCATTCGGACGGGATACAGTGAAATCTTTGAAAGGGGTTTGGACTGCCTCATCGGAATTAAATTTTTTTCCTTGCAAGAAGTTATCCAAATTTCTAAAAAATGGAAATCTGTCAGAGCAAGGTCCGGAGAGTACGGTGGATGTCTTAGACATTCCAATTGAAGCTCCTCTAATTTGGTAGCCGTCTGTTGGGCCGTGTGTGGTCTAGCGTTGTCTTGAAGCAGCAGTGGCGTAGAGCGATTGACAAGTCTCGGTTGTTTAACGGCGAGCTTTTCCATCATGGTTTGCAGTTGCTGACAATAGACATCAGCCGTAATCGTCTGACCAGATTTAAGAAAGCTATAGTGTACGACACCGGCACTAGTCCACCAAACGCTTACAAGTAACTTTTTTTGAGTCAATTTTCTCTTGGGGCAAAACTTTGCTGGTTCACCAGGGTTCAGCCATTGCGATGAGCGATTACGATTATCGTACAGGATCCACTTTTCATCACGTGTAATGATCCGATTTAAAATTCCTTCATTATTGTGCCGGTTGAGCAATGTAACGCAGCAGTCGACGCGCGTTTGTCGGTTTGCTTCACTCAATTCATGAGGTACCCACCTTTCAAGCTTTTTCACCTTCCCAATTTGCTTCAAGTGGATTAAAACGGTTTTGTCACTAACTCTGATGTGGTTTGGGATAGATCTGCTTCCACAATAGCCTTTAATTCATCATTATCGACCTTGGTCTCCGGCCGTCCACGGGGCTTGTTCTGCAGGTCGAAATTTCGAGAACGAAAGCGTTTAAACCAAAAACGCACGTGTTTTCTTTTGCGACACCACCCCCATACACATCATTAATCCTTCGAGCCGTTTCTGCAGCACTGGTGCCACGGTGGAACTCGTACTCGTAAATAATGCGATATTTTAAGTTTTCCATTTTGTGAAATGTGTGACGCAGAAAAAAAGCAAAAGAGAAAAAAACAAATGAATTACGGTTTTCAAAACACAAATGTAAATATCTAGCTGTTTAAATTTGAATTTGGAATTCCTAACCAAAGACGATATATTTAAGAACAAAGTGGCCAGTACGACAAAACGCCAATTTCATATGTATTAGGAACTTATATTAGTATAGATAAATAGCTAAAATTTTGGCCTTTATATAACTTATTGGATGATTTATACAGTAAGTATTATCCAGAGCTAAGTTAAAACTCTTTAGATAGGTACTGTTGTGGCAGTTTCATGTCGTATGGTTGCCCAGTAGGTAAAACATACGCCATTTTTACAAAATAGTCAGCTTAGTTAAAGAAACGTCTGGGGCGAAAAACTAGATTTAGCGATGTTTTCCTTCACCGTCAGCTCAGTTAAATAACAAATCCAGAGCTAGTTCCTAAATATTGTATAAGCTAACTCAGGGTTTACCAAACCCAGACTGGCACCAGTGGACTGGTCGCGTAAACTTACTCTAATAATTTAAGACTCGTTCGTACATGACATGTAAATAATAATAATGATAGCTGCGACAGCAATTTGGATGTCAGTGGCCGATTACGTTACAACCAGGCCAGATATGCAGGAGACATTTTATAGTGCCCAAGTGTGTGCGTAATAGTTCATAGTGCTTAAGCTCTCTACTTATTTACCCTAATAACCAAGTGGGACGGTTACCCAACACGAATGGCAAGAGAACAGGCAGGACCGTCGTTTTACATGCCCATCCGACGCATGTATCTTGATTTTTGTCATACAATCAGTCTGCGTTGTACCTATTGTGTTCCAACGCGGGAATCGAACCCACAACCTCCGAGTCGAGTGCCAAGCTCAAAAAGTAATTTTTACCATAAGCTTGTACTCGATCCCAGTTTATCCATATCGCTACTACTATCTATTTATAATTCTACTAGCTGACCCGTGCCCACTTCTTTGAGCATACAAACCGTTTAAACCTTCCTTGGACTTCGACGAATATTTCAAGAGTAAATAAAATATAAAATAGCCGAATCGGTTCAGCTGTTCTCCCAGTTTCAGCGAGACTAACGAACATCGATTCATTTTTATATATAAGAGTTAAATAGATTACAACTTATTCGAAAACAAAATAAAAGGGGATTCGACATTTCTTCTTCTTCAAAATGGCCTCCAGGAATAGCCAGTGTCAGTGTAGAATAGACATAACCTTCGCTAAGAGACATACGAATTCGCTTGTCATTTAGCTAACCTTATGTCAAATCCCATACATTTTTGTTTTCGAATTTTGTAGGTAGGTAGATTTGATATTAACGGTATGAATGAATCAGGTCAATTCAAGCAATCTGTTACTTGACCAGGCACTATTATAAATTATAATACCCACCTACCTAAGTAATAAATCTAATTGTCATTTTTAATTTAATTTCAACGCATGTGTTTGTTAATTTTTGGGTATAGGTGGTGGTACATTGTGCTAGTATCTATTCTGTGGTGTAGGTAAGTAGTCTAATCGATGCTTGATGTATTGGTAATAAACAATTAAAAACCAATTTCTTTCCCGTTATGTTAAATATTAACAGCCCATAGCTTCGCGCGCATGGTATAATATAGCAAATAACTATATTATGTGCCGAGTTTGCAATAATATAGTCTATTACAAACTTTCATTTTTAAATAATATCAGTAGGAAGTGGGATAGGAAGTATGATGGAAGGATAGAAGGAAGAATAGCTCGCATATCATGTAGGACAATACTATAAGTGTTATTTAATAACCTAGGTTTATGAAAGTAAAAGTTTTTAATTTATTGATGATTTTATCGTACTTGATGCATACTATGTTATATTTTAGACAATTCACACAATATCTAATATACATAGGTGCATACAGACAAAAGCTAGCTTTGTGTTATACTATGTGGTGATATTGAATAATTTTAACATCATCATCTTATTTTATTTCAGAAAAATCAGTATTTGTATGTCCCACTCGGAATCAAGAATTAAAATAATAAGCTTATGGTGTAGATAAGTATTTATTTATTTTATTAATACAAATTCGTATGAATGATATCATGGACTTCCACCAAAAATAATAGAAACTATGTTTATGTTAAATTAAATAACAAAAAATAACAATAAGTTAAGATAAAATATTTTGTTACAATATCGCTTCAAGCTAACGGTGAATATATTTTTGTACTTAATACTTGTAATAACAGGGTGTAAAACCTATGGTGTATAATTACACTACCTTTTCTCATTTTAGAAATGTATTTATATTTTCGTCAAAAACTAAAAAAAAAGGTTTTTACTTTTTACAATTTATGTTTCTTTAGTCACGAAAATAACAAAAAAAGCAAATTTTTTTTTCTAAAATATTAATAAATACAAAATACTTTACTGGACTGAGAAAAGGCAGTATACTCAAATCCCGTTATAGTGATTGTTCTTTTTAGACCCTGTATAATGTTTACTTATATGAACCATCTTCTGTTTACAATAGTTTGTTGTTTTAAGCATAAAACCAGCTTTTCAAATTTGGAATGATTACAAAATTTGTACAACAAAGTTCATGTTGAATTTGGGGTGACGTCATCAATGTTCTACAAATATTAGGTCATTGATGACGTCATTAAAGATCCAACATGAACTTGGTTTCCGTACTAAATTTATAATATTTAGTACGGCACAGTCGAATTTCGAATGTCTTTCGGGAATCGTCGTTTATGCATAACCTTTATCAATCTGAGGTTTTTTATATTATGTTCTATAGAATTATATAGAAAATGAAATAGATATTGAAATCATATAGACCAACTACGTACGTTGCCAACCATCCACGACAATCATCGGTTTCAATGGAAATGACAAAAAGATTACCTAATGATACTAACAACATGGTCGCACGTCTGTAGTACTCTACTTTAGGTGCATTCGAAAATTTCGTTATAACGTTATTTCCTTGCAACTGGAACATACCTTATATCTTTATGTCAATATTTATCTCTTTATAAAATCTCTATAATGATGTATAATGGAAATACGACGATTACCTCGAGACGTCAGTAGCCAAAGCAGAAACATTAGAAAGTTTCGTAAAGTAATCGATTGTCAATTCAAGACATGAGTGGATGAAGGATATAATATATGTCGCAAAAATATTCTACCCAGAAAATTGACTTTAAACTATAAAATCTTTAGATTAATGCACTTGATACGTTACGAAATATTGACCTCTATTTTCTCGAAATCAGTATTTTGCGTATATCACCTTCATCCACTCATATCTTCAATTGTATTGGCTCTGTCATCCTTTTCATACAATCATTATTCGTTAACGTTATTTTACGGAGCTATCAACTATTTCTGCTTGGCCGTAAATCCGTGACGTTACTTAAAAATAAATATCACATTACGCCCTGGACTTGTCGCTCTTGATGAACTTGTCGAGATCAGCGTCACTCTGCGGATCCACCTGGGACAGCTGACGGAAACTCTCGTCATCCACGAAGCAGATCTCATGGTCATCGGGGTCAGCCAATATGATGACCCTGACTGTGGCCTTGCCGGGAGTGTCCAGGGATATCAGCGGGGTCAGGATCTTGCCCTTGGCCTCCTGAATCTTCTGGTCTATGACCGGCTGTACGTCGAAGGGACAGGCGAAGGCTATGCGACCATACGCCTTCGCTCGGTTCACGGGAGCACCTGGAAATGAATATTCCATGATTAATATAATTGAATGACATGAATGGATCAAGGTGATAATATGTCGTAAAATTTTTAATTAAGAAAATTTTATTTAAACTGTCACTTAAACATTTTAGGATGTTATTACATTGATTCTAAAGACGGCACTTTAGACTAATGTGCTTTATACGTTAAAGTTAGTTTAATATACTTGTAATTGACTAGACGACAATTTTTTATTGCATAAATGATCAGTAGCTGATTTTAAATATGAGCTATAAGATGATACAGTATGTAACGAAAAAAATATGATGAACTCTACAGAGTTGTAGAGAAAGTCAAACTGAATATTTTTTGTGTCGCAAGAGTTATTTTTTCAGCGCCAAGTGTGTGCGTCATACGAAAGGATACTCTGTTTTATGCGCATCTTGTTTGTCAGACAATCAGGTGGCCCCTGCAGTGTCCTAACCAACTTGAAAACATTTTTTGTTATTCCAACGCGGGAATCGAACCCAAGACCTAGATGGGAGCCAAGTTCTAAACTACAGCACCACAAAGGCGATCTTTCATTCCCCTAGCGGCGAATTCATACGCGATAGACCTTATTCACACAAGCTCTGACTACCAGAGAGTATATTGCTGTTTTTTACTTACCGATTTCTATCAGTTCAAGTTTAGCTTGGTCCTCACTGAACCCAAGTAACACAGATTTCTCAGTCTTTTCGAAGATCTTCAACGATAGAAGTCCGTTCCAGTAGGCGATAGATTTTGCTAGATTCGAACTTGCTAGCGCCACCTTCACGACTGGGTCTGTAATTAAAAATATGGTTTTTTAATTCCTTAATTTAAATCATATAATACAGTTTAACATGCAGTTTTTGCAATGCTGGAAAGTATTTCATATACATTTTGTATTAATTCATCAAGTTTTGTCTCAAGCCACCCTGAAGCCCTTCGTGATATTGTATTCGATTTTCAGTCAGCGCTGTGTCGCATTCACACACTCTGAGAAATTGAGACCAAAACTGGATTGTATTAGTTTTACGACATTTGGCCTCCACGCTGGGTCAGTGAAACCAAAACTGGATTATATTAGTGTTACGAGATTTGGCCTCCACGCTGAGCAAGTGAGACCAAAACTAGATTAGTTATAATCTAGTTTTGGTCTCACAAAGGCCAAATCTCGTAAATCTGTTAAGATTTACGAGATTTGGCCTCCACGCTGAGCAAGTGAGATCAAAACTGGATTTTATTAGAGTCACGAGATTTGGCCTCCACGCTGAGCAAGTGAGATCAAAACTGGATTTTATTAGAGTCACGAGATTTGGCCTCCACGCTGATCAAGTGAGATCAAAACTGGATTTTATTAGAGTCACGAGATTTGGCCTCCACGCTGATCAAGTGAGACCAAAACTGGATTATATTATAAGAGTTACGAAATTTGGCCTCCTGATGTAACACATAAAGCATTATTTATACTAATATTATAAAGCGGAAGGGTTTGTTTGTTTAAACGCGCTAATATCAGAAACTACTGGTCCGATTTGAAAAAATCTTTTTATGTTGGATAGTCCATTTATAGAGGAAGGCTTTAGGCTATATAACAATACGCTGCGACCAATAGGAGCGAAGAAGAATGGGGACATTCGTTGCGTGCGCTGCATAAACGGTTTAAGTCACTCAAAAACCACGCGAACGAAGTCGCGGGCACAGCTAGTATCATATAAAATGTATAAAGTACAGCTATCGCAAAATTGACATTAGTGTAATTTGTATAATTTGTAACTCTATTTATTACCTAACAATATAATATCTGATAGGTACATGATGCAATAATAATTTCTAATTAGTAATGATAATATCGCAAAAGTATTGTTGATCGATATCTCGACATTGATTATTGTAAGTACTTAGCCTACGTAATCGGGTTATTCAATAATTTATTTACACAGAAAATCAAAAAGATAAGTCTAAAATAAGAATTGGGATAAGTTTAAAAACATTTAAGCTTTATGTAATTAAATAAAATTGTCTTTCTTATTCTCGCAAAACGGTATAATATGTAATTGTACGTAGGTTAGTGTAATATATATCCCATCAAAAACATAACTTGTAAAAAGTGCCAAGTCTCGCTACTTAGTTCTTGTATCGTAAAAAGTTAATTAATTCGAAATATTCCATACAGGCAAACCAAGTTAGTCCCGATTTCATCCCAACGCTTGTTAGTTATAATTAGGGCTGCCATCTCTAAAACCTGCCTCCTAGGACCGGAAGGCGGAAGCGTAATTTCCCCGGATTTTGGAGCTTTCACCCCGGACTTTTCAATCCTTTTTTTTAAATTAATTTACATGTTGATTAAGATGTGGGGGCACGGGCAAGTTGTAGTCCGGGTGAAACCCAACTTAAACTCCGCCCGGACGCTCCCCGAACGGCTTTCAAACTAGGACAAATCCGGGGAAACCCGGACGGATGGCAGCCCTAGTTATAACGGCTTGTTAAAATACCCTTCTCATTCATTGACAGGAAATACGATAGGGATAACATGATATTGAATAAAGAATTAACTTTAACATGTGTTATTGAAATTGGCACTTATTAGTCGCCAAATTCGATGCTATACAATCTGAAGTTATTTTTTTTTGACGAGCATTCAGAGAAATTCGCACTCAGCATACAATGCGACAATGTCTCGTGGTTAATATTTGTTTACAAGCAATGTCAATAGAGGAAAGTTGAGTATGCCTTTTCCTTGATAATGTATTGTAATATTGTTTATATACTTGGAAATAAATATTTCATCACACCTTCAGTAAATTTCCAATGATAAACAACGATAAAATTTTACATGTTATTAGGGTTGCCACACTTTTGTAGTAAAATAGTATGTTCCTCAGAAAAAAAAATACTTTTGGAAAATAAATAAAATTGGAAAAGTGCAAATCAGTAAAATTTACTCACTCGGAGACGTTCAAAATTCGATCATACTGAAGTTGGATCGTACCCATGAGTACGATCCGACTTTTCTAGTCGTACACAGTAAACATTAAAAAGCTCGACAGTTCAATCAGCGATGAAAACATAGAATACTGGCTTTCGAAGTGCATTTTAAGTATAATATGTTCCTTCTAAATTCTAATAAATGTACAAAGTTTCATGAGGATCAGTTAAGTAGTTTTCGCGTAAAATCGTAACAAAACGACCGGACATTCACATTTATACATTAGGGAAGGGATAGTACAATTGACTAAAACATAGATATTATAATAGGTGCATAAATTATAACTAGCTGTTCCCGCGACTTCGTTCGCGTGGTTTTTGAGTAACTTAAACCGTTTATGCAGCGCACGCAATGAAAGTCCGCAAATGTGAATAATTTTCCCCGTTTTTGCAACATTTCTCACTGACGCTTCGCTCCTATTGGTCGCAGCGTAATGTTATTGTATAGCCTAAAGCCATCCTCTATAAATGGACTATCCAAAAAATAATTTCCTAACAAAAAAATAATTTTTCAAATCGGACCAATAGTTCCTGAGATTAGCGCGTTTAAAGAAACAAACAAACAAACTCTTTATAATATTAGTATAGATAGGCTGTTTCTTTCGGCCTAAGTTCATACATAAAAAACGATATGTGATTGAAAATTTCGTTAAAAAACTTTATAACCTTGCAATTGAAATGGGTTTTATGAAATGGATTAGGTGCATTTCAGTAAGGTAGTACCTATGTTTAGTATGTATGTATGGTTGGCAACCCTAGATATTATGATATTAGAAAGATGATTTTATCGTGAAATAATCAATATCAGTAGGCATACAAATTAATTATATATTATGCTTAGATAATGGATTACAAAATCGTTTTCTACTTTAAATTTTTAATACCCCCTACTTTCTGTAGGTCAAATTTTTGTAGGTGAAAAAAGAACAAACTCATTTGAATAGTGCAACGCACATATCTAGGTCACAAAATTGGTCATATTTGTGTGGTGGAAGAATCTAAGCAAAATCTGTGGAAAATCGGTGCAGAAATTAGGCCTTGAGTGGGCAGCCTTAGGCAATATAAAAATGCCGTAAGACATTATTGTTTTCATAAAGTAGGTAGGTATTAATCTGATTTAGGAACTTATCTGTATAATGGGTGTAAAAAGAAGAGTCACTATAACTTTGGGATATGATTATACTACCTATTCTCATTCTAGAAATATTTATAGTAGGTATTTAAAAAAAAAAAATTTTTTGGCTAAAATGTACATTAAAAATGGAAAACTGTCAAAATTACGTTTAAAGTAGTGGAATCTTCATACAAAAATACGAATTTTATTTTTTCAATAACTAAAAAACTACGAGTTTCCGTAACTTTTAATTTTGGTTAGTGACTCCTTACATATGTACATTTTTACCAAATCCAATACCAATTGTTTAGCAGATGATTAATTTTATCGGTGATGAAATATGAATTATAGCTAAGAACACTTGCAATAACTTCAACTTTCCAAAAAAAAATAGATTGATTCATAGTTTTTGGGAGTTACAGTACCATAGACAGACACATACAGACAAGTAACACACCTCTGTTTTTATCAGGGGTTACAAACATAATCGATCATCAACATGAAACACAAAGAATGTTGCTTTAATATTATCTGACTCATATAATAATTATACTTTGTTTTTGCTTTAATACTTATGACTAATATTAATTATAATTAGGATATTCATACTAAATGACTGTGTAGTGATAATAAAATGAAGTGTGTTTAATACCTTTGTCTGTAGGCTGTGGTTTGTCAATAATGTAGAACTTGTAGCCTCCAGGGGCTTCAATATATTTGACACCATTTTGTTCTTTGATTGGCCAGTTTGCTGCCGCTGCTCTCTTCAAGCTCTCACTTGATTGTATTGTTAAGCCTTGGAAGTCATTGCCCAAATCGTAGTGTGTGATTCCATAGTTGTAGGTGAGTTCTACAACAAAATGTGTGTCTTCTGGTCCATAACCAACCATAGTTTTGCTCCATCTATTTGCGTAGGGTCTGTAAAGATTTTATTTTATAAAATGCAGTAAAAGCTTTAGATTGTAGACTTACGACTTCCAAATATAATGAATACCTATTCAGCTCAACTTTAAAGGTAGAAAATTACTTTTCTCATTAACTTCATATATTTTAACAAGTCCATTACCCTTAAGTGTTTTTGCTATTTAAATAAATATGTTTAATGATTGATTCTTTAAAACACATTTGAATAATTACTTTACTCATTACTATGATGTAAGGTGCAAACTTGCTAACAAATATCTCAATTATGACTGGCTTAACACACCCAACTGCAGATGAATCTAATGTTTTTTAAACATTAAATTTAGTTGAAACTGGTTGAAACCTACCCATTGCATGTCGCTTCACAGCCTTCACTAAACTCCTCATGACGGAGTACCTGCAAACAATAACCTCATTAAAACAGAACACAAAACCTGTTCCAACGTTCGGTCAACGATTAGTTCTAGATCATAAACACTTTGTGTCATTCGACCTTGAAATATGCGGTGTAATGAGAACTTAGAATATTAAAACTATCTAGTAACGTAAGATAATTACTCAGTAATTATCTTTTTATGACACTTTTTGTTAAACAAAGGAAAGCAGAAAAAAGAGTGGAACTTACTTTCATCCCAAGAATTTCCCGGTAGAACTTCGCTGTGAGCGTCCTGTCGGCGACTTTGAAAACAAAATGTAACGCACGTCCGGAGATCATATTGATTGTTTTTTTTTTTAAATTAAGAGTACTTATTACACTTCGCAAGGTATTTGCAAATAAAATATTTTATTCACAATTTCTTTCACAACACCACGTACCCTTGCAGCGGTCAACTGTGAACTGTCATTTGTCAATGTCAGCCTCTAGCAAATCAACAACTGTCAAATATTACTTTTATTAAAATATAATGACAATAGCCTATAATTCGAGATTCCTATATTTTAAAACTTAAATAGTTCTAAATGCACACTCAATGACTAGGTGCTGGGGAAAAAATGTAACGATTTCACTATATATACACTTTTTTTAATTTCAAGTGAGTATCTTAGATAACCTCAGTCTTACCGCTAACGAGTCACAAAAATATTGCAAAAGAATGAGATTTATTTCATTACTAAACTGATTTAAAGTAACATACTGATAAGATAATATTTAAATAGTTAGATATTATAAATTGAAGTAGTTTACCATGACGGAATTGTCTTGTTATATTAAGATTTCGATTAGATAACAATTTTCGCTACAGTCAGCATTATAGAAGTGAAAAATTTCACCACTTTGTGCATTATTACTTTTTTATTTACTCAAGTAGTCAAACTCTCGACCATGATACTAAGCATAGAAATAGGATATACTTTAGTTATTACTCTGAGGTACTAAGTCCATACATAATTACATATTGATATTGGTATCTGTCAAAAATAAACATGAATATTATCCAAGTAAACGATAAACCTGCAAGTGTCTACAGTTGTCCCTGGGCTATACCAACTAATTTTTTACCTTAGGCCTTACCACGAGGGATTATACCAGTATTTATTAGTTATTACCTACTTTAATTGCTTTTGGATTTACTAATATTTTTTTATTTATTTTTATTTTCTAATTTAAATAAAAAACAAACTACATTTCTTAATTGATAAAAAGTAGCAAAGTAATATCCTAAAGTCATTATAAGTAACTACTTAGTCTTTTTTCACCTATAAAAACAAAAATATAACACATATTATTTTACAGAGCCGACTGTCATCTGTTGGCGCGTCGCCGCCGGCGACTTTTGTTTGGCGCCCATGTCGCCCTGCTCTGTCAAACTTGGACGTTAATTTAAAAAAACAAAAAAAAATCTACAGCCTTTCTCTGAAAAATAATCCTGAATGTTTTCGCTGACTCTACTTTTCAATGCCAAGAAACACGCGTTGTGAGTATGTTCAGCACGCAGACTTTGCATTGCCATCTCCATATCGGACGTGCTGTGACTGATCAGATTGCAGTTTAGACAATACTCAGTCGCGATACGCTTCACGTGATAATATCAACGACTGATAATATTATCAAATGTATCGTTATCATCATCACGATCGGTTACGCCTAGTGGCGATCTGAATCCTTCCATTCGGAGAAATTCCGGATGAAATAATAGCTCTCAAACCGATTTAATTGACAGTGAATTTATTGGGCCATCTACGCAGAAGTTAATTCAAAGTACCCAAGTATGTGTGCTATACACAGACTTTATTTTTTCTTTACTCCTGTATCCCAGTGGGACGGATGACCGGCCTACTTGTTGAGAGATCCAAGATGTCATAGCTATTTATCCCTTACGAAGTTCGAAAACAAAATGTATAAACTTCGTAAGCGATATATTATAGCGATAGTACCGATCCCTTCGGAGTAAGTAGTCCTTATTCGTAAAGTAAGAGGGATACGGGAGGAGGGTACGGAGGAAACTGGGAAATGTTACCTAAATATTTTTAATAATCAAAATCTATTAGTCAATCGTCCACATAAAAACTACATATAATTTCATACAGAAATACGGTTAAATATATTTTCTCTTAAAATCTAAAACTACAATGGTTTCTTTTGTAGTAAGTAATATTTTTTTTACATTTTCTCATTTAGTTTGCAATAAATATATAAATCTTATACATCGATAGTTCTATAGTTGTATGCTACAGATTGTAAATATTAGGTCTTTTTATGTGATTATTTTCTCAGGTATGCCGTTTACACTGGATATGATTAGAAAGACGCAATAGTTTGGCAAAACGTTAAGCTTCCTAAAAAATGGGCACCTACGGAGTGGTATGAAAGTACATAGGAATCTGCTAATATTCAATACTTAAGTTGACACTTACTTATGTTCTGATTAAACCGGTACTTGAAATACGCAACGAGAACTAGATATGGCGACAAAATAATATTTTTACAAAATACAATAGTTTGTAGTATGGTCGAAAATATTATTCTTATACATAGATACAATATAAAAGAATAACCCTCCTGTCGGGTAAAAGATAAGTAGTAAAACGCTAAAAATGAAAGTTTAGACACCATCGAATTGACCATTTTCATCAGTGTTGAAATAAAAGTGATGTCGTTAGTTTTTGAAACGTTCGATATCTTTAGACACTATTAATTTAACATCAACATGATTTTAAGTCTTTTTCAACTTTTGAACTCGATTATACAACATTAAATATAACGTACGACAATAATATGTAATATAATTTAAACATTTAAGTAAACAACATCGCATCACAAAGCATAAATCTATTGAACAATTTATCCAAGTCGAAAATCTCGAAGAGTTTACATTGATATAATATTGCTTCGAGACTCAACCGCCGAATGTGGACATAAAAAGCAATTTATCAATATAGTCATGTTAAACAATACCTAGTATATTTTAGTGACTGTGATGAAGTAATGACGTGTTGAGAACTAAAAGATCTAATCTAATCTTTGGTACGCTAGAGCCATGTCGCTTACAACTAAGTAACAAAATCGATAGCAAAAGCCGTGTGCATTAGTTAGGTTTGTCCTTTTCGGTGCTGTCCTTGTCCTTTTCTTTTTCCTTTTCCTTCTTCTCCTGGAGTTGTTGTAAATGAGCAGGTAGTGCCTTTAAAATTGCGTGAACCTGCAATAATAAAAAAATAAATTTATGAGTATGTATTATGATCGTTCGGTTTCAGGTAGAGTGAAAGAGCAATGTTTGTTGCAGCAATCCCACAGGGCATAGTAATTAGACACGTTTGTTCGTCAATCCGTAGCACAACCATCCGATTTTTTTGATTATAAGTTTGTTGGTGACCTAACATTTAGCAGTTATGATTGTTTTAATGGTTTCATCGCCTTAATGGTTGCCATAATTCATCGCCTTAATGGTTGCCGTCCGCCGACTGGCGTCAAAGTCAGTCTACTGCAGGTTCATAGGTGCAGCATTTTGAAGACCGTTTTTGGTACGCGCTCAACCACTGAGGTGCCGACAAAGCTGGTGTGATGTCTCCTAGGGGCGAGACATCAGTAGTGTATTAAGGCCTCGTCATGTCGCTTAGACCCATCTGTGTAATATAGTACCTCCTCGGCGACGGCCATCAGCACGAACTCGAACTGCTGCCGCGTGGCGACGGTGCGCGGGCGCTGGTCGCGGATGTGCTCGAGCGTGGCGGCGATGTCGATCTCCTTGGCGCCCTTCGCCATGCGGTTCAGCACCATGTCGATGAGGCAGTAGGTACCGGTGCGCCCGGCGCCGTCGCTAAATAAAAAAATTTGTAGGATACTCGTGAACAGGAATGTAATGAAATTTGTGATACGTATACGGATATTAAATTATTTCGGATTATCCGTTTATTTCGGATAATTACAGTTACGGATATTAAATTTTGGTTTCCTTTTTACAGTAGCAAAACTTTCATTTCGGATTCGGTTACGGTTAATTTTTATATCGGACTAGCTGAACCGTGCCCACTTCGTTAAACTTACAAACCGTTTAAACATTCCCTGGACTTCCATGAATATTTCAAGACCAAAAATAGCCAAATCGGTTCAGCCGTTCGCGAGTTTTAGCGAGTATATAAGATATTTGATAGTTTCGGTTACGTAATGTAGCTCCCTAACATCACTGCTCGTAAATATTGTCAGGTGTACTACAGAAACTACTTTTGTGTCTATACTCCCAGTAGATCGGAGTAGTTCAGGGTTCCGTGATCCAAGGAGCACACTCTTTTTATGAATGTTGACGTCGCGTTGTCTGTATGGTGCCTACCACCGATTCAGGGGATTAACCCTGTGAGAAGAACCGGAACATACAACAACGGTATGTGTACAGAAGTAAAAAAGCAGCAGTCTTACTCTCGAGACACAATCGAGAATCGAACCAGGGGGCCTATTACAAGCTCTTAATTCCAGCCAGTTTACGCCATACAACATGGCTGCCTGGAATTTTCGTATAATAACCTCAATATAATAGTGGACACGTGACACTTGACTTGCTTCCGAATGTCACTTTCAGACAACCAAACTAGGGTGGATCCATTTTGTATAACATGTCGCTGTATTATGAAAAAGAACAAGGCAGTTTAAGACCGTATTATTGAATTGCCTGGAACCAGGCTGGTATTGTTAAAGATCATAATACGGCCCCAGTTCTATCTCAACGCTTTTTGGTATAATTTGTTGGACTTTGAAACTAGCCCGAATAAAGAAAATCGTTAGATCGTTACTTTTTGTACTCCCGACCATATTAATCGACTGATAATCAAAATAAACAAACGTAAATTAAAGGTCCCTGAACTGTTTCTTTCGTCATTTAAAATCCAAAACCATTCTGGTAATGTCGTGAAGCGCCAACAAATTGTAATTGTTATAATAAGTAGATTCAGCACAACCCATATGGCAGAGAGGAAAATTTAAAAATTGCAATTACATAATATAATAATAATTTTAAACAAAAAAAAAACGACTTTAAACGGTAAACTAAAAAGCAAAAAACTGTTCAGTACTTTTAGGTCCAGGATATGGTGCAAAACCTTACTGTTTGGTAACATATGCTTGGGCTACTTCAGAAAAAATCAAAATCGATATGCTTCCATATAAATTTTGAAGAGTTCCCTCGATTCCTCACGGATCCCATTATCAGGTCACCCAAATTTGAATCATACCCTACACAACACAAAAAAATAATATTTCAAATTTGTTCATAAACGACGAAGATATCCGCGAACAAACATAAAAAAAAAACATATATACCGTCCAATTGAGAAACCTCCTACTTTTTTTGGAAGTCGGTTAAAAAAGGCTAATTTGAATTAAAAACAGAATAATATTTTTGTTAATTTAACATTAAATAAATGTTTAATTAGTATGTAGGTTTGGTTCTTTGTTAACTATTTGCCTATATGCGCCTGAAAATTATATTATTACTACTTGTAAGTGAAAACTAAATTGTTATGTTAGGCTGAGACTACATGATTCGGTATCATTATGGGCGGAGAACATTGTGTAGCGCACAGTTTTACTTTCAGGGCCGATTTTTCAATCGTCTGATAACTTTTATCTGTTGAATAAACATGTGACTTTGACATTTGTTCAATACAAAATCTGCCAAAATCACATATTTATTCCTTAGATAAAAATTATCTGACGATTGAAAAATCGGCCCTCAGTGAACTAAATTTTCTCCGGCCGGGTAGACTCTGGATACCATAGTCGTAGATGAATGCGCGTACTTTTGTTTACGATGTTGCTAGTAAAAAAATATGCCTATGATTGGCTAATTAAAATATCGTACTAATTATGTAACTTTTTATATTTGAGCGCATTGGCAACTTCAGAAACTTTTATTTTCATATACTGTAATATTAATGAGTGGTAATACTTTAGGGCGTGTATGGTTTCCGTATGTAGAGTTCACAGTGAAAGTATCAGCGCTGAAAGAGTTACTTAAATTATTATAAAGAGTTATTTAAATTATTCTATGGGCAAATTTATGATGTTGGCGCATTTCTCATAGAAACATGAATGTCAAAAGTAAGTCTTTTAGCGCTGGTACTTTCACAGTACCCTCTATATGGTAGGCACATACACAGTACCCATCCGAAAGAATTGCCACTCATTTATTTTACACCTTGTATATAGGTAATACCTGTACGTAATTCTGAGCTCGTAAAAACTTACCTGCAGTGGACTACAATCGGGCATGATCGACCGCGGTACGACTTGTTCACTTTCCTAAAACAAAACATAGTTTTAGTTTGCATTAAATGTTGTAAAAATATTATGACATAAATCTAATTATGTATAAAGAAACCACGAAAAACAACTTCTAAAAATGTATGATGTTTTGACCTTTAACCGTCAAAACCCGCGAGCAAAAATAAAAAATAAAAACCTTTGAGTAAATTCCGGTACATGCCCACGCTCATACCGCAGCGTGGGCGTAGCACACTGCACAATGACTTAAAGATCTACGGACCGCTACAAATTGTAGCACTTGCTACGAATTGCTACGTTGAGAGTTCAACATTTTTATTTTTGCCACTTTCACGAAATTTTTGTAATTTTAGAACTTTTTGGTAGTTGAAGTTGAAATCGCGTAACTTGTATAATTTAATAATAATTATCCTTCAAATAGTATTTAGGTGCCGTAGACTATTATAGCTTTTGCTCATAAATTTACTGCATATAAAAATAATAATTTCTTACAATTTAAATATATTATATCTAGCAATATCCCGCGAAACAATTATAACCACAACCTGCAAGCAGATGAGTGAGTGTACGCATAGGCATGCGTTTGATGCACCTCCCTCCTCCCACACTGCTTATGCGTACACTCGCAAGCAAAAACCATGAAAACACCACCACCACACAAGCAATAATGTTAACACGATCGTGCAAAGTCCCACCACCATGCATGTTACAAAACTCGACGCGCGTTTCGTTCCGACCCCGGAGCATCCTCAGGATGTTGACGAATAATGTTCGTTAAGTCAGTGACTTAACGAACATAGTTCGCAGAGTCTTCTCACTCACTCATCTGCTTGCAGGTTGTGGTTATAATTGTTTCGCGGGATATTGCTAGATATAATATATTTAAATTGTATGCTATGGATTTTCGCAAAGTAACGCCTGATTCCATTAACTATATAATAATTTCTGTTCTAAATGTGAACAAAAATGTTAAATTCGTCAAAATTTGTTCTACTGCATGGTAAATTGCATTAAAACCGGTACCAGCTCTACATCATCATTCAGTCTTTTGGTTACAAAATGATTAAGTTGCAGGTACATGAGATTTAAACCAATCATTAGAAGCCGTAGGAAAAAGACGTATCAATGGTGATGCACTTAAAGAGCAGCTTTATAGATAAATAATATTTAAAAAAATAAAACATTGAATATACCTCCTAAACTCCAGCAGGGCCTTCGTGCTCGATGGCACGCCGTTCTCCGGCCAGGACAAGAAGTGGAACTGCGTGACAGTGCGGGTCTCGCAGGTGCGCTGGTTCTTGAGGTAGAAGCTGCGCACCAGGTAGTCGTCACACCAGATGTGCTCGCTCACCAGATGCACCTGCAGTTACACGTGTGTTACAGTTACTGGAGTCAGGTAGAAGCTGTGCACCAGGTAGTCGTCGCACCAGATTTGCTCGCTCATTAGATGCACCTGTAGTTACACATGTGTTACAGTTATTTGGGATCGGTAGAAGCTGTGCACCAGGTAGTCGTCGCACCAGATTTGCTCGCTTACCAGATGCACCTGTAGTTATTACAAAGGGCAGGAAGTAGCTGCGCACCAGATGAGCAGGAAAAAGGTAAAATATAATATGCAGGTAACAAACACCCTTTATTAGTTTACTATATTATATCAATATCTTTTGTGCTGTTAGCTTGATTATGACTACTGCCTTACTCCCACACCGTCTGTCTCTGTCTAGCATTGACACACCTCGTAAATGTGGTAGAGCTCAGAGCCTTCCTCAGGCAAGTAGCGGTGGCAGAGCTGCTGGCCGTTCTCAGTGCGACAAGTGAGCATCACAGTGACCACGCTTTTCTGCTCCCACATGATTTGTCTCTGTCTAGCATGGACTCACCTCGTAAATGTGGTAGAGCTCAGAGCCTTCCTCAGGCCAGTAGCGGTGGCAGAGCTGCTGGCCGTTCTCAGTGAGGCGGGTGAGCATCACGGTGACCACGCTGCCCTGCTCCCACACCATCTGCCAGAAGTCTGGCGCGGTGTGCGCCAGCGGGCCCGCCGCGGCGATGTACGCGGGGTTCCGAGGGTCATGGTCCGTCTATTTAATATTATGTCATTAATCCACCATTATTAAAAGCTAAGGCAATAACACTAATAATATAAAGGCGGAAATGTTTATTGGTATATGTGTTTGAGTTGGTCCAGCGCAGCAGCAGCAGCTCAAACAGTTGGACCAATTTTGTTAATATTGAGTTTATGTTCTATAATTTGATGCTCCCGATTTATAATCCGGATTTGATACTTCGGATTTATTTAGCAAATGCCTGTATAAGGCACTAAGTTTCATATATTTTTTCAATATATTTTGATTTATATATATACTTATGGCTTTTTTTTTGTGGCTAATAAATATTTTGAAATTTTAAAGTTTTATACATAGGCTTAAGGCAAATTTTTATATCGAAGTACATTGTTCCCGTGGGACACTGTTTCTGTATAGGGCAAAAGCTAGTATGATCATGTTTGTCTCCATTGACCAATAGTTTTGGCAACAGTTGCTGTAATGGATAAATCCTTAATAGAACAAAATTTCAAGGGTATTCCTTAACTACATCAGAGTCGCAAATACCACATCAGTTGGTATTACTTACAATAGTAGAAGCATTGATATAGTCCGAGCTGAGGTGATTGGACAGGGTGTTCAGAGTGACCCTGGAGTGGTCGTACGGCAGGATGTCGTTGTATCTGTTCTTGCCAGTATTGTCCGGCTTAAGGGCGGCGGCGGTCGCGCAGGGCTCAGCCTCGTAAGCGCAGAGAGCGCGCCACTCCTGCTCTAGACGATCCTTGTTGCGTAGATGGTCTTCCATGTAAGCCTAAGCATGTGATATCGATATTTTAATACTTTGCCACCCATTAAATGACTTAAAGCCTGTTTCACCAAGCAATGTTAAAGTTAATCCTTCCTAAATATCACGTTGTTCCTTTCGTAATTCCTATCAATGAATGTCAAGGCATGGTATTTTAACAAGCCTTTCAAATTCAAATTGAAATTCATTTATTCCAAGAAATTGGTTACAATAGTTGTTACTTATTACATTTTTTTATAATTTTGTCTCACAATTTCGGCCCATAAGGACATAGAAATAATATTAGTAGTAGGTACAACATGCAATAAAACATTAAAATATTTTGACGAAGTAATTTGACGTGTCATGTTGTCAACTGTCACATTTTAAGAGCTGTTATTTTGGATGTTATCGCTTGGTTCATCATGGTCTTTATTATAATATTATAAGTTATAGTTTTACAATAAGTAAGATACCTTAACTAAGGGTTGGTGAAATCGGGACTTGAGCGAATAAAAATTTACTTACAAGAACCATGTGGCCGGTTGATATGTCCATATTAGTCAATGCTGGTTCCTCGCTCCTGTGAAGTAAACATATGGTGTTATTCCAGAGATAATAAGCCTGGCTTAATACTTTATATCATAAAACACAAGTAATATTTACGCTTCGTTATTTAGATAAAACAGTGTCCCTTCCATTAAGACTTAAACGCCAACCCTTGTGGGTTGTGGGTTACAATTAGCTATTTTTAATAATTTTACTAAAAATAGTACTTAGTCCAGAAGCCTTGGGTTTTGGAGACACATATTATTATAACAGATTATTTTTTTAAAGAAATATATCGTATGGTAGAAAAAGTGTTACCAGGAGGATGTACTGGATCGCGTGGAGGGAGAGTTGCCATCAGGCTCCTTGGACAGGGAGGTGATGCGCTGCGGAGGCTCAGCGGGGTGCGGGGCCGCCGTCTGCTGACCAGACCATTTGCCTGACATTCGTGCACGACAGAGCTCCTAAGATAACGTATGATGTAAGCAGCGAGCTACAATGTTACTAGTTACTACAAACTAGAATTTGAAAGACAAGTTTGTTTATTTAAGCTAGGCGTTTAAATATACAAGTCATTAAAATCTAAATTATACAAGTGCCACGGCGCGGTTACGGGGGCCCTCGCCCAGTTTCAAATGGATTTGTAAGGATTTATCTGACTGCGGAGTTTCACCGTCAGCAATGCGATACAAGATCCTATGAGCGGCATCGTGGTTTCGGCAGCATGTTTATAAGAATACCAAATATTTACAAAAGTAATATACAAAACAATAACTAGTTACTTGTGTCTTAACTTTTTGCTCTAGTCAAATTTCAAAACATTATTGAATAAACTAAAATTGTCACACTATCCAATAAGCTTAATAAAATATTATTTCTAGTTACATGGGCATTAATTACTAATCTCTGATTATAACTATTGAAAAGCATGGTGTAAGCGTAAGCCCAATAAATCGTATATTATAAGCAAAAGCCAAAGACTGACCTGGTAATCTCTCGTTGCTTCGGCGTCGATGTCAGCAGCCGATGAAAGACCTGCAAGCTTCCTCTTCGCTGCCATGTCGCGTTTAAGGAGTATAGCGAATACCACAGCACCCACAACCAGCACGGACAAGCTTCCCATTAGTGCCAGTAGCACGGGCAGGTCTAGACCAAACAGCTGGGGTTCCGATATGTCAGTGTGCCGCACTACTGGATACTTGCTCTGAAATATGTGAACGATTGAATACCTAATAGTTTGACTAATGGATACAGCTGCTTTTGGTATATTATATTCTATCCGGTGTATAATTTATGTGGTACTATTATTTTACGTTTATCTTTGATATTTTGTAGTTTTATTGTTATTTATCTGCGATCTTTTATTAGAACATTCAGCAAAAGATTAGGAATGTACAAAAGAACTAAAAGTAAAAATTCTAAAAATGACTATTACTTGTTAAACTATTTGTTAGTTAGGTACTTTTGTGTAAATATTACAATCCACCTGAAATTTCTTATGAATCCAATCTCATTTTAAAATGACAGGATTTATTACTATTTTTAACTTCGTGTATTTTTATTTATAATAAAAATATAATGTGACACTTACTCGGTCACCAACGCCAGTGGATTTTATGAGTGCGCCAGTTTCTCTTCGTACTTGCTCCTTTATGGTGTCAATTTGTCTAGCTACTTCAGCTGCGTCGTATCCCTTGTTATTATTTTCAACTTTAAATGTCACTTCACTCGGATCAACTCTATTTAGAAAAACGATGTTAATAATAATTCGTAAACTTTTTAATATTTGAATCATTATTAACAAAAATTACCTTGGATTAGTAAAAGTGTCCTTCTCCAATCCTAGCATCTTTTCTAGTTTATTAATAAATGATATTCCCTTCTCCCAGTTTTTTAAGAACCTGTAACAAATATTTCATCAATACAAATTGATATTGAAGTAAGGAAACTTTTACTTTCACTACACTTAAAAAATGCTTACCTGTCTTGAAACTTAACGTAAGCATAGGAAGGATCATAATCGTAATCGTTGTGATTGTGATCATTGTTAATCCTTGCAGTTTCGACAATCACAGGCTCTTGACCTGTAACAGCCAAATATAAGCATTCATCTATAACATCTAGCAAGAACATAAAATAACAACAAATATCATGCATATTTGGCCCTAGCCGATTCGATTGTAAAAATATTGCAGGTGCTCTTAAATAATCGCCATAAAGTATCACAAAAGCAATTAAATATGTTTGGTTGGAATAAAATATATTATTATTCGAGCAGGGTTGGTGTCTAGATATATTGTATTGAACGAGGTAGATCTAAATCATAGTGGATACAACGCCGGGAAGGACTTAATAAAACAAAAGAATATACCGGTAAACATAATATAGAGCACGAAAAAGAATGTACAACACATAAATTAGGAGAAACAGTCACATAATATGCTCAAGAAAACGATAGAGCTCATGCGTATTCAATAAATGTGCTTCATATATAAAGGAGTACACTTAGTGCTGTAAATTCGTGGCGGTGCAATTCTTATTCCAAAATAAAAACGGTTCTTGTTCGGACGCAACACGAGCATGTTATGGAATAGGGCACATCGAGAGACTAGAAACAGCTATCTTAGGCCGCCGTGACACTAACCTGTCACCGATTTATTGCTGTACAATATCTTTAAAGTCTTTGCGTCCAGACGCGGCCCAGGCTTTTTAACATCATCTCTTTCCCTACGCATAAAGCCCCACTCTCTATTAAGCATATCTTGTAAATCTTCTGATAAGTAAAATTTGGAATTTTCACCTGAAACATTTTCGCCGTTTGATAACAGCCTGTTCCTATTTGTACTTTGCGTTTTTACTTGTAATCGTTCGGAATGAACAATGCACCAAGAATATCTAAATTTCTGAGATTCTTGGGTGTATGATTAAGAACGGTATATAAGTCGGATATCTATGTGTTTGTAATTAATTGACCTACCTTGAACATTTTCTGCTTCTAAAGGTCCTCCTTCAGCATACAGTGCTTCCTGTGGTTTTAGCTTGGAGTCTATAATTTCTCGCCAATAATTCATCAAATACTCCAAATTTTTAGAATTAGGTGGTTTGTCGTCTGCAATATTTTTAAATGTTAAGGGTAAATAATAATATTATTTATTTTTAAGCCTATTTTTATTTTATGTACCTTTCAAATGATAAGGGTCCAATTCCCCGCTCCCAGCATCTAGCGGAAATTCTTCCGCTCCATCTTCATCGAAATAAATGCGCTGTTCTTGGATATCACCGGGATTTTCGTACTCGAAAGGAAAATTTTTTGCAGCAAAACTTTGCTTATATTTTTCTAGAGCATTAGAACGAACTTCTGCATCCAAAGGCGAAAATCTATTAGCTGTGAGATATTCAGCAGTATAGGGTTTTACTTTTGACTTACGAAAGTGTGCTCCTAAGCGCTCTTCGTCTTCGATTTCATTGCCGGGTTTTTCATTGTCCGATTTCGGAACAAGTGATTTCTTTTCTTTATCTCCAAATTCATCGATAAGGTCATCTTTTACGTTTTCATTTCTCAAATTCTCTTCTCGCAAACGTTCTCTGAATCCTTCAAAAGGTGCTATTACTGGTGATTCTTCCACTTCTCCCATCATTAGTAAATCTCTTAGCTTATCACTTGGGGTTTCTTCAATTTCATCGGCCTCGTCAGTTTTGATTATAGGTACTGTTAATGAAATTATTATCATTAGTCATGTGCAATTTTTAAATATTCATAGTATTATAATGTTATTTTTACCGTTCGGTATTAAAAAGGATGCAGGATCTTCTTCAGGATCCAAAGGTGGACTATAGACTTCGTTGGCAAAGTCCGTGTCGATTCTTGCATTATTTGGAGTGAATCGAACAAAAGCTGTTGAGTCTGTGTCAATCTGAAATACATCAAGTATGTTTAAACTATTTACTTTACAATTTTGGACATTAATTCTTAATGAATTTAACCATTTAACACATTAAGTTTAATTTTCTTACTTCCTCGTCTGTGTTTTCTTCCGGTGTATCAGTGTTCAACTTTGGATCGACGAAATGATCACAAAGTTTTGAATTAACATTTGCCGGGTTTCTGTAAATAATACTTTCATGAATATTATCCTAGCGATCAATAATTCCTACTTAGAAATAATAATATAAGCATGCGAGTAAAATTTTGTTTTGTTTATTAGTCACTAACCGAGATAAACACGATCTAATGACGTATAAAACATATATAAATTATAAAAGATCTATCTATATGTTTTACGTGAGTCTGTTTAACAATCGCTTTACTGCATGTATTATTATTATAACATTATGAGCCTCGTCATTGCATGATTTGTGCTTATAAAATGTATTTATCTTTTATAGAAAGTAGGCATTAATTTTAACAAAATAGATTATCGTTAAAAGAGCTAAACTTACAGATGGTGACGTAGAGCGTACAGCATGCTCTGCAGCACGCATTGCGTGTACGCATGCTCCCAGCGGTAGCCGCGGGAAGCCAGCTGCTGCAGCTGTCTCTCGAACCACTGCAGCTGAGTAGAACTCATGTCATATCTGCAACAGTATGTTCTAAATCCGTTAGCCTCCTTGTGTTTGATCGTCCCGAAGGACAAAAATTCTTCTAGGTTATTGTTTTGTACATTTTTAGGAGATTTATTAATTGGGCGAGTATGATTTTGTGAAGGGATCTTGCGAATCCCCCTTCGGACGAATCTTGCAGGTTGACGTGCAAGATTCGTCAGCGCCTAGCGAAACTGCAGGTTAGCATTGAACAAGTTAACATTGAAAGTTTTTCTTATTTAATTATTGATTATTCATGACTCGGTTTCAAGATGTTTGACATAAATTAATTTGTCTGTTGATCAATTTTCTCGGTGCGAAAGGTAAAGTTAATGATGTGTCTGCTAGAATAAATAACAGATAATTGTTTGGAAAAGTAAAGTAAGCTGAAGTAGAATTGTTGACTTACTGATAGAGTGATCCTTCCTCGGGATCGTTGTCATAAATCGGTATGCATTTGCCGAAGGCGAAATCTGTGTGACAAAAATAACGAGACGATAAAATAAAATACTAACGGTATTCATCCTATTACGTATTTCTTTAAAAATACTTTAGGGTTTGAGATCTACTGACTGATGATGTATCAATTAAAAAATACATAGCCACTGCAGCCCAATATATTATGACCTCCTCCATGTTTTGGTAAAGTTTTTAATTCCACCGAGCAGCGGAGTTAATTAGTAAATTTAGTTCCAAATAATAGCAATACACACTTCAACAAATATTCATAATATTTTTTAGTATTACTATTCGTTGAAGTGATTTCAGATGTTACAGTATTTACCCCAACTGCTGCAGATGGTAGGAAACACTTTGTTTCTCCGAGTTTTAAACTGTTATATGTATCATAAATTTATGTAATGTCAATAATCGCCTGAGAGTATCTGAGAAGTTTTGAATCGATGAACCCAGCCAACTGAGCCAATACGCTCCCGTAGACCACGGTACTAATTTTCAAAACAATTATTACAGTCCACAAACCTGTTAACCTAGTTAATAAATCAACTTGGTCAATACGTCATTAATAATGATACTTACCATCGTAACACCACTCCACGCCCTCAATGCACAGGGACTGACTGAACAAACAGCCTGCAACAAAAACATGTAGGTAATAACACTTACACCCTTACTGCGCCCTTACCGCTTGCCTTACTACGTTTTTACTTACTAAACCCCAATATTAATTTCGTAAGGGGGAACTAGGACCGAAAATAAATGAGAAGCGAATGGAAAATAAACAGAGTTGTTAAGGTACGAGTAAAATTTGGGAAAAGATAAGATGAGATAAGAGATAACTTTGTTTTATGAGTAAGCTAGGCTATAATTTATAATGTAAACTTCGGGTGTGATCAAATATGGCCTTTTTATTAACGACCTGTGTGACTCATTGTCTGAGCCCAACGGTGCTCAAGTCCTAGTTCGCGGGTTCGAATCTCGCCAAAAGAACAAAATAATATGGTTAGTGGTTACGTGTTCCTGGATCATAGATGTGTATAACGTTATTAAATGTAAAATTTAAATTGAATAATTATATTTTTGTTGTCTTTTCACATAATTTCCTCGAGAACCGACCATTCGAGAACATTCCGATGTAAAACCAGTTCCGCGTTGCGGGTTTAGGGTTGTGGGTTCCGCGTTGCGGGCTCAGGGTTTATATGCTTAACGAAGTGAGAGCGGGTCAGCTTAGTAGTTTATATTTTTAAACTAACTAGCTGACCTGTTCCCACTTTGTTGACCATATATACAGTTTTACTTGAGGTAATAAAGTTATTTTTTTATAAATATTAGTAATGAAATTATATACATAAATAAACCTTTCTCGATTTTCTCATTCTCTACTGAGGCTCCGTATCTTTGATTACTCCGCACAAACAGACGGAGGGAATTCGAACGACTTGCTTTTTTAATAATATGTATTGATATTTAAAAGCGCGGTGACAGTTAAATATTTTATTATATTAGTACTACCTATATTATACTTTTAAATTTTTTATCTATCTATACTTATAATAAAACTGTAGAGAGGTCAATTCTGTACATTGAATATTTTTTCAAAATACATATTGGAGGATGATTGGCGATCGATACTGATGCCGAAAATGCAATTAGCAAAATTTTTGTCTGTCTGTCTGTCTGTCTGTCTGTCTGTCTGTCTGTATGTGCACGATAGGAACAAAAACTACTGAAGGGATTTTAACCAAACTTGGTACGATTGTAGCCCATATTCCTGGGCAGGTTATAGGCTATATAACATAACGCTACGATACATAGGAGCCGAGCAGTGACGATAAATTTGAAGCAAGTCGGATGAATTCCGCGGCCTGCGGTCGAACGGTTCGTGCGGGGGGCGCGGGGGGATCGCTTACACAGTGACGCGAAGCAATAGAACGTGGCACTAAAGTAGATTAGAACATCAAATAAGTACCTAACTATCAGGATTTTTTTTTCTGGGAAAACAGTGTTTTCACAGTGTCATAATAATATAAAAATCGTATTTTTGAACTTGCTTCACAGTTCACAAATTGAAATAAATTATCATTTATTGTATAAAATCAACTTAATTAACTGTATCTATACCTATAACATAGACCAATTACATAAGACTTGCAAAGCCCATACATAAGAGCGTTCCTCAATTGTTAGTTATAGCACTGGCCGCTTGATGGCATTTATAAGTGTATCAATTCCTCAAAATAAGTCAAGGTCAATTGTTTATTTCAAATTGAAAGTGCCATCTATTAGGTTATCGTGAAACGACTTCAACAATTCTAATACTATTACATGATAGATGGGGTTTTTATACTTTTATGAAGATTTGTGACACTACCTGTGTAATTATTATTATTATAACGTACCGTCACAGATTACTAAATAGTTACGTACCGTAGTAACCTTGATGGGGCACTCGAGTTTTCTATACTTATAATAATAGGTAACTATATTATCTATCTATATACTTTTAATATTATAAAGCGGAAGAGTTTGTTTGTTTGTTTAAACGCGCTAATCTCAAGAACCACTGGTCCGATTTGTAAAATTCTTTTTTTGTTGGTTAGTCCATTTATAGAGGAAGGCTTTAGGCTATAAAATATTACGCTGCGACCAATATAAGGAGCGAAGCGTCAGTGAGAAATGTTTCAAAAACGGGGAAAATTACTCAAATTTGAGGACTTTCGTTGCGTGCGCTGCAAAAATGGTTTATGTTTAATGTTACTCAAAAAACATATATGAATAAATTATTCCTTTTTAATAATAAAAAAAAGTCGGTGACATTATATTTCCATCTCTTAAGATTTACTTAATAACTAACAGGATCAAAAAACGGGCAATAAAGCGGTTATTAGAAAAAATATTTATACCATCACAGTATTAATTCTTATCATTTTAAATAGGTACGTTAGTTAGATTAAGCATTTCATGAAGACTATATTTGCCCTTCAAAGCATGCAAATGTAATGAATACTTTAGGAGATATAGCAAAATTAAAATCGTTTCGCCGTGATTCGACCGGTCGCCGGGCATCGTGTGAGTTGCGAGTTGCGACGTGTCTCGCGTCCGAGCCGGCATGGTAGGTACTTAGGTAGTAGGGACCCCACGCATAATATTATATTTTTTTAAACTATTATTTTTTATTAAATAATTTATTACAAATAATTAGTACTGAAATTACAATTACGCACACAAAACATTACGCATGAATTAGGTACGTGATAATTTTCAACCAATTAATGACATTAAAATCACGTGAAACCCGAGTTATCGAATACACAGCTTGGTTAAAAATGCTATTAAAATGTACCTAAGTCATCTTAATCTAAATAACAGGCAGTAGGTACCGGTAGTTTGAATTAGACCACGCACAGTCGCAAAATGTGCCCCCAGTAATAATTGTGGTAAATGTATACCTATCTGTACGGCGTATGTCGCTACTATTTTTACCTGTAAAATGGTCACAAATAATGTGGTAACTATTTTGAGATGCTAATTATTAGAAAAATGCAATAATAATCCTTATAAAATTAAATACGTTAGCCACTTTTAAGCATTTCATACACGTAATAATTGCTGTTTACACCATAATATACATAGTTTACAATTAATATCTTAAGAAAAATTGTATTGAAATGAAAATGTGCGCACCCAACTTTATTCAATTAACAATAAAGTAGGTATATCAATTCGGGTTTCGCACCAAAATGCATATTAAGTTTCTTTGCCCAAAGAATATAGGCGTATTTTGATAACTCGGTTATCAAGGAGTTTTATTGTCTAGCTCATAGATTGAAAACTACCTATCATTTATTGTTTTGTTCAGATATCCACAACGTTTATGTGTATAATTTAGTAATTAGTAGGGATTAACGGTGCATCCAAATAATATTGCCGGGCACGTGACTTACTGGATAGGGATCATTGAGATGATGCTTCCGAAGCAAGTATTAGCGAAAGTCCTTAGCGATTGCGCCATTTGTTTGCAGTCATGTGAGAGTTCTGTGCACTTTTGATGCTGAACAGTTATGTCTAACTATCTATGATATAGTACACCTAAATTGGGGTCAATTCTATGTCCTGAGTCATTATTTGACGGTAAACTTCATCGGCCTACTTATTTTGCCTATGCACTTCTAATACCGTGTATAAATAAGCATTTTACTATAAATTAGTTTTTTAAATACCTACCCAAACATAAAATATATTTAAAAAATACTGCCCTAAATGACTTTTCCACGCGTACGAAGTCGCGGGCACAGCTAGTACTTATAATAAAACTGTAGAGAGGTCAATTCTGTACATTGAATATTTTTTCAAAATACATATTGGAGGATGATTGGCGATCGATACTGATGCCAAAAATGCAATTAGTAAAATTTTTGTCTGTCTGTCTGTCTGTCTGTCTGTCTGTCTGTCTGTATGTGCGCGATAGGAACAAAAACTACTGAAGGGATTTTAACCAAACTTGATACGATTGTAGCCCATATTCCTGGGCAGGTTATAGGCTATATAACATAACGCTACGATACATAGGAGCCGAGCAGTGACGATAAATTGGAAGCAAGTCGGAGGAATTTCGCGCTCGCGGGCTGCGGACGAACGGTTCATGCGGGGGGCGCGGGGGGATCGCTTACACAGTGACGCGAAGCAATAGAATGTGGCACTAAAGTAGATTAGAACTTGAAATAAGTACCTAACTAACAGATTTTTTTTTCTGAGATGAGTGTTTCCACAGTGTCATAATAATATAAAAATTGTATTTTTGAACTTGCTTCACAAATTGAAATAAATTATCATTTATTGTATAAATCAACTTAATTAACTGTATTATTAAAAGAAAGCCTTTCGCGATAATCTAAAAAAACGGGCAATTAAGCGGTTTTTGGTAAACTATTTATACCATCACGGTATTAATCCTTATCATTTTTAATACGTTAGTTGGCTTAAGAATTTCATGAAGACTATATTTGCCCTTTATACCTAGCAAGTATAATTAATAGTTTAGGAGATAATATAGCAAAATTAAAATCGATTCGCCGTGATTCGACCGCCGCATCGCGGCGCCGCGCGATACAGGCTGATGCGTGACGTCTCACATCCGAGTCGGGGTGTAGTGTAGATATCAGATGCTGGTAGGTAGGAATTTTGGCGAAGGTCAACCAAAGGAACTCCACCCCACTGCTGGGTAAAAAATACTATTAAAATGTGCTAACAGGCAGTACCGGTAGTAGTATGAATTTAACCACGCACAGCCGCTAACTGTGCCCCCAGTAATAATCGTGTTAAAAGTACGGCGTATGGCGTATAGATGTCGCTTTGATTTGAAGATATATGACAATAAAAAAAATACTGGACGTTTGTATGAAGCGCGGCGGGACCATGCTGCTTCAAACATTCAAATTTATTCTTTTTTTATTTTATATTTTGTTTAAAACAAAATTTCATTTATTTATATTATTATTATTAGGTTAGATCTTAGGGTAGGTTATAAAAAACGCTACTAAAGCCGATCGGCGCGGCGCGCCGAGCTGGGGCCTAACTCTCCAAACTGATTCGATTTTAATTCGGATTCGATCGTGCCGCATACTCCCGAAGAAATTGACGTTTGTTTATTTTTATTCTCTGTCGATTGATATGGTCTGGTGTACAAAAAGTTACGTTCTAACGGTTTTCTTTAACCTAATTAATTTCAAAGTAATCTACCAAATAAAACACCAAAAACCGTTAAGATCGAACTGATTCGATTCTCAGTTGTGTCGAGAGTAAGCCTGCTGGATCCTCGGCGGGGCGTGCCGCTGCGCCCATGTCTAATCGAGAGTTCCGTTTTAAAGACCTTAGTAATTGCAATATAAGTTTAAATTTAATAATACTTCAAAACATTAATGACAAAAACGGTAATAAGTTGAAAAAATTGAAAATATTTTTATGATTTCGCAATTTATCCTATGTCGTTTAAATTTGATATGAAGCAACATTTTAATAGTGCATTAAGATGTTGCTTCATATCAAATTTCTATTCCCGGGAAGTACCCTTTAGGTTTTGGTTCCCTTTTGCGTGTCGAAAATTGCGAAAATTAGCGATATAAACGGCTGAATCTTTGGGTAGATGTGGCCAAGATGCCTGTTTCTTTTCACAGCCAGAAGGGACAGTAGAGCTGAGTTTTTAATATGATTTTTAGCTTGATACCTACACGTGTTAAAGTTTTGACACCCAGACAGACAGACGGACATCGAAGTTAAATACTTTACTAAATTAACGTGAAAAATTGTCTGGGTCTATACGGTGCATTCGAATAATATTATCCTAACTTCGAATACCTTTGCTGACTTCTACATATTGTTCGAAGGCCTACTTCTTTTGCCGAGCTCCGAAAGGATAGTAATATATTATTATTATACCCTGCATACCAAGAGGTTTGCCGGGTACGTGTCTTGCTGGATCGGGATCAACACTGGGATGCACTGGGAAGTACCTATTAGCGAAAGTTCTCAGCGGTTGCGCCAATAAACTAAAAATATATTTAAAAATACTAAAGTGCCCTAAATCACTTTTCCACGCGTACGAAGTCGCGGGCACAGCTAGTACTTAATATTCTTAAGCGCTTGCGCTAGTCTTGTAGTGTATTGTTAAAGGGAACCCATAAGAAACCCAGCCTCTACTCTAGAGTTAACTTCCAATTACATATAAACACTGTAACCCGGAGTTACTTGGTGCTAGTGGGCTTTAAATGGCCAATATAGATCCGGCATTCCCAGGGCTACGAATAGATTCTATTAATAGAAATAAATGAAGTCTGGTCGCCCGTGGAGACTCCATTGACCGCAAATCCGCAATGGGGTAAGGTATTAAACGGGGTATTAACCGATCGGTATTCGACACAAAGGTATTAGCTACTCAAAGGGAAACGTGGCGTAAGCTATATATTAGGGATAGTTCGTCCCTGATAAATTTAACCTAAAGGTAAACAAACCGAAAGCATCGAAATTTTCCCTTATTTACTTATTGTGCACACTTATCAACACTTTCACAGGTATATTAAAGGATTACACTTCATTATCCAATACATTTTATAACAATTAAACAATAAATAATATGTATAAACATCAAATGAAAATCTTTCACAGAAATAATATCTACGCCATTTTGACACTGCCGATTGTAGAATATAAGCCTATAGTCTATGGATTCATAGCAAACAAAAATCATTTGCCAATTGGCATCACTGACCAGTCTTTGGTTGTGTCATAGGGTTTGTTTACGTTTAGGTTAAATTTATCTCGGACGTACTATAGTTACTAGTTTTAGGTATTATGTATTATGCTATAATGTAATTATTATATTCGATAAAAAAAGTTTAAATAACTATAACCCGACTTCTAAAAAGGCTGAAACAAGTTAATAGTTTAACCACGGCTCTACCTTGTCAATTTTTGTACCTATGCAAGGTCCAAAAATGGTCAAGGTTGAGTCGTGGTCGCACCCGCTATTGGCATCGAATATTACAACTACGAATATTATGCTTTTTCAAATTCTATTTTTTCGGTATATCTCGGCTCTACCTTGACCATTTTTGTCACTAGGCATTTCTGGATTTCAAATTGAATTATTTTCATGTTTCAACCTTTTTAGACCCCTTTTTGCGAAATCGGGTTATAGTTATATAAACTTTTTTATTTTGTATTTTTCTGTTTGCACATCAAACAAAACATTATATTTTTATTAAATTAACCATTACCCAGAAAGTAACTTTAAAAAATCCTAGATGCTACTTGTACAGCCGCATTTTAAACGTTTATTTTGAATTTAACAGTAAAATAAAATAATTCATAAAATATTTAAATACATATTCGTGGTGAGATTGCCAAGACCGATATTTTGATAACAAACACGAAACAATTATGTTACTTATGTTACATAAAAAAAATTCAGTTAGATTTTGGGGTTTGATTTTGAAAATACACAATTATATAGCCTAGTAGATGTTGTTTTGACAGCGTCTATTAAATCGACGACCTCTGTAGAGCTGGGGCCTTACTCTCCAAACTGATTTGATTTTGATTTAGATACGATCATGCCGCCTACTGCCTAATAAATTGACATTTGTTTATTTTGATTCTCAGTCGATTGATATGGTCGCGAGTACAAAAAGTTACGATTTAAATTTTTTTTTTATCCTGATTAGTTTCAAAGTAATTCACCAAATAAAATACGAAAAACCACTGATATCGAACGGATTCGGTTCTCGATTGTGTCGGGAGTAGGCCCGCTGGACTGTAGCGGTCTCAGGTTCGAATCCCGCCGAGGAAACAAAAAGTTTTCAAAGTTCCTGGGTCATGCTTGTCTATTATATTTGTGTAGTAACATAATAAAAATCTTAAATATGTGTATAGTATAAAAGTATTAAATATATATTTCCGTTGTATGGTAAATAACACAAGTACAGTTACTGTAACCACAGAGTAGATGATAAACTGTACTAAATATGTATTATGATTTTAACTCGAATTTGGCGAAGCCATAAGGAAGGGTTTGATTTTGGCAGTCTATGTATGTATGTAGTTTTCAATGTTCCTGGATCATGTTTGTATATTATTAACTGTCCTGTAATGTCTAAAATGTTGTCCGAATGAAGATCTTATTATTATTATTTTAAATGAATCGTTGTCGCGGCTATTTGCCGGATGAATGACTCAGGACTTGTGCCAATAAGTATCCTAGTTCATTATAAGTGAAAAAAAAAGTGTTATGATTGAGGCACAGAGAAAGATGTAGAGGGGTTAAGAAAACGACGAACTAATGAGCAGGTATCGATGACAATGGACTTTTGCATCTGGATGTATGTATTTTTATTAAGATCTAGTGATTTCAGAGCAGTAAGGGTTTTAGGGATGACAGCGGTCGAAGAGATGATGATGGGTATGATTTTTACAGTTTCTTGAATCCACATTTGTTTTATTTCGTCTGCAAGAGGTATGTATTTTTGGATTTTTCGTTGTGTTTTTGTTTCAGATTATTGGTGCTCGGGACAGCTATATCTACAAGGTAAGTAATTTTTTCAGATTTTATTGTATTGTACCCACATGGTGCGGAGTGACTATTTCTCGATACCAATATAGTTTATTGTTTTCCAGGACATTGCACGGTTAATATTTGTAATCAGGTGTTTATTATTATTATTATTATTAATATGGTGGTATAGTGTAACTCACCTATGTTGCCATCGGCATGTGAGGGCGCCAGCAGGCACAACAGTGCCAGCGCCCACAGAGCCTGCCGCGGACACGGCCGTGACATTACATCTGGAACAAGGAGGACACATTACTATTTTGCAGTTGGATAATAATAGCTCCCCTCACCGATTTCATTGAAGCCAGGCCAGCTACGCAGGAGTTATTTTATAGTGCCCAAGTGTGTGCGCAATACACAAAGACACTCTCCCTTCCTTTTACTCTCATAACCCACTGGGACGGTAAACCGACACGACTGGCGAGAGAACAGGCGCTGGACTGACTTTTTACATGCCCATTCGACGCATGGACCATTTTATTTGTCAGACAATCAGCCTGCATTGTTCTAACCGCGGGAAACGAACCGACGACCTCCGGGTCGAGAGCGAAGCTCTGAACCACTAGACCACGGAGGCGATTTGGATGGGCAGTTGGATGAAACGACGTCAGGTAAGATCGTTTCGCCTTACACAGGTGCAGAGGCGTCGCTTTGCGTCTCATCTCACGTCTAGTATAGGCAGCGGCGGCCTTAGGGGGTGGCGAACAGGGCCTACGCCCGGGGCCTCACTCTTGCAGGGGCCTCGCGAACAACCAGACCTACTTTCGCATCACATAGGTACATTTCCATAGGACAAAGACCTGCCGTCCGGAGACTCGCAATGGGTAAATCCACCGCTGAGTACGGGGCTTTAGGAGATTGAAACTTCCTATCTTAGCCAGTCCCAGGGCCGCAGGGAGAGCTTCAGGTTATCGGAGAGCTTCCTAATTTGGTGGAAGCCGGCGTGTGCGCGTCGGGAGCTTGACAGCTCCAGGACATTCCCTTTCTTAGCGACTTCCTTTATATACCTACATTTGTAAGTGATCATAGCGATGTGTTGGCTATAGCCCCAGGAATCAATAATATACAAGCCGTAAAATTAATAAATGATAATACTTTAGACTGTGTATGGGTCTCGTGTAAAGGGTTTTCGTGAAAGTACCAGTGCTGAAAGAGTTACTTTTTTAAATAATTGTATTGTATGATATTGGGGCATTTCTCCTAGACACATGAAAGGCAAAAGAACGTCTGTCAGCGCTGGTAATTTTACAGTAAACTCTACATATGTGGCACATACCATTTCATATCAAATTATAAGTCAAGTAGTTAATAATATTTGAAGTATTGTTTATTTTTGAGCATTTGATAATAGATGCGCCGTACTGACAAACCCCACGGGTTTATGGGACACCGGGCCCGAGCCGCTCGTCAAGAACTGATGAGAACATTGCCCTTGTCGCTAACAGTTTGCCAGGGAATTCACGTCAGTCTGTGCGCAAGAGGGCGGCTGCGCTAGGACTACCGAAATCAACTGTTCATGAAATATTGAAAATTGATCTTAAATTCCATCCCTTCAAGATTCAAATTGTGCAAGCTCTCAAACCCAACGATTATCCATTACGCAAAAACTTTTGTGAAACAATGTTACAGAGATTTCGTACTGTAAACACGATATTTTTTAGTGATGAAGCCCATTTTCATCTAAACGGGGCCGTCAATAAGCAAAATTGTCGATATTGGGCAGCCAAAGGCAACAATCCACGATTGAAACATCAGCAGCAGCTTCATAGCCCTAGGGTTACAGTTTGGTGTGCATTATCAGCAACAGGAATAGTTGGTCCCTATTTTTTTGAAAATTCTCGAGGACAATGTGTTACGGTGGATGGCGCATCATACAGACGCATGATCACTGACTATTTTATTCCAAATCTGCAAGCACATCATGTCTTTACATCGCACACATGGTTTCAGTAAGATGGTGCTACTCCTCATACTGCTAGAGCCACCATGGCACTATTGCGTGATTTTTTACCAAAAAAATTGGTCAGCCGCTTCGGAGACATCCCGTGGCCCCCAAGATCACCAGATCTGACTCCCCTTGACTTGTTTCTGTGGGGTTACATCAAGAGCAAAGTGTACGAAACATATCCTGCCACTATTTCTCAATTGAAAGAAAATATTGCACGCGAAGTGAACGGCATTCCACTAGCTGTTCTCCAGCGTGTCGCGCGTAACACAGTTGAAAGGTTTCAGGAGTGTTTAAATAGTAAAATCCGCATTTATCCTCTGCTTATAACTTCTTTTATTATATGAATATTCCTAACAGTATTTTTTTTTATTTCAATTTAAAATCCTAATTCTGCCACCGGACACCCTGTATATAGTCTAAAGCCTTCCTCTATAAATGGACTATCCAACAAAAAATATTTTTTCACATCGGACCAGTAGTTTCTGAGATTAGCGCGTTTAAACAAACAAACTCTTCTGCTTTATAATATTAGTATAGATTTAATTTGGAAAGAAAGAAATAAATAAATACACACCCTAAAGTATTATCACTCATTTATTTTACACCTTGTATAGCTACTAGTGTAACGAAATGCAAATGGAAATAAATGTAATCTGATACAGCCCCTTTGTCCATAAGTCTATTAAGACGTCAGGATTCTTCGTGGAAATATAATATTATCTCGCTTATAAGCTGGAGTGGTACATTACTTTATTCTATTACAATTAGAATAATGTATCACGAATATGGTATACGATATCTAATTTTAGTATGCCAAAATTACTAGACAGCTAAAGAAAAAGTAACGTTATCGACGTCAATTGCGTTGGTACTATCAAGATTTTCATACAAATATCATTCGACATCTTTACGGTTTTAAATGTTCCTGCTTAGCCTACAATACACAACTAGGTTATTTCTAAGGTTTTGTACCTCGAAATTACCTGATTAAGGGCGTGTTTCACCAAGCAATGTTTAAGTTAATACTTAGTTAAATATCATGTTCCTCTCGTAATTCCTATGAAAGAATGAGAAGGCATGGTAATTTGACTTACATGACGTGTTGGTGACATCGGGACTAATTCTGTCAAGTTGGTATAACAATTGGTTAACAAAGTGAATCGGTTGTTCCCTTCTCGTTCCCACGTTAAATTTAAAACTTTAATATTAGGTCCTGTGCTGGTGCCACGGTGGAACTCGTACTCGTAAATAATGCGATATTTTAAGTTTTCCATTTTGTGAAATGTGTGACGCAGAAAAAAAAAGGATAAGAGAAAAAAACAAATGAATTACGGTTTTCAGAACACAAATGCAGGAGTAAATAGCTGTTTAAATTTGAATTTGGAATTCCTAACCAAAGAGGATATATTTAAGAACAAATTGGCCAGTACGACAAAACGCCAATTTCATATGTAAGGACCTAATATTTTCATTATACCTCATGGTACTTGAATAAATTTAGTTTAAATTATTTGTTTATTTGGGGATATAATAACATCAATTGAAAATCATCTAACGACTAATTGGGTACTTAAAGAAACATAAAACCTTATTCAAGGACTCAAAGTTATCAGACAGAATAAAGAACTATATTAATTACCGCTTAGTCCACATTTTCATTCCGCTCAGCAGTGACATAGAGAATAGTAGAGCTCTTAGCTTTAACTATCGTTTAAGTATTCAGCTGTTAAGCAAGTAATTACTGAAAGCCCTCGACAATCGGCAGCAATAATTAAGCACTTACGAAAGAAAAATGTAATTATAGCATCAATAAGTTATCAACGTCCACTACTTTTAATGTCATTAAAGAGCCAAACCTTTTAGTGAAAAGGTTGTAAAGCTTTTAAAGCTGTTTATTAAAGCTCAGGGCTCGGCATTCGAGATGCCATCGCTAATTATCGCTTACAAGTTACGAAGTTCGGAAACAAAATGTATGGGATTTGACATAAGCTTCGCTAATTAATGACGAACGAAAATTTCTTCATTCATTTAGCGAAGCCTATGTCAACAAATAGTATCGACTTCTTAAGAGGAAACACCACGAAATTTTTTCCATACAAAAATAGGGGTCTAGGGGATTTCTATTTCCTCCCTGGATAACACCTCTAGAGTAACTATTTTTTTCCTGAATATTTATGGATATTGTTTGTACGTCCCTATTTTTTCCTTTTTTTAATAAATTAATTATTTAAAGAGATATGGACGCTTAAAAACCTAAAAAAAATGGCCAGACTCTCCGCTATGTTTAAATATCTAGGAAACAGATTTGACTGCAATAATCAACAAAAGGAAAAAATAGGAACCTAGCTCAATTCTTTCTTTAGCTAATACAGAAAAAAATATTTAAATCGGTTAAGTTTTGGAGGAGGAAACAGAAATCCCCCAAACGTCGATTTCTGGTACTTTTAATAGGTAATTTCAGTCCAAGTTGCAGTTGTCTCTATCGCGCTAGTGCTGGCTAGCTAAGGCACTGCGAGACAGCAATAGATTTTATAAATACCTATTATGTATTTCTCTCAACCGTGTTGTTTCCTCTTAAGCGATAAATAGTGATGGCATGAGGACTGATCCTGGAAATAATAGATAATAATTGAACCAGACCCCTGAGGGTTACGGTTCGGTAGGTATAAAACCAACCAAGAGCATCGGTAACAGCGGTAAAGATGCATTTTTTTACTGTGTGTTTTTTTTATGTTTTTTTATTTGTTGTTATAGCGGCAAAGCGGCAACATAAACACATTATTGAAAATCCTAACTGTCTAGCTAAAATGGTTCGTTATAGATATGTACCTGGTTATAGACAGACGGACAGAAGAACAATATGCGGAGTTCGGAGACATCTAGTTTATTTTAATTTAATTGAAATAAAAAAACAAGATTGACTATCTACATGAAAATTAAAAAAAAATCACGTTATTATTTGACGCCCCCATGACCCAGTATTGCTTGGTTCGTTTCCCGCGTTATATAAAAAAAATGTTTTCACTTTTGATTAGTTACATTCGTCCGCTGGGCTACGAGAGTAGAGGAAAAATAATGCTCATATGTATTAACACATATTTGGACATTACAAAATAACCACCACGCAAATGTGTGGCCAGCTATCATTCTTATTAGTATGAATTATTTAGTTAGTTATCATTTTAAAATATTTTTTTTCTACCTTTGAGGTCTTACTTCCTTAAATCCTTTCAATAATTAATATCGAAAAGAAAAAAAAAAGAGGTCTTACTTCAGAGTTGAGCGCTATGACGTAGGCGCCCGTGCCCTTTCAACAAGTACATCAAGCACATCCCACGCAAAACATTCAGCTCTATCTCGCGATTAATCATTAAAATAGCGAATAGTGCGTAGTTTTATAGCAACTATTATAACGAAGAAAAAACTACAAAAAAAAACACAGCAAAACCTACGCAGAATAAACAGCGTTCTGAATTATACCATTTCATTATACCCATTTCATACATTACATAGATTGAAACAATCGATACGAAATCAATTGAAATAATTGTTATTGTAAATACATCATTACATTATAAAAATTCAGACCTTGAACCTATTAATAGGTTGGCAAACAAACACACTCCACATCAATCGAGTTAGGTATTTAGGTATTCCACAATCTTAGGAACTAAGTTAGGATCTAGGTCTTGTACGTACCGTTTAGAGGCAGCAGTTTGTTAACATATCACTTATCACTGTGGGCACTGAAATGTCGCCCAGCTGTAGGGACCTGCGCACTGCGCTGTATCGATCCGGTTCATTCACTCAACGCCTACAAGATAAGATGCATAACCCATTTCTAGCTTAGTCCCTTCCCTCGATCGGCCTGAGATTGGTCATTGAAATTAAATGAAATGAAAATATACTTAATTGTGAACAATCAGAAGTTACAAACACACACAAAAATAAACAACACATAGAAAACACGATAGTACACAAAGACGACCTTAGCAATTAGTATTAATAAGTAATAGTTTTGAAAACGCTTAATTGGATAGTCATTGGTCATAGATACGTATGCAAAATTTCAAATTTGTCCGAATTCTGATAATTGTACAAAATTATGCTCAAATATTCCATTACATGATACAACCCTAGCTAATAGAAGCGTTTTAAAATCGCACTGTCCAACTCATACATAAAAGGATAGATAACTATTATGATAACGAATAAGATAGAAAATAATGTCCCTTACAGTTAACATTTTTATTACGAACGCGTAGCTGGCGACTGTTCCTGCTTGGCTCCGGATACAGCGCAAGAAGTGCGGAAAACTAAAGCAAAGTGAACATAGTTTTTGATCCCTAATACACAGAACACACAGTACACAATTATTATACACCCTAATGGTTGTGTAGTTGTATACATACTGACTGATACTGAGGCGGGAAGTTGTCACCGCCATGAATGCTAATGTACGCGATAACATCTAACTTTTGACTGGAAATACATTATTTACGTACAGTCACGACTAGTTACAGAGAAAAGAAGTATTTATGACTAACAAGTATTTCCCGATACTTCATATGCGTAAACGAAATCCCGCGGCAACCGTACTTTTTTCTGCACTAAATAGTAGCCTATGTGCTAATCCAGCAGGCTTACTCCAATCGAGAATCGAATCAGTTCGATCTCAAAGGCTTTTCATATTTTATTTGGTGGATTACTTTGAATCTAACCAGGATAAGCGATAGACCAGTAACCTTTTGTACTCCCGACCATATCAATCGGCTGAGAATCAAAATAAACAAACGTCAATTTATTGGGGAGTATGCGGCACGATCGAATCTGTATCAAAATTGAATCAGTTTGTAGAGTAACGCCCCAGCATGTAAACTACTACCAGACTAAGGCCGTGTTTCACCAAGCAATGTTAAAGTTAATGCCATGTTAAACTACCATGCCATCTCATTCAATGTCAGGAAAAACGAGAAGGATAACATGATATTTAACATGGCGTTAGCTTTAACATTGCTTGGTGAAACACGCCCTAAGGGCGTATTTCACCAAGCAATGTTAAGTTAATCCTTCGTTAAATATCATGTTGTTCCTTTCGTAATTCCTATAAATGAATGAGAAGGCATGGTAATTTAACAAGCCGCTAACACTAACATGAAATCGGGACTAAGGACGTGTTTCGTGTTTCACCCAGCAATGTTACATGCGTTAGTGTTAACGGTATGTTAAAATACCATGCCTTCTCATTCATTGTTAGAAATTACTAGAGGAACAATATGATATTTAACGAAGGAGTATCTTTAACATTGCTTGGTGAAACACGCCCTAATTTGCTCAATTTTCACTGTTATGAGTGTTAGTGACTGTACCTACATTGTGTAAAGATCAGGTGTCATACGCACTCGGTTCATGTTCAAGACAACACTTAAATAGACGGAGATTAGGAATTGATAATAAACCCTCTTTAACCGACTTCAAACTGAGTGCGGTTATAATCCGAATCCGATCGCAACCTGTTTGAAGTCGGTTATCATTGATAGAGTATCTATTTGTCAAAGTTAACATGTTGTGGGTACAATTTTCAACTTATTACTTAGCTACTACTCACAAAATTCGTGTTTGTGATTCGCACATGAAAGATGAAACTTTCACATGATACCAATCCAAAAGTCACATTAACGCAAATCATGGAAAAATACTGACAAACATCGGCCAAGCACAATTTAGGAAGTGTTTCACCAATCAATGTTAAAGGTAACGCCATGTTAAAATACCATGCCATCTCATTCATTGACAGGAAATACGAGAGGGATAACATGATATTTAACATGGCGTTAACTTTAACATTGCTTGGTGAAACACGCCCTTAGACTCACGCATGAGTTTTCCGAGATTTTTGTCCGTTTCGGAGGGTTCCGTCCAAAACGGACAAAAATTATGTTTGTACCTACTTGTATGGGCAGCCTCAATTAAATATTTAACTTTATTTATACTACTTGTTCATAAATCGACTAACATGGATTCCGAAAATTTCAAATGTTACGATCAATGTGTTTGGTAAAGGATATAATACAGATTGGCGAATGGCAGCGGAGACTCAGAGAGCTAATTCCTATTAGGATTTTTTTATGAGCACGGAACCATAAGGGCGCGTCGCGGATTCCTGAAAATTGTGTCTTTATACTTACATTAGATTGTTATCAGCACACTTTGGGCTGGCGACGGCCGTTTATCAACGTCAAAACCAAGGCTGTACTTAACGTGGTTACATAGGCTGTAGCAAATCAATTACAGCAATTAGTGAAAGAGCTTTTTGTTTTTCAGTCTAGGTAATTATAATCCGCTCAGATTTCAGATTCAATGTAGTCAAAAATATTTTATACGGTTCATTTAAGCTGTCTATGGAGTATTAATTAGCAAAACAAAACAACTGCAATGTGCCGGAGAGTGTAATAAAAGATGTAATGTAGGTATGTTGTTTATTAGCTAACTTGCATTTACTAATATTCATACATTAAGAGGAAACACCACGAAATTTTTTCCATACAAAAATAGGGGTCTTGGGGATTTCTATTTCCTCCCTGGATAACACCTCTGGAGTAACAATTTTTTTCCTGAATATTTATGGATATTGTTTGTACGTCCCTATTTTTTCCTTATTTTAATAAATGAGTTATTTAAAGAGATATGGACGTTTAAAAACCTAAAAAAATGGCCAGACTCTCCGCTACGTTTAAATATCTAGGAAACAGATTTGACTACAATAAACAACAAAAGCAAAAAATAGGAACCTAGCTCAATTCTTTTTTTAGGTAATGCAGAAAAAAATATTTAAATCGGTTAAGTTTTGGAGGAGGAAACAGAAATCCCCTAAACGTCGATTTCTGGTACTTTTAATAGGTAATTTCAGTCCAAGTTGCAGTTGTCTCTATCGCGCTAGTGCTGTCTAGCTAAGGCACTGCGAGACAGCAATAGATTTTATAAATACCTATTTTGTATTTCTCTCAACCGTGGTGTTTCCTCTTAATGGGGATAAACACACACAACACAATTACTTAAATCAATGATAATATCTTACTTATGATAACTTACCTTAAGGTGTTTAAATTTTGTTTTAGTATTTCTTGGCATAGCGACAGCAGAAATACATTTGTGAAAATATAAATGCAGTCTAGCTATCGCGGTTCTTGAGATGTAACCGCCTGGCGACAGACAGATGGACAGACAATTAAGGCTTAGTAATAGGGTCCCTTTTTACCTTTTGGGTATGGAACCCTAATTAATTTCTGTTCGTTAGTTACGTAACACGTTAAAACTCGAGAACGGTTAAGCCGATTCAGCTGATTCTGTTATATTAAATAATTTTTTGAAATTAAAGGTTAAAACGTATATTTGAGGCGTGAGAAAATATTTAAATATTACGATGAAGATAGTAAAATCTACAATACCATACTATGTACTTAACTGTCCAGTTTTTTTAAGACGGAACGATGTCTGTCAGACCAATTAGTATTTTACAGAATAATATCCATGTAAAATAAAATGCAGTTAAATGTGTGATCAATATTCAGAAAATAGCATACCTAAATATATATCCCGAGGTATTTTTAATTACACTGTACGTGTACTTACGTACGTAAGACGTCACGGGCAGAGCGTGGGAGCCGCAGCGCGCAGCCTCCCGCATACAAATAATAAATGAACTTTACAATCTTTATGCTCGGCCATATTTCTTTTTTTTTATGTTCTAAAAAGTCTATTAAAGTTTAGATGGCAGGGCATACGCAACAAGAGCGTTTTTTAGCGTTTACTGCGAAAGTACTTAGAAATTATTATTGGCATTGGAGGAAATAGGAAATAAAAATATAATAAGGCTGTAATTTTAATTAGTGACAATACTTTAGGGTTTGATATATAGAGTTTACTGTGAAAGTACCAGCGCTGAAACAGTTACTTTTTAAAATTGTGGGAAATTTATCATGTTAGGTCATAAGTAAGTATGTATTTCAGCACTGGTAGTTTCACAGTAACCTCTACATAGGAGGCCCATACACATCCTAAAGTATTATAACTCATTTATTTTGCTTCTTGTCTATGTCTAAGATGTAGGTAACTAACAAGCCAGGAACCTCTACGTAGGGCTGCCCCGTCGTTTGACACGTGCCTTAACAGGAACAGGGTAGGTTTAGGTGTAGGTAGCTACAAAATATCTGCAACTGTTTTAGTTGTTCCAACGCGGGAATTAAACTTAGCTACTAGGACCTCCGTGTCCAGAGCCAAGCTGTCATAAGTAATAGTAATAGCTAAAACGGCCACGTTTGGAAGTTTTTATGAGAGTAAATAAACTATAGGATTTAGAGCTGTAATTAAATGCCAATAAATTAGTTTAACTATTTACTTAGAGTTTTAACGGATTACTTTTTTGATAAGATCTTTGTGTCGTTGTAAAATTTATTTTAAAAAGAGTGGCGCTAGTAGCGGTTATTCCTCGCCTGTTTTCCGCTCTGTTTTCATAGAAAAGCGTTGCCGTCTTAGAAAACCATCGCTTTAAATAAATAAATATTATCTTTATTTCTTAAATGATCAATTAGATTAAAAGGATTCCCCATTAAGTAAGGGATTACTTGTATTGAGGCAGTCTCGCTCATTCCCTTTGTAACATTCAGAAACTTACCTACAATGCTATGAAGTATTAAGTAGGTACACAATAATAATAAGTAGATTTAAAAAAAAACAAACAAAAAAGCACGCTTAATTGCATTGTCGTTGATCCTTGATATCTACGTCTTAAAAATTTCAAATTAATTATACTTAGTTCCGGAAATTGGTTTCAAATTGTGCTCAACATTTCGTTACGTACAACCCAAGCTTATAAAAGCGTGTTAAAAATAAGTTAGCTCTGGGATTCAGTCTCAATTCAGTATGTAGTGTGTATCAAATATTTTATTGAAGAACCCAGCCATAGTCCACTAAAGGTAATTCGGTCTTCGGTAGATAATAAAGTAAAAAGTAAACTAAATAAAAAAAAACTGGCACTCTAATATGTCCGGTGGTCTAGAATGGAACATAATAACTGTGATCGGGATCCATTATTCGACAGCCCATCTAATTATTTAATCTTTACTTCTTTGCGTCGCGCAGTGGGGTAAAATAGATCACGGAAATAATAAAAATATACACACGAAAATTGATTTTACCGACTCCGTTCATTCGTGACAAGTTTTCAAAAGGCGTGGGCTGCAGAACTTATTCCAATCTTCGATAACCAAAAAACTTGGTACGAATCTTGTCTGTAAAAATACTTTCTCTATTAATGTTTCATTTAACGGTATTATGCATATCTATATCTATATACTTATAATAAAACTCTAGAGAGGTCAATTCTGTACATTGAATATTTTTTCAAAATTCTTATTGGAGGATGATGGGTGATCGATACTGATGCCAAAAATGCAATCAATAAATTTTTTGTCTGTCTGTATGTGCACGCATGGAACAAAAACTACTGAACGGATTTTAACCAAACTTAGTACGATTGTAGTCCATACTCCTGAGCAGGTTATGTTTTATAACATAACGCTGGGACACATAGGAGCCCAGTAGTGACGATAAATTTGAAGTAAGTCGGAGGAATTGCGACGCGTGTGGACTGTGGGGTGTGCGGGACGCGCGGGGCGATCGCTTATCTACCTACACAGCAACGCGAAGCAACAGTATTTTTAACCGACTTTCAAAAAAGGAGGAGGATTCTCAATTCAACCGTATATATGTGTTTTTTTATGTTTGTTCGCGGATATCTTCGTCGTTTATGAACCGATTTTAAATATTGTTTTTGTGTTGTGTAGGGTATAATTCAAATTTGGTTCCATTGTCATCAAAATGCGGACGCCGCGACGCCCTCGAAATTTATAGGGACACTCATAGTAATTTTGTATTTGTTTCGAGTAACATAAGCATATCTGACTCAAAACATAATTTTAAAGCAACTATCAAGGTAATATCACTACTGCTTAGTCTTTGAAGATATTATACGTTTGGAAATCTCGACATCGCTTAAAGTACTGCAACTATTATTACAGTAGTCATCACCACCCCTGTCTTCACCAGATACTGAATTACTAGCGATTTATTTAGCCGTTAAGTATTTTAGAAATACGGTAGAAGGTCAAGATTTGATGATCTATACAGATCATAAGCCTTTAACTTATGCTATTTCAAAGGTCGGTAGCAATAACGAATTACCAAGACGCGTTAGGCAGGTAACTGCCTAACGAATGTTCGTAGTAAATTCGCTGATAAAAAGTAATTTTTATCAGCGAATTTACTACGAACATTCGTCACATTGATGGTGATAAAAATATCGTAGCGGATGCGTTGTCTCGCGTAGAGAGTATATCCCATTCAGGAACTTTAGACTACTCCGCAGTTAGCCGCGCGCAGAATGATGATGACGAATTAAAAAAGTTACGTCAAAATACCCGGTAGCGACATAGCCGTGTGGTGTGAAATGTCCACCGATCGAACTAGAGCTTATTTGCCTAAAGCATTTAGAAAAATCGCTTTTGAGAATATTCACAACCTCAGTCACCCCGAAATTTGTACCTCGCGAAAGCTATTAAAGGAAAGATTTTTCTGGGAAAATATTAACAGTGACGTAGGTAATTGGACAAAGTCGTGTTTGTCGTGTCAAAGAGCTAAAATACATCGACATAATAGATCAAAGCTAGGACATTTTCCGCTAGCAGAACGCTTTACACATATTCACGTTGACATCGTAGGCCCCCTGCCGAAATCCTTGCATGACTACAGGTATCTTGTTACAATAATAGATAGAGACCGGTTGGCCGGAAGCTTTTCCCGTTAAAGATATAACTGCTGAGACTGTTTCAAAAGTTATATTTGAAGGTTGGATTGTACGTTATGGCATCCCTCACCAGCTTACGAGTGACCAAGGGAGACAGATTGAAAGCAATATTTTTCAGCAGCTCATGAAATTTTTAGGTATTTATAAAACTCGTACCACTCCATATCGTCCCCAGAGTAATGGAATGGTAGAGAGATGGCACAGATCTCTCAAAGCCGCTCTTATGGCTAGATTGAATAGTAAAACTTGGGTTGAAGAGTTGCCTATAGTCATGATCGGACTTCGTGCTGCGCCTAGATCCGACACCGGCGTCAGCGCAGCCGAACTTACTATCGGTCAGTCAATGAGACTTCCTGGAGAATTTTTAAATCATAATATAAATTATAAAATATTAAATAAAAGTGAATACGTGGAAAAGTTGCGAAAAGTGATACGCGATCTCAAACCGAAACCGATATCACATAAGGATTCGGCCACGCTATTCGTACACCCGGAGCTAAATCGCTGCACACATGTTTTCGTTCGCAACGACTCAGTTTGGTAGTCGCTTCAACCTCCATACGATGGACCTTTTAAAGTTTTAGAAAGAAAGGATATATATAACTTATTTAATTCAGTTATCAGGTCGGAATACATATATTTCGATTGATCGTTTAAAACCTGCATTTACTAGTTATTATTCAAGTACTAATGAAAATGATAACCATACTAAGCAGGATAACTCGTCACAAGCGACAGCGGAAAGCGACTCGCCTGCCGCTAGCACGCTACGCGACACTACACGTAGTGGCAGATTAGTTAAAAAGCCCGTACGTTTCAATTTGTAGCACGTTGAAATACTTAGTGGTTTATTATATTCCTTTTATTCTTTCGATAACTTTACGATCGAACATTTTTTTTTTTTTACAAGATTAATATTTTATACAAGTTATATTTACATTATTTTACATTTTTATTAATCATGGGTAATCAGTCTACTAAAGATAAAATAGTTGTCAATCAATCCGAAGTTCAAGTGAATGAAATTCACAACGCGATGATAGCATCGTATGTCGGATGGGCAGTAGTGTTATTTCTGTTAGGCGTATTGTCTACCTATGTTCTTTGTCGTTACGGCATTAACCAGACGAAGAAGTGGCTGCTGGAGCAGGTCGAGTCCGTGCAGAACTCTACCATGTCTAACTTCTCCAGAGCCACAGCGAGTTTTCGTAAGGCTCGCAATACCGCCAAGCCGGCGCAGACCCATATAGAAGTCTGCTAGAGTGCAAAAGTGTTATAATATTTATGTTCGCGTTTGCGGTGCTGTGAAGTGAACAGTGTGAAGTTCATTTTAAGCACATAACTATAGATTGTGTTGTTTGTTTCATTTTTATATAGTAAAACATGTTGTTTGAATTATACTCTTATAATTATATATCGACACCTGCGAGTGTCACTTGCATGCATTTCATATTGCACTTATACATAACATAATTATAAGAATTATTTTATATGTTTGTAATACATGTATAAAACATGTAATAAAAAAATTTAAATTTTTGGGGGGAGTACTGTAACGTGCAGCGTATGCAGTTATGCACATATGCATTTGTATGCATGTGTGATGTAGCCTGTAGTGTCAGGTGCCCCGCTTAGTCTTTAAGACTAATTTTAAGTCCAGTTACAATTTAGTATCCGTAAGGGTATGTTGCCCTGCCGGCACCTATGTACCAATACCTATGTAATATGTATGCTTGATAATATAATATTATGAAGTCCGAAGAATAAAGTTTTATTTAACGACCACAAATATGGCACACTCTTACAGTAGGTATCCATATATACCATCATAACAACTAACAATATGATTGACTTAAACCGTTAATGCAGCGCATGCAACGAAGGTCCCCAATTGTGAATTGTTTGTGCGTTTAAACGCGCTTATCTCAAGAACTACTGGTCCAATTTGAAAAATTAATTATTTTTGTTATATGACTATTTATAGAGGAAGGCTTTAGGCTATAGGTATAACATTAGGCCGGCGACCAAAACCAGTCAGGCGTCGTCGTCGCCCGACGCCGACACCACGACGCCGACGCCAGACGCCACGACGCCGACACCCGACGCCGCGACGCTGACGCCCGACGCCGCGACGCTGACGCCCGACGCCGACGCCCGACGCCTTTTTCAAATCAGACCAGTAGTTCCTGAGATTAGCGTGTTTAAACAAACAAACAATTCACATTTGGGGACTATCGTTACATGTTATACATACGTTTAAGTCAATCAAACACCACGCGAACGAAGTCGCGGGCACAGCTAGTCTAAAAATAAAGCTGTAATTTAAATGGACCTTCCTATAGACTATAGATATTAACATCTTACTTAATGTGGTTGGTTTTATCAAACAATATTTTAGGTAGGTACATACCTACTGTACAATACAACACAAGGTGCGTTCTAGTTGCAAGGAAAAAAATTTTATCATATATCCTGTTTTTTATGTATGAACCTAGACCGAAAGAATGTGATTAAAATTTTCGTTAATTGCAACAGCTACTTGCGACTGGTTCTACAGTTCTATTTTAACCCCCGACAATAACAAGGTAACATGTCTGTCTCTGTGTGTCTTTGTTTGTGGCATCGTAGCTCCCAAATTTTGAACTAGTATTTTGTTTAAAAGCTGACGTGATCGCGAGTATTCTTAGCAGCTCGCTCACTGCTTACAAATCGGAGTCTACTTACTTTTTGTTGGTTTGTTATAGTTCCTGCCTGACGCAAATAAAAATAATAATAGGAGAATTATACTTTTATTAATCTCAAGTTATAATACAAAACATAGCTTCTGTTAGTACTATACATTTAGTTAATAAAATATGTACAAATATCGAAGTACAATCGTTGTGTGATAATAAATGTAACATAAAATTCCTGTCCTGATCATTACATATTTTTTACGTAAACAATAAACGATGTTTTACAACATGAAATAATATTTAACAGAAAGTTAGTCGCTGAGCCGTCAAACGTGGCACGGAACTTTAGTCTATGAAATATCGTGCCATGTGTCATGGCTCAGATTATACATTGTAGAAGAGTAAACAGATTATAGAATATTCTCTTCTCGATGACTTTTGTGATTTCGTTTTCTTCATCTCTCTTCCACAGAAAACTGACGATCATTAAAGATTATTAAGAAGTATTAGTATTGTAAAACTTGCTTCATTTGAAGCACCGACATCAGACTATACAAAGTAAACACATAAGACACAAGTTATATAATTTGAGCGTGTAGTTAAACTTCTTCGAGTGTGTTCAAAGTTTAGGCTGCTTATCCACCGGTAATGTGCGAGGAATGTTTTTTCAAGAACCAATAGAGTAATAGTGCTAGGAAATGAAGCAATTCTATTGGTTCATCATCCTCGCATATTGCTGTTGGAAAAGCAGCCTTAGGCCGCTACCTCACGCACAGCGGCAAGCGGAGCGGGCGCCATAGGCACCGCTTGTCAAATGCTGACTATGACGCCCGCGTGCGCGCCGACGGTTTGAAGCAGCGGCCTTAGGTTTAACTTGAAACACAGAAACTCAATGCCTAATTAAAGTTACACATGTTATAAACATCTCGGAAAAAATATTTGTAAGTAATTAAATGTATTTTGTAAGGAAAACAATATTTACACATATTTTACATTATACATTGAACATACATTATTTTTTGATGTTGCACGCCATTTAGTTTGCGTTACCACTGACGCGGAGCGGGGCGGAGAGGAGCCTGGCGGTGCCTAAATTGACCAATCACTATGCTCGAAATCTCCGCTCCGCTTCCACGAAAACAGCACAAGCATAGTGATTGGTCAATTTGGGCACCGCTAAGCTCCTCTCAGCACCACTCCGCGTCAGTGGAAACGCAACCTTATAGTTGCCGAACGCTGCCATGTAATGAATGCCAGTATCGTGACATAAATTCCCAAATCAACAGTCACCTTCATGCTGCTCTATAACTGACCCAGTACGACTTTAATGTCTATATAACCTGATTATATTACATCAATGCATTATTCCAGAAGTCACATCTGAACATTGTCTTTAGAGAAGGACTCGTAAACAGCGAAGAAACATTATTATTTCCTAAGATATTAATCAAATATACTGTAATTACACCCATATACATCAATGACATTTTTATTTATTCCTCTAGTACATTAATTATGTTATGGCTTAAATTAGATACCTATAGGTAAACTAATTTAAAATAAATAGAGAAAAAATATTCGAGTTAAGGAAAAATATAATCCAAAACTTAAATCTAACATCAATCTCAGTGACCAACTAACAACTTAGTTACAAATTAAATAAAGAATATTTTCGAGATTAAAACGTGTCAGAAAGGTCAAGATATCTCATGCTTTAAAATATAAAGAACTTACTTTGATATTGTACATAATATTTATTCTTAAACATTTGTATAGTTCGTCCCTGATAAATTTAACGTAAAGTTAAACAAACCAAAACATCAAAATTTTCACTTATTCACTTACTGTACACACTTACCAACAGTTGCACAGGCATATTAAAGGATCATACTCATTATCCAATACATTTTATATCAATTAAACAATAATTAACTTATTTAAACATCAAATAAAAAAAATAAAAATACGCTATTTTGACACTGCCGAGTGTAGAATATAGTCTATGGATTAATGTAGCCATCAGTAATCATTGCATTAATATTGGCCAATTGGCATCACTGACTTATCTATGGTTGTGTCAAAGACGGCTTTGTTTACGTTTTGGTTAAATTTATCTCGGACGTACTATAAGAATATAAACAAGACAAAAATTGTGTCTCTCTTTCAACTACCCAGCAAGATATAATCGGACGCCCGGAATAAAAAAACGGGAATAGAATGTGTTGCTCTCACAATATATTACGTTAGATATGAGTTGTCGCCTATAACATGTAATACATGTTAAGGTGCGATTCCACCAGTGTTCTGAACTGTTGCGAACATTGTGCGTAACAAATTTTTGTTCCGGTGGACTCGCTAACGCAACATTAACAAATTGGAACACATACAAATTGCACAGCTGGAATTCTGAAAAAATGTTGGCTAACAAATGTTCTGAACACTATTTTGGTGGAATCGTACCTTTACGTTGCGCTGGCTACGAACAACAATCTTCTTTAACCAAAAACATGTTAACAAATTTGAAATTATAACATTTAATAAGTTTAAAATATGATTATATTATTCATTGACAAGTAGCTATTTTTAGATAATCTGAGATGAATAAACTAAATAATGAATGTAAGATGAAAAATTAGATTTTAGACCTGCAGTTAGGTAATAAAGGCTGCATGCAGTAGTTACTTCACAGTTAGGATTCACAAATGACATACAATAAGTAATCTTAGTATGCGACTGGCTCAAAACATAAAAAAACTCTATAACTAAAACTATTACTAACAGGTACAAAACGGTTTTACTTATAACAGAGTATTAGTAAAAAATTAGTATAGCAGTACCGTTGATAAAATACTACATAAATCTATCGAAACTAAATCAAATTTTTACAAAATAAGTCAGACATGTCAATAGCTGTTATCTCGTTCCGTTATAAACAATATTTAGAAATCAGCAACAACTATTTTTTAATAAGATAGCTAACAAATATTGTATATTCAAATTCTTTCCAAAACATAGTTATTTTTTAATTAAATATCTACATTTTATTATTGTTTGTTTTAATACTGAAGTATCAGTTTTCATCGACACTATTCTTTGTATATGATAAGCACAGTACAGAGTAAAGCGATGTAACCACTTTCAAATTGATTGTAAAATAATACAATAATAATGTGCATTGATTTGGAAAAAATAATAAAAAAGTTTCTACCTTTTTTGTTGAGTTGCTATAATGTATAAATGTTAATGGGTGACATTTAGGTTCATTTTATTGTGTGGTATGGCAAAAAAATTTCAAAGAAATATTAAACCATACAAATCGCTGCGAAACAAAACTTTACACCTATACATAACACCTATATAATCTTTCAACACTTATTTAATACTGTTAAATTTCCAATTAAATTGAAATTTTTAAAAAGGCTAAGAAACATCTTCTATGAAAATTATTTACCTTGAAATTCTTATAATTTATTTTAACTTGTATCTGTATTCTGTACGAGACTCGCATGAAGATCTTTCTAATCCAGTGTACTTTACTTCACTAAACGTTGGCAATTCCTACTAAGGGGGCATATGCAAGAAGAACATATTGAAACATATAGAATGCTTTAGCACCGAAACAACAAAATATTATAATAACCTACAAAAAGATTAACAGTTACTGTGCGAGTGTGAGAATCATTGTTTTATACTTATCTATTGAGTAACACTTAAATATCATATGCGAGATGAGTTGCTTCTAATTAAAGTTTATTAAATATCTCTTTTCTATTAGTTGCTTTAGTTTAGATAAACGTTTAATTTAACATAAACCAATGGTTTTAATAAATATCTCTTTTCTATTAGCTGCTTCAGTTTAGATAAACATTTAATATAAATTGTTTAAATGTTAAAACATTTAAGCCATTGGTTTTAATAAATATATCTTTTCTATTAGCTGCTTTAGTTTAGATAAACGTTTAATTTACCATAAACTTTGGTTTTAATAAATATCTCTTTTCTATTTTCTTAGTTTAGGTACATGTTCAATTTAATATAAACCATTGGTTATAACTTATAACACATATCTCTTTCTATTTGCTGTCTTAGTTCACATGTTTAATTAAATATAAACCATTGGTAAAATGGCAATTTGAAGCAGCTAGAACGACTAAACCGCATCCTACCAAAACATATAAAATCCTAGCTACAATTTTAAAATTACTTTAAAATTTCAAATTCGAGTACCAATCACTTTAGTCGAAATTTCTTCTCGTTTGACTGAATCCACCAACTATTGCTGGTGGATTATAATACCGACGAAATTTTTTATTTACATATGATAATGCTTAATTTCGCGTATAGTTTTAATATTTTTCTAATATAATCTTAGTAGTAATAATCTTCACAACACCAAACGGTAATACAATTTTAACATGGTACGTATTACATATAGGTACAGTTATTTAAACTCAATTGTGCGCACGATGCTATGTTTGCGAGCGTTTGTAAATATACAGGTTTTATTTGTGTGACAGTGACGCGATCCAGTGCCCGGATGCAGCGCGGTGTGTGAGGAAAATATCATACGTTATACATACATAGCGCCGCAAGCATCGTTGAGGTGAGATATCTAGAAGTATCTTAATAAGGTACATTTTAAAGTTGTATTTTTGTATATTCCGGCAAAACAAACAATTGCTAATCGTTTTTTACGATGAGGCATCCAAACACTCAAGTAAATTTAAGTTACAGTTAGGTTTTTAGTGTATACCCTTATTTGGGCCTTGAGGGGCAAGGCGGGGCGGGTCTGTGAGGGCGAGGCGTCGATTCGTACACCTCGTCGTACAGACGAGCTGATGTAGCCTCGTACCGAGTTGGCCCCTGCGATGGACTGGGGGCCTCATACCTAACGGCGGCCTCGTACCGACTCGGCCCCTGAGATTGACTGGGCGTCTCATACCGACCGGCGGCCTCGTACCGACTCGGCCCCTGAGACTGACTAGACGCCTCGTATCGCCCGGCAGCCTCGTACCGACTTGGCCCCTCGCCGATCTCGCTGTATATATTACTAGCAACACTAGCCGTGTCATGCACCTCGTCGTACATAGCGCTAGTTGACGCGTAGTTCGAATAATAATTCACATTCTGATACTTCAGAGCGGAGTAGTTCTTGGAATTTTCCGTGCATTCGAAATTTCTCAGCTTGTCCCCCTCCTCGTATTTTGGCACGTATATATTTTTCTCGTAGTTATTGCTTCGATTGGTTTTGGACGATTTCGTGTAGTAATCTTTAGTTTCCAATATGAGCTGCTGTTGCGCCGGATTCATATCGAAATTGCTGTAAATTGGGAACTCGTTGTAATCCTGGCTCGCGTTTTGTGTCGTCGCTTTTTGAGTCTGTGCATAGTTGCTTGTGGTTGCACTTTGCACATTATTACCGTAAATATTATCACTATTAGTATTCTTAGTTCTGAGATTCAATGATTCGGATATTCGATCGTCTAGGGACATTTGTGCGAATGGTTTCACGTTAAAATCGTTCGAGTACTGTGAGCTGTTATTAGGTGTTAAGTCTTGTAGGGTTGATGAATTATTCACACTGTTGTTGTATACCTGTGTGTCTGTGCCGGTTGTAGGATTTGAGTATTTAAGAGATTCCTCGATTGCTAATTTGATTTGATCGTCGAAATCGTAGTTCGGTCTTTGGTCTTTTGTGTTTTGCCAGATATCGTTGGTGTCGAACGGGTCCGGCTGTGTTGTGTTTGTATGACTAGATATATTCAGATTGTCCAAGGATTTGGCACCGTATATATGTGATTGCGTGTTCTGCGCCTCCGAGCTCGTCGTCGGAAGACTTTCAACACTTTGTTGGCCCCAATCTAGAATCACGGTATCGTGTTCTGAAAAAAATACATATCCGATATTATCTGCTAACAGTACAGACGACAACGCAAAGTAAATCTGTGATATAGTAAACCTTTTAAAACAACATTTTTCCATTTTTTACTAAAAGATGGGTCCATGCGAGTTTCTTACGCCGGTTCTTCTCGACGGGCTACGGTTGAACCGGTAGCCATTTTTGGCAGTACCAAGTTTGTGTTAGTTTGTGGTAGAAAGTTTTTTTTATTATTAACTCTGCGCATGAAGTGCAATGAGACAATATTAAGTAAATATTTTTATTAACAAGGGTGTATACCTGTGCATATCTAATTATTATCTACAGGACTTTTTTAATTATTTTCCTATAAATATTTATGTTGAAAAATTTGTCTCTGTCGTATGGTTTATTAACGGGCAAAAAAATATCTTCATTTCGTTCACATGTTTGGAGAGCCACCCCTGAATACAAATTGTAATTATTTTATTGTGTCAGACGGCGATATACAAAATATTTGTATACTTATTATTAATGGACGGAGGACAGACGGACGGAGGGACAGAGCGAAACTATAAGGGTTTCTTGTATTTACTACGGAACCCTAAATCGAAAAATCGTATTACCTAATTCCGGCACATCAATAGGCTCGTCCAGGATGGAGTGCGCGTTGGGATCCGTGGCCTTGCTCGGCGACCAGTAGAAGTTCGGCATCGGCGGCATGTCGATATCGATCAGCAGGTCCTCTCTCACTGTGAACACACAATATTCACCATTATACAACGTGTAAAATAAATCCCATCAAAAACATATCTTGTAAAAAGTGCGATGTCTCGCAACTAAGACAATCTTTTGCCGTAAAAAGTGATGAGATCCATGTGATGCTAAGCTGGGGTAAGTCGGTTAATCTAACAACATCTTATAGTGATCATATCAATATTGTTAAAAAATTTTCATGTTTTGAATAAATAAGTAGATTGACTTGGCAATGTAGGACAATTCTAAAAGTGTTAGTATCTAACCTATTTGGAAATAAAATATTTTTCATTTTCATTTACATTTTCAATCGCATGAAAACACAATGTATAATATATTACCTATCTCACAAGTCATAGATATTAAATCAGATTGTTTAGTGCGTATTGATTTATGAATTTGAAATTAGTCATAAATAAATTCTAAGAGTTATGTTTTATTCAAAAAGTAGCAAACATTTGTAAGATTCACGCCCGGTTTCTGAAAAGCCGATCTAAGTGTCGATCAGCTAATCTGAACGCTGACTAGTTATCATTACTCACAACAACTTTCACTATGTTGAACATGGACCCGTTTAAATGAATCTCTGTCGTTTTCGTTTATGAAGTTGTAGGTATTTGAAGTGTCTGCTCGCAGTGTTGTCGACACACCATCCTAATATCGAGGGATATATTAGCTAAATAAGCGTCTCACCTTGGCTCATGCTCTTTGAATAAGTGCTGCGGACAGATCTCGGGACACATGGAGTGCTGGTGTTTCGCAGCTCCGGTTGTAGCGACGCTCTGTCGTTAATGAGCTTGTTGTAGTTGAAGTGTTTGCTGGCAGTGTTACCGCCGCGAGTCGAAGACGGCTGCGTAGACTCGATCGTTCGTCGCTTTCGAAGTTGTATCTCGTCTTCCGTAGTTCCATTCGAAGGTGGATTTGAATCTGTAAGCAATGGAGTTGAATTTGTTAGGATGTTAATAGTTTAGAAATTTGATTGAAAGAGTTATATAATGGTGTTAGATAATTAATAGATGAACAAATTAACTCAAATAATCGTTACTCTGAGAATATTTAAAATAAATTGAAGTTATTTACTTCATTATTACGAATAGGAAACGAGTATGCTACAACTGTTCTATCACTTAATCGTACTGTTAAAAACAAATCTTTAGATATAGGTACCTGCTAATTCGTATAAGATTGTGGATTACTAACATACAAACCTTACATCTAATCAGAATAAACAAGTCCTACCCTAAATAGCTTTGATGGTATAGGGCGCGGTTTCCTGCAATGAACTTGACTATTGATATTCGATGATAAAACACGATAGCAAGTCATACGAGTAGGTATCAATAAGTAATGGCTGGCTAGAGGCTGTATAAGGTGCGTTCACGTTAAGTAAATAACGTTATTAACGAAAATGTCTATCGCAATCTGTTTTTATGTATGAACTTAGACAGAAAGAACTAGGAAAGTAATTGAAAATTTCGTTTAATAACCTTATTCCCTGGCTGATAAAAATTTATTAGAACATTTTATAACATAGCTCCAGCTTTTTTTTTTGTTTATAATGAAAAAAGTACCGAAATAGGTTAAGTTTTCTCGTACTTTTAATAGGTTCAGTTTAGGTTGCAGCTGTCTCTATCGGTTTGATCGGGCAGTTGCGAGACAGCAATAGACTTTACAAATATGTATATGTTTTGCATTTCTCTAACCCGTGGTCCTCTTAATTAGATTTTGACAAATATCAATTATGCACATAAACATTTAAATTTCAATGATTTTGGATCAGCGACCATTTATGCCATTTAGGCCAACCTGAGATCTCGATCTCAGGTTGGCCTAATAATACTCATCTATGCTTAGATAGGACCTACAATAAATTACGAAATTGTGTGCGTTTTTCTATCTGCTACTTCTTTAGGTTTTGACTGCTAACTGCACTCGACGAAAACGACATAGGGGCAGTTATTACCCAAAAAAAAAATACCGCCTTGAGTCTGTGGGAAGCTGTATAAGCACCGCTGACAAATCTTAGTAAAATATATCTATACTAATATGATAAAGCGGAAGAGTTTGTTTGTTTGTTTAAACTCACTAATCTCAGGAACTACTGGACTGTTTGGAAAAAATCTTTTTTTGTTGGATAGTCCATTTATAGAGAAAGGCTTTAAGGCTCTAAAACATTACGCTGCGACCAATAGGAGCGAAGCGTCAGTGAGAAATGTTTCAAAAACGGGGAAAATTATTCACATTTGGGGACTTTCGTTGCGTGCGCTGCATAAACGGTTTAAGTCATACAGAAACCACGCGAACCAAGTCGCGGGCACAGCTAGTATAAAATATATTATGTTGTGTGTACAATGAATGTGTACAATATGCATATTATATATCTGCTAGTTTTATGCGGTAGGCCATTTTTAGGCCACCAAAGTACGATAAAAATGTGTAATTCTTTTAGTCATTGAACTAATTCTTGCGAATTTTTGATATTTTTAACAATACAAAATGGCTGATATCATTCACTTTTTGTGGGCGTTTACACCTGCATATTATAAACTTTAAACGGTAAAATTCCATTACTCGTGCTGTTTATCGGCCCGTTTCGATAAACAATCCACAGCTAAAAGTTAAGAGTTAAACTGTGCAAGCGATTGCTGTCACAGGGTTTACCTATATTTCATAGGTTATTGAAACCGGCGTTAGTGTTCAAAAAATTCAGTTCACAATAATACACACAACTTTTATTTACACTTTTCCACTTTATTCCGTTTTTACCCGACTTCGGCGAAGCCAAAAGGAAGGGTAGTGATTTTGGCAGTCTATGTATGTATGTATGTATGTATGTTTGTATGTTTGTATGTATGTATGTATGTATGAATGTTCCCTCGTATCGGTTAAACTACTGGTCCGATTTTAATAAATAAGGTGTCAATCGATTCGTAGTAATCCCGCGAGTAACATAGGCTATATAATTTTTCAAAAAAAAAATTGATTTTGAAAATTATACCTCATAAACTATCTCAAAAATAAATTTAATTAAGATAATTGTATCGTGTTTGGCATCAAAAGATAAGTCTTGGCAAGCACATTACAAATATGTATTTAAATATTTAATCTATTGGTATGTTTTATTGTTAAATTCAAAATAAACGTTTTAAATGCGGTCGTACGAATAAAATAAAATAAAAATAAAAAACGTTTTATTTCCAAATGAAACTTACAAAGTTATTTTCGGAAAGTCAACAAGAAAAACAAGCTACTTATGGAGTAGGAGTAGGAGTTATTTAGTTACTTTCTATGTGTTAATTTAACGTTAGTTTAGTGAAAATATAATGTTATAGTTTATGTGGAAACAGAAAAATGTAAAATAAAATAAAAGTTAAAAAAAACTATAACCCGACTTCGCAAAAAAGGGGTCTAAAAAGGCTGAAACAAGAAAATAATTCAATTTTAAATACGGATATGCATAGGTACAGATATGGTCAAGGTAGAGCCGTGGTCGTACCCGCTATTGGGATTGTATATTTCAACAGCAGACGAATATTATAGATTTGTTTAGCGGGTACGACCACGGCTCTACCTTGACCATATGTGTACCTATGCATATCTGGATTTCAAATTTAATAATTTTCTTGTTTCAGCCTTTTTAGACCCCTTTTCTGCGAAGACGGGTTATAGTTTTGTTTTACTTTTATTTTATTACAAAATAACACGACCTGTTTCGATAATCATCATCAGGTGTTGATCAGACACCTGATGATGTCACCAAACACGTAATATAGTGGAAAAGTGTAAATTACAGTTGTGTATTATTATTGTGAACTTGAATTTCCATCAAGAACAGTATATTCAGTCAGTTATAAGAATTCAGTTAACGACGGATAGTCATAGAACGATGGCAAAGTGAAGGACAGAATATTATCATGCTATTATTTAATGAGAGATTACTCATGTCTTCTGAAACGTCAACGGAAAATACGTTTTTTATCCGCCTACATTTTCTATACCTTTATAAAACATTGCCTCTCATTTATTTACCCATTACTTTGCAATATCTACTTACATTATTATTTATAACACGATTCACGCGACTGCTTATCGATTCATTAACATATTACAACTATGACGAGGTTTCTGCGTTGTTTATTTGTTATTACGTGTACACACCGAGATTTTATGTTGTAATTTAGTTATATATAATAATATATTTTATTAAAATAATTATATATATAATAAAACCTCTTGATGTCTCAAGCCTGGTCCTAGCAATAACAGTATAGAAAAAAAAGGTTCAGACTAAGTAGAGCATACTTTATACATCGTTATAATAGGTCCCACGCCGATCGTGGTGCGAGTGGCCGTTGAAACCAGTCCAGTCATTTTATAGCGCCATTTTTGTGTGCGAAGTACACAAGGACATATTCTGTGTCTCTTCCTTTTAATTTTATCGGCATTATCCTAAGCAAACATGAAAACAACTATTTTAGGGTACCGTAACCGAAGGATAAAAACGGGACCCCATTCCTAAGACTAACTGTTCGTCTGTTCGTCCGTCTGTCCTGTCTGTCACCAAGCTGTATTTCACAGCTTGGTGACAGACAGGACAGAGGCGAAGATCGGTGAGAGCTAGAGATTTGAAATTTTAACAGATAAGTAATAATAATAATATTAATAATAATAATATCTCTGGACGCTTCACACCACGTCAATCTGGCCCCGTGCTAAGGTATGAACCAGGAACATTGAAAACTTTTTGTTCCCTCGGCGGGATTCGAACCCGCGACCTCTCGCTCAATCACCAACGCGCTCAACCACTGCGCTACAGAGGTCGTCGAATGTATTTCTACTAAAAATAAAATAAAACAAATATTCAAGGGGGCTCCCAAGTCCCAGATAACAAACGTAATTTTTTTGATCATTTCGTACGGAACCCATCGGGCGCGTGGCCAAATCGCACATTGCTTTTTTAACTATTTTTCCCAAACCACTGGACCACGGAAGCATTTTTATACGTAACTGTCGAGTAAGACTAGATCTTCGTTAAATTATAAATCAGTGACGGCTATTACAAGCGTTACAATCCAATGATAGCGTGCGGTACGTAGTAGGTACGTCATAATAGATATACGTATCTAATTACCTATGCGTGTGCACACTGTTCGTTATGTATGTTCTGGCCTCTGGGCCCCTATTCTCAAGCCTCGAACTTCAAAATCAAAATATTTTAATTCCAAATGAAACTTAACAAGCTATTTTTGGAAAGTCAACAAAAAGGCTACAAACATACAATCGAAATGAAGTGCGTTTCGATTGTATGTTTGTCCTCTTCGCAGCCGCTTTGCTGAACGAGCGAGACAGAATCATATTCGAAACGAAATTTGAGCTCGAGAATTTTCGAGCATTAGTGAAACTGTATCTTAATCTAATCTTTTAAATATATTTTTAAGTGTTTTTCAAATTAAATACCATTTATTTCATAGGCCCATATTATAAATACTTTACACACTAACATACATATTTTTAAATACTACACTACAATACACGTGTCGGCAACGTGTAACGCGCTTCATTCCGGAGTCTCCCTTGGAACCTCCGATAGACCACACCCGTCGGCCAGAACTCCTCCGCCTCAAAGGTTGACAGTAGATGCGTCGGTACACTCACCACAAAGGAGCTGAAGCTGACCTTGTGGCGAGACCCCAGACGCTCAACCCTGAGGGGAGGGCCGTCTTCTTCCGGGTGTAGTCCACGACGTCCTTAACCTCCATGGACCAGGCGTAACCCCTACAGCGTTCTTTGATTTTCGTTACATTAGTAGATAAGTTGTATTTACTACTTTGTTATGTGTATACTTTAATCGACTACTATTGTAGTTTTATAATCTGGAGTTAACGGTGCTGGCTACACGATTAAGTGGATTGTTCTTATTGTAATACTTTTATTGTAAAAAATTATTGTGTTAGCTGTTTGTTGACTCAAATAAAATAAAAAATAAGTTAGCGCTGTCCATCACTTTGTTTGAGGTTAATCAAATTATACTCATTACAGCACGCAGTTTAGTACAAGGCACATTACCTAAGTATATAAAACAAAGGATCCGAACCGAACGCCTATTGAGAAATCAACAATGACTATAATCGAGGTCGCAGGTTTGATTTCCGCTGGGACATTGTTACAACAGTTAACAGGTATTTTGGTCCTGATTTCTGAGCACCTGATATTGATCTCTTATAACTAATTAGAAATAATATAAATAAATATAAAAATAGTTTGGTTTCATAGTTATTAGGCTGATATTTAAGTCCTCACAATAGCACAGCCAACTATAATGTTGGCCTGCAAAAAACTACTCCAGCAAAAGGGCAATTCCAAGGGCCAATGATGACTTTTTTATTTTATTTTTGCTTATTTGAACACAAAATGTATATTTTCGTTTATTTACTTTATTGAACTCCGTCTAAATACCAATAATTTATTATGCGATAAAAAAGCAATTAACAACTTTTAACATAACCGCCTGTTATTAAGGTCCAAATTCGTTTAGACGATTCTTCAACGAATCTACAAGGTGTAAAATAAATGAGTGATAATACTTTGGGGCTTTAGGGTGTGTATGTCCCTCCTATGTAGAATTTACTTTGAAAGTACCAATGCTGTAACACTTACTTTCATGTTCCTATGAGAAATGAGCCGACACCATAAATTTGCCCATACGATAATTAAAAAAAAGTAAATCTTTCAGACCTTGTACTTTCACATTAAACTCTATATACGGGATCCATACACACCCTAAAGTATTATCACTCATTAATATTATAGCCTTTTTTTTCTCGAGGGGAAATGCGTTGCGCATTCCCCGCAACCCCGGGGGAGGGTCGCGAGGTTATGTTGGACCCAGTGCTCGCATTGAGTTTTGGTAAACTACTACTACTAAAACCCCACGATGTCTCTCTTCACGCTTTTTGGCGGAGCCATGGTAACTGCTATACCACCACATCCCCGCTGGCGTATTGTCTCATCGGGCATCATCTTATTATTATTGACTAGCTGTTCTCGCGTTTTTGAGTGATTTAAGCCGTTTATGCAGCGCACGCAATGAAAGTCCCCAAATGTAATTAAATTTCCCCGTTTTTGCAACATTTCCCACTGACGCTTCGCTTCTATTGGCCGCAGCGTAATGTTATATAGCCTTAGCGCGTGTTTCACGAAGCAACGTTAAAGTTAACGCCATGTTAAATATCATGTTAGCCCTTTCGTATTTCCTGTCAATGAATGAGATGGCATGGTATTTTAACATGGCGTTAACTTTAACAGTGCTTGGTGAAACACGGCCTAAAGCCTTACTCTACAAATGGACGATCCAACAAAAAAATAATTTTTCAAATCGGACCAGTAGTTCCTGAGATTAGCGCGTTTAAACAAACAAACAAACAGACTCTTCCGCTTTATAATATTATTATACAATTATAGATGACTGCCATCTTTCTTCGCCAAGAGTTCCCCGGACATTAGGGAGCTCAAGCCCTCTGGATCCTGCGGCAGACGGCAGCCCCCAGCGGTACCGTCTTCGCATCCATTCACGGCATTAATATTATAGTCTGTACGTCGTCATAGAATGAATCATTGGTCGCATCGTATACGTCAAGGTCACAAGTTACTTTCGTTTATGAAAGCGATACAGCAATAGAAGTGTTACTGTGTTACGTGGCTTATTAGTCGATATTATGTAACACAATCGTAATACGCACGGTAACGTAGTAATTCGCCGTCTCCGTGGTCCCAGTGGTTAGTACTTGGATTGGCTTGGGTTCAATCCCCATGTAGACAACGAATAATGTTGTTTTCAAGTTTAGTTAGGACACTGTGTGACAAGAAAGATAATCCATGCGTCGGATGAGTTTCGGTCATGCGCCTGTTCCCGACAGTCGTGTCGGCCATCCGTCTCATAACCCATAGCAGTAAAGAGAGTGATCTTATGTTGAGCACTAAAATAACACTTGAGCACTAAAATAACTCTTTCGTTTACAACGAAACCGACTACCATCACTGTAATAAAGCTTTTATTCACTACTAGCTGACCTGTGCCCACTTTGTTGGACATACAAACCGTTTAAACCTTCCCTGGACTTCCACGAATATTTCAAGACCAAAAATAGAAGAATCAGTTCAGCCGTTCTCAAGTTTTAGCTAACAAAAGTGACTAACGAACAACAATTCATTTTTATATATAAGAGAGAAAAGAAGTAGAAGACAGAATAGATAAGATAGAATATAGATTACAGTAGATATACGAGTGTAGATGAAAGGACAAAATGGACAAGTGCGATTCAAAAGAGTGCGTGAACCGCAACACCGTCCTTGAAGTCATGTAAAGTGTTTGACCCCTTGTTTATCGAGGTGGAAAACCAAATATTTTATTTAACATTTTATTGCACACAACATTTACATGGTAGACAATTAGTTATTACACTCGCGTCACTAATATATAAAGTGAAGAAAGGTTATAACATTAAACTGTGTACTTTGCAAGCTATATTAAAACAAAAATATTAATTTCAATTCGAAAATAAAATCGATAATACTCTGGAAAATATAATATTATTAATTTTTTGGTTTTCCAATATGATCATTGATCAGTATTCAGAAAAAAGTGCCCCATACATCATCTGCCACGAACATTGTGGGGAAGCGAGTTCCACGTTTATATTTAACTAGCTGTGCCCGCGACTCCGTACGCGTGGAAAAGTAATTTAGGGCAGTGTTATAATAAATCTGTTTTAAAAATATTTTTAGTTATAAAAACTGTCGTCGAGGTATTTAAAAAACTACTTTATGTTGACAATTCCTACTACCAGCTTGACAAACGACCGTTTACAATTACTATAATGCGAACGGGACTACTTGATAGTACGCTCACATACACGACGAATATCTAGTAGCGCCGCAGCGACTGCAGACGATGATCGTTTCTACGCCGACGCTGCTGGTGTGGCGACAATGATGACAGCGCGCCGTAAAATTTTGCGGTCTTTTAGCCTTTAGGTGCGTAAGTCCGACTCGCACTTGCCCGGTTTTTTATTTATTAATAACCAAACACTTACTTCACTGTTAAAGTACTGATTTTATACAGAAAAATAGCAAAATATAGAAAGTCCCAAAAGAAAGAAAACAAACCTAAGTTTTACCTAACATAAAAACCATTCCGTCCATAATAAAAACTAAGAAATAAAAATATCAAGAAAAACATAAATCTATCTTATATTGACATAACTTTTTTAGATTAACTGTAAACACAATACTTATGTTAATCAAAATTCTATGTATTATGCAGTTATCGAATACATAATTTGGACAAAGAAGACTATAAAAATGTACAGTAATAGACAATAGTAGGCTGTAGTATGAATTTTAACGGACGGAATGAGAACTATAATATACAATGCAAAATAATATTATACATTGCTAATGATGCACGCTGAGTATAACTCTCGGATAACGTATTGTATTAATGTAGGTACCTACTCAACTTTGCTATAATTATATTAAAAGTACGGCATTTGGCGTATAGATGTCGCTATTATGGTCTGCTCTGCATCGCGCTATCGCTTGTAAGATAGATTTGTATATGAGAATACTCTATCAATATTATGATATTTGGCAAAAAAACCCATAATAATCTGTTAAAGGCTAGAATTTCAAAAGGTAACTCGATTGGAATCGAGTTGTATCAACAGTTTTCCCCTGTAACACAGTTTAGTAACTATCAAGATGTTTTTTAACGTATATATTATAAAATAGAAAAAACAAAAAAAAGAGCAATATATTTATGAAAATCTTAAAACTGTTTTTAAAATTCCGTACCTCAAAAGGAAAAAACGAAACACATATTATAAGATCATTTCCATGTCCGTCTGTCTGTCAAGACCCTTTTACTCAGAAACGCGTGTAGGTATCAAAATGAAAATTATATAAAATACTCAGGATACCTACTGTTCCTTGAAGCAGTGAAAAAATCAGACTTCTTAGCCAATGCAACCAAAAGCAGTCGCTTAGGTATGTCGCTAATTTTCGTCATTTTCGACACTCGTAAGGGAATCAAAACCTAAAGGTTACTTCCCGTGAACTCAAAATCATAAAGTTTGAAACCAAGCAACGTCTAAAACCATACGTTTTTAGTAACATTATATACCTAGATAGTAAAAATATTTAGATTTTTTTAAACTTAGTACCGTTTGTCATGAATGTGTATAATTGAAACTTATAACAAATACTTAGGTCTCTAATATATTCAAGCTGTAACCAAATCAAAATTCTATGTCAATCAGGTTTGTATGGAGCTATCGGTGCGCAAGTCCAACTCGCACTTGGCCGGTTTTTATTTATTTACTTATTACTAACCTACGCTAACAAATATGTATACAGTACCTACTTATCACAAAGGATTTTACACTAAAAGTACTAACTGATTTTATACAAATAACTTTCGTAATAAACTCAAGAAAAAAAATCTTACATTAAAAATATTACACAATACCTAGCAAGCCTAAAACTAACAAATAAAAGTCACCCCCGCGGCCCCGGTGCGTTTGCTGCGAATACAATTTATAGTGGCGCGGCGCGGCGCGGGCGGCGCGCGGCTCCCGGACCCGGCGCGCGCTTCCTACAAACGTCCAGCAAAAACGACATGATCTTTTAAAATTGTCATAACTTTTTTATTTTTGAACCGATTTACATAAAACAAACACTAAATGTTAAGTGAAGCTTGCCGCAATATATTAGTGAAAAGTCCATCTTAATCTGATTAGCCGTTTCTGAGATTAGCGTGCACAAACCCACAGACAAACAGACAAACAGACAAACAGACAAACAGACAAACAGACAAAAATTTCAAAAATCATAGTTTTGGGTACTATTGCGTAAATAAAGGTCCCCTATCATATTTTTTTTCAAATATCTTCAATGTACAGACACGACTCCTCTACAGATTTATTATATGTATAGATATCTGTGAGACAGTTAACGTAATTTACACTCGAGGAACGCTAATTATGATGACGTCACTCACCTCTGCGGATCGGAGACACGGTCGTTGATTTCCGGACCGCTTGATTATTTTTGGGCTTCGACGTGGACACTAGGGTGCTGCGAAAAAGTTTTTTACACCACATTAATATGTGCAAGCAACGTATATAAAAATATGTGAAGAATATTTCAATTAAATTATCAAATTAGATATAAATGTCGCAGTTATCTGATTGATTCTGCTTATTTAATTGAATGACTAGCGCGGTTATTTATTGGCGTCAAACAGCTCGTACATACTTTTTTTATATACATATTATACTTTAATGTGCGTTATGATAGTACCTACACATTCCGAAATTTTAAAGTTTAAAAATAAAATATTAAATGGCTGTCCTAGTCTCGGATTCATTGAATTTGTTTGTAAAAACAGAATTCAATGATTGCACTAATCATTGAATCAAATAGCAGATTCAACCAGACGACTGCGACAAATACCTATATCGGTATTAAATACTATAATTCTAGTGACAATAAAGCTCTACATTTAAATAAACAAAATTAATAATTTAAAGAATTGTTAAGAAGTTAGCTAATGATATAAGGGGTCCGTTTCAACGCATTGAGTACGTCACGGCGCCGAGGTTCCGTACGTATAACCTAAATTAGACTGCCAGACAACCAGGTATGGATGATGGAATGCACCAAATGTTTGATATTCAATTTTAGCTACAAACTTTAAAATCTAGATCAAAATCAGTACGTACGTTTGGGTGTTACGATGTCACGGACAGACGCGTAAAATTTATGACACCGCTTTGTTTTCGCGGAGGGTTAAAAATAAATATAGTATACAATTTGCATAATATTTCCATAAAGTAAATAATCAAACATAAAAAACGAGATCTTAAATATATTATCAGGGGCCTTACTCTCCAAACTAATTCGATTTTGATTCAGATTCGATCGTGCCGCGTACTTCCGAACAAATCGACGATTGTTTATTTTGATTCGCAGTTGATTAACATCTTACGTTTTTCTTTATCCTGGTTAGTTTCAAAGTAATCCACCAAATAAAGTACCAAAAGACGTTGAGATCGAACTGATTTGATTCTCGATTGTGTCGGGAGTGAGCCTGCAGATCTTGAAATTGAAACCGGCAAATCGAATAGATAAGTGTATAACATACCATGGGAAGAGTCCAACTTCCAAGCTCCTCTGGTTCTGCCCCTTCCACCAATGTAACTCTGGTCTTTTGTCTATTAAAATTATTGCGTCCCCCGCTTCTATTGTCATTTGCCCCTGTTTCCTAAAACTGAACAATAAAAGATGGTAATTGTTGGCGTCTAGCTGGATAGATTTTCGATTTCGCTTACGAAGTTCGAAAACAAAATGTATGGGATTAGACATAAGGTTCGCTAAATGACAAGCGAATTCATGTGTCACTTAGCGAAGCTTGCGTCAAATCCCATACATTTTGTTATCGAGCTTCGTAAGCGATAAATTCCGATGGCATCATGAATCAGGGCCCTGAGTTTTTACACATTTTTAAATTTCAATGTTTTTATAATGACATATTCTTATATTGACATGTTTTTGATATATTATTTTATTGTTAGTTCTCTAAATACAGTTGTCGCAGCATAAAGCATTTTTCATTGTAGTCTATTTTCCTATGTTAGCTTCATCATAATTATCACACAGTCCACGCTTAGAAATCAGAAATTTAAAAAAAAAACTAAAAAACTCGACTGAATTTTTTAATTACGTAGGCACACGTTTAAATATACACGCCAATGACTAGTTTCAAGGCTAGCTTATAGGGCTTTCCCAACATCATTAGTAATCCCCAACCGAAGAAATTCAAGAGCTCAAAAATGTATGGGATTTGACATAAGCTGCCCCAAATGACCTACGAATTGGCTTGTCATTTAGCGAACCTTATGTCAAATCACATTTACAATAATGGAAGACTCATACTAACAAATTGCTTTACATTTTTTTGTATATTTGTCCGCTTGTGACAACCCTAAATATTTTTCTCAGGACATATTTAGGATTTTGACCCCACGTCCCACGACAAGGCACAAAATTAGGGTCGCACTCGCAATATTTTCACACACACTTTCCAAAATCAAATAGGTAGGTACTTTACATACAATGAGCTTTTGATATATTAGTACATTCAGTGTTTTGCGGTATAATATAAATTTGATTTAATACATTGTTACGTTTTAATTAAGACCAAAGCATCGAAATGGATTAAACACCTAAATTACTTATGATTTTAGACCTTGAATAAAAGTATTCTTTTTAGGATTTCGTATTCGAGGGGTAAAAACGAGACCTTATAATTATGATATAATATACACTTTGCTGTCTAATAATAATAATATACAGGGTGTTTTGCACATGGACCGACATGATTTTTTGGGGGGTGGGGGGGGTCATGTGCTATTTTCCCCCGTGAGACCCAATATCCTAAGTCTCACGGTAGTCTAGATATGTTTTTTTTTTATTTTTTTTGAAATCTACCCGAAATCTTGCCTTTAAATCGTCCTAACTTTTTTGTTTGTGGTTATAATACCACAAAACAAAGTATGCTTGTATTCTACAATGTTTTCTAATTCTAAATAAATCATTACATGTTACAATTGATATCCACAAAAAAACTTCTGAGCTTTCAAAGTGGTAAATCGGTGTAAATGTTATGAAAAGTGACAACTTATCAATTCATTTAAAAAAAAACTAAAGTTCATTTTGAATTTAGCTTTTTATTAAAAAGTTCTTTACTTATTACCCTTTCTAACAATATGCTACATGACAGAAATAATACATCAGGGGTCGACCTAAGAGATACTTTGTTGCTAGGGTCAAGATAATGAAAATACATTTTTTATGTTAAGTTGTTTTTATTAAATTAAAATTACAAAGTTTGCTCGAATTGGCCGCCTCCACACCTTATGCATGCACGACACCTTTTTCTTATTTCCGAGGTTGTAGTTAAAAGCCGCATTTCCTCTTGCATTTTTACGAATGCTGTGTTTATTCGTTCCACTAAAATTTCTTTTGTGGGCACCTCTGTTGCATACACTAACTCTTTTGCACGTCCCCATACGTAGAAATCCAGGGGTGTTAAATCTGGGGACCGTGCTGGCCATGGAATGGGGCCAGCTCTACCAATCCACGAGTTTGGAAATGCATTATTTAAATGCTCTCGTACCGTTCGTTGGTAATGTGCCGGACAGCCATCATTTTGAAAAACAATTGGCACATCTTCTAAAACTGGTAGTACCAGTTCAGGTAAATCATTTTGAAGAAACTCTAAATAATTGTTTCCATTGAGTCGTTCTGGCAAAAAATATGGGCCGACAAGATTTCGCCCAATAACACCAGCCCAAACATTTACGCTGAATTTTCGCTGAAAGGAAGTCTGCCTTTTTTTGTGCGGATTTTGGCCCCTTTTCTCCCAGTGATGCAAATTGTGCAGATTTGCTATGCCTTCATGGCTAAAATTTGACTCGTCAGTCCATAAAATTCTTTTCAAAAAGTCGCTATCTTCAACATCAGCTGTGTGCAATAAAAATCGGCAGAACTCTAACCGTCTTGCATTGTCACCCTCTTCGAGACCTGGAACAATGAATGAAATCCGTGAGTTTGTGGTAATAACTGCATAAACGCGATATTTCTTTCTTTTAATTGAGCTCACGCAAAGAACTTCTTCAGTTGTCCGAGAAACATAGCAAGAAAGGAATTCAACGAAACAATTACAACAATAAAAAATAAAAAATAATAAGAGTAAAAGTGAACACATTAAGATTTGAAATCAAGTAAAATGTTTTAATGTCACATTTTAAATAAGTAGTAAGTACTGTAAGTTGTTACCTTGAACAGGAGTGTAATGAAATGCGTGCCTTCCATCTGCCCGAAGAACGGACCAGACTTTCCAAACTGATACGTTAAGTCCGTCAGCAACAACTCGTATGCTTGTTGTAGGATCGTCATCAAAAGCTTGAAGGATTCTCTCATCAACTTCAACATTATGTTGCCTCACATTCACTCGGGGCTCCCGAAAGTTTAAGTTTCCGGTCTCCCTCAGACGTCGATAGGTAGTTGAGAAGGTCTCGTGGTGAGGTAACCGTCGATCAGTGTAGCGTTCTTGATAAATTCTTCGCGCTTCATGCGAATTGCAATCAGCTTTACCATACGCCAACATCATGTCAGCATACTCCTCGTTACTGAAGTTCGCCATTGTAACGAATACGCAAAGATAAACACAACAAAAACGTAACAGTTCAACAACAGATTTAACAAAAAAACAATAACAAGACTTTAATTTGATTACGATAGAACAACGGGAAAAGTACGGGCACTTCGAATCGCAGAGTAATCTCGACTGATTCCCGGCAAGTGACCTTCACTCACTTTCAACTCGATAGACAAAGACAATCGTTAGAAAGGGTAATAAGTAAAGAACTTTTTTAAAAAAAGCTAAATTCAAAATGAACTTTAGTTTTTTTTTAAATGAATTGATAAGTTGTCACTTTTCATAACATTTACACCGATTTACCACTTTGAAAGCTCAGAAGTTTTTTTGTGGATATCAATTGTAACATGTAATGATTTATTTAGAATTAGAAAACATTGTAAAATACAAGCATACTTTGTTTTGTGGTATTATAACCACAAACAAAAAAGTTAGGACGATTTAAAGGCAAGATTTCGGGTAGATTTCAAAAAAATTAAAAAAAAACATATCTAGACTACCGTGAGACTTAGGATATTGGGTCTCACGGGGGAAAATAGCACATGACCCCCCCACCCCCCAAAAAATCATGTCGGTCCATGTGCAAAACACCCTGTATATAGACACTCCACACCACGTCAATCTGGCCCTGTGCTAAGTATCCGAAGAACTTGTGTTACAGGTACCAGACAACGGAAATATACATTTAATACTTTTATACTATACACATATTTAATATTTTTAATTATATTATACAAATTGAATACACATCCATGACCCAGCAACATTGAAATCTTTTTGTTCCTTCGGCGGGGTTCGAACCCGCGACCTCCCGCTTCGCTCACCTTGGTGTTCGAGCGAGAGGTCAACCACTGCGCTACGGAGGTCTGCTAATCTCTGTCTGTCTCCAGGTTGTATCCCAAGAACCGCAATACTGTCTAACATTTAAAAATTTCCTATAATATTTATTTCTCTTGCCATTTTTAAAATAAAAATAAAATGAAGGAGTGGCTGGATGGTAGTGGTTAGGGAAGCTCGACTCGCACTTGGCTGGTTTTTTATCTTAACAATATGGATTTGGTAGAGACATTTGTTTGGCGAGATAGTATTGTATTGTTATAATTAGAGACCGGATTATATGCAACATAAAAAGCTTGTTATATGCATGCAAATATGCATGAAAAATGCTTGAAATATGCACGAAAATTGGCACGAGACTATGCAAAATTAAATGATTTGGCATGGTATGCACCAAATTTCACACAAATGAATAAAAAACTAAACTGCAGATCAATGAGCACGCACCTCAAGTATGGAAGATTCTGTATAGTTTGTCCCTGATAAATTTAACCTAAAGGTAAACAAACCGAAAACATCAAAATTTTCCCTTATTGTGCACACTTATCAACACTTTGACAGGTATGATAAAGGATTTAACTTCATTATCATTAACATTTTATAACAATTAAACAATAATTAATATATTTAAACATCAAATGAAAAGCTTTCACAGAAAAAATACGCCATTTTGACACTGCCGATTGTAGAATATAAGCCTATAGTTTATGGATTCAAAGCAAACAAAAATCATTGTATTAATATTGGCCAATTGGCATCACTGACTAGTCTTTGGTTGTGTCATAGACGGGTTTGTTTACGTTTAGGTTAAATTTATCTCGGACGTACTATAGTATTCGAGCGCGACGTTCTTCTTTTTGTTAAGGTAAAGCTGTCAAAACAAAAGACGCGCGCGGCTACTGACTGCGTTCCGAAATGCAGTGAAAAGATACAATTATTACTCGTTGTAAATGTACCGATAATATACATCATAACTAGATCTTAGGTAAAATATGCTTTTTTTTTTCTTTTTTTAATTCCATTTTTAATTAGGGACTTTTAGTGACGTTTCACTATGTCAGTCCCATTATATCCTTACAAACTAAATATACTTAACCATTAAATTAATGTATGCCATGTAGTACATACCTACTTATATTATATTACTTATATATTTATATATGTATTATAATTGCAGGTTCTGATGAAGGCTCCGACAGTAAAGTTTGGAATATAAAATATGCTATTACCGCTGAGAATGCCTGAAATATGCAAATGCATATGCGAATATGCAAATAAAATAATCCGGTCTCTAGTTATAATATATAAGTGTAATATTTAATGAATAATAATAATAAAAAAAATCTTTTTCTTACCTAAGACTAGCAGTTGCTGTTTCAAACTTATTGGTCTCCATGTATCGTTGAATGCCGGAGAAAGTTGGTCGCTCCTTGGGGTTGAGGTCCCAGCACTGCATCATCAGCATGTACACGTCTGGAGGACAAGCACTTGGCCACAAGAGACGCTGACCTTCCCTCATTATCAACCGCAGTATTTCAGATCCGTTTAAACCTGTTGACAAAATTTTTTGGTTAATAATGGATCGATTGAATACATAAAAGTGCAATGTTGAATGCAAGTATGGCAATATAGCTTCGGATTAGCTAGCACAACAAATTGCAAAAACTATTCTATTTGAAATTCAGTTTTTCCTAAATTAATCACAAAATAGCAAAATAGCAGAGGGTCCATCAATTTATTACGTCACACGAAATTACTTTATTTATATATTTTTTAAATAATGTCTTATGACACGTGTGTTTTCATCCATTTAAGTATAAGAGATACCTCTAGTCGATTTTAAAATGTGACATCACTTAAGGATCCTCCAACCCTCTTCTCACTCTTCATCAATCCTTATTTACGTGTGGCATAAAATTTATGGATCAAACGATATTACGATCGATTTTCAAACATGCCTAATTACCATAAAGATAACTTCGAATTATAATAATAATATCTAAGGACGCATCACACCACGTCAATCTGGCCTCGTGATAAGTATCCGAAGAACTTGTGTTACAGGTACCAGACAACGGAAATATATTTAGTACTTTTATACTATACACATATTTAAGATTTTTTATTATATTATGCACAAATTTAAAACACATCCATTAGGCAGGAACATTGAAAACTTTTCTTCCCTCGGCGGGATTCGAACCCGCTACCTCTCGCTCGACCACCAACGAGCGCAAACACTGCGCTACGGAGGTCGTCACGTCGATTATCACTATCACAAGAAAAAGGTAAAAAGCAAATGATATTACGATAATTTTCATAAACAAGCTATTATACAATAAAGGCACATTATTTACCTATCCACGGTTCCTCTCCAAATGTATACATCTCCCACAAAGCGACCGCAAACATCCAAACATCGGAGGCGTGAGAGAACTGCCTCGATCTTAACGACTCCGGCGCACACCAGGGGAACGGCACGCGACGGCGCTCGCTCATCACATAACAGTCGTCAGCATCGGGCAACGCTCGCATCAACCCAAAGTCACCAATTTTCACCTACAATGTAAACTTTAAAATAACATTTTGCTAACAAATTACGGACATATTATTATCAATTCGTTTGCTGTATATTATTTACAAGCTAGCCTTTGCACACGGACATGCGCGACATAATAAATTAAAAAAAACTCCAACTTAGCGTGTAACATTCCTATCACTCCTAACATACGACATGATGACCTTGAATACCTGAACCGATTTCCACCTAACATAGCTAAGAACACTCTCGACTCATATACCTTTCAAACAAAAAAAACCGCATTAAAATCGGATCATCCGTTTGGGAGCTACGATGCCACAGACAGACACGTACACATTTACACAGACACGTCAAACTTATAATACCTCGTCGTTTTTGAGTTGGGGTTAAAAAGAATCCTAAGTTATTTCGAATCCAAGAATATGTGTACAATGTTTCAAGGTGATTGGTTATGAAGTTTTCGTTACGTTTCGTTTTAAAGCATAACAAACAATCGGAAATTCACATTCTTTTGAGGTATCATGTATGTATTAATTAGTTCTTGAAGTGATAAATTTGTATGTGAGCGTAAACAGCGTTACGTAACGCGTTACGGGTTGCCTTTTTTTATCTGACATAGCAGTAGTCAGGTATCTTTCACTCTAAACCACAGCTCCAGCCATATTAAGTTATCACTTGGGGTGCATCATAGGACACCTGGCAGAAGTTATAACTTTTTTTATTTAAAAATAAACTATACTATATACTCACCAAGTCTAATGTGGACAACAATATATTCCGACAGGCTAAATCCCTGTGAAGAAATCTATTCTTCTCCAAATATGCCATACCAGAGGCCACTTGTTCTGACCATTTTGCAATATAATTTAATGACACTTTTCCGTCTTGTGCTCGTATGTAATCTAACAATGCACCCATACGAGCCAGCTCGCAGACCATCATAAGAGGATGGAAAACGACACCATGAAGCTTAATCAAATTCTGATGTTTCAGACTATGCATAGCCTCTACTTCTCTTCGGAAATCATCATAGATTCCGGGCTGAGAAAATGCATCTGCTTTTAATACTTTTACAGCGACTGGAACAGTTTGGCTTGTTTGATCAGACACTTTCCATTCACCCCTTTTAACAACACCAAAAGATCCATTACCTAACTCATTATGCAATCTGTAAAAAAAACATGATTATAGCTAGGATATTCAAACATCAGTAATAGAATACTGTTATATATAGTATTCGAATTTATATTTATAAATTCGAATTGTTATTTTATTTGGTCAATTATGTTAAATAGTGCCTTCAATAATGAATAAATAATATTTCTAGGACATGTGAGATAAAGGCAATAACTTAAGTATGGTATTACAAAACATATGCAACAAAAACACTTGTGAAACACATTATTGAGAAGTGTTATATATTTTAGGAATTTTTAATAATAAAGGTATGCATCATCTTTTTATTAATATTATATGAAAGAGTACAGCACGGTTTCTACTTTAAATACACCAGGTCCAATGACTCGAACTTTGGTGGTTATTCCTGGGTTGGAGCAACAAAGAGGGGATGTGGCTGGCTGTACAAATACAGTTGTTTTTCTTTATATAGCATAATTAATACCCTGATTCTTTAGCTATTTATTAAAATAATTTGAAATTAGGATAGGGATATACATGCAACACTAAACTATATATATAATTTGTTATCATCAATTGTATCCCCTTGAAAGAAATTTTAAAGATGTATTGAAGTCAAAATGTTGCTTTGAAGTCTGGTTAGGACAATGCTGGATGATCACTGGATTGTCTGACAAGATGATCAATGCTTTGATTGGATAAGTAAACAGTTCTTCCTGTTCCATATCTCTCACTAATCATGTTGTTCATCCATGTAATCAGTTCATTAGAGTTTAGATAGAGTGTTCTTGTGCATTTCTCAATTCATACAAATTCAAACTAACTCATACATTGCATTTATAAATGCATAGCAAAAGCTGTTTTTTTTATTATTACAATAACAAACACAAAAAATACTAACACAATGTCCTTCTCTAGTATAATACAAGTTGTCCTAGGTTCAGTCTGTGACTGTGGCCTCAATGATAAATCAGTCTTCTCTCTAGATATTGATGATGATGATGACCCAAACAGTTTATTCCAAAATTTGCGGTTCCATTGCTGCAGCTTCTTTTTTCTAACAGAGTCTAAAAGTCTGCGCACCCCAGGCTTGCTGATACCAATTCTTTCAAGATCTTCTGCATGTACATAGTCAAAGTGAGCCAATCTGGTTATCTAAAAATCAAAATACTAATAGAATTGTCAACCACAACAAATATTTTTCGCAGCTAAACAAAGATTTACCTGAAGCTGGTCTCGAATTGGCAAGTAAAATTGTTCTAGCTGAACATTTTGGAGAATATCACAGAGCCAATCGGTACCTGAATCCATTTTGATAAATATCTTACACCTTTAGGTATTACAATTGTACTCCAGAGAGCTCACATCCCGCGCAGGAGCAAGGAAGCCTATTATGATTATTATTTTAATCCAGAAATTGGAATGGCCTTGGTATCAATATACCAAACACTAAAATATGAAACATTTATGAAGTTAAGTATCCATCAGTAAATACTGTATTATAAACACTTTTTTATACACAACTAGTCTAAAAAAACAAACGCAGTGAAGAAAGTTTAATACGTTCTAGCATTTTTACGAATTTACAAATGTATCCGTTTCGTTCCTAAGCTGACAGCTGACAAGCTTGACATTTCCGAGTTTGACACAATTTTTGACAAACAAATATTTTTAATTTATAACAACTCGCTGTACATGCATAGTCATTAAAGCTTTTAGCTCAAGGTAAAAAACTATTTTCAATATTGGCTTTTAATTTAAATTCATCTATATTACAATACTAAAAAAATTAAGTATACAAACGATACAAACTGCAGGAGCTTGCAGTGCATTGCAATGTAGCATATATAGAGTCTGGCTAATGAAAGTAGACATTGAAAAAGCGCGGCAAATTCAAAAAAATTTAGCACAGCAACCCAAGATGAACATAGACTAACACGACTTGATATTTGTAATATTTATATTTTATGCATTTGATTTTAATAACTTTTATGTGTTATGAATTAGGCTCCAGCTAATGATTATATTTAATACATTACTACAAGACTTGAGATTTCCATGTTAGTTTCTGTTTCAACCTTTAGTAAATTTCTTCGATTTTATAGACAATTATACATTAGTATAATTATTAAATGAAATAAAAAAAAACATTTTAGTACAAAAATTTATTCTAACGAATCAAAGTCCAAAAAGTACTGGTTTTGTGTTATTATCCTGTCTTTCTGCTCTAAATCAGAGAGTTTTTGAATCGTGTTCATTATTTCACCAACTTCTGCTACATCCTCCAGATTTTCTAAACCAAAAGATAAATAATTAATTAAAATAAAATACATATACATGAAATTCTTTTTTAAAGAAATTTAATGCTTTTATTGATCTAAAATCACAATGTCTTGTATTCTACCAAAAATATATCTCAAAAGTCAAGTATCAAAATTAGTAAGAATTCCTTTACAAACAATCCTGTTTTTGGTTGAATTCTACTTCTTTCTGTTCTTGTTTTTCTTTATATTTAGAAATCATAGAAAATAATAGTCTGCGAGTTTCACTTTTAATTGTTTTATTCGTATTTAGGGCACTAAAAACTGAAAAATATGAACCAAACAATGACACCTTATTTCTGACAAACGCCATCATCAGCATTTGACATTGATTATAGTGTTGCTATTTCTAAGATTGCAATAAATACGATTGTCTACTTTCATTGGCCAGACTCTAGCTGGCTTCCTAGTTCCTCATAAAATCCATTTGAAAATTAAGGAAATATTGTCAGTAAGATATTTTTTATTCTGTGATGTTACATAGTTTTGTCAGATAGTTGTCAATTACTTAGGTACATTTAAATAAAAATATTTTAATCGTAAACTTTACGCTTAATATAATTATTATTTAATATAGTAAATAAATACATTATTATGCAGGCACTTTCTGATGAAAGTAAATTAACGAGTACAGATGTCATTGATTTTGGTACAATACCTGTTGATACGGTCTCACAAAAAAAATTATTAATTCAAAATCAAGCAAAGGTAGGTAACAAGGTAATATACTTACCAACCCTTCCAATAACTATTTTAATACTATTATGAATTCTCATAGTTACGAATAAATTACTTAAGGGCCGATTTTTAAATCGTCAGATAACTTAATTATATCAGTTGAATAAACATGTGACTTTGACATTTGTTCCATACAAAATCTGCCAAAGTCATATATTTATTCCTTAGATAAAAGTTATCTGACGATTGAAAAATCGGCCCTAAGTCATATTAAACTATCGTCTAACATTATGAAAGATAAATAATATTTTAATAAGTTTGAATTTCTAGAGACGTATGTTTCAATACCTAATTTTATAAAAAACAGATTTACTAAAAATATTTCAGTGCCATGTAACCTACAGCGTATCTCTGCTGTACAATATAAATAACGTCGACAAAGTTTTCGATGTTTCGCTTACATCGTCAGAAATCGAACCTCTTGAACATGTAGAAGTCAAGGTGACATATATGCCAGTGTTGCCTGAGTTAACGTTCACGGAGTATTTTCTGATAGAAGATTCTGTTGGTAATACTCACAAGGTGATCGTGTCTGGAAAAAGTTTGGGTTAGTATTTACCTACATATTTTTGTACCTATTTGTTAAACCTTTTAAATATATTATTTTGTGTATTTGGACGGCCTACTATAACTTACTTCGCTAATGAGAGTAATAGCGAAAGGCCTTTGTGGCGCAATGAATAGAGTCTTGAGTCTTGACGTTCAAGTTTAAGGATTCTAATCGCGCTGAGGGAGCGCTGAGGGAGCAAAAAGTAAGTTATGTAAAATGTGTTAGGGCGAGGAATAACCGCAACTAGCGTCACTCTTTTTAAAATAAATTTTACAACGACACAAAGAACTTATTAAAAAAAGTAATCGGTTCAAACTTTAAGTAAATAGTTAAAATAATTTATTGGCATTTAATTACAGCTCTAAATCCTTTAGTGTATTTACTCTCATATAAAAAATAAATATCGGCTATTTTTCACGAACATTTTGGTGGCTTAAAAAGGCAATAATTTATGGAGATCGTAATATTTTGGTAGGTCCTAAGGTGAAACTAAGCAAGAAGCAAATTTTATTTCAAATCTCGAACAATGACCCTGAGGAACGTATTCAAAGGGTGGAAATAATAAACGAGTCCTCCATAGCGGCTACCTACCAGTGGCTCCTGTCTAATTCTGGACGGGAGTACATGCAGGTAAGACAGCTTAAGTATAATCTAATTACTTAATGTACGTTCTAAGATGCTGTCCACTATGGAGTTTTCCTAACTTTCTCTCACAATTAGACCTCACCTTGAAAAACACATTAGTAAATGTTCTTAACTGCAATATCTCCGACACTTCCTGGATCCAAGCCGTTCTCCCCATTAGGTTTGGCGGATTAGGCATCAGGAAGGTGTCCAGTGTCTCCCTTCCTGCTTTTCTGTCATCAGCTCATAGTATCCATAAACTTTTCACCAAAATTATTTCCAATTCTTTAGGCTGCGTGGGTATTGACTCATTACCGGAAGCCATTATTACTTGGCGTGGACTTTGCTCAGACGAAATTCCAGTCCAACCCCACATCCAAAAGAATTGGGATGAACCACTACTTAATTTGGCACATTCAGAACTGTTAAATTGCTGCACCGCGGCTGATCGCGCCCGCCTCTTAGCGTCCGCTGAGCCAGAATCGGGATACTGGCTCCAAGCACTCCCGTCATCCAATATCGGAACTTTGTTGGATAACCACACTTTTTCATTATCAGTTAGCCTTCGATTAGGTACCGCCATCAACGAACCCCATCTCTGCCATTGTGGTGCCACGGTGGACCGCCAGGGACATCATGGACTGTCTTGCCGTCGCAGTGCCGGCCGTCAGTCTCGCCATGCCTCCATAAACGACATAATCCGCAGGGCTCTTGCCACCGTCAACGTACCGGCCACTCTCGAGCCGAACGGTATAGTGCGTGACGACGGCAGGAGACCTGACGGTATGTCTTTGGTACCATGGAGCCACGGGAAGCCGCTGGTATGGGACGCTACCTGCGTGGATACGCTGGCAGCGTCACACGTGACGGCCACTGCAAAGACGGCGGGGGCGGCGGCGGCACACGCCGAGACCCACAAAAGGCGGAAATATGAATCCATCGGCGATGGATACATTTTTCTGCCTTTTGGTGTCGAAACTTTGGGTCCATGGGGTCCCAGTGCTAAACGCCTTTTGAAAGACCTTTCTAAAAGACTCACGGAAAAGACAAACGACCCAAGGGCTGGCGCTTACCTCGGCCAACGTATCAGTTTAGCGATACAGCGAGGTAATACTGCCAGTCTTTTGGGTACATTACCAGCGGCCGCCGATTTAGATATAGTTTTTTACATATAGCCTTTTTTATTACTTGTTTAGTTTATAGTTTAGATAATAATAATATATAAATAAAATAGTTTTAATTTAATATGTTATTTTTAAGGAGTTTTTTGTGTAAATAAATAATTATTACTTAAGTAGTTATATGAAATCTGAAAACGTACCTTGTGTTGGTATATAAACCATAGTACCTACCTAAATAATGAAATGCTTATCTTATCTATAAAAATGAATTGCTGTTTGTGAGTCTCGCTAAAACTCGACAATGGCTCAACCGATTCGGCTATTTTAGGTCTTGAAATATTCGTGGAATTCCAGGGAAGGTTCAAACGGTTTGTATGCTCAACGAAGTGGGCACGGGTCGGTTCGAATCCCGCCGAGGGAACAAAAAGTTTTTCGAATGTTCCATGTGTATTAAATTTGTGTATGATATAATACACAAATTTAATCAACACCTTTTCATCTTTTTGTCTCTGCCTATGGTTGACTGGTAGAGAATGCCTCTCGGCATTAAGTCCGCCATTGTACGTTGTGCAAAAAGTGTAAATAAAAAAAAAAAAAATAATCTTAAATATGTGTATAAAAGTTTCAAATATATTTCAGTTGTCTGGTACCTGTAACACAAGTTCTTCGGATACTTAGCACGGGACCAGAATGACGTGGTGTGAAGCTTCCATAGATACTTTTATTATTATTATTGTTATTATTTATAAACTAAGTACTTTCAGATTTCTTCAGGCTATTGCGGAGTTATTAGAGCTTTCGAAAAAATATCAACTACGATTTACTTAAAATCCACGGAATGGACGCATTTGGAAGAACTAGTTTTCCTAGTTTTACATCAGGTTTATTGATTTTATATACCTACCTGCTTATTTATGAAAGGTGTGACTAGTGATGTAAATATTAATAATAATAATAGCTCCCCTCACTGATTTCGGCGTCGTTGGCCGATTTCATTAAAACCAGGCCAGCTACGCAGGAGTTATTTTATAGTGCCTAAGTGTGTGCGCAATACATAAATACACTCTCTCTTCCTTTTACTCTCATAGCCCAGTGGGACGGTAAACCGACAAGACTGGCGAGAGAACAGGCGCAGGTCCGACCTGCTCTCGTTGTTTTTACATGCACATCCGACGCATGGAACATAATTCTTGTCAGACAATCAGGCGATCAGCCTGCATTGTCCTAACCAAACTTGTAAACAACATTTTTTGTTATTCCAACGCGGGAATCGAACCCACGACCTCCAGGTCAAGAGCGAAGCTCTGAACCACTACTCTAGTAGTGGTTCCGTGGTCTACCACGGAGGCAAAATATGTATACCTAATATTAATGATATAATATTATGAGCAGCGATTTTAGTGCCTTTACACACGCGCCGTATTACATACAAATTTTAGTGCAGCGGCGTAACGCGGCGGGAGTGTTATAGGTATGAGATACTTATAGAAACTGTAGGTAGGTAAGTCTTTAATAATACATAGAAGATTTCGATTTTTAACCACGACCTACGGTTGGGAATATAATGTCATCTGGATTCTGGCAGGCCGGAGATAATTCAGAGCACTGAAATCAGAACTCTTTGCAATATATTATCTGAAAATCGAATAAAAGAACACGCGTGACACGAGTGGTGAGATGTCATAAGTTACTTTTGTCAATAATTCGACACTGCCATGCTCTGAACTTCTTCGCTCTTTCCGGTTTCCGCATTATGTCTCACTTAATTAGTAATTGAAAACATACATCACAAAATTTTACCCAGAAAACTGAATTTAAACAGTCACTTAAACATGTTAGGTTATGTGGTAACATATTAAATCTAGGGGCACGGTCGTGCCCCCGTCAAGACGAGCCAAGCGAAGCGCAAGGGCACTACCTACCTTTTCTCGAAAGGTTTTGTTGAACTCCCATAACTTTGCTTTGGATGATGCTAAATAGTTGAAAATTTTGACATATAATGACACCAGTAAATACATGAATTATACAAAGTTGTCGTGGCTATTATACTTTAGATTTTATCAATGTCTAAAAACCCCTGATTTTGTCACTGACTCATTTATAGATCATCAAAATTCTTAGGTTACTTCCGGAAATCTTAGAAAGCTGAAGTTATGTATGTAAGGAATGGTAGGTAAAGAATTAGAGATTGAATTATTTTTAAATAAACACAACATTGATATTATGTGTATATCAGAGCATTGGTTTAAAAAATATGAATTAATATTTAATTCTTGTGGTCACCAGGTTGCTAGCTCGTTCAGTCGGGAGAATGCCATTAGAGGTGGTTCTTTAATACTAACAAGTAAAAAATTTGAATTCAAAGAACGAAAAGACATTGTAAGTCTCTCTACTGAACGTGTAATTGAATTAGCTTGAACTGAGCCACCTTATTATTGTAAGCGTATACAGGCCTCCGTCAAGTTTATAAGATTCTTTTGAACAAATCTTGGAACAAGTGTTAGTTTACTCGGCGTCGCGGCGATGGGCGTCGTGACGCTGAGCGTCGGCAGGCGTCGTGGCGCTCGGCGTCGTGGCGCTCGGCATCGTGGCGCTCGGCGTCGTGGCGCTCGACGTCGTGGCGCTCGGCGTCGTGGCGCTCGGCGTCGTGGCGCTCGGCGTCGTGGCGCTCGGCGTCGGCAGGCGTCGCAGCGCTGGGCGTCGGCAGGCGTCGCGGCGCTGGGCGTCGGCAGGCGTCGCGACGCTGGGCGTCGGCAGGCGTCGCGACGCTGGGCGTCGGCAGGCGTCGCGACGCTGGGCATCGGAAGGCGTCGCGACGCTGAGCTTCGGCAGGCGTCGTGGCGCCCGGCGTCGTGGCGCTCGGCGTCGCAACGCTGGGCGTCGGCAGGCGTCGAGGCGCTCGGCGTCGTGGCGCTCGGCATCGTGGCGCTCGGCGTCGTGGCGCTCGGCGTCGGCAGGCGTCGCGACGCTGGGCATCGGAAGGCGTCGCGACGCTGAGCGTCCGAAGGCGTCGCGGCGCTGGGCGTCGGCAGGCGTCGCGACGCTGGGCGTCGGCAGGCGTCGCGACGCTGGGCATCGGAAGGCGTCGCGACGCTGGGCATCGGAAGGCGTCGCGACGCTGAGCTTCGGCAGGCGTCGTGGCGCTCGGCGGCGTGGCGCTCGGCGTCACGACGCTGGGCGTCAGCAGGCGTCGCGGCGCTCGGCGTCGCGGCGCTGGGCGTCGCGACGCTGAGCGTCGGCAGGCGTCGTGGCGCTCGGCGTCGTGGCGCTCGACGTCGTGGCGCTCGGCGTCGTGGCGCTCGGCGTCGGCAGGCGTTGCGGCGCTGGGCGTCGGCAGGCGTCGCGGCGCCGGGCGTCGGCAGGCGTCGCGGCGCCGGGCGTCGCGACGCTGGGCGTCGGCAGGCGTCGCGACGCTGGGCGTCGGCAGGCGTCGCGACGCTGGGCATCGGAAGGCGTCGCGACGCTGAGCTTCGGCAGGCGTCGTGGCGCTCGGCGTCGTGGCGCTCGGCGTCGCGACGCTGGGCGTCGGCAGGCGTCGAGGCGCTCGGCGTCGTGGCGCTCGGCATCGTGGCGCTCGGCGTCGTGGCGCTCGGCGTCGTGGCGCTCGGCGTCGTGGCGCTCGGCGTCGTGGCGCTCGGCGTCGCGGCGCTGGGCGTCGCGGCGCTCGGCGTCGCGGCGCTGGGCGTCGCGACGCTGAGCGTCGGCAGGCGTCGTTGCGCTCGGCGTCGCGGCGCTGGGCGTCGGCAGTCGTCGCGACGCTGGGCGTCGGCAGGCGTCGCGACGCTGGGCATCGGATGGCGTCGCGACGCTGAGCATCGGTAGGCGTCGCGACGCTGAGCATCGGCAGGCGTCGTGGTGCTCGGCGTCGCGACGCTGGGCGTCGGCAGGCGTCGCGGCACTCGGCGTCGCGGCGCTGGGCGTCGGCAGGCGTCGCGACGCTAGGCGTCGGCAGGCGTCGCTCGGCGTCGCGATGCTGGGCGTCGGCAGGCGTCGCGACGCTGGTCGTCGGAAGGCGTCGCGACGCTGGGCATCGGAAGGCGTCGCGACGCTGAGCTTCGGCAGGCGTCGCGACGCTGGGCATCGGAAGGCGTCGCGACGCTGGGCGTCGGCAGGCGTCGCGACGCTAGGCGTCGGCAGGCGTCGCGACGCTGGGCATCGGAAGGCGTCGCGACGCTGAGCTTCGGCAGGCGTCGTGGCGCTCGGCGTCGCGACGCTGGACGTCGGCAGGCGTCGCGGCGCTCGGCGTCGCGGCGCTGGGCATCGGCAGGCGTCGCGACGCTGGGCGTCGGCAGGCGTCGCGACGCTGGGCACGGAAGGCGTCGCGACGCTGAGCGTCCGAAGGCGTCGCGACGCTGAGCGTCGGCAGACGTCGTGGCGCTCGGCGTCGCGGTGCTGGGCGTCGGCAGGCGTCGTGGCGCTGGGCGTCGGCAGGCGTATCTTCTATAAAAATCTTATATAAAAATCGTTCGACACCTCGATAGCGCGATGCAGTTGCCTAAAAGCGACAGCTATGTTTAGAACTGTGAAACATCTAAACACAAACATTTAACAGTCGGTAACGTTTTATAATGATAACAATAAACGAAAAACAAACGTTACATAAAACTCCAAATGCGTAGATTTTTTGTAGTCTAAATTGTAAAAACTTCGATACTCAAAGATATTTGTGACCATAAATTAAGTACTCAATCGACTTTTAATTGATTTGCGCATGACAAAATTTTTTAAGTTTCAATATTACACGATCAATTATAATTATACAATTTTAGTTATTACGCCTCCGTCGACTAGTGGTTTAGAGCCTGGCTCTCGACTGTGGTCGTCGTGGGTTCGATTCCCACGTTGGAAACACGTTTTAAGTTTGGTTAAGACAAGGCAGGCTGATCACCTAATTGTCTGACAAGAAAGATGATCCATGCGTCGGATGGGCATGTAAAAAGTCGGTCCTGCGCTTGATCTCCCGCCAGTCGTGTCGGTTATCCGTCCCAGTGGGTTACGAGAGTGAAGAAAAAGAGAGTGCTTCTATCTATCTATCTATATAATATATCAAAAAGTGGACAAATCTCATGTAGAACCAAAGTTCTTGATCTATGCGCCCTTACTTTACTAGGCTTAGCTTCACTTACTCTACATTTCAGTTAAAACGTGATACTTGCTGTTTTGCTACCGTTACGAAGATTTTAAAAGCATTCATTTATCGTGTGTGAAATAAAACGGCCAAGCATCACGTTTTAACTTAAATGAAGAGTAAGTGAAGCTAAGCCTAGTAAAGTAAGGGCGCATAGATCAAGAACTTTGGTTCTACATGAGATTTGTCCACTTTTTGATAGATTTTGATCAAGGTGCTTGTAGATTTAGGGCGAGTAGTCTTTAGAGCTTGGCTTAATAAGATATCTGATAACTTTTTCACAGGGTAAGCTATGTAGACTCGTCTTGGCAACATTTTTACATGAAAATGTTTTTGGTGGGATACATAGATTCTAGAGACGGATCTTTAGATTAATGTACCTACTTAATACTTTATTCGTATTCTAAAATGCTTAAGTGACAGTTTGAACTCAATTCAAAACCATGATTTTGTTACATATCACCTTCATCCATTCATGTCTTCAATTATTTTAAGGAACCAATACTTCTACCGGTGATAGCAGAACTGACAATGACAAAGACACCTATGCTTTTTAACGTTAAAGAAAAGCACACTTATCGCCAATCCCGAGATGAACCAAGCTTCTTTTGTCTGATGGAGAACAGTCTGAAACTACTGAAATATATACCAAAAGCTTCGGTTTATCCACGGCAGTTAGATTTTGGGAGGGGGAGCTCCGTTGACACTGCCCTAAACATATCACAAACTCTATCAGTGACGAATCATGATGCTGAGGATGGATTTATAAAATGGCAACAAGGTAAGTTTTATAAATAGTCAAGTCATAAAAATTGGTCTTAAATATCGTTACAGCTATGACGTCTGCTGGACACAAATCCCCCGTAAAGTATTTCATAAGGGGTTACCTATACACGCTACGCTTGGTGGGCGGGCTGGTAAGCGCAGTTTTAAGAGCGCCAGTTTAATGGACCACTGCCACAGCAACTTCTGTGTAACAATCGACAGTGGTAACCAAACACAAAAATAAAAACCTTTGATATGAGTTCACGAGTGCCCGAGGGAGATTCTTAATCCGTCTTGGGATCCGCAACGAAATTAATCAGAATAATGAGAGAGGAGTCAGGAACTGCAGCAAGTGTTATAATAATTGTATAAAGTACCTATTACACACCCTGATTTCATCAAACTCTCATTTACGACGTACAGCGTTCTCTGTCTTATTCAGAAGGGTCCGAAATATTTCAGTGACTGCTCTGACAAAGGGGCAACTATGACCTATTCTATAAAATTTATTGTATAATATCCAACTACTTTTCAGACCCGGAAGACATTTGTACCATATATCCTAATGAGCTTCTTATACCTCCCAACGGATCCAGACTTTTCACCATTAGATTCAGGTATAATCAAAGTAGATGATTTACTAATAGATAGAGCTAATAGCTGCCACGGCGATTTCTATAAAAAAAACGGGCTACGTGGGAACCATTTTATAGTGCCAAAGTGTGCGCGACACTATCCTCCATTTCTATTGGCTTCACTTACCCCTTACCCTTTGAAGATCCTCCTCCTAATGTGTAACTAGTATACAGGCTAAGGAAAAGAGATTCCCTCTGAAGGAAATCCAGCATTCTAAGTAGAAGAGGCGCAGGGCGGACTTTTTACATACCAATTCGACGCATTGATCTTCTTTCTTTTCAGTCAATAAGGTGATTACTTCAAGTGAGTGATTTGTGTAAATTGCGTTGTATTAGCCAGACTTTAAAACAACACTAATGTTCTAATAACATACACAATAAATACTAACTAATAATTATGCCAGGCCGAAGAAAGAAAATAAGGTCTACGGCTATCTCCTATGTGGTAACTATCAGTCAAAGAAATATGACGACCAGAGGCATCTTACTAAGATAGATCACACCTGGTTTAGAATCCCGTGTGTTGGCAACACTTGGAATCCCTGCACGGAGTGGAAGACCAAGTGGCACTGCCCTGTAGAGGTTGTATTCTTTGGCATTTGTCAGCGACGTGCTCGCGTTTAATTATTTGTCTCTTCATTATCTTTGGATCCATATTCCAGCCAGATTCACTATACAGGCGGTAAAATTAATGAGTGTTAATACTGTATGGTGTGTATAGGTCCCGTTTAAAAAATTTAACGTGAAAGTACCTGCGCGTGTGTTACTTATTTTAAATTATTGTATGAGCATTAGTGTTAGTGTATAGTGTATATTTAGTGCAGTGAGACTTAAAAAAATCACACGAACAAAGGGACTTCCCCTTAATAGAGCTGATGGACACATTCTTAAATTTGTAAACATACCAATAATTAGCAATTTAAGTTATAAAAAAATTAATCATTAGTCTTAACTCTTAAGGCTAGATTGTAATTTTATGTTGTTACTATGCATTAGAAACATCATACAAATAAAAAAAAATAAAAAATGATTAGGTTCTATCGACCCAGAAAAGTGTGATTTTTTGCGTAAAGAAATCTTATATCTTGGCCACATTGTGTCAGCAAATGGTATCAGTCCCGATCCAGACAAAATTAAGGTTCTTAAAGAATACCCCAAACCGAAAAATTCTGATGAAGTTAAGCGTTTTGTTGCGTTCGCAAATTACTATCGTAAATTTATTTCTCATTTTGCAAAAATTTGTTTACCTTTGAATAATTTATGTCGTAAAAATATACCTTTTAAATGGGATAGTGATTGTCAAATTGCCTTTGATTCTTTAAAACATTCGCTTACACATCCGCCGTTATTACAATACCCAAATTTTAGTCCTAAAAATAAATTTGTTTTAAAAACGGATTCATCAGGTTATGCTGTTGGCAGTGTGCTATGTAATAGTGACCATAAACCAGTAGCGTACGCTAGCCGAAGCCTTAACAAGGCTGAACGTAACTATCCTACTATAGAGAAGGAGTTACTAGCTATCGTTTGGTCAATTAAATATTTCAGGCCCTATCTTTATGGTCGGCGTTTTATTATAGAGACCGATCACCGCCCCTTAGTGTATTTATATAATATGTCAGATCCTTCTAGCAGGTTAATGAAATTCAGGCTATTGTTGCATGAGTATGATTTTGAAGTAGTTTATGTGAAAGGCCGAGATAATGTGGCTGCAGACGCATTATCGAGGATACAGGTGACGAGTGAGGAATTAAAGGAGATGAATGAACATGTGATGGCGGTGTTGACTAGAGCGCAGAGTAAGAGATTGAAGGACAGTGCAGTTGCTAGTCCTTCGGTGGTTAATGTTCCTACCGATGATTGGACTGATCAACCAAGAGTCGTAGAAATAATTAAGTTACCGAGGGTCTACACAGAGTTGATTTTTGTGAATGAAATAGAGTGGAAAAAATTTAAAAATCATGATATTAGTTCTGAGTGTAAAAACTTTGCGTACTCGTCATTAAATCGTGTATTATTTGTGAAACTGTTTACCCAATCGCAGCGAACACGAGCTGTCTCTGTGAGGGAAATGGAAACATTTTGTTTACGTTTAAAAATAGACATTGTATATGTCATTAAAAACGATAAAAATGAATTAATGATAAAAGAGTTAGCTCAGTATATAAATAAAAAGCGTAAGTGGTCCGGACCCCGCTTATGTGTCATTAAAGGCATTAAAAAGATAACTGACGAGGATACAAAGAAAATTATTTTAAATGACTTTCATATTCTTCCCACGAGTGGGCATGCTGGGATTAGGCGCATTATGAATAATATTCGTAGAAAGTATTTTTGGAGTGGAATCGAAAAAGATGTGTCTGAATTTGTGAAAAGTTGTGACCAATGTAAAAGGTACAAATATTTGAAAACGGTAAAAGAGCCGATGGTTATCACGAATTGTGGATCATCAGCATTTGATAAGGTTTATTTAGATTTAGTTGGTCCATTAATTAGGGACAGTAGATATAAATATATTTTAACTCTTCAGTGTAGTTTAACGAAGTACGTGGAAGCGTATCCGCTAAAGTCAAAAGATGCCATTAGTGTAGCCACGGCTTTAGTAAATAATTTTATATTGAGATACGGAATCCCGTCCGAATTTGTGACAGACAGAGGAACAGAATTTGTCAATTCAATACTTACAGAAATTTGTCTAATTCTCAACAATTCATATACAATCGACGGCTTATCATCATCAAACGTTAGGTTCTATAGAAAATTCACATAAACATTTATTATTTTACCTAAGAATGCAAATTAATAACAATAACAGTCACAAATGGAGTACTTGGCTGCCGTATTGGTGTTTCTCGTATAACACAACAGTACATTCGGAGACACAATACACTCCGTTTGAACTTGTATTCGGTAAATTGTGTAATATACCGAGTAATCTCACTAACAATGTTGAGCCAGTTTATAATTTCGAAAGTTATCCAATAGAATTAAAATATCGCATACAAAAGTCGCAATTGGAAGCAAGAGAAAATTTATATAATAGTAAGGTTATAAGAAAAGACAGATATGATAGCTATGTGAATCCAGTTATGTATAAACCGGGAGATCTAATCCTTATAAAAAATGAAAATTGTAACAAACTAGATGCTTTGTATTTAGGACCTTTTAGAGTTGTTAAAGATGTATCACCTAACGTTGTTATATTAGTAGATAACAAAGAAAAAACAATACATAAAAATAGAAGTAGATTATATCAAAAATTTAGTATGTAATAAATAAGTAAAAAATAATAACATTTTTCTGTGTGACTGTACTTGTAGTAATAAGAGCTAAGTAATATGAGAGAACAATTAATATGGTGTAGTAGTTGTAATTAGAAATATAAGCAAGTTTTATTCTTAATTCAATTTAAAATGTAATTTGAAAATTAAATATGATTTAGTTTTTTTTTTTTTTTTTTTGTTTAAAATATATTTTACATTATTTGTATCGTAAGATTAAGTAATGTTTACAGCTAAGCATATTATTTTAATATATACTTACCTACTAAATAAAAATAAACTATGTGTTAATTTTTATTTTTATTTTGGTAGGGCATGTGGTGTAGTATGTATTAGATAGTATAAGAAAGGATGTATTAGGTTAAATGAGTCAGTAATAAACGTAACTTCAATCGGGAATGTCTCTTTTAATGTCCCATCCTCATAATTGTATGACTAAATTTATGATATTGAGACATTCCTCATAGAAACATGAAAGTCAATACGTCTTTCAGCGCTGGTGCTTTCACAGTAAACTCTACATAGGAGACACATACACAGTACACACATACCCTAAAATATTATCACTTATTTATTTTACACCTTGTATATAATATTTATAATATTATAAGTTTTTTCGTTGTTTAAAATTTATTATGCAATAATTGTTGTGTTGCCCTCAAAGGCGTGTGCACCAGATACTTATTTCTCGTGGAATATTGTTGAATGTTTTCATATTTATATTATGCTGCTGGTAGCCTTAACAAATAAATATAATATTAATACGCGTATGTATGTATTTGTGACAAAAGCTTTAAGGAATATCAGTAGCAACTTAGTGATACGTAACGATATTATCAAACGTAATTATTGTAACCACATTTACGCTTCAAATCTGCGCCATTGTCAGTCGAGCCTTACGGATACCATCAGTGCCGGATTAACCACGTAGCAAGAGTAGCAATTGCTACGGGCCCCGCGCGAACGGGGCCCCGCATATTTAACGCACATCTTTGTCTGAGCGTATTTTTTTACGTGATACTTATATGTCACAAAAACGTGGAACGTTACTACTTTTCATTTTAAGACCATCCACGTTAGACACTACGGTAGCCGACTATTTCATTGACGTAAATAATTTCATACCGTAAAGGCCATAAGTTCAAGAAAACGTTGCTTGTATACACGCGTAGAATTTCAGTCGGCCTGTTAATCAGCTCTACAAAATGTCTGCCGTATAATATGCAGGTCAGAGAATTTGCTACGGGCCCCGCGCTTGCTTAATCCGGCACTGGATAACATCCATTTAAATTTTAAACGTTCAGCAGTAACTATTAAAATTTCCATGGTTTAATAAAAAATATTCTAGGTCGTACTGCCCCCGACTGTGCCAGTGCGAACGACTTTTACTAATTTCCTCCTCACAAATAAAATGGATTTGCCAATGTTGTTCAAATTTGAGTCATCTGATGAAACGTAAGTGAATCTAAATAGAATTTAACAAGAAATACATTTTGAGACTTCATACAGCATCTTCTTCAGACACGAAATACAAAAAAATAGCAGAATTCAAACATTTGGATAATAATTAGAAATTTGTGTGTTAAGTGCAAGCTTTTGTCAATGCTGGCCATGAGAAGACCACTACAATTTGTATGCCATCGAATTAGTTACCATATTATGCCACTAAAAGCGTTGTTTCGATACAAATTGTAGTTAACTTCGGTCACGATGAGCTGTGATAGAAACTGGCACTCAGCATATCGTTGTTTTCAGGAATTTTGTTCTGTTTCCCACGTCCGGTGTTATTCCCAGTACGGGATGGCAAGTCATATGCGTAGCTCTGGAGCCGAAGACTGCTGGGGACTACTATGAGAATTGGGACTTGACTATCAATAACACACATAAAGTAAGTACCTAACTAAGTAAGTACTTATCCAACATTCTTCTAAGAATGCTCATGCTGTCTGAGTAGAACGTAAAATATAACAAAATTGACAAAATGAACAAAAAAGCTTTGCACCCCTCAACCCTCATTCAAATCCCTACCTACTTATTATACAGTCTAGGGTTTCTTTTTTAAGGATAACCCGCCCGCGCAACTGTACTGCAACTAAACTACATATTGCTGTCACGTAATGGAAATATAGGGTCAATTATGAACAAATTCGACAAGATTTATCATATTCCAGACAGTCATTTATCTAACTGGTAACGCAGAAACCAGCAATGCGGAGGTTATGTCCCCGGGTTACGATCCTGAAGTGAACGCGTTGTTCGAGTTCCCGGCAACCATCACGGGTTCCACAAGCTACTGCCCCGCCTATATACACAACCTTACACGGATGGAGATGCAGTGAGTTGAGCTTTCCATTGGGTTTTGGCAACCTTTTTTTTCGCCGAGAATTGCTACTTGCCTTTGAATGTGGGGCTCGCTGCGTCTGGTAAGATGGTAAGAAGACCCACTAAAAGTCGGCGGTACTCCAACAGATCCACTGCCCACGGAGCCACGGAAAATACAATACAACTGCGACTTCGCCGGGGTGTTGGCAACCTAGGGAATTGTGATCTTGCCCTTTGACACACTTTTCTGTATCTTATTGTAGGTAGTCTACAATACAATAAGGTAGTTCGGAGTAATTAGTCTGTGAAGTGTGAAGAGGAAATAAATTATATAGGCACATTTTTATATCTTTAAAGGGCGCGTGTGACGTTCACATTACAACCCCTCGGACCACGTCGCTTCGTCTCAATCTGTTGTCTTGAGGACAGTCAGACTAATAATCTGGTATACTTATAGCAGACTATTAGGTATTCTTGCATGTGGAAGATAACATAGTAGGTAAATTAGGTATTAGGTTGGACAATATTGTTTTTAACATATCATTGTATAAATTGTTTCAGTATAAGGGTCCTGAGTAATGCCTGCTGGCTCGGTGGAGACCATAACGGCAGTATAGTACTATCACCCAGAGAGGTTTACAAATACCGATGGTGGTTCTTTCCGAAGAAGCACAATGAAATATACAAAACCACTGTCGTCTGTTCATGTATCTGCTTAATTGATAACAAGTGAGTATAGGTACTAGACTAGCCATTAGCCGGTTTCTTTGAAACTGGTCTAGCTACGCATGAGTTATTGCAGTGGCCAAGTGTGCGCGCAATACGCAAGAGCTTCCATGTATCGTAAACTAGTGGGACAGTAGAGCAATACTACTGATGATAGATCAGGCGTAGGCGGCAGGACCGACATTTAACATGCACATGCGATGGTCACATCTCACGTCGAACAAACAGATCATCAGCCTGCCTTGTCCTATCCAGACTTGAAAATAAAAATGTAACAAAGCTGATGATTTTTCATTACAGACCAGTTGGAAAACCCAGTGAAATAATCATTCGCATCATGGGATTTTCAGAGTTGCCAGGTTTAAAGGTTCGTTACTTCTTCAAAGGAGTTCCTATGTTATAAAGTAGATATGTATAAAATATATTCTTTTATACAGGCATTACCGAAAACGTTGAATCTTCACGACATAGTGGTTGGAGAGCATACGTCAGTGCCGATAAAGTTGTACAACAACACCTCATGTCACTTCTCATTCATGTTGTGCCACACCATCAACGGTATGGGGGATGACTATAGCGGCGATAAGTTGGACATGCAATCCTGTATTGTAAGTTTTTGAAATGAAATGAAAAAGTGTTCATTCAGAAACAAAAACAACTATTACATAGGTATTATAACTAATATCTGCCAAACTGTATAGCAGTTTGTTGGCAGATCTAGCTCGCTTTATCATATACATTTTTAATTTTACAAGCGATTACAAATACATAATCCGAATCAATTGCTGTAGTTTTTTTACTAATGCCAAATTATTGAGTTAAAACAAAGTCATCAAAACAAAAGAAATAAATAAACATTGATGATTAACAATTGATGTTATCTATGGACATTTGTCGTTGGTTTTCTAATTAACTATCTTCCTCGGCAAACAACAACACAATCGTCAATTCCTGTTGTGTTTCAGAGAAGCAATGGTATAATTCCGGTCAAGCTAGCCTATTTTGTGTAAGCTCTACCACATTAGTTTCATCACATTTCTATCATAATAGGTCACATTAGTCATTAGTTAGTTACTGGGTAGTTCATTGGGCAATATTACCTTTAAATACAATGTTAAATGTTGCCATGTTGCCACAGAATAGTCTCAAGCCATCGCACCACTGCGATGTAAATATCACAATAACAGCGGACGGCGCGGGACCAAGACAAGTGGATATCAAATACACGGTGCTCTATCGTACAGAATCTGATGGAATAAAGGAGTTGGAAGGTGTGAAGAAGAATATTTGCACCATTTGGTACGACGGCATCTACCCAACTATGAAGGTAGAGATGTAATTAAGAAGACTAACCATGTACTTATATATTAAATCATGATTAATAGCATTATAGCAAATTCCATATTTTTGACGATATTGCTTATTAGATAGGTATATATATTAAATACATTACTTTCGAATTGTACTGAATGTCAAGAATCGGACTAATTTTTAGATCAAGCGAACGATTTCTGTAAAATGTCCCGTGGCACTGAGTAATCATCATGTTTGGAATATGGTCAACATCGATGAGTGAGTATTAAAATATGTCTTCAAATAATTGGTAGTGGTTGCCTAAAACAGTTGATACAGGCTTTAGGCCTTTTCCTTTAGGCTATTGGTAGGAGCGGTTCTACCGATCGCCTCAGTAAACGCCCAGTGGTTCATAGCCATCTCTAGATTCGGAGGACGTAAATTCGATTCCCGAGTTGGAACAACAAAAAAATGTTGTTTTCAAGTTTGGTTAGGACAATGCAGGCTCATCACCTGATTGTTTGACAAGAAAGATGATCCATGCGTCGGATGGGCATGTAAAAAGTCGGTCCTGCGCCTGATCTCTCGCCAGTCGTATCGGTTATCTGTCCCACTGGGTTATGAGAGTGAAGGAAAAGAGTGTTTCTGTGTATTGCGCACACACTTGGGCGCTATAAAATAACTCCTACGTAGCTGGTCTCAGGTCTGGTTCTAATAAAACCGGCCACCGTCATCAAAATCGGAGGCATTATTATTAGGATAGGTAAAAAAATTCAAAGTTACTTTTCAGATTTAACCACGCGTTGACTGAACGTCGCCCAAGAAAGCCAATGTATGTCACCTTGTTCGCTCCTGATCTCTGCGCCAGCGTGGACTATGTGCATCTAGTGTTGGTGTTCGGTTGTGTCTACAACGTCTCGGTACCCTGGAGTATTCGCAGAGAAAAGATATGCGACTGTGAAATGGTTGAAGTCCAGACTGGGATATCTACGTACGGAATGCGACATTCCTGCCCCCATAGACTGTTGGTTGATGTATCACCTATGGATGGGATTGTTATGGTATGGCTCTTAAGAGGAAACACCACGAATTTTTTTCCATACAAAAATAGAGGTCTACGGGATTCCCATGGATAATACCTCTAGAGTAACTATTTTTTTCCTGAATATTTATGGATATTGTTTGTACGTCCCTATTTTATCCTTTTTTTAATAAATTAATTATTTAAAGAGATATGGACGTTTAAAAACCAAAAAAAATGGCCAGACTCTCCGCTATGTTCAAATATCTAGGAAACAGACTTGGCTACAATAAACAACAAAATCAAAAAATACTTAGCTCAATTCTTTTTTTAGCTAATACAGAAAAAAATATTTAAATCGGTTAAGTTTTGGACGAGGAAACAGGAATCCCCTAAACGTCGATTTCTGGTACTTTTAATAGGTAATTTCAGTCCAAGTTGCTGTTGTCTCTATCGCGCTAGTGCTGGCTAGGTAAGGCACTGCGAGACAGCAATAGATTTTATAAATACCTATTTTGTATTTCTCTCAACCGTGGCGTTTCCTCTTAAGAAACTTGATCACTCTGACATGTTTTGTGTGTATTATTTTTAACTGACTTCCAAAAAAAGGAGGAGGTTGAACCTCCCGAGGTTCTCATATCTCTTTTTTATGTATGTACACTGATTACTCTGAGGTTAATGATCCGATTTTCATGATTCTTTTTTTACTTGACGCAGAATAGCTGCCATTTGGTCCCATAAAAATTTACCTAATTTTGCGGTGTAGTTTTTTATTTTATGAACATATTTCATCAAAATTTTGTTGGTACTTTTTTATGTCGATGATTTGATTTATGTATGTAGTTTCAGTTGGTCTAATTTGGGAGTTTTTCACTTTAATTGACTCTAGACACATAAAGGAGGTGTACAAATTATAAATATGGTGTCTGTCAGTCTGTCTGTAGCTTCAAAACGAATTCATCTTTTACTTTGACTTAGAGACACTAAAAAGTAAAAAATAAAAAACTAAAATTAAAAACCGACTTCAACAACCAAAAAGCATAAAATAATACTTTTATAATGTATCTTAGGTACAATTAATGTTATTTTTCGAGACGGCTTTTCTAAACGTAGAAAGTTTTTAATTTTTTATTTACCACTAGTGACCGGAGTATTTTAAAGGAGAGAAGATATTTAGAGACTAGACGAAGCATGCAAGGATCCTTAACTTTATTATAATTATTTATCGTTCTTTTGCTTTTAAATCAATAACTTTCAGTAAAATCAACTAAGGTCACATAGCTATATCGCATAGGATGTTCTTTCTTTGGTTCATTACATTTGCTTCAGCCGGAGACACCTCTTCTTCTTCACATGACCTTCAGATATAACGAGGCAGGGAAAAATACACTCTGCTTTGTTCTCTCACTGCCCAACGAAAGAACCATCAACATACTCATACATCTTAACGTATTACCGGAAGCCCAAACGGTATTAAAACCTCTACAGAGATGTTTCTCGGAAGAATACTTTGCTGTTTTGGACTGTGGAAGAGTGCCTATTAATAATCTCGATCCAGTCATTCGGGTAAGTAATAGAAATATTATTATTACTTTCAAATTGGTGCTTGATTGAAAATGAAAAATCTTTTACTTCCAAATCAGTTAGATACTAACACTTTTAGAATTGTCCTACTTGATGACCTACCACTAACCCGGAGAGAAAAACCGGCGTAAGAAACTCGCTCGGGACCACCTTTTAGCAAAAAAAAGGGGAAAATTGTTCTTTTAAAAAATGTATATATAACAATGTTATAAGTTAACATAAATAATTACAATTTACAAAAGTATACTTTATAAAATAGAAGTAGCCTGGAAAGTGGCCACCTTACTCCTAGGGTGTGCAATCATTAACAATGAAAGAAACGGAGACTTTAGACACTTCCATTTTCTACCATAAGTAAATGCCAACTGCACAAAGCAGTTGGCATAGCAGAATAATTTCCGTACTTTTGAAGGTCTTCTTCTTATTATTATTAATAATGGCGCCCTTGGTGAATTGCCAACGTCAAAGTGCTTGGTGTTTTCAAGGTTTTGTGGCTGTACAATCCACATGACAAGTCGGCGACGTGGCGACTGTTGCACAATTACACATCGGACTCCGCCATCAAATGCCTACAACTCTTCACAGAGGTGCCTGCGTATGACAAGAAAGCGATAACTTTCAGTTTCTTGCCTTCAGAAATGGTCGATTACGAGGTGAGATAGCTTATTCAAAGTTTATAAAACTTCTAGCTATCTATACAAGAGAAGTAACTTAAACTACCGCCGTATCTATACTAAGTAATATTATAAAGCGGAAGAGTTTGTTTGTTTGTTTAAACGCGCTAATCTCAGGAACTACAGGACCGATTTGAAAAATTCTTTTTTTGTTGGATATTCCATTTATAGAGGAAGGCTTAAGGCTATATAACATTACGCTGCGATCAATAGGAGCGAAGCGCCAGTGAGAAATGTTGTAAAAACGGGGAAAATTATTCACATTTGAGGACTTTCGTTGCGTGCGCTGTTTATGCGGCTTAAGTTACATGAACGTTTGGTTTTAGTCTCGATTCGTCAACGCTTGTTAGTGTTAACGGCATGTTAAAATACCATTCCTTCTCATTTATTGACAGGAAACACGTCGAGAGGTGATAACATGATTTTTAATAACGGATTTAACTTTAACATGTGTCAGTGAAATTGGCAAATGTTCTTAAAAAGTTGATTTTACATGCATTGCGATTTTCAGGTAATATTTTATTGTACGTTTGGATGCGACACGTTGAAAGTGTTGGTGAAAGGACAGGGTGGATTACCCAACTGCGTTGAAACGAGGCTCGATGTTCCATATTACACGGAAAAGTTAATTCGATCAGCCTTTAGAACTAATACTGTAAGTTAAGCATCCAATATTAATTTGAAATTTGAACCATCTCGAATTCTTGGATTCCTATCCAAGTTGTTGCTTTTAACCGCCCCTAGCAAAATTCTCCATCATTTTGCAAGAGCCAAGATGATATGCTTATAATATTTGCACGATAATTTAACTCCCAAGATAAAATATGTAATAATAAATAATAATAAAATAAAATAAATAAAAACCATTTATTTCAGGCTACATGGCCCATATTATAAATACCTTACAGACTAACATACATACAAAATATACTTAAAACTACACTTAAAACTTAAACTAATGACTAGCCTTTTTTTACAGGTTTACCTTTTTTTTATTTTGCAAGGGAAATACTTTACGCGTCCCCCAGGGAGGGCTCCTCAGGGGTATGTGGGACTCCCGGCTCGCACCGGCCGGTTTACCCACTAAAATCACTTGCGGATTGCCATCAACCGTTATGTTGGGTTGAGTGCCCTGGATCTGTCAAAACACAGGGCACTCTTCCCAAGACCGGCCGGTCCACCTCTATAGGGACCGGATTTCCATCAAATTAAGAGAGCGCTCCGTTTACAGGTTCACCTCTCACAGGAGCACTTATCCTTGCCTATAATGCCTACTCACTCCCTTGCAAGGGAAATTATAGCTATCAACAACAACACAGAACACTATTTCAGATTTATATGGTTACCGTAAGTATTTGTATTATTTTTTCAAATGTAATGCATTAGTATTCTATGGATCTCAAATGCATGTTCTTCTTCTTCTAACTTAAGAGCTTCGCGTTTGTCAGTGGAGCTTTCTCCATTCAAATCAAAACTATTTTATTTCCAAATGAAAAATAACAAGCTATTTTCGGAAAGTCAACAAAACTTCTACCACCGGTTCAACCCTAGCCCGCCGAGAAGAACCGGCGTAAGAAACTCGGAATTCCTCTCTGCACTCCACCCTTCTCTTGACTTCCTGATACGACACGACCATCACTTTCTCCTTCACCTGGTCCATAAAAGTTCTTCTCGGCCTTCCACGTTTTCTTCTACCTTCTATCTTTCCTTCAATTATTCCTCTAATAAATTGTCGTATCGTATCAAGTGTCCTAACATATTTCTCTTCTGTTGTGGAATGCTTGTTATGCATTAAAATATACTGTAAGTGCACCAGGCCAGAGTCTACTAATCCAGCCTCGTCCTAAATCGGCAGTCCTAAATTAACCGGTAGGTGCTGAGCCAGGAAGTTTCTAAATTAGCAGGTCCTTAACCAGGAAGTCCCAAATCAAGCAGTCTCGATTCATCCAATTCTGAATGAGTAAGGGCGCTTGCAATTTTTAGCCTTTCGAAAAATACTGCATCTAATGATTGAGGGCTACGCAATCTTACAAGTCGCCAGAAAAGGTTAGATTAACAAATATATAAATGATCATTGTATGTGCAGAGAACGAATCGACAACGTGGTGAACATAGTGATGACGCCATACTGGGGGGTGGTAGCACCGGGCGAAAGCGAGTGGATCACCATCACTGTGTACACACTGCGGGAACCGGCTACTTTCACGTGAGATATATATGTCGCAGTCAACTAATTGAAATCGCTATTTCATTAAGTGACTAGCGTTTATATCGAATGACGACATTAAATTGAAAGACTAGGCTGAACATTGACTGAGCAATCGTCAGTCAACGTCCAATTAGTTAGCGGATTGTAGGTAATGTTGTATCCGACAGACGTAATTTGTACAATTGTTTACAATATTGCTGTCAAACGTATACACTAATTGAGAGCGATATTGTATACAATTGTACAAATTCAGGGACCGATTAATCCGCTATACGGCTGTAGCGGTATCAACACAAACCGTTTTATTTTAAATATCCATATTAAGGGTTTTTAACTATGCGCTTGTCTTAAGCGGTATTAAACCGTTTAATACAGCTGCGCCAATAACCGAAAGAGACAACAAATTTGTGGTACACGCCGTGAATCAAATCTATGAAAAGCGGTTTTTTTCATCAGTGACTTGAGGTTTCAATAGCCTTGCTGTGCATTGTGCAACATTGATTTTGTCACTTTAAACTAATGTTTAAAGTGACCAAATCAATGTTGCACAATGGCAACATTGATTTTGTCACTTTAAACTAATGTTTAAAGTGACCAAATCAATGTTGCACAATGCACAGCACTTATATTTTATACTAATATTATACTTATATTTTAACATACTTATATTTTATACTAATTTGAATTACCTAAATTACAATTCCGTATAATTAGAAAAAAAAAATAAGATGGGAATTAACTTTTCGCTCTTTACCAAATCAATATCAAGGAAAGACTAAGAATGGAAAAAAAACAATAATAAACAAAAATGGACGAGAACTTGCATTAAATAACATCATCTTATACCTTATGTCATAAGCAATTATGATCATTTTTGGTATGCATCACGATTGCTCCGTCACACGGTAGAAATATGATGAAAATGTTCGCCCAATATTTAGGCGAAATTTGACAAAATCTATGGGTCCAAACCAAAAATTTGTCGAAGTAGAAACAAAGAAGTTATAAGGGTTTTAAGTTGGCCGCGCCAACGTAACGTCCACGATGGCGCGGCCATGGAAATCTCAGGAACTACGTGGGTTAGAGATCTAATTCTTTTTCTAGTATGAAGATTGAATTTGGCGAAAATTGTCGAAAAAGAAATTATAAACTAGAAATCGATATTTTAAGAGATATTTACCTCAGAAGCCGTGGCGGCGCAGACGTGCACTTCGTGTTTCTTTAATGTTGATTATTTCTTTATATCATAATACTTAGTACAAAAATCTGATACAGGAAGTAAGGGCTTAATTTGTCGAAACTAATGAAAGCAATAAATACAATGAAATGTTATTTAAACAGACAAATCGGACCGAAACAAAAATAGCATGGCCGCGCTGATATCTCATTATCTGTAATTGCTAGGATTTCGGTTTTTATATCCATTTATTCGACACATTAACCTGATTATAATGGCATATCATTTTACCCTCAGAATGGTTTTCAACGCGTGTAATCTCCAAAAATGTGCTCTCTCGTACAATGTTTGAGTAGGGTAACCATAATTTCGATTTTATTTGAGAAGACCTTTTACTCTACTAGACGAAAATGTATCTATTTCCTTAATAATGCCAACTAACGGAACAATTATTATTAATCATTATTTCACACTTAAACGTAAGTTGTAGTACCTATGCCCGTAAGCGATCAGTTGTAGATATGATAATAATATTATGTTAGGTAAGTATACTGTACCTAGGAAGGTTACTTAATATTATGCATTTCTTGCCCTTGATCCGTTTTTGCGAAAACGGGTTATAATTCTTTTATACACTCATCTATATTTTTTGTCTCTATATCTGTATGTATGTGCAACATCAATAACCACGGAAGGGATTTTAACCAAACTTATTACGATTGTAGACCATATTTCTAGGCAGGTTATAGGATATATAACATAACGCTACGATACATAGGAGCCGAGCAGTGACGATAACTTTGAAGCAAGTCGATGAATTTCGCGCGCGACTGCGGACGAACGGTTCGGGCGGAGCGCGCGAGGGGATCGCTTACACAGTGACGCGAAGGTATAGAACGTGGCACTAAAGTAGATTAGAACATTAAATAAGTAACTAACATGATTTTATTAAAAAGACAAATGTTTCCACAGTGTCAATAATATAAAAACTGTATTTTTGAACTTGCTTCACAAACTGAAATAAATTATCATTTATTGTATAAAATCAACTTTTGGTATTATTAAAAGAAAGCCTTTTGGGATAAAGAAACGGACAATTTAGCGGTTTTTAGAAGCTATAACAGGGTGTAAAAAGAGCAGTCACTATAAATTTGGGATATGATTATACTATCTTTTCTCTTTCGGACGGTGTGAGGAAGCGAGTTCCACAATCTGTCCGCATGAACGGTGAAGGAGTAGGAGTAGAAATTAGAGCGATGTGATGGGAGGGAAAGGTTTATTCTGAATTTGGACCTACAAGGGATATCAATGGGCCGGGAAAAGTTAAATCGATCACGAAGATAGGAAGGAGAGAGGGTTATACAGGATATTGTAAAGTAAACAGAGGATATGGGAGTTGCGACGGAGACGGATAGGAAGCCACTTGAGTTTTATCCGAAAGGCTGATATGTGATCAAACTTTTTTAAATAAAATGAAACGGATACAGAGATTCTGCAAGCGTTCCAGTTTAGTTAGCAGCTCTTCGGTAAAGTCTAAGTAGCAGGAGTCGGCATAGTCGAGGATAGGAAAAATGAGAGTTTTGACGAGGAAAATTTTGGTTTGCAAAGGCAAAAAGTTTTGAAGGCGCCTCAGCATGTGCAACGAGTGGTGTACCTTTCTGCTGACTTCACTAACCTGCGGATTCCAGCAGAGATTGCTGTCCAAAGTTAACCCTAAATTCTTAGCTGTGTCTCTGAATTCGATAATAGTACCATCATATTTGACCACAGGCACATTGTGTAAACGTTGCTTTATATACTAGTAAGTATATAACGCAACGTTTACACAATGTGTAAACGTTGCGTTATATACTTATATCCCAAAAAATCGCAGGTGTAGAATCAATATCATCAATATTAGAATGACGATAGAGTTGCAGGTCGTCTGCGTAAAGATGGAAATTTAAGTTGATTAATGAGGAAATAATATTAATCCCACCAAAAACATTTTAATGTAAAAATGTTGTCAAAACGAGCGTACACAGCTTACCCTGTGAAAAAGTTATCAGATATCCTATAAAGCCAAGCTCTACACTACACCTTAATCAAAATCTATCAAAAAGTGGTTAGATCTCATGTAGAACCAAAATTCTTGATCTATGCGCCCTTACTTCACCAGGCTTAACTTCACTTACGCTACATTGCAGTTAAAACGTGATGCTTGGCCGTTTTATTTAGCACACGATTAATGAATTCGTATGAAATATTCGTAACGGTAGCAAAACGGTCAAGTATCACGTTTTAACTGCTATAAAGCGTAAGTGAAGTTAAGCCTGGTGAAGTAAGGGCGCATAGATCAAGAATTTTGGTTCTACATGAGATCTAACCACTTTTTGATAGATTTTGATTAAGGTGTAGTGTAGAGCTTGGCTTTATAGGATATCTGATAACTTTTTCACAGGGTAAGCTGTGTACGCTCGTTTTGACAACATTTTTACATTAAAATGTTTTTGGTGGGATTTCATTTATTTTTGTAAGCTGGTTAATGGACTTTTTTTAATTTAAAGATAACCTATTTTGACCCCGGGCCTTTACTTACGGAAAATAGAACAGTCAGCGCCTTAGCATAGTGACGCCTAGTGACGTCGACTGATGTCACCGTCAATATTATACCGTGTATAAACTTTCACCGTAATTTTTAAGAGGTTGAGGCCGATTTTCAAATAAATGTCTCGTCCATATTTCTTTATTTGTTATAATATTATTCTTATTATTGTTATATTATTATAATATATTATAATTATATTATAATATAATAAATATAAATTATAAAATATACATTATTTTATTGCTGGAGTGAAACTTCTTATTTGGATATCCTAGGATGCCACTAGTATAAATTCAACACTAATAAAATTCGAGAATTTGAGAATTACTTATATATACGAGGGAGATTGCCTTTAATAAAGCATGTTGATACTTAATAAAATAATACAGTAAGTCTTTAATAATATCGTATGTAGACGACGGTCACCGCCATCTGTTGGTCACTAGAGGTACTAATTCTTGTACGGCTCTTATAAACATAATATATAATATGCTAACTGCATACACCTAAGTGCAACTTAGCATTTTGGAAGGAAAAAAAATGTATTTATTTTTATTTTTGAAAAATAGCTTTAAGGTTTTCTTTTGATTATGGCCATCTTTAAACGTCATGACGTGACGTGTTAAAAATCATATAATCATATTATAATAGTCATAAGATTAAACACTAAAATTATTTATACATTGATCGTGTAATATTTTCGTTTATTGTTATCATTATATCGTTACCGACGGTTAAAATATGTATTGGTAAATGTGTGTTTAGATGTTTCACAGTTCCAAACATAGATTGCGCTGTAAGCCACCTACATCGCGCTATCGATGTGTCGAACGGTTTTTACATAAGATTCCCTGTTAACAAAGTTATTGCGTTTACGTATCTATAAGGAGCTTGTGCCGGACCAATTTCAAGTGATCGACGCAATATATTGTTTATGTAGGTACACTGACAGCAAATTACTACTTGCTGTCTGTTAATTCTTACCTAATTTTTACTTACTAAATATATAATAGGTACCTAATTTTAAATAATTAGATATAAAACTAATTTTCTCATAGACATATTTTTCATTTACAAAAAGTCGGTCACCGATTAATAATCGGAATAAAATAGAACATACTGATTGCAAGTAGTGCAACGCACACAAATAAATAAAGTGGGATAGAAATAATATGGAGCAAAAATCTGACCGATTATCGGTCCTACAAAAAGTAGGTCTTATTTTTTTATGTACTTGTATAATATTGTATAATATAATTATTTTTTTTCTCTTGTCTATGTCTTAAAGATCATATCCGTATAATAAACATATTAAACATCCATTTTGTACCGTCCACCATATTGGATTCAAAATGGCGGCATTTATATTTTAATAATTTTTTTGTTGGTTTTGTAGCAATAACAGCTTACATAAATAATATCAGCTTACTAGGACGTCAGGAAGTACCTTATGAATTTTGATGATCTATAAATGAGTCAGTGACGAAATCTGGGGTTTTTAGACATTGATAAAATCTAAAGTATAATAGCTACAACATTGAAACTTTGTATGTTTCATGTTTTTACTGGTGTCATTACATGTTGAAATTTTCAACTATGTAGCATCATCCAAAGCAAAGTTATGAGAGTTCAAAAAAACGACGAAACCTTTCGAGAAAAGGTAGGTAGTGCCCTTGCGCTTCGCTTGGCTCGTCTTGACGGGGGCACTCCCGTGCCCCCAGATAAATATAGAAAACAGGAGGGGAGAGAGTACGCCAAACTGGGGAACACCCGCTCATTCTAGAAATGTATTTTTTTTTCATATTTTTTTTACAAAAATTAAAAAATAATTTTTTTTTTGGCTTTATTATTATTTTTTTTATTATTACAAAAAAATAAGAAATGGTAAAAAGAAAAAAAAACATTTTTTTTTTAGTTTCTGACAAAAAAAATACATTTCCGAAATGAGGAAAGGTAGTATAATCGTATCTCAAAGTTATAATGACTGCTCTTTTTACACACTATATATATAAATATGTCAATCGATAAAAACGATAGTCACTCAATGAAATGGCGATTTGAATCAGATGAATGCCATCTACCATCACGGTATTAATCCTTATCATTTAAAATACGTTATTCTGCTTAAGCATTTCTGAAGACTACATATTTTGCCCTTTAGACCATGCAAATATAATGAATACTTTAGCATATAGCAAAATTAAAATCGTTTCTCCGTGATTCGACCGGGCGCCGCGTGATGCTGGCTGCTGCGTGACGTATCTTACGTCCGAGCCGGGCTGGAGTACTGTTACGTCTATTGGGGTTAATCATATGTCTTAATATGGCATATCTGAGCCATTATTTGAAACTATTATTATTACTTCATCGGCCTTCGTGTGACCATGTATAATGAAGCATAATACCCAAAGGACAGTGTTCATAAACTAAAAATATATTTAAAAATACTAAAGTGCCCTAAATCACTTTTACACGCGTACGAAGTCGCGGTCACAGCTAGTACTTTTATAAACATCATGGATACAGAAATAAATGAAATAAAATCTAGGTGTAACAAGGCTCAAACAAGAAAGTTAATATTAGGCAGATGACTAAAAATGCATAAGTACAAGGTCGGAATCGCTAATAAAATCTAAGCGTCACTTCATACCGAAATACGGAAAAAAGTGCCTACTTGAAAAAGCATATTATTCGTCTGCCGTTGGAATAATATTAATTCCAATAGCGAGTCTTAACCACGGCCATGGGTCTCTATGAAAACCGGCGTTACGCCGGCTTGCTTTGCTGCAGGGAATGAGGATACTTGTCGTAGATAAGTATGTACTTAATTTCAAGGGCAAGAAACCCATAATATTAAGTAGCCTGCCTAGGTACAGTATACTTACCTAACATAATATTATTATCATATCTACAACTGACCGCTTACGGGCATAGGTACTAACTACATACTTACGTTTATGTGTGAAATATTTAATAGTAATAATTCCATTTGTTGGCATTATTTAAGAAATAGACACATTTCGTCTAGTAGAGTAAAAATTATTCTCAAATAAAATCGAAATTATGGTTACCCTACTCAAACATTGTACGAGAGAGCATATTTTTGGAGATTACACGCGTTAAAAACTATTCTGAGGGTAAAACGGTATGCCATTCTAATCAGGTTAATGTGCCGAATAAATGGATATCAAAACTGAAATCCTAGCAATTACAGATAATGAGATATCAGCGTACAAAGAAGCGTTACGTTGGCGCGGCCATGTTATTTTTTGTTTCGGTCCGATTTGTCTGTTTAAATAACATTTCGTTGTATTTATTGCTTTCATTAGTTTCGACATATTAAGCCCTTACTTCCTGTATCAGTTTTTTGTACTAAGTCTTATGATATAAAGAAATAATCAACATCAAAGAAACACGAAGTGCACGTCTGCGCCACCACGGCTTCTGAGGTAAATATCTCTTAAAATATCGATTTCTACTTTATAATTTCTTTTTCGACAATTTTCGCCAAATTCAATCTTCATACTAGAAAAAGAATTACATCTCTAACCCACGTAGTTCCTAAAATTTCCATGGCCGCGCCATCGTGTTCGTTACGTTGGCGCGGCCAACTTAAAACCCTTATAACTTCTTTGTTTCTACTTCGACAAATTTTTGGTTTGGACCCATAGATTTTGTCAAATTTCGCCTAAATTTTGGGCGAACATTTTCATCATATTTCTACCGTGGCGGAGCAGTTGTAACGCACACTCATTTTTGCGTTAAATGGTGCGCCAGTCTAGTTGTGACATGATGGAACAAATTCAGCCAATAGCGTTCCGCGGTACTTACTTATCACGCATCCTTTTTTAACACAGAAAAACGAACGAAAATGAACCTTATTCATAAACGGTTTTTTATACCGTTGATTCAGCCGTATATACGGCTGAAGCGCATGTTAGGGTTTTTCAGAGAATCGTATAAATTAAACAGTTTAAAACACCAAAATGGGTAACCTTTTCGGTCCCTGTGTACAATTCACGTCTGTCGAATTGCTGTTGCGAGATACATAATCAGCCTGCGGGTCCATTTGATTTTACGTAAAAGGTCCTGCCGCTCCCGCCCCGCTGCCCGCAAAATTCGAGGCTGAGGCCTTATGTCTACGCGCGACTAGTAGACGTTTGCCCTTCTCGAGTCGCACAGATTGGGAAACTATTTTCTTTACAGTTTTTTTTCCGAACAGCACAATGGCAACATGCGAAGTGTTAGACTTAACAGCGAGGAAGCTTTACCGAAAAAATGAAACGTTGAGAAAAAGAAAGACAGAGCAGTGTCATCAAGAATTTATTATAACGGAAGAAGGAAAGTTCTACAAAGTAAATAACTCTATTTAAAATCTTAAAAAATATATACCTACTTAGTTCGTCTAAGTATATATTTTCTTCTCAGTCAAGATTCACTAAAATAGTGAATCTTGACTGAGAAGACTCAGAAAAACGGGTGGCCGTTTTTATCGACCCGGCTAGCTGGCCTGGTACTAAAAAATGTTTTATCAGTATGTGCGCAATACACAGAAACAATTTCTATCTATCTTTACTAAAATCTTCTCTTCTCTTTTCTAAAAAAAACAAGAAATTAATCGTAAAAAGCATATTTTTATTAGTTAAAAAAAACAATTCCAAAATGAAAAAGGTAGGTATCTAATATTTAATCAAATCTCAAAGTTATTAGATATATCTGGTCTTTTAAGGTCTACTCACGATGCCATCAGGAGGTCTATAACAGTTATAGACCTCCTGATGGCATCGTACTAATTTAATGGAAAACATTAATCGATGAAGGTATGTCGATATGTCGCAAAAAAGCTTACCCAGAAAATTGAGTTTAAACTTTAAACTGTCACTTAACATTTTAGGATAATATGTAGTAACGTACGTAGATTCTAAAGACGGATCTTTAGATTTGAACTCAATTTTTCGAAATTATGATTTTGCTACGTATCACCTTCATTCATGTCTTCAATTGTATTGTTATTGTTCGTAGGACATAAACGAGTGTCCGCCGTACGTGCGCGACATATCGAAGCCGCACTCAACGCACCTGGCGCTCTCCCTGTCGATATCCTCGCAGGGGCAGCGAGACGGCTGTCGGCGCATGTCGCTCAAGCAGATGTGGGAGCACGTGAGTAACGCACTTGATACTCCTCCGGCGGTGCAGCTGACGTACTCCCGACACAATCGAGAATCGAATCAGTTCGGTCTCAACGGCTTTTATATTTTATTTGGTGGATTACTAACAGGATAAAGAAAATCGCTAGATCGTAGCTTTTTGTACCCCCGACCTAATTTATTAGGTTGTACGCGGCACGAATCAAATCTCATCAGTTTGGAGAGTAAGGCCCTTGATGTATTCTGTAAAGTGTAAACCAGTGTGCTGAGTGCGAGTTTTTGTCACTACTCACCGTGACTAGGTTAACTACCATTTGAATAGCATATTCGTAGTTAGCGATTTTTCTCACCAGGGGTGTTGTTTGCCATTTGAACTATCTAGAGATAAAAACTCGCATTCAGCTTATAAACCGGAAAAATAGTCAAATAAGTTCACCTGATGCTCATGTACCATATTATCTCAACATATTATGTACCAATATTATCTCGACGTGTCTAGTACCACTCCCGACACAATCGAGAATCGAATCAGTTCGATCTCAAAGGCTTTTGGTATTTTATTTAGTGGATTACTTTGAAACTAACCAGGATAAAGAAAATCGTTATATCGTAACTTTTTGTACTCCCGACCATATCGATCGACTGAGAATCGAAATAAAAAACTTGAGAGGTGTCAAGGGACACCCGGATGGAACGAAGTTCTGTATCTGGCTTGCTTTCTATAAGAGAGAGAGAGATAGACAGAGAAACATGCGACGCCGCACAGCTTACAATAGCTTACTCTAGCAAAAAGTGTCGTGACAACTTTTCGTAAGAATTTTTTCCGTCTAGCCCCGTTTCACAAAGCGCGATAAGGAACTTCGTTCCAATAAACAAACGTAATCAGTTTGGAGAGTAAGGCCCCTGAATAAGAAAATGTTTGAAAAATAACATTTCCTTCTACTTTACAGCCCCCTCCTTATGACATGATGTCGTCAGACCTAAACTACAGAGGTTTCCCAGTGGAATCTCACAACAACTTGAACAAAGAAGACATAATCAAGATCATAGACGATACACTATGGTAAGTCATATTATGCAGGTATGTTTTGTGAAATTTAAATAAGGGCGTATGTAAGGCCCTTACATACGCCCTTATTTAAATTTCACAAAATATTATTACATACAGTCGACAAAGTGATATTATAGGGATTGCGTCTATCTCTACTTCGTTATGGAACCTTAAAACGACAGAATAGACAACCATTATCTATTATGTCGTTATTAGCTAAAACGGCTTTTGCCGTTAGCATAGGGCTAGGAACACAACGAAAATAAAAACAACCTTAATATTATAAGTACCTTCAAGATCTTAAATGTATTTCACACACATACTTATAGCTACTTACCTATTCCTCATATGATAACGAAATCATCATACATGGATTTTTAAAAATTCAACCCTCAATGTGCCTCAAGGGAGTGAAATCTAATTCAAGACAAAGGTCGATTTGGCCTAAAAGTTTAACCTTTTTTATAATTGTATTATTCCTGTTTTTTAGGCACGCACTGCACAATAAAATGTTTAGATACCACGTAGAGTACTATACGAAAGAGGAAATTCCCAGTTACAACCACTTGGTGGACGCTACAGAAAACGATTTGCAGCTGAAACTGAGTCGGCGGTAAGACATAATAATTTATTGCTTCATCCAAAGCCCGATTTAGGTTTTTAATAGAAAATAGAAATCACTAGGTTTTGAGTAGGAATATTACACCATTAGCAAAAAGTCGAAACTAGTATTTAAGTAGATACTTTTTCTTTATACGCTTTAAAATTCTGCCTAAATTTTGATTCTCTTGTGAGCTTTTCAAAATGTCTTTAAGCGTCCACGTTTCGGTATTAGTTACATGTATATTTCATGCAGTCATCGATACGATACGGATTCTCACTTTATAATATAGTAAAAGTAATAAAAATAGTAATTATAACAAAAGTTCGTTGCGATGGGGACACGTGAAAGCATTCCTTTGTATTTGTTCATTTCACACCGAGACGAGGTGCGGCGCTGCATCTTGAGACAGTTTCATTGCAACGGTTCAAACAGATTTCGAGCTCCACCATGCCACGTCGGTATTGCTATTGCAACATGTATCTTCTTGTGTAGTACATAAAGCTTAAATTAAATCGCTTACTTGAAATAGAAGGAAAAGAACTGCATCTCTGTTTGCACGAATTTGTATGATCTGCAGGGGCGTAGCTACCGCCGTATCTGCCGTATCAATTATACGGGCCTCCGGGTAACGGGGGCCCCCGACGTGCGTGAACAATATTAAAGAATAATTTCCCACATTTTAATATTATTTCAAAAATTGCAAAAGTAAAGGAAAGCAATTTTTCTTTTCAAGACCACTCTACATCGGGTATCGTGATTAAAAAAATGTTTGCATAGATAAACAATCTATGCAAACATTTTTTTAATGAGAAATCTTTACCCTTCATAAGTGTCCCTAAACAACGCCGGGGCCCCGCCAAGGCACATCACGTCACTGATGATCTGTGTTATTATAGAACTAGCTGTGCCCGCGACTTCGTTCGCGTGGTTATCGGCAACACTATCGCGATTATCTTTTGATTGCTCACATTGGCTTTTGTTATTATGATTATTGAAAAAGAATAATTCTTTCGTACATATTTTTTTAATAACTTAAACCGTTTATGCAGTGCACGCAACGAAAGTCCTCAAATGTGAATAATTTTCCCCGTTCTTGTAACATTTCTCACTGGCGCTTCGCTCCTATTGGTCGCAGCGTAATGGTTTATAGCCTAAAGCCTCAATAAATGGACTATCCAACAAAAATTAATTTTTCAAATCGGACCAGTATTTTCTGAGATTAGCGCGTTTAAACAAACAAACTCTTCCGATTTATAATATTAGTATAGATTTTCCTAACTTATCGTTGTCTGTAATGTTTATTACAGAGTGACGTCTGGAGTGTGCGACGCGATTGTCAACAAGCTCGTGTTCCACAACTACAATTTGAAACCGACAAAAACTATAGAATCTATATTAGAAGCTGAATGAATGGTGTTTGAATACTACAAAATATATTTTTACCTAGAATTAAACTGTTTATTTTTGCAGTATCTTTGTTTTTCTAAATACATAATATTGTACCAGCCCATTTCATTTAATAAGGTACCTACTATTACTTATTTATATAATTAACTAGCTGTGCCTTTCTCGATAAATGGGCTCTCCAACTGAAAGTTTGTCAATCTTTTGACTTCTCAGCTTTGTAATATTAAGTACAATAAACAAAACAGTTCAATTTCAACAATTTTAATTTATTATAGAAAACTAAAGTTGTAATATATTTATATGTCGAGTATTGTATTATTTTAGAAAATTGATTCGTTTATTACTGCATTAATTCAGTCGCAGTGTAAACTGACGTTTATTGATACACTTCACTTCTGCCACGGCTCTTAGGCCCGGCGCCCGTTATCGGCATCGGCAAGGAAAAGGATCCTTAGGCATCCTACATGCAAGCGCACACTATCGGCAACAATTATGCTTTGGCATGCTGCAACGTTCTTAGGGATGACGAGGCGTCCTTAAAGATGCCTGTAGCTTGCTGAAGCGTCTCAATATCATTTATCATCATCAAGAACAGTCTCAGAGTACGCCGGTTCAGTACGCCGGCGGCGTACCGAAGGATGCCGAAGCATCCCGAAGCATTCTCAAGGCTGCCGATACAGCAGCCTCAAGCATACCGAAGCGGTATTTTTGTTATTGCGACCACATATCATGGAAATTTCTTCATTGCCATTATGTTATAATATTGCTATTTGCCACCTAAAATCCTCAGTCGTGCCGATGCCGGTAATGGGCGCCGCGCCTATGAAGTACAAATGTGTCTAGAGATTTCTAGATAAATTCTAGAGTTTCAGTTCATTCACTCAGTCAAGTATAGCGTCCAATATAAGCTGTATCTTCATCGGTTTGGGCGAGGCGAGCACGGTGTAAACTAACGTTTATTGATACACTTCACTTCTGCCACGGCTCTTAGAAGTACAAATCACGTGTCTAGAGATTTGTAGATAAATTCTAGAGTTTCAGTTCATTCACTCAGTCAAGTATAGCGTCCAATCTAAGCTGTATCTTCTTCGGTTTGGGCGAGGCGAGCACGGTGACGGCCACGCGGTCCCCCAGCTTGGGGGAGCGGCCGTGCAGCTGGCTGCGGTGCACGAGCCCGCTGTCCCCCACGCCGCAGTCCACGAAACATCCAAACGGCACTACATTGCGGACGACACCTGAACCACAAACGTTCAATTAACCACAATAATTAAGGATGAAATGGATATTAAGTTTCGGATACAGATATGGAGATTCAATTATTTCGGATTATCCGCTTGTTTCGGATAATTTCGGTTACGGATCTTAAATATTGTTTACCTTTTTACAGTAGCATAACTTTATTTCGGATTCGGTTACGGTTACGGATATGTTCTTATATCGGATATCCGATAGTTTCGGTTACGGTTACGGAGCTCCCTAACATCCCTGATAATAACACACAACTTTTTTACACTTTTCCACTTTTTATTACGTTTCAATAAGTTTTTACAAAAACAGTGTTTTTGTAAAAAAAAATTTACAAAAATGTTTTTGTAAAAACTCATTAAAACGTATTATAAAGTAGAAAAGTGTACAAAAGTTGTGTGTTATTATTGTGAACATGAATTTCCATCAAGAACGAACAGTACATTCAATCAGTTATTTCAATTAACCACCATTTTTAACCCCCGACGAAAACAGGTGTTATGTTTAACATGCCTATGTGTGTGTGTGACATCGTTGTTGTAACTATTCATGTTATCTTATAACTTTTATAATTTATTATTTTATAACAAACTTTTTAAGTAGCCCCCGAATCGTCAACCAGTGAGCTAACTGACAGCCAACACGTCAGCTTTCAAACAACAAAAAACTAGATCAAAATCGGTTCATCAGTTTGGGAGCTACGATACCATAGTCAGACACACGCACCGACACTCAAAGACATGTGAAACATACAAAACCCCCGTTTCCGAATCTGAATTCGGGAATCGAACCCATGTCTTCATGTCTTCGAGTCGGCAGCCTAGCTCTAAATACTGAGCCACCAAGGCGTTAAGAGTTAAGACCTCTGTATAATATACAAGGTGTAAAATAAATGAGTGACAATAGTTTACTGTGAAAGTACGCTGAACGAGGATCATTTTTTTTACTTATTGTATGGGCAAATTTATGATGTTGAGGCATTTCTTATAGAAACATGAAAGTCAAAATTTAGTCTTTTAGCACTGGTACTTTCGCAGTATACTCTACATAGGAGGCACATACACAGCCTAAGGCATAATCACTCATTTATTTTACGCCTTGTATATGGTTTTATTTTATAAAAAAACTGTTTTCTTACCAGTTAAAGACATTCCTTCTTTCAACTGATCCGTAGCCTGCACCGCCACAGAATAAACGGGACGACAGAAGGTAATAAGTTTGTCTTCTCGCTGTTGTCTAAAAGCGTTCACTATGAGCTCCAGAGTACACGCATCCGTGTCTAAATCCTTACTGAGGGTCTCGAAGTCCAAACTCCCGGTTTTAGATTCCACCAACCCCGGAAAATGTGGCTTGGATAGCTCCTTAATATTCACCCCAATCTTTTTAGCGAAACTGAAATAAACATTTATTCATTTATTACAAGAAAATATAAGTTTGCCTATACCGGGCAAGGGAGAGTAGGATGTTTGTTGTATGACGGACAGATGGACAGCAATACTTAAAATAGAGTCCCGTTTTATAAAAAACCTTGTACATGAATACGGTATTTTCACTTTCTCAAACAACTCAAGAAAGCTTGTTGTACATTTTTTTTTATTTATGTACAAAAAATATCTCAGAAGTACAGAGTTTACAGTGTTAAAAAACCCAGAGCTGGGTTTTTGTTAACACGGCTTCGTGAGGTAAATATATTCGAATAAATCATGCCATAAAACCTCTTCACATTTAGTACAACTGTGGCGGTGTCAATTGACAGTTGTCACATCTAGTCATAGAAACATCTTTACATCAATGTTACAAATAACTTGTGTTCACCCAGTCTCGATGTCCGATCGTGTCGTAATGACAACTACCCTCGCTTAATACTTTTTTATTTATTGTTGTGTTTGAATGTAATCCTGTATTGAAATGTTAATTTTAATATAGCTTTAATATTTATTTAAGTAATTTAGCAACACGCTCGATTTTACACATTGTTAATAGTGCTTATTACTTTCATGTATTTCTCATGTAAGTGAATTTATGTAAATTCTTATGAGAATAAACGTCTTAAACCCTAAACCCCTAATACGGTATAATAATATATTCTTACCAAAAATTGTACATACAATAAGAAATCCTTGTTTCTAAATAGGCAAGCACCCACCTCTCTAATTCTACCCTGGATTGTCATAATATCATTATATTTAAGTAAAAAAAATCTTCAGGATCACTGTTAATTGAAATTTGGACGGAGATAATAGATAGTATGTATCTGTATCACCCGATTTTGTAATCATTACTTGTTTGAATTGCGTTCTTATAAAATCAATTTAAAGACGTGTTCACGTCAAAATGTTCCAAAATTCCCGTAGTCTATTATAGAAGTCTAATCAAATTGATTTCTTTTAATATATGCTGAGTAAATAACCAAGATCCACTTTTTGTTTTTTTCAGGGTGTAAAAAGAGCAGTAAGCAGCAAAAGTTACACCCAAACCCTGATCACTGAACTAAATGACTGTTCTTCTTACACTTAGTATATTGTATGATGTAATGTCATTTCTGTGTTTTAATAAAAAAAAAGTCTACTCACGCTCGAGCCACTGCATAGCTCTCCGGGTGCACCACGGTACTGTCCAGCGCCTCCGTCCCCTCGACCCGCAGGAACCCTGCACATTGCTGGTACGTCACCTTGCCTATGCCCCCCACTTTGAGCAGCTCGGCGCGGGAGCTGAACCGCTGCTGTTGGCGGTAGGCGATGATCTTCGCCGCCCTACCCTCGTTTAGACCGGATATCCGTCTGAAAGTTGAAATATTTCATACTATTACTATTATTATTATTGTGGTAAGTAGACTTCAGTTAGTAGCAATACTACTAGTAGTACAGCAGTGGGATTCCTATAACTCTCCTTTTTAATTTTGATTCAGATTAGATCGTGCCGCGTACTCCCGAACAAATTGACGTTTGTTTATTTCGATTCTCAGTCGATCGATATCGATCGATCGGTCGGGAGTACAAAAAGTTACGATCTAACGATTTTGTTTATCCTGGTTAGTTACAGAGCAATCCACCAAATAAAATAGCAAAAGCTGTTGAGATCGAACTGATTCGATTCTCGATTGTGTCGGGAGTAAGCCTGCAGGCTAGGGCTTCCCGAAATACATTACGCATCCCCCCTAGGGGTATGTGGGACACCCGGCTCGCTACGGCCGGTTTACCCACTAAAATCACTTGCGGATTGCCATCAACCGTTATGTTTGGTGGAGTGCCCTGGATCTGTCTAAACACACGCCACTCCTCCCCCGACCGGCCGGTTTACCTCTATAGGGACCGGACTTCCATTAAGAGAGCGCTCTGGTGGTATATTTAAATAAATAATAAATAAAGAACATTTATTCAACAAATTTTGACATTACAATACACTCAACGAAAAAATTACATTAAAAACAGATTAAGTACCTACACCATAAACAAAACAAAAAGATAATAGAGTACGCACATTAAAAATACAGAAAGAAAAATAAAACTTAATCTATACCAATATTATAAAGCGGAAGAGTTTGTTTGTTTGTTTAAACGCGCTAATCTCAGGAACTACTGGTCCGATTTGAAAAATTCTTTTTTTGTTGGATATTCCATTTATAGAGGAAGGCTTTAGGCTATATAACATTACGCTGCGACCAATAGGAGCGAAGCGTCAGTGAGAAATGTTGCAAAAACGGGGAAAATTAATTACATTTGGGGACTTTCATTGCGTGCGCTGCATAAACGGGTTAAGTTACTCAAAAATCACGCGAACGAAGTCGCGGGAACAGCTAGTATTACATATAAAGATATAAAAAAAAAAAATTAGATATTTGACTTACCGCAACATAGCCTGCGAGGCTGTATTGACGTCGACGCCGACCAAACTGACCACCTTCTCGACCCCACTGTCTAATGCTGTCTCCAACATTTTCGGGGGTATATCATGCTGGTACAAACCTACACCCAAATTCTTCGGTTCTACCTAGAAAATAAAAAGTATTACTATACTTAAAATAAATAACAAACGCAAACAAAGCCGTGTATAACACAACATATACTAGTAAGTGATGAGAAAACAACCCAATGATTATTGTTTGCGACTATAAATCCATAGACTATAGATTATATTCAACAGCCGGCAGTGTCAAAATGGCGTATTTTACTGTAAAAGTTTTTAATTTGTTGTTTAAATGCCTATACTAATTATTGTTTAATTGTTATAAAATGGATAATGAAGTATGATCCTTTAATATCACGGTGAAAGTGTTCATGAGTGTGCACAATAAATAATATTGAGTAAAACTTTCGGTGTTTTTGTTTTGTAAACATTTTTTTTTTTTTATTTAACAAAATTTTAGCAATATTTTTTTTTATTGCCTGGCAAATGTGACAGAGAAATTAATTGTAACATACCTTAATCAACTCTCCAAGAGGGTCCAGTACTCGTCGGGCTATTGACAGGGCAGATATCAGATTTGGATCCATATTCGGATGTTCCTGAAAACATTTGTGAGTTTCTTACACCGGTTCTTCTAGACGGGTTAGGATTGAACCGGTTTTTGTGTTGGCATTCCGAGAATAACTAATTAGGTTTTATTACGAAACTAGCTGACCGTGCCCACTTTATTGAGCATACAAACCGTTTAAAGTTTTAAACCTTCCCTGGACTTCCACGAATATTTCAAGACTAAAAATAGCCGAATCGGTTCAGCCGATGTCGAGTTTTAGCGAGACTAACGAACAGCAATTCATTTTTATATATAAGATAATTATATAAGATAAAAAAATTCATTTTCAAATAATTAATTAATTTAGATAATGTTTACAAGTACAAATATTAGTTATCACAAAAATATACCTTAAGAAGAATTTTTATATTTGTAGAAATATAAACAACCTGGTATGCCCTATGCAAACCGGGGGGCTGATTCAAGATGCCATCGCTAATTATCGCTTACAAAGTTCGATAACAAAATGTATGGGATTTCACATAAGCTACGCTAAATGATCGCGATTTGGTATGTCATTTAGCGTACCTACCTTATGTCAAATCTTTATGCATTTACATACAGACAAAAGCTGGTCTAAATTACAATACCTTCTGTGCCTCTTTGCTGACGGAGTATATAGAGGCGCCCTGTTCTGGTACAATGATGATGGGTACATCGCGAGATATGCCGTGACTCTTGAGCCAAGTCTCCGTCTCCCTACAGGCAGTGCCGTTGCCCAGACCAATCACTTCTACACTGAAACAGAGTTTAATGGGTTTATAATATATTGAAGTTTACAACTGCATCCTTGTTCAAAAGCACCATAAGGCCATAGGCTAACTCGGTGTGCACCCGCCTATTAGTTTATAGATATAGTGTAGCCGCGACATTATTTTTTATTACACTATCGTGCTTTTTTAAAAGATTTTTGTTAGTATCCTTCATCTATTCAAAAGAGTAATGCTTTTGGCATATAAAAGTGTGTTCCATCGTAGCGCCTAAGCTACTGATTTGACTTCAATGAGCCGTCAATAGACAGTATTACCACGGGTCACATAGGCTACATAATTTGTGCAGTTGGGTAATACTTTTTCACTGTTAGTTAATATTTAATCATTAGTATTTACTACATGAAAACGTTTTAAAAACAAAAGCATAAACTTAATATATTCGTTTAAGAAAATCCAAAGCAATGCAAGCTATAAACTGTCCCAAACCAAATTAAAAGTAAGTACTCTACTTGTGTGTTTGCAAGAGTTCTTTCAATTGTTTCGCAGCTATGTCATGTATATTATTAGTGTTTAGTTTTGGATATATTGTAGTCGCATCCAGCTTTTCACCATTCTCATTTATAATACCAACCTGCAAATGAAATGTTAATAAATATTAGAAATTAAATCGATAAAAAATACTCTGTACGGCCTTTCTACCGTTGGTAAAGTTTGTATATCTTATCTTTACTCATAAGTTTTATTGCCAATAAAAAATATTGGTTATATTAATAAAGCTATTTTGTGAACTTTCTTGTGTTTAAGAAAAATATACTATAACAATAATAAAAATTAAAGTAAAAAAACTGTTAAGTCGGTTTACGGACGACAGTTTAACGTGACGTCTTAACAATACATTGATCTCGCTCAAGCCGATCGTGCTTTTCGCTCGGTCGATCGTAACTTTACACATTTTCGTGCGTGCAACCGGCGTTCATCGATTTAGATGTTATTGCGACAAAAAGAAGAGAAACTAACCTTGCATCCAGCCTTAAACCCTGGATCAAGACCAGCAATTTTTCTATTCTTTATAGGTTCCGTCAGTAAGTACTTTTCTAGATTAGCAAGGAATGTTTTAACTGCTTCTTTCTGTGCAGCGTGAGTGAGGTCAGATCTGACTTGCCGAGACAACCACGGTTTTATTAACCTGTTGTATGCATCAGTTAACCCTTTGTGAACCCAATGCGTGCTTTTCCATAATGTTGAGCAAAACCTGTTTCAAAGATATTATTATACAAAATAATGCGTCATGTAACAATGTGTAAAAACTAAACTCATCTAACATTTCATATCATAGTAAAGAATTTTACCTTTCCAACTTATTATAAAACCAATCAGGTACAACCACTTTGACAGACAATATCTTTTCATCTTCTCCTCTGTTCACAGCTAACGTTTGATAACATTTAACAAACTGCACAGGGCATTTCCAGTCAAAGTAGACTTTGTATGTTTCTGGATCAGACTTAGTGTTATATTTCACATCCTCTTGTTTTTCTTTTGGCTTGGTTGAACTTTTCGTTCTACTGCTTTGCAAAATAAATCTTGTTTCTTCTTTTCTGTAAACATGTTTTTTACGAGTTTTAATAAGTATTTATTCTATTAAGTAGGTTTGCCTCAAAGGCATTTTAAAAATAGAACAATACATTAAGTATTTATAATATTCAGAGTATTCCAAGACTAACTAAATCTTTAAGAATTTATTTTATTAATGGCCCAACTTTATACATACAATGCTCTCATTTGTTCCAAAACCCTTGAGTCTTTATATATTATATCCGCTATTATATGAGTGATATGAGATTCAACTTTATCAAATGTAGCCAGCTCCTCGCTACCATCACAAAGTCTATTTATGTCTACAAAGTTTCCATTTAAAGCACTGACAGCATGTTGTTCAAGACCTAAATTTCGTGCTCTTTCTGCTAGTGACGTTGAATGGGATTTCAAAGGAGCATACTGAAACAGTAAAATAACCATGTTCAAAGCATAATTCCATACATAAAAAATAATTAATGGGTTAAGCCTTATTGGACCTCAGTGCCTTAAGCGGAGAATTTACTAGAACAAACAATACATATCCGCTGGCTAGCCTTCAAAAATGTCTGACAGGCTTTGCTATTTGAGAGTTGAGCCTGTTTCAAGCAATTCCAAATTAAAATTCCACCAAAAGTTTTTTGTCATGTGTTAGTGTCATGGATATGTATTATGTATATTATAATAAAAGTCTTAAATATATGTAAGTATACATAGTAAGTAGTTCAGTATTAAATAATATACATTTCCATTCTCTAGTACCCATAACAGAAATTCTTTGGAAACTTAATACAGGACTATATTGATGTGGTGTGAAAGTGTCCATGGATATTATTATTATAATGTCACTTCTCTTACCACTAAATCAAGCTCCGAGAGATTCTTTGCATTCATTATACTTTGTTCCACATCAGGAGTAAGTTTCTTAGACTTTCTCAATGTCTCCATAACAGATTTGACTTTCTTTTTAAAAGCTAAGACATTTTGGTAACTCTCATACAAGTCTTGCAACCTATAAACACATAAAACAAAATTATTATTTTATCAATATTACTTAGGCTTCTTTATATTAATAAAGAAGTAATGAGACTTCATGGGTATGAACCCAACCTCACTTGAGAACCTATTTGAAAGATAAAAATGATTTGTTTCACTTTTAAAATGAAGAACTTTACTTATGTTACATATTTTAATTTTTTCTTTTTTTTAAACATAAAAATTGAGATTATAAAATATAGATTATATGTATTTTAATGTTTTGCTGTAATCTATAATATGAATATTATGGTGTAAAAAGAAAAGAAATTAAAGTAAGTATTAAGTAACATTAATAAACTTGTTCAAAACAAGACATTGTTTTATCTGTCAAATAGGTTCTTAAGCGAGGTTTAGTCAATATTTAAATTACCTATCGGGAGTCAAATGATCAACTGCTTCTTTACGATATCTGGCTATAAATGGTATGGTACAGCCTTGTGTCAAAAGGCCTATAAATTTACTGGCCAAGTGTGTAGAGACTTTTTCAGACGTCGACAGCATCTCTGCTTCATCCCAAGCTCCATATTGCGAGAAAACATCTTTATCCCCAAAATCAACCAAATCATCATCGTCACTTTCAACCGGCTTTTTTTTACTTCGTTTTACGACTTTTTTTGGTTCTTTTGATTCACTTTGGCTCTTTTTCGCTACGCTATTCTTAGGTTCTTTCTTTTCTTTGGGCTCTTTTAGCGTCTTAGCTTTCTTCTCCTTGGGTTCAGTTGCCTTTCGAGTTGGCCGTTTCTTTGGAATCGTTTCACTCTCCTCCGTTTCCAGTATTTTCCTCTTCCTTACCGTGGAACTCATATTTAATACGAGTTATATTAAAAAAAGCACTAAGGAATAAGAATACAGGACTTGTAATTTGTAGAATAATTTCAGCTCAAAATTGTAAAGCAAAACAACGCAACTGAACGTTGTTTTTTTAAACTTATCCTGTTTGATCTGTGAGTTGTGACACTGACAATAAAATTATTATCAACCTATCCCTGTGTTCCAGGAGCTGATAGTAAACGAAAATAACGTTTTTTTCGTTCAGATTCGCGTTTCTTTAGCACTCTAGGCCGTGTTCCAGGAGACGCTCTAAACGTTCAGATCATTCATAACGCTGACATTGACAGCTGACAGTGCCTATGAAAACAGTTCAAAACGACCCTAAACAGTGCTAAAGAAACGCAAATCTGAATGAAAAAAACGTTTTTTTCGTTTACTATTAGGTCCTGGAACACAGGGTAAAGAATCATTATGATCGTTTTGAACTGTTCTTACTCGTGTTCCACAAGCAGGTGTCAGCTGTCAAAAACTGTTCAAAACGCTCAGAATGATCCCATCTTGTTTTTGACGTTTACTTAGATTTCACTGATCTCGATGTTATTTTTAAGTTATGGATCGAGCAAATTTATTATAGATTCTTTTATAATGTAGTTATTATTGTTAATTTAAAATATAAATAGAATTTATGAGATAAAAAGGAAATGTTAAATTTTGACATCTGTCAGTCGTTCCACTAGCATTGAAACGTTCAGATCGAAAATTTCATTATGTGCTAAAGAAACGACTGTGTGCGTTATGAATGATCTGAGCGTTCAGTGTAAAAAGAGCGCTTAAAGGAACACGCCCTATGTGTAAAATGTCAATGGTCAGCTGTTCTCTGGATTGCCACTTTTGTGTAAATATATTTTGATGGGTTCAGTAAAAACGGTAGGTACTTATTGCTTCATAAATATAATATCGTGCATTTAAGGTACTCTATGAAAAGTATTTATTTCTATTTAAACTTGCTGTACTTAATCCCAAAGAAAACTAAAAACTGACATAAATGAAACTGCCAAATATTAAAATATATATACTTATATTTTCTGATATGTTATAAAAGATTATTAATACTATTTATAAATGTATGTTATTCAACGATTTTCATCAGCTGGATGCTGTAATTTTTAAAAGACTTCCGTTTATGTTACTGTTATAATTTAAATTTATATTTTGTGAGAATATGATGTTTTCAAAATTAAATCTTGATGTTTCTGTAATAAATAGGAAGTTATTAGGTACATTAATATTATACAGATTAGCTATTAAAATTATGACAATGTAAGGTAACATACTTAGTGTTTCTTTGAATTTATTGAATGTGTCTTCATTTCTAATAACACTAGCTAGATATATTTCTAAATGTGGATTTCTCCTAAAAAGTACTTGGAAGACATCACAAAGTGGTTGCAATATTGACGGGTCATACACAATATCAGCTCCTATAACTATATCTGGCAGTAGCTGTTTTTGTATGTCATCAGCATGGTCCCAATCTAACATAATAGCACCTGAAAGTTAAATCATAATATTAAATATTTTTTTATTATACAAAAACAAAAGCAGACATACACTTACTAGTACATGGTTAATAAATACTTCATACATACATCATTGAGTGATTTTTATTCAATTTCCAGAGAAATAAATATTTATAGTTCTATTTTACCTATTGATTTCATTCCATCCTTATAAATAAAATCTTGATTTGATTCTTGTGTTATATTTGGAATGTTAATGGCTATGTTGTGGTCTATCGTTTTTAGCACATCCAAATGATGATCAGTCATTATCATTGAATTAATGTTACAGTATTTAAACATGGTAACACCAGTGAAGCCAACTCCGGAACCAAGCTCCAAAACATTCTTTTTACTGAAAATTTCTTTGTTGCAAAGAGCCCAATCACATAACATAAATGCTGCCTGAAAAATTTTTCATTTAAATTAATTTAACATTGCATTTTGCTGCTTTTTTGTGCAGAAATTATACAGATATGGTTTAGAAGTATGTATTATATACCTCCCAAGTTCTTAATCCTGTTGTCCCGTCAACAACCATATTTTTAGTTTCCTTAATGATAACTGTATTTTCTAAGTTTCCATAAATGACATAATGACGGTAGTAATAGTCATCACTCTTCCCAGTCATTGATGTGCACAAATAATTATAAATATCATCATGGACATCCTGTTTACCATCTAAAGTATTTATAACTTTTTTGAGGAATAACCTACAAAATTCATTATTCATTGGATACTTTGTAAACTTTATACTGTTAATAGATAATGCTAGAAATTTTTCTTGCTGGTCCCAAGTAAAATTTTCAATGTCTTCAGGCTGAAATTAATATTTGCCACTATCAATAATGAAACGTGGAATAAGAGCCTTAACTACTAATAAAAATAAGCTCCAATACCTTTAAATTAAATGTCAATAATCCATTAAAAAAATATTTTGCTAGCTCAATAGCTATCTCTTTTTTAGTTTCTGTACACATATTGTGGTCTTAACTTTTTAGCATGAGTGTAACGTTTTTTATAATGTAATATGTACGTTAAAATAGTCAAAAATACTCTAGCTCTAGTCTTTACATCAATAAATTGTATTTTGGTAGGTACTAGGTCGATTGTTTTTCTACTCCTCCTTCTTCAGAAAATATCTAAGAAAAACAGCTGTTCACTGGATATTCTACTTCTTCTTTGATGTGTAAAATGTAGCGAATACATTTAGCCATCAGTTCTCTTTTAAAATAAAGCACGCTAGATTTGGGACTAGTAGGTACCAGTAGGTACTAGAATATACCTACTCAAAAGCTGCCAGTCGTTGAAGATATGGTAGCCGGTAGGCACCTACTAAGCATATTAAGTATTAGCAAATAAGCTATGTAAGTACATTATGATCTTAGATTGAGATACATTCAATGGAGTAAAATAACGTATCGTATGTAAGTAGGTATTATTTTAAGTCTAGATACGTCGAACTTAGCTCCGAGCCTTGTATAGATCGCACAATAAAAAAAAATACTTTTGTCATTATGACATTTGACTTTGGAATACAAATTTTTGACATTTCACATTAAATATAATAAAATTTGTTAAAAAAAATCTTTTTTATCATTAATTGATAAATTACAACTGTATTAGCTCATTTATGTAACATAATATAATATGGTAAAAGATAACGAAGATGCGACATCAAAAGATAAATCGAACCAGCCAGGAAATGATCCACAAAATACTAACCAGAAAAGTGAAGCATGGGGTTACGATTTGTACCCGGAGAGAAGAGGAACTTTTCAGAAGAAATTAACAAATGTATTAATCGGTAAAGAGGGGAAGGAAAACCTTCAAAAGATGAGATGTGAAAAGAACGTTTTTGAATGTTTTAAGAACAGTAAGTTGAGATAATATGTGTGATGTATTATAACTTTTCAGACCATGCATTTCTAAGCAACTTCTATCAATATTACCAGTAGTCACAACTTTAATAATATGGCTAAATAATTATAACTTAAATAAGATGGCTTATATCATACTATTCATACATTTAAAATGTGGCAAACAAAATTTACTCACACGCTTAGCTATTGTAATGTTGTGTAATATGTTTTTGCTTGGATGTGTATAAGTTAGTTTAAGTTAATTAAATAAAACTAGAGTAAGTTTCATAAATATTTAGTTTTTACAATGTGATTCTGACATTAATAATAAGTATTTTTGTATTTTTTAATATTAATACTTACCTAAATATTACTTTCAGGTCCAATGGTAAAAATCATGTCGGCAGCCCTCAGAAGTTCTGGTTGGTAAGTTGAGCCACTACTTTAAATTAACCTAAATATTTCTATTTAACATTTTTATTATTAACAGAACATACAGTCCCACTGTTGGATAAAGGAAAAAGAGGGAACATCTTTCCACAACCATATAATAACATTTATATTTAATTTATATTAAATGAATTGAAATTATTTACTTTGATATTTGAATTAATGATATATAATAATGTTTACTCTTTTTTTAGTCCCATTGACATTCGAAGGCATATTTCCTGTGAGGTTTGTGATTACTCTGTCAGTGGAGGATATGATCCTGAATTGAACCAGGTAATAATTCACTTATCTCACACCTATTATTTTAATGCTATTGACTTTCTTAAATGACTGCTTGATGTACATTGAGTTAATGTGTGGCTGCAAAAGTTTGATAGCGCAATCAAGGATTGTGGCACTACCACAATTCTGTATCGCACTATAAAAATTTTCAGTTTTCTAAGTCCGGCGCTATATCAACTGAAAACTTGTACAGTGGGCTTCGGCCTGACCGAGCATACCACCTTGCTCGGTCGGAGATACCCCTTTGGGACTTCTACTCTTATTCCCACAAATGTTTCGAATCATTATAATATTTGTCTAATAAGAATTTGAAGATATACTTTTTTGCTACAGATTGTTGTTTGTCAAAATGTGTCGAGGGCTCAGCGTATGGTACAAGGAGTCTTGACACACGAACTGATACACATGTTTGACTATTGTAAGAATGAACTGGACTTTAGAAACATGGAGCATTTAGCTTGTACGGAAATAAGGGCTGCCAATTTGACCCACTGCTCTTTTGTCAGTGCTTGGTCTCAGGGTGATGCCTCATGGTTCAAATTAAAAAAGGCTCATGAGGTAAGATTAAACATGTTATTAATGGCTTTTTAACAGTAACACCATGTTACTAATGGCTTTCAAGAATCATAGTTTTCCACTATTCTTTATTTTCCTAGAAAAACAAAGATTGTGGAAGGCCATTAGTTGTGTGGTCATAATGATGAGTAATATAAGATTGAACTTTATTCTGTAGTCACTAGAGGATGCATGTTTTATGAAAGCTTACAAATTTTAAATTAAAATGGGGTAAGGAAAACAGAACTATAATATTTTTGTCGTTATAATTTTTAAAGAAAGAGAGGGGTAAATAAACAACAAATTTCTACATATCAAGATAAATTTAACCCAAATGTAAACAAAGCCGTTTATGTCACAACCATAGATTAGTCAGTGATGCCAATTTGCCTTTATTAATGCAATGAATATTGTTGGGTTAGGTTAGGTTATACATGAATCCATAGACTATAGACAAAACAGTCGGCAGTGTCAAAGTAGCGTATTTTTACTGTAAAGGTTTTCCATTTGACGTTAAAATTATGTTAATTATTGTTTATTTGTTATAAAATGTATTGGATAATTAGGTATGATGTTTTAATCAGTGCCGGATTAAGCATGCGCGGGGCCCGTAGCTAATTCTCTGACCTGCATATACAGCAGATATTTTGTAGAGCTGATTATCAGGCTGACTGAATTTCTATGCGTGTATACAAGCAACTTTTGTAGAACATGCGTTTTATTTACGCCAAGGATATAGTCGGGTACCGAGTGTCTAACGTGGATTGTCTTAAAATGAAAAATAGTAACGATTCACGTTTTTGTGACATATATTAATAAGTTTCACGTAAAAAATACGCTCAGGCAAAGATGAGCGTTAAATATTCCCTTAGCAATTGCTACTCTTGCTACTTGCTAAAGTGTTGATAAGTGTGCACAATAAGTAATCATATGAAAATTTCGATGTTTTCGGTTTGTTTACCTTTAGGTTAAATGAATTAGGGACAAACTAAACCACATAATATTATTATGATTTTTTAGGACTGTGTTAAGTCAAAGGCACTGTACTCTGTGCTGGCGGTGCGTCAAATTGGAAAAGAGGAGGCAATAGATATTATAGAAAAGGTATTCCCAAAGTGCTATGCTGACTTGGAACCAATTGGCCGAAGAATAAGGAGAAATTCCGATGATATGCTCCGAGCATTTAAAGAAGCAGCTTATTATGGCTATGAATAGTTGGTGCATTATTAGTTGATTGTTGATAAATGTAAATAATATGTTTAGTTAAATTAGGAGAAATAAAAGAGAATCATATTTAAAACAAATGTCTTTTATTATTTTTTCATTTATTTACATAATCTGTGAATTAAGTATAATGAATACTGACCTTGACTTTCAACAGCCTTCCTATCAATCGTATTAGATAAACTTAATATTACAATAATAAATAAACTATGAATCCACGAGTGTGCAAAAGGAATCTAATCAATTTAGGCCAATGGAGAATACTTTTATCCTTAAAATATGTTAGAATCATAACAAGTACTTGAGTTAAATATGAAAATTAACATAACTTTTGGATAAAATTGTTTTTTTTAATAAGTGTTGCCTACAGATTTTTTGTAACAATATTTTGGAAATAGTATTTAAACATTCAAGTACTCACAATCTATTCAAAAGTGTTTGATTGAAAATTTGCACATTTTGTATATTATGTCGCTCGATATGCACCTATTATAAAATATTGTGAAACCTGAACTTCATAAAAGTTATACATTAATAAATATCAATGGCTTTCTAGGGCATGCACGAAAAGGTAAGAAATTGAATACCTACCAAATATATAATATTCATAAAATGTAAAAACCGATTGAACTTTATGTATGTGTCGCAGTCATCTAATTGAATCCGCTATTTAATTGAATGACTAGCGTTTTCATTGAATCCTGTTTTTACCAACAAATATTAGAATCCGAGACTAGGACAGCCATTTAATATTTTAATTTTAAACTTCGAAATTTCCGAATGAGTACTAATAAAACGAACATTAAAGTAAAATAATCAAAAAATATATCAACACATTGCTATCTGTACGAGCTGTATGACGCTATTATATAACCGCCTAGTGATTCAATTAAATAACCAGATTCAATAAGATGACTGCGACATATGCATAGCCTTTGCAATAGTTCAATACTATGTTGTTTAATGTTTAGTAGTGACTAGACCTGAATTATATTATACTTAATTAACAATACATAATATTAAAGAAAGATAAAGATTTGATACGAGTTTTTACTCTGTTTCGAACCATATTGATAATACTTGGCGTTCTGTGCTAATAAGCAATTTTTGAGGGTAGTTGAATTATTTTTCTTTAAGAGTAGAATAAGTATTCAGGAATTCGCACTCTGTAAATACTCGACACTGGCAGAATGGTGCAAAACATTTGCAACCGCTATTGGCAAAAAAAAAAGAAAAAGTATTCAGGAGATTTTGCTCTTAGGCTCAACTTACATTGGCACAGAGCCGAAGCGTCGCGGTATTTAGCCGATTTTTACCTGTAGCATATTCATCTCTATTTTACAATTATTAAGGTACAACTTATGATTATGCTTATACATGAAGAATGGAACGAGCGGCGCGGCGCAGCGCGTCGCGTCGCGAAGTGTCGACAAGCGTAAACGCCCGAAACTATTTTTCCTAGTTAATGTATAGAAAAATGATGCGTGGCGACGCTTGGACTCTGCGCCAGTCTTATTTAAGCTTTTTGAGATTGTGTGTATAACTAATCTTAGGTAAATCTAAGATTTAGCTTCGGTGCACTACGGTCTGCTCGTCTAGCGTGTGTGATACTTGATGTTAGAACTATGGACCATTATTTGCCAGACGTTAGTTTGCCAACTTTACTGCCATGCTATCTTTAGTAGGCGGTAGCCTTCACTGTGTTTTGTTTTATCTAGAAATTAATTCGGATCTCTTTGAAGAGCGTACTTACGCGCGTCCACTGCGCGTCATCTGACATAAGCGCCTCTACAAATCTGGATTCTGTTTTTTAACAATAAAATATAAGTATAAAAAAATAAAATGTAGGTAGGTATATTATACATAAATTATTAGATATTATGAATCAGACATTTCGTCAGTAACATTTTAATAAACTCTTATTATACTCTTTTAAGAACATTTTATTTAAAGCTGTGGTATTCGATTGTAATTTGTTTGCATAATATAATTGAAAATATTTCAACATTTTTTCGTTCACAATTCACAATATATAATACTACAGTAGATACAAATATAATATAATTTAATTTTGCTACAAAATTGTAAACTTCAAGGCACTAAATATTTAGCTAAGGCGTAATCAGTGGCGGTGCTAGGTCAGAAATATGAGGGGCAACATAACGAGGCCCTCACAGTGATAGTTGATATTTTTGAAACTTACATAATTCGCAAAGCCTGTGTCTTCCTCCGCCACTGTGCGTGATGATGCTTATTAAGTACCTACATTATTTAAACTAAACATCGCGCAAAATGCTACAAATTGATAACTATTTTGAAGCGTATTTGAATACTGAAAATAGTTACAATTTCGTTTCAGGGACGGTATTATAAAAGGATCACACGAAGTTTGAGTTTTACTTAATTATAATAATATTTACAAGTCTGTAAGGCACATTTACACAATTACTTGTTCAAGACACGGTGAGCTTCACTGAGGTATGTTGTCCAGTAGGCTATTGTGAATAGAATGAAGCAAATAGGGAACACCATAAGCGCGTATCGATCAAGGGTTCCATGTTGTGCGCCGCAAAACATTACTCCTCTGTCGATCAAGGCACCTGCACGTCCGCAAAACCCTTTCGGGGACTCGTTCGAAGGTATTGCATCCAAGATGGGTGAATCCTAAACAACAAAATAATAGCTAGAGACAAATATGTTTAAAAAGTGTATTGTTATGCATTTATTTAGCTTAGTTACTCTTAGTTGCGAAACATACTCGAATTCTAGCACCTTTCATTATAGATAATATTAAAGTATTACAGTGTAGTTATTTACATTATGTTTAAAAAAAACTTTTTTTTGACAATATAACTTTAACGCAAGCTTTAATGCAAGTCTTATTTACATTCTTTCGAATTTTGATTATATATTAATTGTACTCTAGCATACCTACTTGTAACATCTCGATATTGCTTATGAAAATATTTTGTACTGATATTTTTAGACTGATCAATCTTGCGCTACGGGTGCCGAAGACATCAGGCAAATACTCGTTGCTAGCTATAGTAACTACTGTGTAATGTACATATGTCATATTTAAATACTACTTCAATTTACAGTGATTTAGCCTTTACGTCACTCTTTACCTGACAAACTGATCTGGTTTCACATCCCACTTTATTTTTTCTTCTATTTTTTCGCTCCAATGCCGATAACTAGAAATTGTTTGCCTAATTAAGTGATCCATAATTTTGCCATGGCTTAGTAATTATAAATAACTAAATTAATTATTATTTGACGGGAATAGTCGCACAATTTTACAATTAATCATTCAAAATAATATAATTCTTTAGTAATATAATAATGAACCAGAAAACCAATATAACTGGTAAAAATTACTAGTAGGGCATCAAGTATTATCACATTACCATGTTATGCATTTATAATATACTTTTTCATATTACTTTATAAATATGTGTAGGTTTTGTGTCAGGAAATTTCTTATTGTAATAATTATAATAATACTTGACTTTATAAGCCTTCCTACCCTAAAAAAAGCGACGCATCATCATATTTATGGCGTAACGCCATTGCTTAAAAGTGGTATGAAACTAATATTATAAATCATTATTATTGATGAGTGCTTAAGTATGGCAATATTTTAAAATATTTTGATTTCTATGTCTTACTTAAGATAATCTATGTCTTAGGTACTTACGAGGTTTACTTATAATACGTAGGTATCACTAGGTAGGTACTTGTTTTTTAAGTGCTTAAGGACTATTTAATTGCAATCCGATTCTGTTCGGGTAGTCCCCTTGTACTAACTACTTCTTAAAAAATTAAAATGCAATTAGTGACCAGTTACGTCATTCTGCAACTGGTTAGTAATATTTTTTGTGCATTAAGATAATAATAGAGCATGCAAGACTTTATTAGTCACGTCGGTAGTGTTGCCAGTGTCAAAAATAATTTTCCATAAAATAAGTTACCTAGTGGTGGACTCAAAATATGATTAGATATTATGAAAAATTTACCCTCTGAATGGTTTGATGCGAAAATTGTTGCTTTAATCCCTCGTCTTCGACACTTATTTGTGGTGAGAAGACGCTGCCTTGTGGCGACCCCGGTACAGGAGTACTAAGTCTCTGCAACAACATTGCAGTTTTGTATTATATGGGACTTAAAGATAAGAGTAATGAATATATTTGGGGAACTTTGGTCAAATAAGATGACGGAACATTAGTTAAGCTGCTAAGCTTTATTCAAGCTTGAGTTATTCATAAGCCAATATGTTTAAACAAAGGCTCTTTAAAATCGTATCAACAGCCTTAACATAATTCGCCGTGATTTCGTCAATAGCTTAACACCATTTCAAGGCCAATATCTGTGCTTAGCCATCTTGATTCACCCATCGAATTGTGCTAAGGGTCGAGGGACTTAATAGATATAGATAGTATAACACTGTTTGTCTCACCTGTGTATGATTTATGTGTATAGGTGGCGCTAGCTGCGCGGACGATGCGGCCCGGCGCATGTCCTGCCGCCGTCGACTCCAGCTCTTGTCGTATCTGATCCCGAACAACACCACGAAGTATTCGAGTAGAGCAAAAAACACGAACAGTGTGCACGATATCAGCCACACTTCGATACATTTCAGCTCCAACGCGTCGGGGGAATTTGTACTGAAACAAAATATTCACTTATTTTGTGCTCAATCTATAGCTGGTTTGTTTATTTGGAAAATATGAATTTTCTAATTGGTGATTAGCTTATTATTATTTATAATATAATCGGAACTAAAATATCCATTTAGATGTCAATGTTCTGGCTTCAGAAAAGAATATGGGGCTCTCGAAGCCATATAATTCCTTTAATAACTTAAACTTTCAAGATTCAACTTGAATTTACTTTGCTTTCACTAGTAATACAAAGAAATACTAAATAAAACTACTAACTACCTGACTGTATCGAACATGGTCACTAGTGATAGTAAGGTCGTCACCAGCAGGACCATGCGACCAGGTACGATCTCAGGTATGACGCAGAAGCTGCCCCACGATATTATGACGAACAATGCAGAAGGAAGGTAACTTTCTAGAAGATAACTTCTGAGTTCCCTCGACAGCTTGATTTGAAGTCTCGCTGCTGAATGCTCGCCTGAAAAACAGGTTATTTAAATTTATTATATATTATAAAATTTTTCAAGACTGCCGTGCACAATTCTAAATAAAACTATTGACTTAACACTTAGCATATATTACCTCTAACTAATTTGAATAAACATGACTTGCTGCATGCAAAATTAAAATTAAGCGATATTAACGTGCATACACTTGTGAATTATCAACGAACACGAATTCTAATTACTAGGAATAGAAATTATGTTATAGCGTCCTTACTGGGGGTCGTTAGAAACTCCTACGTAGAATGGTAGCTAAATATTTACTATTTTTACAACTAAATAAAAATTAATTGCTCTATGTCAGGCTGGATGGTATGATGTTATTTTTTACTTTATCTGATCTATGTTACCGAAATAGACAAAGTTAAAAGAAAGGATGTATGTGTTTCTGTTGTGAAACAACCGCCTAAACTACTTATCTGTTTTTAAGAATGACGTGTCAATTGATTCGTTGTCGTTCATTGTCATAGTAGGTAACAGGTAAATTCTCGGGTACCTATATATTTTACTATAAATTTTAAGTCTGTATGTAATACGTAGTCGGTTTATAGTTTTTAACATTGATGCAGGTAGTTTGATTGTCTTAGAAACTTAACAAACGAACTTGAAAGGGTCAATTCAATGGGGGCCCAAAAAGGGGTACATTAGTTACGCCACTGTTGAATTTTAAAAGGAAACTGTAACAATAAATACCTATATGATTTATATTAAAGCAGCTTCCGTTGTATGAGTTTCCGACTTTGAATTTTCTGAGGGCCAGGACAAAACCTCTTTGACTGCAACCGGACATAGGCAACAGCAAGAAGCGGCATGCCAGCGTTTACGCGTTAGTAATGTCGCGAACACAAGCGCAAAGCAATAAATAAACATTTACCTTCACCAAAATTTCGAATATGATTACTTTTGTCTGTGACAAATGTCACGACGTATTTGGGCAGGCGGAACTGGTGCCGCTGCTCGCCGCTGACGCCGCGCCAGGGAGCCACCTCGCGCCACTCGAAACGGACGTCCTCCGCTGTGTACTTGTCTAGAACAACAACACCATCAACCTTCTAGCACAGGTGCGTTTCCACCAGTAATGTGCGAGGAATGTGTTTTTCAACAACCGATAGAAAAGCCAGCCCCGCTCAGCAAAGCGATTCTATTGGTTCTATAATAACACGTTCCTCGCAACGCATACTCGTACATTACTGCTGGAGTGCAGGCTTAAGAGGAAACACCACGGGCTAGAGAAATGCAAAATAGGTACCTATTTGTAAAGTCTACTGTTGTCCCGCAACTGCCCGAGAGAGACAACTGCATCTTGAACTGAAATTACCTATTAAAATTACGAGAAATTACCTATTAAAATTACGAGAAATTACCTATTAAAATTACGAGAAATTACCTATTAAAATTACGAGAAATTACCTATTAAAATTACGAGAAATTACCTATTAAAATAACGAGAAATTGACTATTACGAGTCCCTTGTTTCCTCCTCCAAAACTTAACTAATTTTGGTACTTTTTTCATTATAAACTAAAAAAAGCTTGATCTATGTTCCTATGTTTCGATTTTACCATAAAATATACTCCAATTTGTTATCCTGGATGTTTAAACACAGCCGAAAAGCTGGCTTTATTTTTTAGGTTTTTTAAATATATATAATACTTAGTTAATTATTAATTTATGAGAAAAAGAAAAAAATAAGGACGTTCTAATAGTATACATAGATATTCAGGTAAAAAATTGTTACTTTAGTGGCATTATCCGGAGAGGTAACAGGGTCTACTAGCCCCCTGTTTCTGTATGGAAAAACGGCCGTTGTGTTTCCCCTTAATCATCATCATCAAATTGAGCGACGTGACTGTAAGGCACATTATAGACGAAGATCCCAGCCACGTCAGACACTACTTACACTAACATTCCGTAGCATAACTTAGTTATTTACATTGAACGTATTCTAAAACAAAAAAATAAGATCGATTCTTTATCAGAATGTAAGTAGGTAGGACCACGGCATATAAGGGTAGTCAATCTCAAACCAATTTTATTTATATTAAGGGCCGAGTTTTCAATCGTCAGATAATTTATATCTGTTGAATAAACATGTGACTTTGACATTTGTTCCATACAAAATCTGCCAAAGTCACATATTTATTCCTTAGATAAAAGTTATCTGACGATTGAAAAATCGGCCCTAACAGATCTATTTTAACTGGCAGTTAGTAGCTAGAACAGGCAGTCTTAAGTTCTTTACACTCTAGATTCTACACTAAGCAACATGCAAACATCTTATCTAATGTTAATACCGGGCAGGTATTACTTACAACTGCTAAAGTCTATAGCACAGTTCTGTACATCCAGGGGGTATAGCACGAAGTCCATCTCGCACTTGATGGTGATCGTCGCCCTGGAAACAGCAATCGCATTATTAAATCTCAAAGGTTGAGCTGTGGCAAACCCTACAGTTTTAACTGTAGATCTACAGTTTTTGAGAAATTCTATCAGTTTTTAGTTTTGGTTTCAAAATCTATAGTTTTTAATTTATGATGCTAGGCATCCATCTATTTTATTATAACAAAATAAGATAGAGAATGACGAACTCTTCGCAAAACCAATTTTAACTTTAACTAAGATGCCCAGTGTAGAAGAATTTTGGCGGCATGTTTCAATATTTAAAGAAAAAGCCGAGGGCTCTGCAATGTTTCCACTGTTATCCATATTTAACCAGATAGCTTCTATGTTTGCGTCACAGTACTGCTACGGTAGAGCCCTTTTTTCGAGTTCAATGTGAGAAATGACCATTAACAAAATATGTACGAAGAAACGATAAATCCAGAAGATTAACAAATTGAAAATCAGATAGTAGCTAGTTAAACTATATAACTTGTATCATCAGCTGATCAGCTACTGTCTCATTGTTATGGATAGGCAGTGGCGTAATCAGTGCGTGCAAGTATGTGCGTTAATAGTAAGACGTGTGTGTGTGTGTTTTAACCCCCGACGCAGAAGCGAAGGGGTGTTATAAATTTGCCGTGTCTGTGTAAATGTGTATGTATACATATACGATTTTAATGCGTTTTAAAAGGTATATCAGTCGAATCGCCTCCGTGGTCTAGTGGTTCAGAGCTTCGCTCTCGACCCGGAGGTCGTGGGTTCGATTCCCGCGTTGGATCAACATAAAATGTTGTTTTCAAATTTGGTTGAGACAATGCAGGCTGATCACCTGATTGTCTGACAAGAAAGATGATCCATGCGTCGGATGGGCATGTAAAAAGTCGGTCCTGCGCCTGACCACTCGCTAGTCGTGTCGGTTTACCGTCCCACTGGGTTATGAGAGTAAAAGGAAGAGAGAGTGCTACTGTGTATTGCGCAAACACTTGGGCACTATAAAATAACTCCTGCGTAGCTGGCCTGGTTTCAATGAAATCGGCTACCGACACTGAAATCGGTGAGGGGAGCTATTATTTATTATATCAGTCGAGAGCGTTGTTAGCTATGTTTGGTGAAAATCGGTTCAGGTCTTCAAGATCATCAGGTCGTTTGTTAGGTGTGTTAGAAATGGTACACGCTAAGTCGAGTTTTTTTTAATTTAGTTTATTTTGTTTGAAACGTTTTCGAGATTGTTCGTAGTGATAATTAATTATATTATGGTCGCACACTGATAAACAATAATAGGCAGTTCCTTATTTTTCTTAGTTATTCAATATTTGCCATTATTGGAATCTTATACCTACATCAAATGAAGGAGGTATAAGATATCAATGGACGGTAAGCGCTGGCACAGGCCACTACAATAATTGCTCTGTTGGGTGCAGTCTTTAATAAATTAATGGAGGTTTTCTGTTACTCGATACATCGATGCAATATTGATAAAATTAATTGAATTGCTTCGAAATAAAATGCTTAGTATACGCCTCAATGATTCCTTCTAAGAAAATCGTCGCTTGCCATGGCGTTTTATGCTATTTAATATTTATATTCCTAATACAAGTGGGTATTTTAGTAACTTACCCCAGCCTAGGTTAGCTCTCGGTATGTTTAGATTTCACCTAAATATTATTATTAATAAGTAATAGATTGCGCTGAAACAGTTACTTTTTTATTATTGTATGGGCAAATTTATGATGTTGGAGTTCTCATAGAAACAAGGATCTCTCAGCGCTGGTACTTTCACAGTAAATTCTACGTGGTAGACACATACACACCCGAAAATATTATCAATACTTTCGGGTGTGTATGGGTTATGTATATAGAGTTTACTGTGAATGTACTAGCTCGGAAAGAGGAACTTTTTTTATATTATTGTATTGGAAAATTTATGATGTTGGGGCATTTCTCATACAAACATGAAAGTCAAAAGTAAGTCTTTCAGTGCTGGTACTTTCTCAATATACTCTACATAGGAGGTAGATACACACCCTAAATTATTATCACTCATTTATTTTACACCTTGTATTTTATATATTAATAATATTTTTAGTATATTGTGTTACTGTATGTATATAGGTACTCGCACATTATTTAAACCCGCGGTTGTTCTGTCTGAATTCTATTTTTTGGTTCTCTTTTCTCTCTCATATTTTCTCATATTTGCTGTAAACCTGAAAACGACCTTTCGTTTAAACTAAAAGACAAAAATGATCCTTTTTCTAGCTCTAGCTCTTCGCTCTTTTGATGTAAATTCACCTTCTTGATTGACTGACGCAACTTACCAAACACTAAAACTTTACTCGAGAACAGCATGAAGAGGGGTGCAGAATCTTTGAGTTTATAGCCATCAGACAGACAGACGCGGCGGGGAGAATTTTGTTCAAAATATCTAAGGTTTTGTATCTTGTATACCTGGACCTTCTTTTCAAGTCACATAGGTGGACATGTATTTGGGTGTTCCAGTATGTGTATGTTAAATGTGGTTAATAGTCGAGTCATTAGCGAAACGCCTAACCTTACCATTTAAAATTTCTCCTCATTAACTACAAGGTTCAAACCTTGACAAGTTAGGTCAGTTTTGAAGGCATACCAGAATATTAATTTGATGTTTGTTAGTAAAGTGTGTTATTGTATGTTTATTCATAAAATATGGGGCTTATGCTACCAGATAGGCCAGTTGGTTGCTTATAAAAGAGTTTGAAGTTTGTTCACCGATTTTAGTTTAGTTTAAGTTTAACAGATAGACGTACAATAACCTGTAAAGAACCGGAAAAACAGTCTAGAAAATAACCGAAATTCACTAATTGGTATGTACCACGTAGATAATAACTTTGCAAAGTTACAAATTACTGACAGAGATACTAAAAATTATGCTCAAATATTCCGTTACATACAATCCTAGCTAATAAAACCGTGTTGATGAGTGACAAAATTTTACTAACGTATTTATTGAGTTATGTTTTATCTAAAAGCTAAGAAAACATTTCTTAACCACAATCTTAAAGAAAAAGGGTTTTTAAATATTGCAAAAGTGTTTAAAGTACACCTATAGTATGGTGGTTCTACACTTGGACTTTCATTTAACTAGGTAGTAGCCATAATGATTCTGCGCCAAGGAGAGAAATAGATAATGGACGGATTAGTTGGCGGCATGGTGGAGTGGTGGCGACACGAATGAACAAAAGTAGCTCTTTCAGTTCCTATCTCACCAACGCATGTTAGTGATAACGGCTTGTTTAATTACCATGCCTTCTCATTCATTGATAGAAATTACGAGAGGAACAGCATGATATTTAACGAAGGATTAACTTTAAAATTGCTTGGTGAAACACGCCCTTAGTGATGCTACTTTCACTATAAACTCTATATAAGGGATAATATGTATTCTCAAATAATAGGTACCTCTTATTTATTTTACAAGTTTTATATTATTATATTATATCACCGAACCGAGAAATTTCGATAGTGCGATTCAGGATTGTGGGGCTAATAGGTTCGCCACAACCTAACACTTATCAGCAGGGTTACTGCCGACACAATCAAGAATCGAATCAGTTCGATCTCAACGGCTTTTGGTATTTTATTTGGTGGATTACTTTGAAACTAACCAGGATAAATAAAATCGTTGGATCATAACTTTTTATACTCCCGACCATAATTGATATGGTCTGAGAATCAAAATAAACAAACGTCAATGTCTTGGGAGCGGGACGACCGAATCTGAATAAAAATCAAGTTGGGAGAGTTAGGCCCCAGTGCATTGCTTAAGTATACTGAAACTAATTAACAAAGAAAACGAACCCAATACTGACTGAGACGGTGCGGTTGGCATATATCCGCAGCGAGGCCATCTCCTGGAGCACGGAGAGGATGCGCATCGTCTGCAGCTGCCAGATGTACAGGTCCGGGGTCCAGATGAGCTGCCGGAACTCCCAGGGCAGGTCGATGAAGGGCATCCCGCGGGGCGTGCTGAGGCGGCGCTCCTCCCATGACACTTGCAGGAACACGTCCAACGTTATCTCCTGTAATTATTGTCAGTTAGCCAGTGACGTTACTCGATTTTGAAGACGAAAAATAATAGTTTAAATGAAAACTAATAAACACGCTATACAGGGTGTAAAAAGAGCAGTCACTATAACTTGGAGATACGATTATAGGTTCTACCTTTCCTCATTTTGGAAATGTATTTTTTTTCATTAAAAAAAAATAAGTTTTTTTACTTTTCACCATTTTTTATGTTTTTGTCGCAAAAATAACAATTATGCAAAAAAAATTTGCCAATGCCAATGTTGAAAGAATGGTGTTAAAGTACCTACTTCGCTTTTCAGTACTATCATGTACTACTTACCTTAAAGTAGAGTCCATTTCGTGAAGGAAGTCTCGCGGAATTTAATATTCTGGTAACTAATTGTAGGCATAACCCGTAAATAAAAATATCAGTAGCCAAGCAGGAACAATAATAATTATTGTAAGAGAAGCATGACAGTGCCAATATACCTAATTGACAATCGATTACTATACTTTACAGAACTTTCAAATGTTGCTGCTTGGAGTACAGATCTCAGTAATTTTATTACATTTTATCCTTTGTTATTTAGGAATCTTATAGCACAGGTTTATTTACATTCGGGTATCTAAGAGAACTTATTTTACGGAATGGACTCCAGCTGAGCCTTTAGCCAAGTTGTTATCGCTCATAACGAAGACAGAGTTCGACAGAAAAAGTGTATGGAATTTTACATTAGGATCGGTAGTAATTTAGAGATGTTTTAAATGTCAAGTCCCATACATTTTTAACCTCCGGCGCAAAAACGACGTGGTGTTATAAGTTTGAAGTGTCTGTGTAAATATGTATGTGTCTGTCTGTGGCATCGTAGCTCCCAAACGGATAATCCGATTTTAATGCGGTTTTTTTGTTTGAAAGGTATATCAGTCGAGAGTGTTCTTGCTATGTTTGGTGGAAATCGGTTCAGGTCTTCAAGGTCATCAAGTCGGTAGGTGTAATAGGAATGTTACACGCTAAGGCCGTGTTTCACCAAGCAATGTTAAAGTTAACTCCATATTAAAATACCATGCCATCTCATTCATTGACAGGAAATAGGAGAGGGATAACATGGCGTTAACTTTAACATTTCTTGGTGAAACACGCACTTAGTCGGGGGTTTTTTTTTGTTTTTTTTGTATTCGAAATTTGTCGTAGTTACAAGCGATGGTAATGTTTAGCTGAATGCTCTGGCTGAGACAAATAATTATATCGAAACGGTATCAAAATTAGATATAATATTTAATTAACATAAGGTCATTAATTTTAGATGGGTTTAACCAATAAAATAATAAACAAAAGTCGAGGGTTTCCATTTGAATAAAACGGAACATATTATAATATTACGGTGACTATATTCTATAGTATAAACTCTTATCAATTTGTTATAATTTAGGGTCATCGGAAAAAATACAGATGGCGTCATTATCTTTATTTCTATAGAGGCATATAAAGGTACAAAAGTATATGTCAGCCCCGTCCTAACTAATACCAAATATACTTAATTTTAATTCTAAATATATAATAAATCTACAGCGCGCCACATGGTTCATACATCAAGCCGAATATAGTGTAAAGAGAAGGACGCGTAGAGCATTTTGTTTTCTCTCATATAAATTACTTACCATAATGCGACAAATCGCGATTAAAGATAAAAGTCACAAAACAGATGAGTTTCAACCTGGTCTTAGGACACAGTGCGTTCGTGTGATAGACTAGGAGCCCGCGAGCCCCAGCATAGTAAGATTCACTCCTCGTGGTCATTTTAGACATTTGTATTTTTTAAAATATATTATGCGTCCTTCAATATTCGGCTTGACCTTTGCCGAGACACGCCATATATTATATTAATTGCTATCTGTGCTAATGGACGTTACAAATTTACCTCTCTGTTCTCGTCCACTGCAGACACTCGGTTCACGTTTATTCCTATGTAGACCGTGGTATTTTTACCTGCAACAAAAAACAATATGAACAGTTGCAGTCATTTGATCCGTGGTCTCGAGCCTGGCACGGATGTCTCGGGTTCACCCAGCACCCTCGGTAGCTATTTCAGGCGAGCAAATTAAATTATCTACCGGCTTTAAAGATTTTCTGTTTAAAATGTAAAAAAGGTCCATTGTCTCTATCTAATATATAAATAATATTATAATGTCCGCTAGGTCCTAGGTCCTGAAATATTCGCGAAGGTCCAGGGAAGGTTTAAACGGTTTGTATGCGCAACAAAGTGGGCACAGGTCAGCTAGTATTTTATATAAAAGTATTGTAGCATTTTAATGTTTTGGAAAAACCGTACTTTTGAGCTTTTACAGTACCTTTTCAGAGAGCCAGTCGTACTTTTTTTAGAAATCATACTGGCAACACATTCAGTATTTTACGTGATTGTGGGTGTGCTAAATGCACTGGAGTATCAATAATGTTTGGTGTGCCTACGAGGTTAGTTGTTACGTTTCAGTAACCATCTTACATAGACAAGGCGTTTTACGAGACAGGCCGGATTCATATTTAACATCGGAAGTTGGCAGTATCATCTGGCAGCGGTCAAGTATTCTGTGTTAATGTAGTAGACGCAACAGCTACGACAGACTAATGTATCACGTACTAAATACTTCCGGATTTATATTTATAATAGCAATAGGCAAAATTATAGCCAAAATCTAGAAGTAAACCTTGCATTGTAACATAGTTTTTGTATCTTTCATATGGAATGAAATCGGAATAACTGATTTACGCCCGGTTTCCCGAACGCAAAAGGAATGATCAACTAACATGGTATTCAAATAAACGACCCATATTGAACGCTGATTGGTAGAACATTATCGGACAGAATGGAACGGACAGATATTTTATAATTACATCACGCTCGCAAGATTTGTTAAACTTCTCCAAAGAGACCGATTAGTTGACATACGATTTGAATCAGCGAACGTGATGTAATTATAAAATATCTGTCCGTTCCTTTCTGTCTGATAATAATATTTCACCGATCAGCGTTCGATATCGGTTGTTGATTTGTATGCCATGTTAGTTGATCATTCATTTGAATAGCGTTCGGGAAACCGGGGGTTAGTATTTTAATAAATAAAAACGTGGCTGCATCATTATGATGTACCCAGTGTCAGTTTCACAATTAGCGGTCCGTTTCGTAACCTATCTATCTATCGCTATCGAGCGGACGCTAAGTATCATATTTCGATACCACAAATTTAAACCTAATGTAAAAATATAGCTATTGTGAACCTATACTTGTAGGCGGATATTTTCACTTTCAATCAGCACCAATCAGAGTTACTTGCCTTCAGCTGGTTCCAATACCTTCTTAGGCTCAATAATAACCAGCGTTTAGAATCTAGAGACTGGCAAAGTAATATACATACATAGTAGAAAAACATAACCCTCCTTTAAAGTAGCCGTTTAAAATCTAGAGACTGCCAAAATAATAAACATACATAGTAGAAAAACATAACCCTCCTGTAAAGTAGAGAGTCTGTAACTACAGCCACCGACAACGGTCAAGCGAAAAAAAAAAGTTAAAAATGCGTTGCTGGTTCATTCAGGAATTCCGCACGTGTTCTATACAAACATACTTCCCTCGTGACAATTTTTAACTTATGTAACAAAGACGTAAGAGATAATGCAACGTTTTAACGTCGTTGATATAAAAATTGCTTGATTAATGACAAGTTAGATGACCACGCACTGCTGATTTTGCCCGTAATGTCCGGTCTTAAGTGGCCGGTTTGGCTTATCATCCGATCGTTGCGAAAGTCTAAAAATAAATACCAATAAAAATTAGTTACTCGATAAATAGTTTCATTAACTAATACAGGATGTCTTCAAAACAGACAAAATTAAAATTTTAAGTAACCTTTGAATTATCCAGAAGGGGACAAACGTGATGAATTAAGAATCAATCTCGATCAGGTCAGCTTTTTAAAAAAATAACTAGATTCTAATCAGTAAATTTTTTTGCGACCTGAGATGAAAACTAGACACACATACATGTCGATCTTATAAAATCTTAATGCGAGTTGTTTGGAAATATTAATAATATAATTTTTTGTGTAAAATACACAAAATTTTCGGTTAAATATCATATTTGGAAACAGCCTGTACATTTAATTAATTATTTGTCTTGCTGAAGTAATAACGTGACTAGACCAAATTTTTAGTCCCAATCTCCTTTCTGTAAGGGCTATTTTCATATGCTATGAATTTATTTATAATTGTAAACCTATGGCGATTATTGTTTTGTACATCCTAGTTTTTGGCTAAATATCTCTATTGCTCTGACCTTTAAGCTAAGAGGCAAAAACCGTGATGCACTTCGTAAACTATCTATACTAATATTATAAAGCGGAAGAGTTTGTTTGTTGGTTTGTTTAAACTCGCTAAAAACGCTTTTTTGTTGGATAGTCCATTTATAGAAGAAGGCATTAGACTATACAACATTACGCTGCGACCAATAGGAGCGGAGCGTCAGTGAGAAATTTTGCAAAAACGGGGAAAATTAATTACATTTGGGGACTTTTATTGCGTGCGCTGCATAAACGGTTTAAGTCACTTAAAAACCACGCGAACGAAGTCGCGAGCACAGCTAGTTATTAAATAAAATAATTGTAGGAACTTAAATGTCCTCAACAATTAAATCATTATTAATTTATTATGTCTGGTTAAAAAAGATACGGGTGTAAGGGTGTGCCCTATTTGTGGTCGTTAAATAAAAAGTTTATTCTTCGGACTTCATAATATTATATTATCAAGTATACATATTACATAGGTATTGATACATAGGTGCCGGCAGGGCAACATACCCTTACGGATACTAAATTGTAACTGGTCATAAAATTAGTCTTAAAGACTAAGCGGGGCACCTGACACTACAGGCTACATCACACATGTATACAAATGCATATGTGCATAACTTAAAACGTACGGGCTTTTTAACTAATCGGCCACTACGCGTAGTGTGGCGTAGCGGGCTAGCGGCAGGCGAGTCGCTTTCCGCTGTCGCTTGTGTTATCCTGCTTAGTATGGTTATCATTTTCATTAGTACTTGAATAATAACTAGTAAATGCAGGTTTTAAACGATCAATCGAAATATATGTATTCCGACCTGACTCCATGGATTTTCTCTCCCGACACCCTTTCGGGGACGAGGTATTCGGTGACGGGGCTATGCCCCTTGGCCGAGGGATCTTCCGCACCTCACGACGATGAGGCGGTCTCTGGGTCGAGTGGTTACACTCATACTCTTGTGCAAGCTGGCTCAATCCTACTCTACTTTCCCTGCGCCGCTCCGGCGGTCCACCCCGCCAGGTGAGATCCCCGGTAGCCCCGGGGAAGGCCCAGCGGAGGCTGCCAGCGACAGGAGCGGCAAGCTCAGGTGTAGAGCGGAGAGTGGCTTGCTTATTGTGTTCTTGCTGACCGGTGGCTCCGTCTTGCTGGCTGCATTCTTGTGCGTAAATAAATAAATAATCAGACATAAGATTGTATAATGATATTAATTAATTGTTAATGGATATATATAATTTGTATTAGAATGTATAATATTGGGTTAGTTAATTTGATTAATTTTGGTCGACGATTGGAGGGCCCTAACAGCACAATGATAACATTGTGCTGGACTCTACCGACCGGGATGGGGATAAAATAATTTAATGATTCGATTATTAAATAAAATAATTGAATAAAATAGCTTATTGGGGCTAGGATGGGAGGGGGACAACACGCTATCACTATCTCTCCCTATCAAGCGACGGCTAAAATTTAATTCATAAGAATAAAGTAAAATTAAAATTAAATTTATTAAGATTAAAATTAGAATTCATGAATTAAATTAGATTGAATAAAATTAATTAGGATTTAAATTGAATTTTGTAAAAATTAATATTATTTCCCTAGCGACTAGATATAAACTACTGATTGGAGAGACCTAACTACAACGACATGATGTTTTAATTATAATTGTATTTGGTAGGACTCAACCGACCAGGGTGGGGCATTCGGTTAGTAAGGGGTAGGGACGGGCAGGGCGACTATTTGTTGGACACGGAGGTCCGGCAAACGACTGTCTTCCTACTGTCAACCTATCAACCAGCTAACCGATGCGGAGATGAAAATGAGAGATGCTAAAAGAGTATGGGGTTTGAAGATGGAAGTATTTTATTATTAACGGATCTAGTTATAGTAATAGCTAGTCCGGGGGCAGTATTATGTTTTCCCTAGGGTAGGGTTTTTGGTCTGGGGGGCGGGTATGCCATGGGGCTAGATCCTTTAGCGAATCCAGTCTAGAGGCGTCCGCTCTGGCAAACATGTTTGACGTCTGTCTGCTGACAAACTCTGTGATGCTCTCTACCTTCAGGTCACGGGCTATGACAGAGTTTTTGACGTATCGTGGGGCCCCGGCGGCGAGCCGGAGTGACTTATTTTGGACTCGCTGTATTACGAGTTTAGATGCTGGTGTGGTGAGTTGGTACCAGGCCGGGGCCGCGTACGTGAGCCGTGACCTGATATATGTTTTGTAGAGTGTAATTTTTGTTGACAGGGGTAGTGCCGAGGAGGCCATTAGTGGCCGTAGTTGGGCCAGTGCAGAATTGGCCGAGGCGGCTGTGAGTTTGGCGTGTTTGGCCATGGTTAGTTGGCTATCTATGGTCACACCCAGGTACTTGGCTGTGCGGGACCATGGTATACATGTGCCGTTCAGCTTGAGTACCGGCGGGAAGGCGGCCCCGCCGAACATTGGGATTATGATAGCCTGTGTCTTTGTTGGATTAGCCGAGAGCCGCCATTTTTGCAGCCATTCGGGGATAAGATCTAGCGCTCGTTGCATTTTTGTTGCTGCAAATGAGCGGGAGATGGATGTGGTGATGTAGGCAGTGTCATCAGCATACAGCGCTATTTCTGCATCTCTGTGGCGTGGGATATCTCCGGCATAGGTGTTGTAGAGGCACGGAGATAGGCAGCTGCCCTGGGGGACCCCAGCTATTATGGGGTGGGGCTCCGACCTGACAACTGAATTAAATAAGTTTTATCCTTTCTTTCTAAAACTTTAAAAGGTCCATCGTATGGGGTTGAAGCGACTTCCGAACTGAGTCGTTGCGAACGAAAACATGTGTGCAGCGATTTAGCTCCGGGTGTACGAATAGCGTGGCCGAATCCTTATGTGATATCGGTTTCGGTTTGAGATCGCGTATCACTTTTCGCAACCTTTCGACGTATTCACTTTCATTTAATATTTTATGATTTATATTATGATTTAAAAATTCTCCAGGAAGTCTCATTGACTGACCGAAAGTAAGTTCGGCTGCGCTGACGCCGGTGTCGGATCTAGGCGCAGCACGAAGTCCGATCATGACTATAGGCAACTCTTCAACCCAAGTTTTACTATTCAATCTAGCCATAAGAGCGGCTTTGAGAGATCTGTGCCATCTCTCTACCATTCCATTACTCTGGGGATGATATGGAGTGGTACGAGTTTTATAAATACCTAAAATATTTTGCTGCTGCTGCTGAAAAATATTGCTTTCAAACTGTCTACCTTGGTCACTCGTAAGCTGGTGAGGGATGCCATAACGTACAATCCAACCTTCAAATATAACTTTTGAAACAGTCTCAGCAGTTATATCTTTAACGGGAAAAGCTTCCGGCCAACCGGTCTTTCTATCTATTATTGTAACAAGATACCTGTAGTCATGCAAGGATATCGGCAGGGGGCCTACGATGTCAACGTGAATATGTGTAAAGCGTTCTGCTAGCGGAAAATGTCCTAGCTTTGATCTATTATGTCGATGTATTTTAGCTCTTTGACACGACAAACACGGCTTTGTCCAATTACCTACGTCACTGTTAATATTTTCCCAGAAAAATCTTTCCTTTAATAGCTTTCGCGAGGTACGAATTCCGGGGTGACTGAGGTTGTGAATATTCTCAAAAGCGATTTTTCTAAATGCTTTAGGCAAATAAGCTCTAGTTCGATCGGTGGACATTTCACACCACACGGCTATGTCGCTACCGGGTAGAATTACCTGTTTAAAATTATATTTGCATATGTGCATAACTGCATACGCTGCACGTTACACGGGCATTTTGGTATGCAGTCTGTTATTATATCATTAAAAAAAATAAAAACAATAAGAAGTCAACTTACCCGGTGGAATGTTTCTTCTGTAATTCTTCGGTAGCTCGTAGGCATGTTGGTCCATGTACAGGATCTGGCTGAAAGAAGGGTCAGAAATTAATGACTTAGGTAAGTAACTTTTTTATAAAAACCAACATTTTATTTTCATATTAATCAATAACGTTTGTTGCCCGTGGTCCTACTGCGTAGTTCTACTGGTAGAACCACGGGCAACTGTTTCCGACGTTATATTGCCCGTGGTTCGACTGATTGAGTAGGACCACGGGCAACATTTTACCCGTGGTTCGATTACGTCAGTTATATGTCAAACTGGCTTTTGCCCGCGTGGACTAGTATTTCGTAGTAATGATTTTTTTTACTCGACTTCGGCGAAGCCAAAAGGAAGGGTAATGATTTTGGCAGTCTATGTATGTATGTATGTTTGTATGTATGTATGTATGTTCCCTCGTAGCGGCTAAACTACTGGTCCGATTTTAATAAATGAGGTATCAATCGATTGGTAATGATATCGCGAGTAACATAGGCTATATAAATTTTCCAAAAAATTTGATTTTGAAAATTAAACCTCAAAAACTATCTCAAAAAAAAATTAAATTATGATAATTTTCTCGTGTTTAGTATCAAAATATAGGTCTTGGCAAGCACATAACGAATAGGTATATAAATGTTTTATTAATTATTATATTTTATCGTTAAATTCAAAATAAACGTTTAAAATTCGGTCGTACAAGTAGTATCTAGGAGTTGTTTAGTTACTTTCTATGGGTTAATTTAACGTTAATTGAATGAGAATATAATGTTATATTTGATGTGGAAACAGAAAAATATAAAATAAAAGTTTAAAAAACTATAACCCGACTTCGCAAAAAAGAGGTCTAAAAAGGCTGAAACAAGAAAATAAATCAATTTGAAATCCAGAAATGCATAGGTACAAAAATGGTCAAGGTAGAGCCGAGGTCGTACCCGCTATTTGGATTGTATATCTTTGCTCCGGGCATATTCCGGCAAAGAAGTTTGCTTTTCTTATGGGAAAGGCACCTTCTTCGTTGTGCGAAATTTGCAATGTCGAGGTACTGGCGGAGTGTGGCCGGGCGCCAACTTTAGGTTACGCCTCAGTTGTCTTAAAAACTTAAATGTAGGTAACGGTATCACCATTTTGGCTGATCAATCTGGGAGCAAAAATATTGTACAAAATTGTGGAGGTGTCCCTCAAACATCCGTCGGATGCCTATCCGATGTTTGAGGGACACCTTAACTTTAACATTAGGTTGATTGAATACTGATTGTTGAAATTTGTAAATTAACTAGGATGACATTATCGTCAATCGATAAAGTCCTTTCTTTTTTAATAAAAAAAAAAGATTAAAAATGTAAAAACCAAATAATGTTTTACTTGTAATTATTTAAATACTTATATTAATAACTTTCAACTACACATACCTAGGTATTTAGACAAAATGGCAAATTTTTATTTGATATAAAGTATAAACATTTTAAATGTACAAGTAATAAAAAAACTTAAAACATTAACGGTAATTTAAATCTGGAGGCACGGTAGTGCCCTTCCCCCTAAGTTGAGCACGGTCGTACCATCTCTTCTCGAAACAGTTTTTTAGTACCTACCTAAGCTGGCAATGCATAAGCACGGAATAATCAAATTTCATTTAATTTGAACCAGTAGGCACTTTAAAAATTGTAACTTGTCAAAGTTTCTTAGCTTTGTCACTGAGGCATTCGCCCAGTCCGGGTTAGCCGGTCGACTCGGTATAGCAAACAAGCTTGTTAAGTTTCATTTAGAAATAAAATAATTTGAAGTTGAACATCTTATAGTGATCATAAATACATATTATCAATGTTAAAATCTTTTATGCACATTGACTGGGCAGTCGCTGAAAATAGTTCATCGTTTATTGTAACCAATTATTTAATGATAAGAATTTTTGTATTAAAAATGAGAGAAAATTAATTCCTGAAATAAAATATATTTTTAGATGACAGACAGACATTTAAATCAAAAATGCATATAGCACTTTAGCACAAATTATCTTATTTCTATGATTGAATGTACAATATGTATATATATTTTAAATTTTAATAAAATAAAAGAAATGGGGAAATGTCAATACATTTTTTTATTGACAACCAATTTTATGTACGGAGTTTACATAATATAAAGAGAATCGTTACTCTTTCACTCAGTAGAACCACGGGCAATAAAAATTGCACTTTCACTGCCCGTGGTTCTATTGATAGGACCACGGGCAATAAAACGTTGGAAACAGTTGCCCGTGGTTCTACCAGTAGAACTACGCAGTAGGACCACGGGCAACAAACGATCAATAATACTTGTTGTATTCTCCTACATGATGCATACTACAGGTCATATCTATTTTATAAAGTAGGCTAAGTTTGAAAAAAAAACTTTATGTCACGATTAACCAAAAACTCTGAATATACATATTTTTTTCAGTTTTTTAGAAATTAGAATAAGATAGAAAAATCACAGTATCTACTTTATAATAATTGAAGACATGAATGGTCTCGCAAAAAAATTTATCGAGAAAATTAAGTTTAAACTGTCACTTAAACATTTTAGGATATTATATTACGATATATTAACTATATATTATTATGATTGGATTAATGTACTTAATACGTTAAATGTTTTAGTGACAGTTTGAACTCACTTTCCTCGTAATGGGAATTTTGCGACATTATTACTTTGCTCATTTCCACAGTAAAAAAATATAGAGACTGTTAAATGTGTACTGTTTAGAGAGGTTTGTTCCAGGCAGCATTAAATTACTAGAAAACCCTCATTGCATAAAATTGTATCGGGATTATAAATTGTTTTAGCTATGACGTCCACTAATAGTCATCATAAGCCAACACCAAGGAAATTGGGGCTAGCTGCATATACTTGACCAGTATACTCGCGGGTTCGCGAGCACCGTTTCAAAATAAGAACAACGCGGACGCCCTGCTGCCTATTTCCGGATAGGTATATATTATATAACCTCTCCCCTTCCACTACACCCACGGAAAATATGGTGGTTTGGGAGGTGCTGTTCTTATTAACCTATATACAGTTTGTAAAAGGAACAGTCACTATAACTTTGCGATTATGATTGTACTACTTTTCCTCATTTTGGAAATGTATTTTTTTCGTCAAAAACTAAAGAAATATTATTTTTTTACTGTTACCATTTTTTTTTCTGTTGCGTTGAATAACGAAAAACAAAAAAAAATTAGATTGAGAAAATATAGTAGTTAATATTCTACACAAAAGTTAAAGTGACTGTTCTTTTTACACCCGTTATACAATAATTAACCTTACTACTCCACAATCAAGACTGTTCTCCGTTTGTGTTATCTAGAGTAAATACTATATGTAATCATCGTTATGTGCATATGGATTAATTTATGTAACGCATGCAGGTATATTTAAGGGTATTAACATTGAATCATAATCGTATTTGCTCGGTATGTTTACACAGGATATGTGTTATGTAGGTTAAAGGTAGTAGAGCTCTTGCAAATCTTCTGGAGTTTCGGAAGGGCAACGGTAATCGCGAAAGAGAGATATACAACTTGCTCGCTTACGCCGAGCTGGCGCGACATGAAACGGCGATGGTCTACTCTTCCTTCTTCTCATGAATTCTCGGTCGGTATGCCCAGCAGGAACATTTGAATTCTCCGTAAAGAAACGTTAACACATAATAATTGTATGAAAACCATGGCAGCGCTATTACAATTGACAGTCGTTGACGTTATGGAACATTCGAATGTCACTGCTTGGGCTACCTTTCCTGGCGCGAGTTTAACATTTTTTACCTACCCCAAAAAGTACTCGATGCTGTTAAATATATGTTCACTGACTTACTTACTTTAAAGCACCAAAAAAACCAGAACTATGGTGCCATTCATGTATTACATAACATAATTTAGAGGAGGGTGAAGGGAGACGTAACTTCTATGTCTCCTCCCCCCTCCTTCCCTAAATTAGAATAAATAACGGCGTTTTTATTTGACCTAATTTTTAAATTAAAATCACGAGGTAGATGGGAACTCCTACCGCGGGTATGCGGGACTCGCCACGTCCGAAGATGGTGAACTGGACGCAGCCTAAACCATACCCATTAAAAAACGGCGATACTCCGTCACCACCGTCGTTGGCGGAGCCGCGGAGACACATTACATACATCCGCAACTACGCCGACGTCCACCGGATGTCACCTCTATGTCTTTGGTAACACCTTGGATAAATTACATTTTGTCCATGGTAACACCCGATTAATAATAATCGATATAATAATATGAGGAGTCGATTGTCGTACGAATCATAAAAATCAGTCCAGGCGTTTGGTCTGTATAGTGCTTCAAAGGAACATACATACAATACATACAAAGACTTAATAAATAAACAGTTCCCACTTGTGTGGTTAAAAAAGTGAAAAATTATTCATATCAAATTTTAGATTAAAGGCAATGAAAATTATTATACTTAACAATTTAAGTTACATTAACATTGATGGTAATGTCACCACAATCTATTTTAATATGGTGAAATTAATTATTAGCAACAAAATATGCACAAACTAGTATGATTATCTATATATAATATGCGCAAGGTAAACAGTTATGTAAACGAGGAGAGATTAGCGTGTTTTCATATTAATTCGATTACTACAAGTACGACACGGTAGACACACGTGAAGTTTCATCGATTGGCTGAAGCGAATTTTATACTTGATTATGTACCTATTAATTTAAAAGTAATAAACTTAATTTACACTAAAAAAACCTTTAACCCGTCTATGTAAATTATAGTTAATGTTACCAGGGATAGTTACGAATCTTTTGCTGTGCTTGGAAAAATAAGATTTTTTTAGGCGCGCACTGCGTTAGCGACATGAAGTTACCGTCACTCGCTTCATGACAACTCGTCACCCAGTAGTTAGTCCGAAGGTTTTACATCAAACGATCAAAGGAGCTCTTAGGGGGAATAATTAACCCACTCTATAGAAGTATTTTAGTGTAAAGAGACGTAGAACATTTTTTAATTCTGTTATTAGTAAAATATCAAGAAAGAATCCCCCCATTTTTGCTCTACCTGTTTGTTCTTTTAATATATATCCAACGTGCGTACAAAACATAAGAGCACATATTAGGGTTTTATTTATTTAATATATTCGACGACCTCCATAGCGCAGTGGTTCAGCGCGTTGGTGATCGACCGAGAGGTTGTGGGTTCGAATCCCACCGAGTGAACAAAAACTTTTTTTATGTTTCTGGGTCATGGATGTGTATTAAATTTGTGTAATAATATACTAAAAATCTTAGATATGTGTATAATATAGAGGTATTAAATATATATTTCCGTTGTCTGGTACCTGTAACACAAGTTCTTCGGATACTTAGCACAGGGCCAGATTGACGTGGTGTGAAGCGTCTATAGATATTATTATTATTATTAGTTTGATAAGTACGCTTACTAGAATCTAGATTCTAGTCAGGTCACGGTTGGGTATTTAGTTCAGTTATTTCTGTTGTCACAACTGTCTGAACAGACCACTACGTTTATATTTAGTCAGATATGACGCGCGTAGTGTTACTGAACCAGTTTAATTTTGGCGCCATCATACAACTATAGTTAACGTGTCGTAACGAGTTATGGCATTGTTGAGCACGCCTTTTAACTGTTAAATATATGGCTCACAATTGTCACGTTCGCTTAGTAGAAAAGGAGTATGATATAGGCACAAAGTAGAGATATAAACAGAGACACGACCTAGTACTAGAAAATGGTATCACTCTAATACTGGCAATGCGACTGGCAAAGGGTGAAGTCCTTAGAAATTCCGAAAACCGCCATCTAGCGCCACTGTTGGAAAATACTAATCACAAATTTCGTTTCGTATCTTTTTCTTACTAACGAAATAGAGGCGGTAGCGGGAAAAGGTTGGCTAGACATAGCAAAAAATAGAGCAACATGGACATCTTTGGAGGAGGCTTTTACCCTTAGGGGGTCCAAACAGAAATAAAACTTATTTACTAGCATGCTAATAAATATTAATATTGACTGTCATATATGTACTACTTTATCTGCTAATTTAATATTTATTTAATATTTTATGAAAGAATTAATAATACTTGACAATTGTTTATATAAATTTGACTGACAATAATTATTGTAATAATAAAATGACATCATTTCATGTACATATAAAAATTTGAGTTACTAATCTATTCATATATATAAAGTAATAATATAAAACATAGATAAATTGCAAAAGTAATATAGCATGTTAGAAAAAAAATGTAATTACTATACTATCTGTAATTGGACTGAAATAAAGCTTATTTTATTTTATTTTATTTATTTATCTTTTCTTAATTAAGGCGTTGAATTTACTTTTATGTGATATTATGTTAAAAAAATACGCTTATCTTTATTTTGATGTCAATATTTGTACTTAATTCGGCATATTTACATTCTATAATTTACAATCGTTAATAGTAGTGGCATCTCTTCTCTTCTTTGTATTAAAGATAGATTGTATGGGATGGTAGGCCATGATATAGGTTATGTGTTAATCCAGGATACGAATAATCTGTGTGACGAAAGTCATTAAAATATAGGGTTTTTCTTCTCACTGTCCGTTGGGAGAATGGCGATCTTTCACAATATCACTTTATTGCCAATTAACATATAATTAACATATAATTTATTATTTGCTTTTCCAATCATTATATACAAAAAGCAAACTAATAACCAATAAGCAATCTCTACCAGTCAATTGTTGGCTTATGATGATAATTAAATATCAAAGAGAACGTGAAGGTGTACAAACTTATAAAGCAAAGAAAACTGTAAATATAAAATAAATAAACAACAACAAACGGTTGAACCGGTGGTAGTTTTTTGTGTTGACCGTCCGAGAATAAATTCTTAAGGCCTATTTAGAAAATGTTAAAAGGTTTAACGAAGCTTATGTCAAATCTCTTAAGGCGAACGATATGTCAAATCCCATAAGGCTGATGAAAAGGTTTAACAAACCTTATGTCAAATCTCATAATGCTGATGAAAAGTGTAGCGGTACTACTAGCGCCACATCCTGGTCACGGCACCAGGGCTTCAGCCTGACCGAGCATACCATCTCGCTCGGTCGGAGATCTCTCTTTGGGGCTTCCACTTGTACTCCCACAAAAAGGTTTAACAAACCTTATGTTAAATACCATAAGGCTGATGAAAAGGTTTAACAAACCTTATGTCAAATACCATAAGGCTGGTGAAAAGATTTAACAAGGAGTGAGTAGGGACTAACAAACCTTATGTCAAATCCTATACATTTTGTTTTCATGAATCAGAGCCCACTTTCCACTCTCACAGTAAACATGAATCTAATGACACCTTTTACGCTAAAATCCATCGAGTCATTCAGGCTGAAGAGCGTGCTAAACAATTATACATACATATTATTACATGCATACATGCTTTTGAACAACATAACCCACCTTCTATAGCAGTCGGACAAAGTGTTCCGATTCTACGTGCAAAGAAAATGAGTGTTTATTTTCGTCTAGACGGTACATGTGGATCTAGAAGTGGCATTTGGCACAAAGAAAATATTGTGAATCATTTTAATATTTAGGTAAGTACGTTTACTAAACAGAAAATAGTTCATCCTATATTCTATGTTTGTAACGAAGTTTTTAGGATTAATGACCTATTATAGCATAAACAAAATAGTTCAATAATATCGTTTTTAAGCAAACCATGGTATCTCAAAACATACAACTATCTATGAGAAATAAACTACTAAGGAATCTTATTCATAAGCTGGTCGGCCGGATTCCGGAACGCTATTGAAATGTATGATCAACTAACATGGCATTCAAATTAACAACCTATATTGAACGCTGATTGCTGGAACATTTATCAGAGAGAAAGGAGGGGACAGATATTTTAAAATTATATCACGTTCGCACTTGCAAAACTGGTTAAAATTCCACAGATTATAATGATTAAAATCGTATGGGTTGTTAATTTGAATGCCATTATTGTGTGAGTGTTCTCAATTGGCAAGGGCGCTTCTGGATTAGGGGGGCAAGCCAGATATTTTAGGTCAGATGATCCTACTTGGTAGGTGAGGGCACACATAGGACATGTATGGTGATTGTACTTGAGGATTTAACATTTAATTAGTGTCGCCTCCGTGGTCTAGTTGTTCAGAGCTTCGCTCTCGACCCGGAGGCCGTGGGTTCGATTCACGCGTTGGAGCAACAAAAATGTTGTTTTCAAGTTTGTTTAGGACAATGCATGCTGTTCACCTGATTGTCTGACAAGAAAGATGATCCATGCGTTGGATGGGCATGTAAAAAGTCGGACTTGCGCCTGTTCTCTCGCCAGTCGTGTCGGTTTACCGTCCCACTGGGCTATGAGAGTAAAAGGAAGAGAGAGTGCTTCTGTGTATTGCGCACACACTTGGGCACTATAAAATAACTCCTACGTAGCTAGCCTGGTTTCAATGAAATCGGCTACCGACACCGAAATCGGTGAGGGGAGCTATTATTATTATTATTATTTAATTAGTTATTTAATTAGTAGCCACTATGATTCACCGCCCTAATGAGAAAAATAGATAATGGACCGATTAGTAGACAGCATGTTTCTGGCATATACTCCGAAGGTCCTTCACCTTACGTAAACAAAAGTAACTGTTTCAGCGTTCTTATTTTTACTTTTTTTTGCGCCCAAGGCTGACCTTGTCAGGCCCTGTTGTCACTGGGACCCTTTTGGATCTATTGTGACTTCTTTAGAGTACCTTCCCCAGTCTTATGGTACTCATGAAACGAACGATATGGGGCCTGCGGTGCTTATTTCCTCTGCTGTAGAGTATTCGAGCTGCCCGAGGTACTTGCTCCTGCTCAGGTGGAGTGCTGGACAATCAATGAGAAGAAGTGCCTCGTCTTTCTCTTTGCAAAATCTGCAAGTTATTAATTCACCTATACCCATTCTGTGAAGGTGTTTGTTTAGCTTGCGGTTATGGTCCTGGTGAGGATTCTTAGTTGGTCCCTACTCACTCCTATTTTCACAATCAAATATATACAAGGGATATACAGGGTGCAAAAAGACCAGTCATTATAACTTTGGGATATGATTATACTACCTTTTCTTAATAAAGATCTTTTTTTTTTAATATTCGTCAAAAACTAAACTTCATAAAATATTTTTTAGTCGCAAGATTAAGAAAAAAGCATAAAAAAAAGAAATACATTCATTTTACATCTTGTATAAACTATAAGTGTGTTATTTTATACTTCTACGTCCGAGCAAGGGGTTTAAGTTTTTGCGCATAGGTACGTACTACGTATATTGATAATGTTTAGCTATTTATTGTGCATGTTTAAATATTATGTGTCTAATATTAATTTGCTTTATCAATTTCCTAACTTTTCATTAGGAGCCAACAAAATGATAACACAGCTATGGTAATTACTAACTACTTACCTAATACATATTTAATTACTTTATTTGATATAGCTATATCTAATATAAAAAATAAATTATTATAAACTACTAATTACGTATTCTAACAACTATAACACACAGTTTTTAATCGACTTTTCGTTTTATAATGTTCATGGATGATGATCGTACCTACAGCTAACTTAAGAGTTTTTCAATAAGGTGGGTGTTATAAATATGAAGTGTGTGTGTGTGTCTGTCTGTAGCATCGGATAGACTAAACGGATGAACTGATTTATCCTACTGTAGTTTAGAGACACTTCAGTTTCAGTTTAATGAATTATATTTTTTTCAAAAAACATTACACTGTTCACTTATAAGTATAAAACAAAAAAAAACTACGTTTGAGTTTGTAACATATTTATATTTTGTACTTCTTAGTTGTTGAAGTCGATTTAAATTATTTAAATCAATTAACGACATAATATATAGTTAGGAGAACACTTAAAGAGGCTGTCATTGTCACTGCTTGTCATTCCGCCACGACTTAATTTAACTAAAGTTACAGTATTTATTTTAATGCTCTACTTATTGGGCACGGGAGTGCCCTTGCCAAGTTTGGAAAAATAAGCGCCGAAACAGTTCAAGCCAGTCAGTGAATTTTTCCTATATCTATACTAATATTATTATAAAGCGGAAGAGTTTGTTTGTTTGTATGTTTGTTTGTCCAAACGCGCTAATCTCAGGAAGTACTGGTGCGACTAAAAAAAAATTAGCAATATAATATATATCTATACTAATATTATAAAGCGGAAGAGTTTGTTTGTTTGTTTGTTTAAACACGCTAATCTCAGGAACTACTGGTCCGATTTGAAAAATTCTTTTTTTGTAGGATAGTCCATATAAAGAGGAAGGCTTTTGGCTATATAACATTACGCTGCTACCAATAGGAACGAAGCATCAGCGAAAAGTGTTGCAAAAACGGAGAAGATTATTCACATTTGAGGACTTTCGTCGCGTGCGCTGCATATACGGTTTAAGTCACTCAAAAACCACGCGAACGAAGTCGCGGGGACAGCTAGTATTAATATATAATATTTACCAATAGGAGCGAAGCGTCAGTGAGAAATGTTGCAAAAACGGGGAGACTTTAGTTGCGTGTGCTGCATAAACGCCGGCACATGTGATAAATAGGTACATAAAGGTAATTAAAGTAATAACAAAACACCCAACCTCAGCAGGCTCACTCCCGACACAATCGAGAATCGAATCAGTTCGATCTCAACGGCTTTTGGTATTTTATTTGGTGGATTACTTTGAAACTAACCAGGATAACGAAATTATTAGATCGTAATTTTTTGTACTCCCAACCATGTCCATCGACTGAGAATCAAAATAAACAAATGTCCATTTATTCGGGAGTACGCGGCGATCGAAACTGAATCAAAATCGAATCAATTTGGAGAGTAAGGCCCCAGATCATTGCTCACAGTAGCATGTGTTTGATAAAATTACACGTTGACATTAGCCAATTTGTATTTTTTGAACCCCCGACTAAAGGGGAGTATAAGCTTAACGTGTCTGTGTGTGTAATAGCGAGATCGTAGCTCCTAAACGGCAGTACCGATTTTGATTTTCTTTTGGTGGAAATGTTGTGTTTCTACTTATAATAAATCATCAGCATAAGTTCGCTCGCTGCTTTTCTACTTACATGTATTTTGTTTTTTTGTTTATATGAGGCAAAACAAACTTTAAGTTCAAACTAAATTTTAATATCTATATCTACATCTACACTAATATTATAAAGAGGAAAGATTTGTATTTTTGTATGTAACGAATAAACTCAAAAAGTACTGGACCGATTTTAATAATTCTTTTTTCATAAGAAAGCTACATTATCACTGAGTAACATAGGCTATATAAAAATCAATTGCTGTTCGTTAGTCTCTCTAAAACTCGAGATCAGCTGAACTGATTCGGCTATTTTTGGTCTTGAAATATTCGTGGAAGTCCCGGGAAGGTTTACACGGTTTCCATGCTCAACGAAGTGGGCACGGGTCAGCTAGTTAATAATGTTTGACAATCTGTCACTATTTTTTTTTCAATCTAAGATGCAAACACAAGTTCTTCTAGAACTAATACGGGAGTAGATTGATGTGGTGTGTAGCGTGTGTAGATATTATTATATTATTAAACTCGAAAACAGTAATTATTTTAAGGGGATTATGTATTTTGGGCTAATTTGAAAACGTCCGATAAGTAAAATAATTTTGACTATAGGGCGACTTTAAGTTTTATTAAATATCTTATGTCTCGATTTCACCAACGCATGTTAGTGTTAACGGCTTGTTAAAATACCATGCCTTCTCATTCATTAATAGGAAATACGAGAGAAACAACATGATAATTAACGAAGGATTAACTTTAACATTGCTTGGTGAAACACGCCCTAAGGCTGCCTCCGCGCGATAAGTTGAAAATCGAAGTACTTTGAAACCTTTTTCTCGTTACTGTTCTTATTGAAGAAACGAAAAAATGTAAGTGCACAAGTTGTAAAATAAAAACTTAGAGTTTACTGACAAAGTACCAACGCTGAAAGAGTTACTTTTTTAAAATTATTGAATGAGAACATGAAAGTTAAAAGTAAGTCTCTTAGCGCTGGTACTTTACACCGTATACTTTACATAGATACCCTAAAGTATTATCACTCATTTATTTTACAACTTGCATATTAATCTTCATTATATTATGTACCATAAAATTACTTCAGTATTTTAAGGGAACCAAGATTCTAGTCTTATATTTTTCGGTTGAGCGATGCACCTTTCTTGCTACACAAATGTTCGACCAAGGACACTGGTGTTATACAAAGCCCTAATTAAAACTAAAACATGTTTCATAGGTAGCGCATACAAAATTTATCATAAATAATTGTAGTCTTGTAGCGTCTAACAATAACTACTGAGGCGTGTTTACTGCGACGCGGATCTGTGAATTATTTTTGTAGCTCATTCACGATATGCGGGGACCAGCGACATTATGCCAAAATGTGCCAAAACATACAAAACTAATCATACTTCTTTGCTATTAATAAACGCTTCAATTGTTAACCATTCATCCCAAGTATTGAAATTCTTAGGATAGTAACGAAGTTTCAGTAATATAATAAAGTATTTCGTTAATTGGTATTATAATAAAAACCGCTTATAACGACATCGAAGGGACTTCAGCCGTAATATCAGATATATTTTGTTAGAACCAATGGAAAATTTTATATATTTTTACATAACGGAATTTTAGTAATCAAAATCGTCGTAGTATCCAGTTTGCTGTCATAAGCAAGTCGTTAGATATAAGAGATTTTCACTAGATTTGTAATGTTATTGTATACTCGTTATGAACACTATTTTGCAACGAACCTCGCACAATCGAGTAACTCCTTATTCGGCGAAGACGTATTCCCACCACACAGAGCACACAACGCGAGCAAAGTCAGGATTGTCCACATGTCTAGGGGCCCTGGGGCCGCCCGCGCCGCGTCGCGCACATATCAGCTCGGGGACATCACTAGGCGAGGCGCCGCGCCGCGCGGTACTGCGCTAGTGATGGGCGGTCACGGGCGCAACCTTCGCGGGCACTTTGACGCGATGATCGCGGATTACTTCACCAGTTTCGTTTTACAACTAGACAGCAAAAGGGAAAAGCGACGTAAAAATACAGCAGCAACGAGTGCTCTTCGCGTTAACGTCAACAAACAAATGCTGTCTACGTTCGACGGTCTAGCTATAAGCCGCGGTGGAGCCTATATTTAGATACAATACCGCCAAATTAAATAGCACATTTATATTTGTCCGTCGTCAACATTTAGCATAATTTTTTTTTTAAGAAATTTTCACATTTTCGTTTGTTTAGCATTTTATTATTAAACTCAATGTAGATAAGTCATAGGAATAAATAGTAGTATGTAATAGATATTTTTGATATTAGTAATATTTATGAACCATTTCACACCGCGTCAATCTGGTCCCGCGCTAAGTTCCCGATCCTGTGTTACGGGTAGGTAGAGATCGGAATGTTTAATACTTTTATGTCAAGTTTATTATTATATTTTACATAAGTTCACGACGCGGGAATATTGAAACTTCTGCTCTCGCGGCGGGATTCTAATCTGCGGCCATCGGCTTGAGCGGCGATCCGCTGACCACTCTATAGGTGTATAACCTTTGTAAATGAAAAAAGTATATTTATAAAAATACTAGCTGTCCCGGCAAACATGGTACCACCTTAGTAAATTGAACAATGATGCCACCTACCGGGTGAATTGTAAATCTAAACCATCCTTAAATCTACTTTCTTGTGTGCGTTCAGCACACAAAAAAATCATTCAAATCGGTCCAGCTGTTTAGGGTTAGATCACTGTCAAAACGCACAGACAAATTATGTAGACAAGGTGTAAAATAAATATGTGATAATACTTTAGGGTGTGTATGTGCCTCCTATGTAGAGATTACTGTGAAAGTACTAGCTCTGAAAAACTTACTTTTGGCTTTCATGTTTCTATGGGAAATGCCCCAACATCAATTTCGTTGATTTAGAAATGAAACTACTTAGTTGCTAATTTACGAACAAGGAGGCCATCATTCCGAATGAGGCCTCATTATGCTCAGTCTACAGATTTCAGCGTAAATTTCCCTCTGTTTACATTTGATATTATATTTTTATAAATCATTTGCGATTTGAATTCGAAGAAAATCCCGGAATATTTCGCCGAAATGATTTTTCAATGGCGGAAATGGCTATTTATATAAGGTGTAAAATAAATTTGTGATAATACTTTAGGGTGTGTATGTGCCTCCTTTTGACTTTCATGTTTTTATGAGAAATGCACGAACATCATCAATGTTCCCATACAATAATTTAAAAAAGATCCTCTTTCAGCGCAGCTACTTTCAGAGTAAACTCTACATACGGGACCCATACACATTCTAAAGTATTACCACTCATTGATATTACTGCCTGGGAAAGATGGGATAGAGGATGTGGCATAGCTTATATTAACAAAAATTACATAGGATAAATGATTTTCCTTTATTTGTTTTTGCTACGTTGTCTGGTCAATGGTTTCATCTTAAAATATTTGTCCGATCCAAAGTTGTCAGCACTGGTCTACTGAGCTACAGTTAATTGAATGTAAGTTAAGTACTATTTGGTACACCTCGTTACCTACTTACTAATTCCAAAGTGACTATTATATTTTTTTCAAAGCAAGTTATACTTAGGTATACTATATTTATTGGATTTTGTCACAAATTTGCAATATATCAATATTTTTGTTCGTGCCTTCGAACTTTGAAAAGTAATTTCAACTTTTCGACTTTGACTTCTTTTGTCATTTGGCTACGAGAGTCACGCAAGATGGGTTCAATTAAAAAAGTTGCGCCATTCCACTAGCGTAGAAATTATTAAAATATTATTGTTATGGCCTGGACGCGTAGCATAAGCACCGTAGTAAATACGTTTTGTTTACACAAAATGGACATCTCACGTAATGTAAGAGAAAACGGCAGTTTTAGTTTTGCTTTGTCAATTTATAACAGATTGGTTATAATATCTTCCTTCTTCTGTTTCTTTTATCTTCCAATTCTATATGGATATAAAGACACTATTTCAACAGTAGTAATGCTACGCTTCCAGCAAGCTGAGTTAAAGCAAATATCTAAGATTAAAACAATCTTAAATTATGTCTCAAGAATTGCGATCGCAACATCTACTATTCTTTAATCGTTTAGATTTTCCAAAAAAAAAAAGATGCAGATTTCAAATATGGAATGATGTTTAAGGGAACAAAAACCAAATACCATTTATATCATCAGGTTAAAGCTAAACTATTTAAGCTAGTTTATTTCAATTTGTGTGTATTTTCATGGTGTCGCTTTTTCGTATCAGTAAAAAAATACTCTCATCATTTTCCCTAACGCGCCAAAAGAAGTATATCTTAAAATATTCCCATATGGACCGTCTAACAAACAAAATGTAGCGTTTTATGTAACAAAACAATGGATTTGCAAATATTGAACCGGTAAACAAAGGGAAAGACAGCGTGTCGCGGTCGCGTGACGGTCTGCCGTGCCCAGGTTGCAGGTTGCCGCAGAAGATCATTAAACTACCAAATTAAAATATTACAGCATTGATTCAGACTTGAACCGCTACTTAGACACGAATATGCTAAAATTGTCCCCGTTATCAAAAGTTAGTTATGTCTTAATGGTGATGTTCTTTATCGCAATGAATATAAATAATCATATTAATATATTCATTGCGATAAAGAACATGATATAATATAATAATAATAATACGGACGCTTCACACCACGTCAATCTAGCCCTGTGCTAAGTAGAACTTGTGTTACGGGTACCAGACAACAGAAATGTATTTAATACTTTTATACTATACACATGTTTAAGATTTTTATTATATTATACACAAATTTAATACCCTCGGCGGGATTCGAACCCGCGACCTCTCGCTCGAGCACTATCGCTCTCAACCATTGCGCTACGGAGGTCAAACCTAAAAATAATATATAACATTAATTGCAAGACCTTATGTTCAAGGGGGTATTTCTATATACTCTCCATGCTTGCCAGGTGGCGCAGTGAACGCAGTTTAGAGGTTTCCAATTCCGTTCCGTTACGACCCACGGGTAAAATGGTCGATAACATTACTTAATAAACATTATTTAAAACGAATAAATGTAGTAATCATTTATTCGTTTTGTTAAATAATAAAAATAATGAATGAATTAATGATATACCACATACTACAAACCAGCACACCACACACAACTATGAAATGATTACCTAATCCTATTATAAGTTCTGATGTTTTTTGATGAAAATTTTTGCGTATTAATTGGGCTTGGTAGGCGCTGCTGTCATTGCGTCAAAGAACGTGTTCAGAATGAAAACTAGTACTCTGGGTACCTATATAGGTATGATAATATATGTTTTATGTTTTAATTGAATAAAAATAAATAAATAATCAATAAATAAAGATATCAGCGAAGCGTGGTTCTAAGTCTTCTGTTACTACTCGTATTAAATTTACACATACAATTTGGGGAAATGTTAACATTTCGCCAAATTTAACACACTTCGGTTTGATTAAAAATACTGAAGTAAGTCTTTTAAGTTAAAAAGTCTTTGAATTATATATAAATTGAATTAAAGACACAATTTTATTTTTTTATTTAAAACACACCTGTAGATGTGCCTATGTGATGTGTTATTGAATGTTCTGCAAGATTTTGGAAATGTATGTTATGTACTAATAATAAACAAACTAATTATATATTTTTTAAATACATGACTGGTTTAGACTAAGTAGTAGGATTAAGTAGAAGATTTAAACTATATGTGAATATTGTGCAGCATTTTTTAGAATTGCCAGCATCACAAAACTTTTTAATAGATGTATGTACAGAAATCCTCTAGATCCATAATATTAGTTCAAAGGTTGTTGTGAGTCAGGGTAGGCCTCGAACAAGCCGTACACAGTTTGAACAAGAAGATCGCGTGTGATCTAATGTGAGTTAACCTTAACCTCGCCGGGTGCGTGTGCTACCAAATGGTACGGAATATTGATCACAGTTAATATAGACAATATCAAAACAAGTTAAACTTAAAAAAACTAAAAACCGACTGCGTTTCTTTTACCGTGGTATTATTTATATACCCAGTAATAATAGCTCCCCTCACCGATTTCGATATCGGTAGCCGATTTCATTGAAACCAGGCCAGCTACGAAGGAGTTATTTTATAGTGCCCAAGTGCGCAATACACAAAGACACTCTCTCTTCCTTTTACTCTCATAACCCAGTGGGACAGTAAACCGACACGACTGGCGAGAGAACAGGCGCAGGACCGAATTTTTACATGCCCATCCGACGCATGGATCATCCTTCTTGTCAGACAATCAGGTGATCAGCCTGCATTGTCCTAACCAAACTTGAAAACAACATTTTTGTACGAAACAAATGTCAAAGTCACATGTTTATTCAACAGATAAAAGTTATCTAACGATTGAAAAATCGGCTCTTAGAAATATTGTTATTTTTAATTTTTATATTCCCTTGAGAGCCTTAACTCTTCCTAAATAATTCATTTTGCTAAATAACAATATCGCTCTTCTAGTTTTTATTTAAAATATTATGATGGCTACATATTAGATAGAGTCTCGACTATATTCTTTTGATTGTGAAATACAAAAGTATATCTTTTGTAACATATTAAAAAACCTACACAAAATATTTTACGTTCGAACTGTTCTCATAGTTTAAATCTAAGAGTGGATAAATATATTCAATTATCGTTTATTAAATCTTCTTGGAGTGGATCCAATAAGAGATTGAACTTGTTTTAGATCATATTTTATTAGATATAGTAGTATAATGTATATTGTATATTATTATTAATTCAAAGTATGCCAAGCTATGGTAACTATAAAGAACTAAATTTTCCTGTCGTTGGCTCTACTCGTAACACAAGTTATCGGGTAGCCATCTTTACCTACCGTTCGTGTCATAAATGTGACAGAGAGTGTATACCGGGTGTAAAATGAACAGTCACTATAACTTTGGGATATATATGTAAGGTATTCTCATTCTAGAAATATATTATTAAAAAAATATATAATAAAAAAAAAAAAAAAAAAATGAAATGGATAAAGGTAAGAATTTTTTAGGTTTTTGACAAAAATAAAATACTATTCCAAAATGAGCAAAAGGTATAGTAATTGTATCTCAAAGTTATAGCTACTGTTGTTTTTACACACTGTATATCCGGAAATGGGCAGAGTTTACGAGTACAATAGGGAGGTTTATGTACCGTAGTGAACATCATAGTTGAAATGATGATGATGATTTTATATGCTTTGAACATTATAGTTGAAATAATGATAATGATTTTTATGCTATTAGGGATAGTTAATCCAACATAAATTGCATCTCAACTGTACAAGTACCTAACTGTATTAAAAAATGATAAATACAAATACATAACTAAACTACTTAAATAAAAAAAAACACATTAAAATTATACCGCTTACTAATATAAATATTTACACGTTGGTTGAGCGAAACCATGTTTTGTCTTTGTCTGTCAAGTGTCAATTCTAACGTGTTAGACAAGGAAAACATTGTTTAGCTTATACAGCGTGTAACGGTTTCTATTAGTAAGGGCGATCTATAATAATCGGATGCCAAAAAAGTTTATGCGGTTCATAATATCGTTTTATGGGATTCATAATTTCATGAGGCTATCAATCATAATCGTTAAAACTTCAAAATATAAACCGATGGGGTTTTATTGCGTAGTTATAATATGGCATTAGAAGATCGTAAATTATGGCAGGTATTTAAGTAGCTGTCGCAAAAAAGTTTAGTTTTTTCGCAAAAACACTCGCATTTGAAATTTATTCAAATTTTTAATCACTCATGGGGCCTGTTCCAGAAGACGCTCTGAACGTTCAGATCATTCATAACGCTGACATTGACAGCTGGCAGTGCCTGTGAAAACAGTTCAAAACGATCCTAAACAGTGCTAAAGAAACGCAAATCTGAACGAAAAAAAAACGTTATTTTCGTTTACTACTTTCTTTAGCACTGTTTAGGATCGTTTTGAACTGTTTTCACAGGCACTGTCAGCTGTCAATGTCAGCGTTATGAATGATCTGAACGTTCAGAGCGTCTTCTGGAACACAGGGATGGAAGGAGTGCTAAAATCAACTTAAAAGCTGCTTTTGGCCGTGAGTGCATGTATATTTGATCACCGTAGATCAACTATTGATCCGATTTCAATGTGAATATGTTCTTAATAGTATAGAGTTACGAGTTGAGTCAGAGTTTCTATGTACCAACTTTATATACTTTGCTTAGTCGGTAACGCCTCTGTGGTCTAGTGGTTATAGTGCAGGCTGATCACCAGATTGTCTGACAAGAAAGATGATCCATGCGTCGGATGGGCATGTAAAAGTCGGTCTTGCGCCTGATGTCCCGCCAGTCGTGTCGGTTATCCGTCCCACTGGGCTACGAGAGTGAAGGAAAAGAGACTGCTTCTGTGTATTGCGCACACACTTAGGCACTCTAAAATAATTCCTGCATAGCTGGCCTGGTTTCAATGAAACCGGCCACCATCGCCGAAATCAGTGTGGGAGGCATTATTATTTATTATTATTAGCTGTCCTAATTTTTGTTGGAGCGAAAATCGGTCCGATTTAGTTCTGTCTGACTTTTATATGACGTGTGCTTTGATCTAATGCAATCAGTATGTTCTAGTTTTCACCTGCAAAAAGTCGGTCTCAAAACATACGCCGTGGGCCACCCTGAAACTAATTTTATTATATTACAGACATTATTCGCACATGTTACGTCTGCGCAAAAAAAGTTTCGCAACATATTTTCCACAAAATATTCGTGACCATGAAAAACGTACAATAATTGTCTACGACATTGTGGCGTAGCGGTGCAGACTAAACACGCAGATGTGATTAATGTGTTCACACGCGTCTTTCGCTCATCTTTTTACTTGCTAACAATTTTTTATTCAAAGAAATAAAACAGTACAGTCGGACTGGGTAACTTTGTCTTTCAATATAACTTTGGCCCTCAACTTCATTATTGAATAATACATATTTTTATGTTTCTGAATGCATGCAATCTAACTAAATTAGGCAACGTTTGTTTTTTTTTTGTTTTTGAACGTATTCTGAGTTGTTAGTCCAAGGGCCTGTTCCAGGAGACGCTCTGAACGTTCAGATCATTCATAACGCTGACATTGACAGCTGACAGTGCCTGTGAAAACAGTTCAAAACGATCCTAAACAGTGCTAAAGAAAATAGTAAACGAAAATAACGTTTTTTTCGTTATTTGCGTTTCTTAGGATAGCACTGTTTAGGAATGATGATGAATGATCTGAACGTTCAGAGCGTCTCCTGGAACACAGGGTAAGCTATGGCTGTCAGTTTATTTTATTTTGACGTTTGAAATTTGCGCTAAAATAAGTGTATTTAAAAAGTGGTTTTAGAGTTATTATACTATAGACAAATAACAACCCCAAAATAGAGATGATTGGCTAATTAGACTGACTTGTTAGTGATGTCATTTAGTAATCTGACAGATGTAAAATGTAAAAAAATGAAGCCTATGTTAGATTTAGCCTTAAATTGTTGAAAAAGTGCACATTATAGTTTTAACGAGAGCCAAAGTTACCCCACTATCCATGTAACTTTGGCCCTTGATACTTAGGCGGTTTTTTCGTTATTTTTATTTTAATTGACTGAATCCTATATATATTTATTGACAAAGCAACCTTGGATGCCACTAAGAACGCATATGACATCAAATTCTTTTCACTAGTAGGGAATTTATAGGCAATTAACAGTGAATTAAGGGCCAAAGTTACCCCAGTCTGACTGTAATTTAAATAATATGACTAGATACGAACTATATTATACTAAAAAAATAACTTTAAAAACTACAAATAAAAAATAACCCCAAGATCGTCCCCATCAGGCAGAGTACCCAGAAGGCTCAAAGAGTTTCCTCGCTGGATGGCCTATGCTTACTTTTTGAGCCAGCTGAAACGACGACGAGACGACAAGAGGGAATTAATTTAATTCCATAGAAAAAAAAACATCTTCTTCTTGTATATAAAAAATTATTGTTGTTCGTTAGTCTCGCTAAAACTCGAGAACGGCTGAACCGATTCGGCTCTTTTTAGTCTTGGAATATTCGTGGAAGTCCATGGAAGGTTTAAACGAAAAAGAAAAAGAAGGTTTGTATGCTCAACGAAGTGGGCACGGGTCAGCCAGTTCTGTATACAAAATAAATCTAGAATTATATCGAAACAGAAAAATATTAAGGCTTTAAAAGTAGTCACAAAAACAAGTAGAAAGATGATAACACTTACTTGCCGATTGCGATACAATGTGATGTAACTGTAAACAAAAAAAAATCAAATTAAGGAGTCATTATTTTTCTTCCGCTTTAAATTGGTAGTATTATAGCCGCATAGTGGAATGTGTGTACATTTATATCACGTTCAAAGGAACCGAGTAAGTTTTACACGAACATAGTACATTGTTTTATGTAAACACTATCGAAACCACTATACTTGAAACTGGTGTTAGTGTGACGTGATGCACTATGCGGGTTTCTGTGACCGTGCGACGTCAGGCACGTCTCATTGATGGCGCAGTATCTTACAGACCGTAATAGCCTCCCACACCGGTGAACGGTTTCATAGAAACCAGGCCAACGCAGGGGTTATTTTTGCTGACCCACCGGCTGAATACGTAAAAGTAGCGATACGCAAACATGCGATGCTTAATTTTTGCTACACTAGCGCCAAAAACAATTTGGTGGCAATCATAGGAACTATTAATAAAATGTTACATCAAACAAATATTGACGCCAAAAACAAATTATGAATTTTAAAACTTTAAACTGCTCTCCTGTTTAATTTGGTTTTCGTGTTTCTTAAAAACTTCTTAACCGTCGATAAAATTCAGAAGAAAAAAATGTGATTGCTTTCTTTTGTAAGATATAAGTTGTAACCCACTACGTTGATCGAACGAAACGAAAAGTTCATAAAAATAGCCATGTATCAAATCAAATCAAATATTTTTATTCAGAGTAAATTTTACAAAAAAATGTTTTCTGAACGTCGTTTCTATATGATGCCTACCACCGGTTCGGGAACTAGCCCAGCAAGAAGAACCGGCGTAAGAAACTCGCATGGGGCCATCTTTTACCAAAAAGATGGAAAATTTCTCTTTTTAAAAAAAGTATAAATTTACATATAAATATGTCAATACTAAAGCTAAATAACATAGAATGTACTATATATAAGTAGCCTTGTAGGGGGCTACTTTATTCCCAAGGTGTGCTATCATTCATATTATAATCATTAACTTTATAGTAAGCTTTTGCACACAAACGTTCTTTGGCTACTTTCTAAAACTTATTAGTTGAAAAATTTTGAACGTTTTCTGGGATCCTATTGTATAGGCGTATACATTGGCCTTTAAACGAATTCTTTACTTTGCTTAGTCTAGTCACTGGAACAACAAGTTTATTCTTATTCCGAGTATTTCTATTATGATTATCACATTTTCTTATAAACAGGTTTACATTTTTCTTAACATATTATAATACATTAGAGAGGATATACTGAGAAGCTACAGTTAGTATTCCAGTTTCCTTAAACTTTTCTCTAAGAGAAGTGTTGGGGGCCAGCTTGTAGATTGCCCGAACAGCTCGCTTCTGCAGCACAAATGCTGCCCCATAGCAGAATGCCATAGGACATTATACTATGAAAGTAACTAAAATACACTAGGCGTGCTGTACTTTCATCTGAATATTGTCTAATTTTACTAACTGCATATGCTGCTGAACTGAGTTTGTCGGCCAGTCTAGCTATATGGGGGCCCCACTGAAGTTTAGATTCTTAGGTAGGTACCCCGTCGATTCTAACCATAAAAGTACCATAAAAAAAAAAAAGTAAAATAGTACATTGGTTTAGTGTCAATAATCTTTTACTTAATAATAAAAAAACAAAATGTGTAAAATTCACATTGCCTAATGTGAGGCAAACTGAAACCAATGTACTATTAAATAATGAACGTATGGAACACTAGTTCCATGTGTTCCATCTAGTGAATTTTACACATTTTGTTTTTTTATTATTAAGTAAAAGATTATTGACACTAAACCAATGTACTATTTTACTTTTATGGTTTTTTATGGTTAGAATCGAACCTGCTGTGGACGACTCGCAAGGCAGCGTACGTATCTGTTAAGCTACAGTACTAATTACATAGACTGCCAATAGTTTTATGCTGCTTCGCATTGTGATTTTACAAAGGTAAACGTCATATAGATTTCCGGTAAACGTCTTATAGAGTTCCGGCCAAGACATTGTTGGGCGACTCATTAAAATGAAGGTACTCACGAAAAATTTGCTTGATACTAATCAACTGAAAAGTGAAGAAGTGGGAACCCTGACTAATACCGTAAAACTGAAATTATTGATAATTACGTCAAACGTACGGTGATAACTGAATGTTTATAAAAAAACCTAATTAAAAAAATACTGGATTTCCTTGGATATTTTTAAAATAATTATATAGGTACATAACTTTTCTCGGTCTTCCCTTCATCTACTGGAGTAAAATACATTTAAATCGGCTTCGTATCTTCTGTGATTATCCCGTACAAACATTTAAACGACTTGCTTTTTAACCCCCGACGCAAACCGACGGGGTGTTATAAGTTTGACGTGTCTGTGTAAATGTGTATGTGTCTATTTGTGGCATCGTAACTCCCAAACGGATGATCCGATTCTAAGGCGGTTTCTTTTGTTTGAAATGTATATTGGTCGAGAGTGTTCTTAGCTATGTTTGGTGGAACTCGGTTCAGGTCTTAAAGGTCTTCAGGTCGTTTGTTAGATGTGATAGGAATGTTACACGCTAAGTCGGGGTTTACTTTAATTTTTATTTTAGTTTATAACGGGTGTAAAAAGAGCAGTCACTTTAACTTTGTGATATGATTATACCACCTTTTATCATTCTAGAAATGTATTTTTTTCATTTCTTTTTACAAAAATTTCAAAAATAAATAATACTTAAATAAAAAAAATCATTTCCAAAATGAGGAAAGGTAGTATAATCGTATCTCAAAATTATAGTGACTGCTCTTTTTACACCGTGTATAATATGAATTGCCATCAATACCCTCTTCCTTTACTTTCTTGGCCCAGTAGAACTGGCAGGAGACGACATGATCATCCGACGCATGGATTATCTTTCTTGTCAGAGAATCAGGCGATTAGCTTACATTGTCCTATCTATAATAATCATAGCATTGAGACGTATCATATGAAAATCTGTTATGCATACTATTAAGAATAATAGATTCTGATATCGGTTAGATTCTGATATCGGTCTGATATGGGCCGGTGACCGGTTACATTGAGACCAGGGTTATGTCAAGGCTTCGCAGGAATTATTTTTTACTTCCCAAGTATGTGCATACACATTTTAAATACCCATCCGACGCATTTGCTTTTAAAGTGACTTGGGGTCTTGTCTCGTGGTATCTGACCTAGACTTATAGGTCGTTGAACTTCTGTGCCACGTCCCACGGCTGACTATATTATTATTATTATCATTATTATTTTAACACAACCATTGGATTTGACGCAAATTGAAAATATCTTTATGTTCATAAATCATGTATACGACTTTCAAAAGTAATATTAAAATAATACTAATAAAAGACCTCGTGGCCCCAGGTCTTTCGTCAGTGGTCACGGACAAGATCTTCAAAATCTCATTATAAAGGTACATCAAAGACCGTACTTTAATATTAAGTTATAAATTATGTGCAGGCGGTCGTTATGTTGGCAATTTTAAGGCTTCATTGAGCAGGAAATAACTTGAACTGAACTAGCTAGAGCGAACTAGTGATAATAGGCTCCGATATTCTCCCAGATATTGTCTACGCTACGTCTAGGGCTTGGGAGCGAGCTAGTGTTAATAGGCTCCGATATTCTCCCAGATATTGTCTACGCTACGTGTAGGGCTTGGGAGCGAGCTAGTGATAGCAGGTTCTGATATTCTTCCAGATATTGTCTACGCTACGTGTAGGGCTTGGGAGTGAACTAGTGATGATAGGCTCCGATATTCTCCCAGATATTGTCTACGCTACGTCTAGGGCTTGGGAGCGAGCTAGTGATAATAGGCTCCGATATTCTCCCAGATATTGTCTACGCTACGTGTAGGGCTTGGGAGTGAACTAGTGATAATAGGCTCCGATATTCTCCCAGATATTGTCTACGCTACGTCTAGGGCTTGGGAGCGAGCTAGTGATAGCAGGTTCTGATATTCTTCCAGATATTGTCTACGCTTCGTGTAGGGCTTGGGAGTGAACTAGTGATAATAGGCTCCGATATTCTCCCAGATATTGTCTACCCTACGTCTAGGTCTTGGGAGCGAGCTAGTGATAACAGGCTTTGATATTCTCCCAGATATTGTCTGCCCTACGTCTAGGGCTTGGGAGCGAACTAGTGATAATAGGCTCCGATATTCTCCCAGATATTGTCTGCCCTACGTCCAGGGCTTGGGAGCGAACTAGTGATAATAGGCTCCGATATTCTCCCAGATATTGTCTGCCCTACGTCTAGGGCTTGGGAGCGAACTAGTGATAATAGGCTCCGATATTCTCCCAGATATTGTCTGCCCTACGTCTAGGGCTTGGGAGCGAACTAGTGCAAATAAAATTATCATACCGTCGCAAACGGTGGACAAAAATATTGTAAAAAATCCCCACGCGCCAGACGTATGTTGTGAGAATTCGGTATGAGGTGGGAAACGACATAGTCTGGTCCCAGGCACTATATACAGTATTTCAAGAATGGTTGCTACAGTTGGAGAACAATATAATTTAAATCCTTCAATAACGGATGATAAACTCTAAGCTATTCTTTACTTGGCAATCATATTTTTTATAATACCGGATCTGTCGGCGACTGGAGACAATATTAGGGAGATAAAAGTCAACGTTGAAAACTGCGTGTCTGTTAAGCCAGGTTTAAAGTTAAATAGTGTTTCAAAAGTTAAAATAGATTCATGAAAGAAAAACGTGCGAAATTTTAGTTCTGTTATTGTTTGAAGCTTAAAATTGCGTATTAAAAGGCCGTAAACGCTAATTACAGTTTCGTTAACTCGCCGGGAAGACGGTGTAAATAGCTTTCTATAAATACACTCCAACATACTTGGACACAATTAGGTTTTCCGCAATCCGTATTAAATTATATTATGATTTATGAAACTAAATGGGCAGTAAAAATGTAAAAACTAAATTGACTATTGTTTGTTGCAGATTGGCCTTTAAATAATATAATAATAAAATAGGTGATTAGTAAGATTAGTAATTATAATTCAAGTTCGTTGTGGTAATAACAGTTTAATGTGTTTTCTATTTGTTAGTATTAAGAAATGATCGTACACCTTTTGATGTGTGACATTAAAAAGGCGAGACAGCTTATCGATGTACTTTTGTAATATCATGCGAATGCATGAGACATCTGTTTCATGATGACAAAAAAAGTTATTTTTGTGAAAAACCCGACTTTCACTCACTTTATTTGCGTCTAGTAACCCAGACGCTCCGATTCCGCGTCGGTTGGCGGATTTTTCGAGTTTGGCGGCTCGCCAGCGGTTTTGGCGGTCTTTGTCAATGTTCAATTTATTAATATACCTCCCCTGGGTTTGATTGTCTGTCCTTAAGGTTAATAGTTGACGTCAGTAACGACCTCTTTATTTTATTCGATTGTTTCGATGTTGCCCACCTGTTGATAATAAAAATGATATGTTGAAAACTGTGGCTTCGCTCACGGTGAAATAAATTGTTTGTTACAATTGATAAATGATGATATAGTTTTATAGATGCCAATCATTTATTTATTATTTTTGTTACATTTTAATTATGGCATATTTTTATTTTGAAGGTTCCGTGGTTTACAGCTAACCCATTTCGTCATGTTCGTTCGCACGTCTTCGCCTTACCGTCCAAACGGTTTGAGTGGTAAAAAGATTAAAATTGGCATCTATACTTATAATAAAACTGTAGAGAGGTCAATTCTGTACATTGAATATTTTTTCAAACTACATATTGGAGGATGATTGGCGATCGATACTGATGCCAAAAATACAATTAGTAAAATTTTTGTCTGTCTGTCTGTCTGTCTGTCTGTCTGTCTGTATGTGCGCGATGGGAACAAAAACTACTGAAGGGATTTTAACCAAACTTGTTATGATTGTAGCCCATATTCCTGGGCAGGTTATAGGCTATATAACATAACGCTACGATACATAGGAGCCGAGCAGTGACGATAAATTTGAAGCAAGTCGGATGAATTTCGCGCGCGCGGCCTGCGGTCGAACGGTTCGTGCGGGGGGCGCGGGGGATCGCTTACACAGTGACGCAAAGCAATAGAACGTGGCACTAAAGTAGATTAGAACATCAAATAAGTACCTAACTATCAGGATTTTTTTTTCTGGGAAAACAGTGTTTTCACAGTGTCATAATAATATAAAAATTGTATATGTCTCAATTTAATATCTCAAAATATTAATGACAAAAACGGTAGTAAGTTCAAAAAATTTTAAAATAATTTTATGGTTTCGCAATTTTTCCTATGTCGGCACTATTAAGACGTTGCTTCGTATCAAATTTAGGTTTTGGTTCCCTTTGGAGTGTCGAAAATTAGAGAGATAAACGGCTGAATCTTTGGGTAGAGGTGGCTAAGGAGTCTGTTTTTTTCAAAGCCAGAAGGGACAGAAGATCCTGAGTATTTAATAGGATTGTTAGCTTGATACCTACACGTGTTAAAGTTTTGACAACCAGACAGATAGACAGACGGACATCGAAGTTAAATAATTTACTAAATTAACGTGAAAAATTGGCTGGGTCTATACGGTGCATTCGAATAATATTATCCTAACTTCGAATACCTTTGCTGACTTCTACATATTGTTCGAAGGCCTACTTCTTTTGCCGAGCTCCGAAAGGATGGTACTATGTATATTATTATTATACCCTGCATACCAAGAGGCTTGCCGGGTACGTGACTTGCTGGATCGGGATCAACACTGGGATACACTGGGAAGTACCTATTGGCGAAAGTTGTCAGCGGTTGCGCCAATAAACTAAAAATATATTTAAAAATATAAAAGTGTCCTAAATCACTTTTCCACGCGTACGAAGTCGCGGGCACAGCTAGTAGATAATATGTGTATTACTAACGTGTGCTAAAATAAAAGTATACACAGTGATTTTATTTTGGAACTTTGAACAAATTTTAACAAAACCAAGACCTTTTAAACACATTTTTTTCATATTAATTTTCTAAAGGAAACTAATAAATTTACAAGACTTGATAGCTGATGATGTTGTGCTATTTTTAAATTGCTATAAGCTATTGTAATTTTCATTACTAAACCCTCATTAACGATGCCCTGACATGGTCAGTGCTCATTCAGGTTAGTTGGTATATTACGGCGTTGGAACAACAAACAAAATAATGTTTTTTATGTCTGATTTGGGGGGTCTGAGTCAGATCATTTCGTCCAATCGTCGCTTAACCTTCACAACCACGTATCTATAAAACTTTTTAGTAGAGTAAAAAAACTTAAATCATTTAAGATTTTATGATTAAATGAGGTTCAGTTAGTATATAAAAATTAAGTTTTTCATACTTTATGTTAAGGCTGCGTTTTCACTGACGCGGAGCGGGGCGGAGAGGAGGAGAAATCTCTGCTCCGTTTCCACGGAAACAGCACGAGCATAGTGATTCATCAATTCGGGCACCGCAAGCTCCTCTCCGCCCCGCTCCGCGTCAGTGGAAACGCAGCCTAATACAAGCTAGATATTATTGAGAAAACATTGTTTTTTTAGGTACGAGGTTAAGAAGGTAAAGCGACGAAATGGGCATTAAAAAATGTGTGCATTGCGCACATACTAGGCAACTAAAAAATAACTCCTGCAAAGCCTTGAGATGGATGGTTTCAATGTAACCGGTCACCGACATCGAAATCGGAGTGGAATCTATTGTTATTAATAGTATGTATAAATCAAATAGATTTTTATCGAATATGCATTATGCGTCTCAATGTTGAGATTATAGATCTGGCATCGACTCGTGTTTATCTTGTGTAGCTGCTCCTAGGGTTGACACCTTTAAAAAGAGAAATTGCATTTTCCTCAATAAAATTCAAAATATAAAAATAGAAATTCAGAGAAAAACAGTATACATTTATTTGTAACCAATTAAAATAATTTATGCGTTTAATGAAATTCTCATGGGGTGGATAGGTGCGTTACATCCAATTGAAGACATGATGAAGGCGAAAAACATTTACCCAGAAATTTGAGTTTAAACTGTAATTTAAACGTCTTAGGATATGTAATAACGTTCGCCGGCGGAGTCACGGTGTGTGCTCACGCGATCTCGTGGCCCGCAAGGCTGGTACAAAGAGTACCGCCGAGTTTTTAGTGAGTAGGGGCTGCGTCCATTGTTAGGGAGCAGCAGAGACTCACATACCCACAGACAGGATCCCCATCCCATGTGGTATGCTCAAAAGCATTTTCTCGGCGAAAAAAAAAAAAAAAAAGGATACGTAATAACGTATTAAGTACATTGATTCTAGAGATGGATCTTTAAATTAATGTGCTTAACACGACGTATTCTAAAATGCTTAAGGGACAGTTTAAACTCAATTTTCTCGAAATCTGAATTTTGCTACATATCACCTTCATCCAATCATGTCTCAATTATTACACGCAAATATTATAAAGAAGTTCAATAGTTTACTTGGCGATAAAAATAGTATGTTAGTTATAAAATATGGTAAGCTTTATTGTGTTTCTATAATACATACTTAAGGCGAGGAATAAACACAACTAGCGCCACTCTTTTTAAAATAAATTTTACAATGACACAAAGATCTTATTAAAAAAGTAATCGCTTCAAACTTTAAGTAAATAGTTAAACTAATTTATTATAGTAATAAATTATAATAGTTAAACTAATATCATATCTCGTGAGTAATAACTAAAACGGCCGTTTTAGTTATAACTTACGAGAGTAAATACAGTATAGGATTTAGAGCTGTAATTGAATGCCAATAAATTAGTTTAACTATTTACTTAAAGTTTGAACTGATTACTTTTTTTAATAAGATCTTTGTGTCATTGTAAAATTTATTTTAAAAAGAGTGGCGCTAGTTGCGGTTATTCCTCGCCTTAAATAACTTTAATATAAGTATGGTTGGCAACCCTAGCACCCTCGGCTCAACTTTTTAAGCCGGAAATAATGATATTAATTAACTAAAAACCATGGCAAGTGGGCTTTTTCATTCACAAACGCTCCCTATAGCATAATAAAGGAACCTTTTAACCCTATAATAAATGTTCCAAAACATCATATAAACGATTCGTTACATGACTAGCAGACTAGTTACACCAAATTAACTGTATTTAATACAGAAATTGCCAATTCAATTATTTCATTTGAGCTTTAAATTAATTGCAAGCGCAGAACATTTTACAATAACCTACTAAAATATAGAATTGAGTCTTTAATAGTAATTTATCAATGAAATATTATTGCATTCCATAAAACTTCTACCAACTGATTGAATTGTTACGGGATTATACATCGGTGTCTCATGGTTCATATAGGTACCATGCCTAACGAGAATGACGCCTAGAGCATTTTTTGTTTTGGCATCTCTTATAAATTACTTAACATAACGCGATAAAAAAATGCTAAGGTCTAAAATTACTACAAGGAGTGAATCTTGCTATGCTGGGACTCGCGGACTCCAAATCTATGCACGAACTCACTGGTTCTAACACCAGATCAGGGTTAAAACTCATCTGTTTTGAGACTTTTACGGAGACCATTAATCGCGATTTGTCGCGTTATGGTAAGTAATTTATATGAGGTGCCAAAACAAAAAATGCTCTACGCGTCATTCTCTTTATTCGGCTTGATATACATATATACCATGAGACACTCTGTATTATAAAACTTTTAGAATTACTTTATATAGATAATGCTATGAATTTTTTGTAGTATCTTTCCCGTGTGTGTCGTATAAGGTGACAGAGGATACAGAATACTATACTAGCTGTACCCGCGACTTCGTTCGCGTGGTTTTTAAGCGACTTAAACCATTTATGCAGCGCACGCAACGAAAGTATCCCCGTTTTTGCAACATTTCTCACTGACGCTTCGCTCCTATTGGTCGCAGCGTAATGTTATTATAGCCTAAAGCGTTCCTCTATTCTCTTCTATCTCCCAAATGGGACCAGTAGTTTCTGATATTAGCGCGTTTAAACAAACAAACAAACAAACTCTTCCGCTATATAATATTAGTATAGATTCAGAAAAGGGCAGCAGCGTTTTCGCAGACATTACCTTAACTGAGAACCCCAACGCACCTGCCGAGCATGTGCAGGCGACAAATTACTTTGGGGTGGTCATAGCTGTAACGACGACGTTTGTGGAACAGATGGATTTCAGGAGCAATGATCTTCTAAATTTGAAATACGGAACAGTGTACCTACGGAGTCATATTGTGAGGGAATTTATGTAAATCCTTTAGCATTAATGTTGCAAATCCTTATTTCCGCGTCCTTGTCGTTCTATTTATTGAAGTTGCGTGTTTATGGTAACAATAAACTAGTGCGGCCGACTTCTGTTGACATATTCGTGACGTTCACTACCTAATCACTAAATTCTAGAATTTGAATAATGATTATAATAATTCCGCAGGATGGCTTGATGTGCTGTTCTCCATCTCCGGATTGCTTTCACTGCCCGTAGATTGATTTAGGCCTGTTTTAATAAACAATCTTAAACTTGGTCTCCAGAACTGCGATGGCAATCTCTACTTGAGAACCTATTTGACAGATAAATCCATATCATGTATGCACTGATTTATAATTTCAGTCAGCAAAATAACATTTCTGTGTCATATCACCTCTCTTTCTTCCATTGTCAGTTAGCAGAGACAGAATATTTTTTACCTGTCATTTTGCTGACCGACTTTAAAAACCAGGGTTTACTTTCACGATCATTTCCGGAGTAGTTACTCTTTTTGGCGTCACTACTAATGATCGTGAAAGAAGAATCGACGTCCGGGCGGGCCTCATCTTGGACCACAACTGAGCTTAAAATCAGCCACCCAGTTTCTTACTGTGCCATAAGAAGGAGCCCACTCAAAACGTTATCTATCTCGTCGTAGACAATTATCTTTCACCTTCATGCCCTTCATATGAAGAAAATTAATCACCACTCTTTGTTCAATTTTATCTCTTTTGAAAATAGAGGTATATTTTCCAATGACAAAAATCAAAAAATTTTCACGCCACCAAATTCAAATTTAGGATACAGGCGGCCAGAGATACGAGTTTAAAAATTACATTTATATTTTTCTTGATTTTAACTTTATAAATAGCAATGGCTAGTTACTTATCATGACACCCTTTTTACCCGACTTCGGCGAAGCCAAAAGGAAGGGTAATGATTTTGACAGTCTATGTATGTATGTATGTATAATATAATATAATAATAATAATAATATAATAATATCTATGGACGCTTCACACCACGTCAATCTGGCCCCGTGCTAAGTATCCGAAGAACTCGTATGACAGGTACCAGACAACGGAAATATATTTAATACTTTTACACTATAAACATATTTAAGATTTTTAATAAATTAATACACAAATTTAATACACATCCATGACTCAGGAACATTTAAAACTTTTTGTTTCCTCGCAACGAAATTAATCAGAACAACGAAGGAGTAGGAAGTGTTCCAGTTTACCTCCTACTTATATATCATTCGCTAATATAGTACCTACACAATTGAAGAGATGAATGAATGAAGGTGATATGTCGCAATTTTTTTTTATTTTCGGATAGTTGAGTTTAAACTGTCACTTAAACATTTTAGGATACCTATTATGTCGTAACGTATATTGATTCTAAAGCCGGTTCTTTAGACCTAACATGATACGACTATGGAAGTAATAAGTACTACATACAAAGTACTTGTTACTTTCATGATTACGACATATTACAAAACGTCTAAGCTTAAACAACAGTTTAAACAAATTATTCTAGAAATCAGAATTTTGCGACATATCACGTCTTTTACCCATTCATGTCCTAATAGTAATAATAAAAACATTTATTCAACAGTCTTTTGACCTTATGTAACATAAAATTGGGCGTGTATGTAAAATATGTACCATGTTTATAGAAGAAAGTGACAGGAAAGTCGAATAGTGCATTAGATAAAAGGTCACCAGGTTACCTCAGGTACAGACAGGAGCAGAAGTGGTAAGTCAACGAATCATATTACGCTCAAAATGTATAAAAGACTTTAGTATTATATTATATACCTACTTTAATAAAATATCCTGAAATTGTTTTAAACAAAAATGAACTTAAATAAATATTTACAAACAATAAAACTTGGTGCGTAGTTTTACTCTACGTAGTACGTACAATGTACATATTTATTTTTATAAAATATATTTAAATAAAATATAAGCTTTCTCTCAACTTTTTCTCTTTAAAAGACCTTATCTGAGTATATGAAGTAACTAGCTGACTCGTAGCCACTTCGTTGAGCATACAAACAGCATAATATTTTATAACCGTTTTCTAACCTTCCCTGGACTTTTACGAATATTTCAATAGCAAAATCGGTGCAGCCGTTCTCAAATTTTAACGAGACTAACGAATAGCAATTAATTATTATATATAAGAGAAGGCTAGCTGACCCGTGCCCACTTAGTTTAGCATAGAAACCGTTTAAGCCTTTCCTGGACTTTCACGAACATTTCATGCCCAAAAATAGCCGAATCAGTTCAGTCGTTCTTAAGTTTTAGCGATACCAACGAACAGTAATTCAATAAGAAGAAGAATGAAGAATATAGAATATAAGATGCTTATTATTATTGTACGCTGGCGAAGCCGTGCAAAAGCTAGTAATATATTAATAGTTCATACAAACTAAATATGTAGCAGCGACAGCTTTCTTCGTGACAGTCCTCATAAAACTTTGAGCTGCATGACGTCCACAGTCACTGTCCATCGCTAACGGAAGCCTTGTTTCGACAGCCTGAACTTTAAAGTTGAAGTTCCTCCGAATTGGACTCATGTGGGCTCGATGTCTATTTAAATAATATAGCATGAGTCATTACAGTGCAGGACTAAGCAAGCGCGGATCCCGTAGCAAATTCTATCAAAGAGCCCTTGATCAGTTATGGGATATTAAGTATAAAGGGTTCTTAAGTATAAATTGATGAAGGTGATATGTAGCTAAATTCTGGTTCGAGAAAATTGAGTTCAAACTGTCACTTAAACATTTTAGAATACGTGTAAATCAATGTACTTAATACGTTACTACTTAATATCCTAATTATTGTTTAAGTGACAGTTTAAAGTTTAAACACAATTTTCTGGGTAATTTTTTTTGCGACTTATCCATTTTCCATTCATCCATTCATGTCTTCAATTATAAATATTCGTTTATTAATACTGAATAATACTGTTAATTAAGGGGTGATTTTCATTTGTTCAATGAAAATCACCCCCTATTTGAACAGTAAATTAATCGAATCGGTACTTAAATTTTGTGTAAACACCTCATAAAACAAAATTATTAATTTTACATTTTTTAACATCCAAAAGGAAATAAGCTAAATTAAATTAAATACTTTTTTTTAAATCCTACCATTGTTTCAATTATATTGTTAATTGTGCGATTAATTGGGTGTTGGTGTAAAAATAGTCAACAGCGCCATCTAGTATATCCTAACGAAACTCTTTTCATGATTTACGTATCAAAAGTAAAGCTAGTCTGTAGCGTTTCATTCATGCTTAATATCTTTCGCAATATTACAATATAGTGTCTCTAGATGGCGTAAGTGGTTAAATTATATTGTAATTCTAAATATGCAATACAATAAAATTATAATTTAGCTCTCCCGCGAACTTCAACACGATGACGACCCTACCCGCTATTCTATTACTACATTGTATCCAAACAACTTCACGATGGATACCAACAGTCCAGCAGTGCGGCTCCGTAAACTGCAACAGTCAGTTTGATGACGGCTTCTGCTCTAGCGGCGTAAACGACAACCTTCCCTTCTGCGAGAAGCGCCCCGACTCGTTGCTGTGTGATGGTCAAGATATACAATTATATTAATTAGAATTATTCGAGTTTTATTTGAATTACTATAGGCCGGTTTCTAAAATGCTGATCAAATGATTAACTAACATGGCATTCAAGTTCACCCATGTAGAACGCTGATTGGTGCAACATTTATCATAGACGAAGAGAGATATAATAATTATGAATAATAATAATAATATCTATGAACGTTTTATAAAGTTAATTCAAATCGTATGTCAACTAATCGGTGCCTTTTGGTGAATTAAGCTTGTCTGTGGAATTTTAACGAGTCTTGCGAGTGCGTGCTTGAAGTAATTATATCTCTCTTACTCTCTGATAAACGTTTCACCAATCAGTTTTTAATTTCAATGCCATGTTAGTTGATTATAGATTTGATCAGCCTTTCAAAAACCTGCCTACAATATATTAATATAAATATATAATAACCCGATTATAAATATTATAATCATCATAATTAGTTTATGACCCGTATTCACCAACGCTTGTTAGTGTTAACGGCTTGTTAAAATACCATGCATCAAAATAAAATGTATCGAATTTGACATAAGCTTCGGTAAATGACAAACGAATTGGCTCGTCATTTAACGAAGCTTATGTCAAATCCCATTAATTTTGTTTCCGAACTTCTTAAGCGATGTACTGTTTCGAACAAAAGGATGGTATGGCCGTGCTGCTTATTTTTGTTCGTCTTGGCGGGGGAACTGCCATGGGCGATATATTTTCCAAGTTCACTATGCTTTGATAGTAATACACGTCAGTCCCTAGAACCAGTTGATTACAAATTCTTTTATATATAGTAAAACACTAACTACTTGCACTTTTTTCCACTTTATTTGATATTTCATATTAATAATTACTTAAAATACACGACCGGTTTCGACATAGTCATCATCATGTCGAAACCGGTCGTGTATTTTAAGTAATTATTATTGTGAAATATCAAATAAAGTGGAAAAAAGTGCAAGTAGTTAGTGTTTTATTATATATAACATGAATTTTCACCAAGAACCAACAGTACATTCAATAACAAATTCTTTTATATCCTACAGGTAATTTAAGTTCTAGAATCGGGAGGGTTTTACGGGAATGTCTTTGAGTGGCGGACTATCCTTTAACTAATTTTCAAAGTTACGCAATTTGAAACATGGATCGAAACGAAATGGGGTCCTTTTATGTCGGACGTTTCACCTATTCAAAAACTTAAAAACAAATTGATACAAAGGTACAAAGTCGTAACATATTAACACCTATTCTCGTGTTCAGCTAAGACTTTAGTTTTTCTTTTATCACACTTCACACGAATATTAATAAGGCCAAAGTTTAAAAGAAAAATAGAACATACAAAAATTCGACCTCTGTCGCGCAGTGGGTGAGCGCGTTGGTGCTCGAGCGAGAGGTTGCGGGTTCGAATCCCGCCGAGGGAAAAACAAAAACTTCCAATGTTTACCCGGGTCATGGATGTGTATTAAATTTGTGTATAGTAAAATAAAATACTTAAATATGAGTATAATAAAAAAGTATTAAATATATTTCCGTTGTCTGGTACCTGTAACACAAGTTCTTCGGATACTTAGCACGGGGCCAGATTGACGTGGTGTGAAGCGTTCATAGATAAAAAATCAGAACTTCAGAGTTCACATCCATCAGACTTCACACGAATATTATAAAGGCCAAAGTTTGTGCGTAAAATAGAACATACAAAAATTCAATCAGAAAAAATCTGGCCGATAATTATCAGTCATACAAAATGTGGGTCGCAGTGGGCACCATAGAGGAAATGTGCGTACTTATCTCGTATTATATGTTTGATGTTTGTGACAGTGTTAGTGAGAAATGTATGGGGAGCGAGGTATTCAGAATCTAACATTGAAAGACATACATCAAAATAACAACACCACAATACTATATATTAAGGCTAAAATATGAATGAGTGATAATACTTTAGGGTGTGTATTGGTCCCGTATACATATTTTACTGAGACAGTACCAGCGCTGAAAGAGGAACTTTTTTAAAATTATTGTACGGGAAAATTTATGATGTTGGGGAATTTCTCATATAAACATGAAAGTCAAAAGGAGGCACATACACACCCTTAAGTATTATCACTAACTTATTTTACACCTTATATAAATAGCCATTTCCGCCATTGAAAATTCATTTCGGCGAAATATTCCGGGATTTTCTTCGAATTCAAATCGCAAATGATTTATTAAGAATACTCAAATAAAAATGAGTATAGATATAATATAAAATGTAAACAGAGGGAAATTTACGCTGAAATCTGTAGACTGAGCATAATGAGGCCTCATTCGGAATGATGGCCTCCTTGTTCGTAATTAACAACTAGTTTCATTTCTAAATCAAAGAAATGAAAATAAATACTAAGAGTTTTCGAACAGCAATTCATTTTTGTACACAAGCAGAAGATATAAGATATACAAGACTAGCTGACCCGTGCCCACTTTGTTGAGTATAAAAAAATAAAAAAACCGTTTCAACATTTCCTGGACTTCCACGAATATTTCAAGACCAAAAATAGCCGAATCGGTTCAGCAGTTCTCGAGTTTTAGCGAGACTAACGAACAGCAATTATTTTTTATATACAAGAAGACTAGCTGACCATTGCCCACTTCGTTAAGCATAGAAACCGTTTAAACCTTCCCTGGACTTCCACGAACATTTCAAGACCAAAAATAGTCGAATCGGCTCAGCCGTTCTCGAGTTTTAGCGAGACTAACGAACAGCAATTTATTTTTATATACTCGTATAAAATAAGAATAAGATCATAAAGCTGAAGAGTTTGTTTAATTGTACGCGACAATACAATAGTATATAATTGAAAAAGTGATCCTGAGATTAGTTTTTTTCCGGGCTTTCATCCGCCTAGAACAGTACCTGCCGAGTACAATTTTCAAAGAGCTACTGCTATGAGTATACTTCGAAGGAGAAGTATAAAATAAAATAAATAAAAAAGCCTTTTATTTCTTACAAAACATAAATAGTATTATTAGTTAAATATTTCAATTAGTTTTATTCATAAGAACTCCTCGTTCTCGAAGGTGAAGGCCTCCTTTAGAGATTTCCATGTTCCCCTATTTTTTGCTGACTCCATCCATTGCTCGCCAGCTACCTGCACTATGTCGTCTACCTATCGGGCAAGTGGTCTACCTCGGTTTCTGGTGCCGGTTGGTCCTTTCCATGCTGTTATTTGGGTCCATCTATTGTCATTTGTCTGTCAGAATGTCAGAATTGTGTGAAGGAGAAGTATGCGATACATAAATCAGAATTAGCTTTTACTAATTAGTATTTATACCTCTTAAGAAAAGCGTACACATCAAAATTAGAAGTGGAAATTAACGGAAGCTACGAGTCAATTTATGATGTTTCCACGAGTTTCGCAAGTCATCGCTCATGTGTCTCCGCGTGTGAGAGGCTTACGTGCCTCGCTTCTTCATTTCGAATCTCAGTCTATCACGCTCATGCACTTGTGATTTAGCGCGCGTGCGAGCTAGACAGACTGACGATCGAAGTTCGAACTACGAGAATCGGGGGGGTTGTGAAATATTGCGAGACAGTGTAATTAGCTTCATTTGTTAGAAAGACGAATTGCTATTATTATCCTCAGGTACATAGTCTATAGTAATATTATAAAGGTAAAAAGTTTGTTTGTTTCTTAATTTGAATGCGCCAATCTCGAGACGGACGGAACGGGCTGTAGTAGGGGTGTAGGGGGGGTAAATTATTTTAGTGTTTAGCCCGTTTATTAAGAAAGGCTTGGCTATCATCACGCTAGAAACAATTATAAGAGCGGAGCACTAATGAATGACAAAAGAATGATTTAAAATTGTTTTTTATTCCTTTTGGAAGTTTCCGCTGTGTAAACGTACAGAAGAGTTATTTTGTTAGCGATATAAAGTTCACTTATAATGCTAAAATGTTAGTAGTTTTGTATATTAGAACGCACTATTTTCACCAACTACTAGTCCGATTTGAAAAATTCTTTCCGTGTCTGATACCTCGTTTGTCTAGGAAAGCATCATCACAGTAATACCAATTCCTCAGCAAACATTTGCACTGTAACAAACATAAAATATCTAGCAATAAGTTCGCACATTTCCTTTATGGTGTCCACCTGTGGCCTACTTTTTGTATGACCGATAATCTTCCAGATTTTTCCACCATATTATTTCTCATAGAATTTTCGTATGTTCTATTTTTCGTATCCTCAAAGGAGATACTTCCTACTCCTCCTTTTTTCTTCCGATTAATTTCGTTGTGGGTCCCAAGACAGATTTAGCTTGTCCCTCGGGCTCCCCTGAGATCATATCAAAGGGTTTGTCGTGGTTGGTTACCGCTGTTGATCCTGGCTTACAGGAGTTGCAGTGGTGGGAATGTGAGGTGGGCCAATGCCCGTTTTTAATCCTCAAAGTAGGTATGCTTTAATCGCTCGTCGTGTATTACATGTGACATTACTCGTATATAGCCTCCGTGGTCTAGTGGTTCAGGGCTTCGCTTTTGACCCGGGGGTCGTGGGTTTGATTCCCGCGTTGGAACAACAAATAACTAGGACAATGCAGGCTGACCACCTGATTGTCTGACAAGAAAGATGATTCATGTGTCGGATGGGCATGTGAAAAGTCAGCCCTGCGCCTGTTCTCTCGCCAGTCGTGTCGGTTTACCGTCCCACTGGGTTATGAAAGTAAAAGGAAGAGAGAGTGTCTTTGTGTAATGCACTTGGGCACTATAAAATAACATCGAAATCGGTGAGAGAACTATTACTCTCGCTCGGTCGAAATCGGTTAGAGAACTACATATACTCGTATGTGACATTAAAATAAATAACTGTTTATTTATCAAGAAACTAAATTGTTAAGGGATTGTGATGCATCCATCTAAAACGCCAATTGTACCTGATTGATGGAGATCCATATGACAGAGATAAGTTTGAAATTCGCTTTGAATGTAGATGGATTACTTTAACCGTTTAAATAAAATTCAAAAGAATTTCTATGGAAGTGAGAATGAAATTGAAATTCTTAGCGTTACAGTCTAATCGGTAAAGTTTTTTAATTAGCTGTTCTCTGAACGTGTTGTTTTTGCTGCAATTATTCTACCGTGTACTGACTTGGCGACTCAACGAAAATATTATTGTAACCAGCATTGTGGGTTTTCCTAGCGAGTGTTGAAAATCAGCGGGATAACCGGCAGGGTTATTACGTACCTATATCTTGCAAAAGAAAAGCTATCACAAAAATTATTACTCTTAAACTTTATAGACGATTAAAAGAATAAGAAAATAAGAAGAAAAATAATAAGCGCCAAAAGAGCAGTTTAAAGTTTTCAAATTTTGAAAAAAGAATTTTGCGTCAATGTTTGTTTGACGTAACATTTAATAGTTCCTATGTTTGCCACTAAATTGTTTTTGGCGCTAGTGTCATAGCGAAAATGAAGCGTTACGCGTTTTTTGCTAATCGCTATTTTTAGGTAATCGGCCAGCAGTTTTATATTTTTATTGTGTTAGCTTAGAAGTTCAGCTCTTCAGCTGAATTCGGCTGAAAAAAAAGGTAGCTACCTTCCCTACCTATGCTGTCCTCGCCCTCCGGGCCCGAGCGGCCCGGGGCGGGAAATCATGACTAATGAGCCCCTCGCTACCTTCCCATGTTTCTGAGAAAAAGGGATTTGTCAGACAGGCGGACAAAAAGTAATCCTATAACTGACTACTTGACGAAATTGTGCTAAGTGCTAGTTTTTGTTATTGTTCAAATGTAAGGAAGTTAACTTGAATTTGTATGCCATTGAAACAACACCAATTACAGTAACTAATTCGTTATTCGGTTGGATTTTTTCACTGCTTACAGTCAACAAAAAATTTTAGTTGCCCTCGTCACAGTGCAGGGTTAAAATCTAGCACTAAACATACTAGTCTGTAAAATCAATTCTTTTTCGAGTCGCCTAGACTCTAGTACGTACGCGTCCTTAGCCTGAAAGTATCAAAGATTAATACTGGGCTACACGCCCGAGCAGTGACTACAATCAAAATGAGCGCTAATTTCCACCTTTTTTATTGTACCAGGTAACTTTAATTTTGCCTGGTAATTGCTGATGTCTGGAGATTTAAAGAGCTGAACTGTTTTTATGTTTGTTATTTACAGTTACATTAAAAGTTGTGTTTTCAATTAAGTTCTTGTTGTAAACATTTCAAAATTATGATACGCTTATAAGATACGCTTAAGAGTGAATTAACACTTCCTGGAACAGGGATATGGTTACTACATTTATATGTTATACTAGCTGACCCGTGCCCACTTCGTTGAGCCCATGCTCAACGAAGTGGGCACGCCGGCTTCCGGGAAAGTTTACACGGCTTATGGAACCTTCCCGGGACTTCCACGAATATTTCAAGACCAAAAATAGCCGAATCAGTTCAGCTCATCTCGAGTTTTAGCGAGACTAACGAACAGCAATTACTCAGTGATGTAGCTTTCTAATGAAAAAAGAATTATTGAAATCGGTCCAATACTTTTTGAGTTAAGTCCTTACATATAAAAATACAAAAATACAAATCTTTCCTCTTTATAATATTAGTATAGATATAGATATAGATTAATAATATGTATTTCTAAATTATGATACTTGAATCTTAATTATAATAATATCTAAGTGAAATAATGTCTCCCACACCGATGTCGGTGACGGTGGCCGGTTTCATTGAACGCCTCCGCTACTGATCCGATTTCAATGAAGGAGATGTGAATAGATTTGTAGAAGTATAGGGTTTCAGAGTATCTATGTACCAACTTCATATAATTTGCAAAGTCGGTAACGCCTCCGTGGTCTAGTGGCTTCGCTCTCGACCCGGAGGTCGTGGGTTTGATTCCCGCGTTGGAACAACAAAAATGTTGTTTTCAAGATTGGTTAGGACAATGCAGGCTGATCACCTGATTGTCTGACAAGAAAGGTGATGCATGCGTCGGATGGGCATGTAAAAAGTCGGTCTTGCGCCTAATCTCCCGCCAGTCGTGTTGGTTATCCGTCTCAGTGGGCTACGAGAGTAAAGGAAGATAGGGTACTTATGTGTATTGAGCACACACTTGGGCACTATAAAATAACTCCTGCGTAGCCGGCCTGGTTTCAAAGAATCCGGCCACTGTCATCGAAATCGGTGTAGTAGGCAATACTATTATAATATCTTAGTAAAATCCCATAAAATATATTATCTTGTAAAAATTACAAGTCCCTAAACAAATATAAAATAAGGCCACGTGGCTAATTTAAAATAATAAGTCCATTTACAAATCATAAGAAAAATGGTAAACTGTGTGTTCCGCTTATGTGTTTGCTGACAATCGAATCTATGAACCTAGCCACTGAAGCTGAAGCAGACACTTAGTTGTCGTGCTTGGTGGATAATTTGGCTAGTTTAGTCGAGCTATTTCATATCTTACTGTGTTGACAATAAGGTACAATATGCTTCATTCGATTAATCCTGCAGTTGTGAACTGTTTACGAAAACATTGCAGTTTTATTTGGCAATCCGCCATACAGACTTCGAGGCGTCTACTGAATATAATTTACTATATTTTCGTCTTGCATCGTATTCTATAGGCTCACTTGCGCCAGCTTGAATTTATCACAGAGTAATCCCCCTATTCTGGAGCACAAAGTAGATAATAAATCTGGAGTTAGCTAAGAGTTAAATATCTAACTTTAACCCAAAGTAATACTTGGCGCTTAAAGGTGAGTTAATAGCTTAAAATGAATCTAGAGGTTGTCCTGAGGTTGATATTAACATACATAATTTTTTTTTCGGATTAAGTACCTATTTTTTATTTTTTAAATTTTATCAAATCTACTGCTATTCATGGTTCATATATTAAGCCGATATTCTGTGAGCGCGCGTAGAGCATTTTTCAATTAATCAATAGAACTCAAAAAAAAAAAGCAAGGTCTAAAATGACCACAAGGAGTGAAACTTAATAAGCTGGGGCTCGCTGGCAGTCTATACACACGAACGCACCAGGATTGAAACTCATCTGTTTTGTGACTTTAATGGAGATCTTTAATCGTGATTTGTCGCGTTATGGTAAGTAATTTATATGAAGTGCCAAAACAAAAAATGCTCTACGCTTTATTTTCTTCACACTATATTCGGATTAATATATGGACCATGAATCATCCTGTGTAACGCATGGTATTGCGAGTCCCGTAATGTAAACTGTTGTTATAATCCATTTTACATTCTAAGCATTATTTGAATAATATATTATTAGCGCTCGGTAACCCTTAATATAATAATGACATAATAATATATATTCCCGTGGTGGTTTCCCTTAATTTTTTGGTCTTTTGTGTCATTACGAGTACAATTTGTACTGTCTCCCACTTTGCTTGGGGATGGAAACTGGAATACTTCCTACTCCTCCTTTTTTTCTTCTGATTAATTTCGTTGTGGGTCCCAAGACAGATTTAGCTTGTCCCTCGGGCACCCCTGAGATCATATCAAAGGATTTGTCGTGGTTGGTTACCGCTGTCGATCCTGGAGTTGCAGTGGTGGGAATGTGAGGTGGGCCAATATTGGCCCGTCAAAAAAAAACCTTAATATTATAATCCTTAATATAACTATATAATATATACTTATGAAGATAGTGCCATCTTTTTTAATTCTCTGTTCGCTCAATTCTTGTAAAACTGTACCTAAAACCGACCTCATGCGGGGAACAAAACTGATCCAGCGACGTGTTATTACACAATTCATAATATTTATGTTTCTTTTATTACGTCTTCTGTGACGTAAAGGAATAAATTGGTAAACGTCTTCTCAAATTGTACGACGAATATACGAATTCCTTTTGTTAAAAATGTCATTGGAAATAAATTCGAAATGAGTAAGAATATAATAAAAATGTTTCATATAATAATAACATGTGTATTTATGTGTGTGTTATACAGACAATATTGTGGATTGTATCATGGTTTTACTATAACTAACCCATGATACAGTCCACAATATTGTCTGGTCCTTCGAGCCGGATCTAAGGATATTGTCTGGTCCTTCGAGCCGGATTTAAGGATATATTATGTCTGAGGCGTCGTATGTGCTATACATACAATATTGTGGACTCTATCATAGTTTTACTATAACTAACCCATGATACAGTCCACAATATTGTATGTATAGCACATATGTATGTATAGTCTGGTATATATGTCTGAGGCGTCGTATCACCTTCTTTCAACTTCGTTTCGTTTGTCAGTCTGTCCCACTCGCACGTGCGGATGCATGAGAGGGACATACTGACATTCGAAAAAACTAAATAAAAATTAAAAAAAAGCCCTGACTTAGCGTGTAACATTCCTATTACACATAGCAAACGACCACATGACCTTGAAGACCTGAACCGATTTCCACCAAACTTAGCTAAGAACACTCTTGACTGATATGTATTTCAAACAAAAAACCCGCACTCAAATCGGATCATTCGTTTGGGAGATACAATGCCACAAACAGACACATACACATTTACACAGACTCGTCAAACTTTTATCACCCCGTCGTTTTTGCGTCGGGGGTTAAAAAATCGGGGCCCACGAATCCCGGCTTCTTACGCAAGCAAAATTGTGTTAAACAACTAGTGTATGAGAGACGTTAGTAATCATAATATAGGGTTTTTTTAATCATTTATTTATCTACAAAAGTACAAGAGAACTAATACATTTCTACGTAATATAAACATACAAAAGTTTTACCATACGCCGTTCAGCTGTCGCTTCACGTTTCTATAGCGATTGATTACACTATGCAACAAAATATTTTTTTCACTGTATTCACAGTATGTATAGTTTGTCCCTGATAAATTTAACCTAAAGGTAAACAAACCGAAAACATCGAAATTTTCGCTTATTCACTTATTGTCCACACTTATCAACACTTTTACAGGTATATTAAAGGATTATACTTCATTATCCAATACATTTTATATTAATTAAACAATTATTGACATCAAATAAAAAACCTTTACAGTAAAATACGCTATTTTGTCACTGCCGACTGTAGAATATAGTTTATAGTCTATGGATTCATGTAGCCAACACTATTCATTGCGTTAAGAGGAAACACCACGGTTGAGAGAAATACAAAATAGGTATTTATAAAGTCTATTGCTGTCTCGCAGTGCCTTAGCTAGCCAGCACTAGCGCGATAGAGACAACTGCAACTTGGACTGAAATTACCTATTAAAAGTACCAGAAATCGACGATTAGGGGATTCCTGTTTCCTCCTCCAAAACTTAACCGATTTTAATATTTTTTTCTGTATTAGCTAAAAAAAGAATTGAGCTAGGTTCCTATTTTTCGCTTTTGTTGTTTATTGTAGTCAAATCTGTTTCCTAGATATTTAAACATAGCGGAGAGTCTGGCCATTTTTTTAGGTTTTTAAACGTCCATATCTCTTTAAATAATTAATTTATTTAAAAAAGGAAAAAATAGGGACGTACAAACAATATCCATAAATCTTCAGGAGAAAAATTGTTACACTAGAGGTGTTATCCAGGGAGGAAATAGAAATCCCCTAGACCCCTATTTTTGTATGGCAAAAATTTCGTTGTGTTTCCTCTTAATATTGGCCAATTTGCATCACTGACTTATCTATGGTTGTGTCAAAGACGGCTTTGTTTACGTTTGGGTTATTTGTTTAATATCGAAAATAGTTTTATGTTGAATATCGAAAAATTTATTGTGTAAAAATATTTTTTTACGAGATACCTACTGCATGGTAGTTAATACGAATCCAGCATCCGATTAAGTTTTTCATGGAAACCCAGTGATTTGTGACTACCGAGAATTTTTCAAAAAACCTATCACGAGTTATTTTTAATAGTATTTTACTTTATTTACTTTCTGATACATTTATACAATTTTTACGTTTTAAAAAAGAAAAAAAAGTATAGGGTACTTTTTTTTTCTTAACACTTTAACGTTTCATTTCACTTTTAAAAATGACAACTTTATAAATGTTACATAGTAATTTAATTTCTTTTCTATTTATTCTGTAATATTTATGTTCTATTACAGAAAAAACATTAAAAACAGGTATAATCTTTATTTTTTACTTTCAAAAAAGAATAATATTAAAGTAAGTAACATAAGTAAAGTTCTTCATTTTTAAAAGTGACACGAAACGTTTTTTTATCTGTCAAATACGTTTTCAAGTGAGGTTGGGTTTGAGACTTTTTTTAACATGGGCATTAGGCCCGTACAAATAAAACAATCTCAAACCCAACCTCACCTGAGAACCTATTTGACAGATAAAACAACGTTTCGTTTCACTTTTAAATCTGAACAACTTTATTGATGTTACAATAGTACTTTAATTTATTTTCTTTTTATACCGTTATATTCATATTATAGATTACAGGAAACAATAAAATAAGTATAATGTATTTTTTTATAATCTTTATTTTTACGTTTTAAAAAAGGAAAAATATAAAAATATGTAACATAAGTAAAATTCTTCATTTTTAAAAGTGAAACGCAAGTTTTTTTTATCTTTCAAATAGGTTCTCAAGGTGAGGTTGGGTTTGAGATTATTTTATTTATACGGGCCTTAGTTGAGGATTATGGAACTCCCATTTAAGTTTGTTTCACGACCACATGGGGTCGGTATGAAACACGGTGAAAGATTACAAGAAATAACAGCATGCGAAAAGCTTTACCAGCATAAAACATTCGAAACAACGGTACGAGAATCGGGGCCCAGGGCTCTCATTAGAGATGCCTTCGCTATTAAATCACTTACGAAATTCGAAAACAAAAATGTATCGTAAGGTTCGCTAAATGACAAGCGAATTCGTATGTCAGTTAGCGAAGCTCATGTCACATTCCATATATTTTGGATGTGACATAACGTCGTAACCTTCACAACCTCGTATCTATAAACTTTTTTACACACTTTTCAGTAGAGTCAAAGAACTTAATAATTTTAGATTTTATTATGACATGGATTTTGTTTTAAATGAGGTTCAGTTATGTACAGTAAACATCCAAAATCCATGTCATAATAAAATCTAAAATTAGTAAGTATTTTGACTCTACTGAAAAGTTGTAGTTTTATAGATACGAGGTTGTGATGGTAAAGCGACGATAAGCTTATTCGGCAATTTTCGGACTTCGTAAGTGATAATAACGATGATATCCACACAGTGAAGCGTCCATGAAAAAAAAAACATCTCGAACCGGGACTCATAGTCCTTACGCTAGCAAAATTTAGTTGAACAGCTAGTATATGAAACACGTTCGTAATCAGATAGCGTTTCTATAGCGATTGATTATCCCCAGGCGTTCAGAGGCTGCAGAGGCTGTACCCTTGCCCATAAATCAGCAGATACGTGATGTTCCCTATGTAGGTCATAATATATTAATGTTCCTAACAAATGTTTTTCCTTGCCAGGCCTGATTGGGTCTTACAAAGATTTTCTATTAATATTTTGTTATCGTTCGTGAAAGAAATTATGGCGTTATACAACATACTTTTTAGATTATTTTTAAACTTATACAACGTGTAAAAGAAATGTGTGACAATATTTAAAGATGCAAATATATTCAAAAACTTTTTTTTTCTGTGCATGTTACTAAATGACACTTATAGAATTGTTAGCGGGGATGCGTATATTATGTACCTTGTACAGAGTTCTATAGAGTTAACTGTAAAAGTAGCACTGAAATATAGGTAGTTACTTTTGTTTACGCTGGACCAACGGAGTCTATGTCAGAGATATGCTGCCAAATAATTGGTCCATTATCCATTTTTGTTGTTGAAGCAATAAATCATAATGGCTACAAACTAGTCGAATGAAATTCTACGTCAGAATCACAGTCTGTAATTTTTCTTGACCACAAATGGTACCGCTTACAACTGTTTCCTTCTATTTTTTGTATAAAACGAAAGAATTTCGCCAGTAAATTGATATCACTAATTTCTTTTAGACGCTGTATACGTTTGAACTATAGTTAAGGGAATAAAGGTTAGGCTGGGTCCACCACAGAATAATGTTAATATGTCGCAGTCATCTGATTGAATCCGCTATTTAATTGAATGACTAGCGCGTTCATTGAATTCTATTTTACTAACAAATTCAATGAATCCGAGACTAGGACAACCATTTAAGATTTTATTTTAAAAACTTAAAAATTTCCGAATGTGTATTATTATAACGCACATTAAACTAAATTAATAAAAATATAAATCAACACATTGCTATCTGTACGAGCTGTTTGACCCCATTATATGACTGCGCTAGTCACTCAATGAAATAAGCAGATTCAATCAGATGACTGAGACAGATATACCTACCTATTTAAGAGTTGAATTATATCATTAGATCATGTATATTAAATACACATCCATGACCGAGAAATCTTTTTTGTCCCTATAACGAAATTCGAACCTGCGACATTCAGTTTGTTTATCTACGCGTTGGACCAGTGAGCCGCCGAGTTGAATAGTATGTATTTATGTACTTAATAGTATAGTATGTAGCCTATTCTTTTAATTTGTATTATTAGTATGTATTATTATAATATTATAGTATATTATATATATTTTTAAAATTCATATTATATGGTATTAGCATTATATTACGTTTAGTTTAATTTTATTCCCTTTATTCTTCCTCAGTATTTCTCTCATCGTTTTGCAGCACCTTTTCGTGTTTTTGTCTCTGCATCACCCTATGGTTGACTGGTAGAGAATGCCTCTCGGCATTAAGTCCGCCATTGTACGTTGTGCAAAAAGTGTAAATAAATAAATAAATAAAACAGGAGATACAAATTACCTACTCATAAAATATAAAGGTACTATTTATGCACACAAACAGATATCTTAAGTAATTTCCGATAAAAATCAAGCATTTTCTTATAAAGCTGTATAAAAATATTTATTTTTATATCGCTTGCCGAGCAGAAATATCTTTTGTGTGATAAACACAGTGTTGCCAACTGACAAGGGATTCATACACCAGTCAGTCTTGTTTTGTTTTATTTCTTATTTTCTGATGAATTGCGCGAGTTTTTGTCTCCGTACAGAGTGATTAATAGACAAACGGATAACCTTTTTGTGTAGACTACATGCCGCCCTGTGTTCGAAATTTGAACATAATTCAAATATAAAGTTGTATCTCTTTTCAGTTTGTTTTGCCTCTTAGGTATTATACATAAGTACGCAAAACAGAGCTGGAGGTCGCGAAGTCGAATCCCGCCGAAAGTACAAAGAGTTTTCTCTGTTCACCCGGGAACAGAGAAAACTTTTTGTTGATGATGGCTTCAATTTGTTTCATAATTTCAGCTATGACGTCCACTACAGGACATAAGCCTAATATAAATAAGGTAATAAAATAGCCCCCCCTCACCGATTTCGGTGTCGGTAGCCGATTTCACTGAAACCAGGCCAGCTACGCAGGAGTTATTTTATAGTGCCCAGGTGTGTTCGCAATGCACAAATACACTCTCTCTTCCTTTAACGACGGTAAACCGACACGAGAGAACAGGCACAGGACCGACTTTTTACATGCCCATCCGACGCACGGATCATCTTTCTTGACAATCAGGTGATGAGCCTGCATTGTCCTAACCAAATTTGAAAACAACATTTTTTGTTGTTCAAACGCGGAAATCGAACCCACGACCTCCGGGTCGAGAGCGAAGCTCTGAACCACTAGACCACGGAGGCGATCAACATAATATCAACATAACACCGTACATAAGCCTCTCCCAAGGGCCACGGTATTTCAAGTGGGGTAGTTGCCTGTATTCGCCACGCTTCGCAAGCGGGTTGCCGAGCGCAGTTTGCAGATGTTGGAACAAGGTCCGCGATTCTGCCCATATCATATAGATATATTATATCGTATAGTCGCCTTTTACGATCTCTGATGATGGACCTGAAAGTCAGTAAGTTTGATTACTGCAATTTTTTTGGTTGGTCTGGTTGGTATTTAGATGTATTGATGAGAACAAACACTTATAGAACGTCCGAGATAAATTTAACCAAAACGTAAACAAACCCGTCTATGACACAACCAAAGACTAGTCAGTGATGCCAATTGGCCAATATTAATCCAATGATTATTGTTTGCTATGAAACCATAGACTACAGGCCTATATTCTACAATCGGCAGTGTCAAAATGGCGTATTTTTCTGTGAAAGATTTTCATTTGATATTTAAACATATTAATTATTATTGTTTCATTATTATGAAATGTATTGGATAATGAAGTATAATCCTTTAATATTCCGGTGAAAGTGTTGATATGTGTGCACAATAAGTAAATGTGTGAAAATTTCGGTGTTTTTGGTTTGTTTACGTTTATTTTAAATTTATCTCGGACGTACTATAGATGGGTTGTGACAGTCATAAGGGGCCTGATGATGAAGACGAAGGACAGTCATGGAATATTGAACTCCTTAAGTTTTACAGTTTATTATACCTAAAACTTCTACAGATATTTTTGGCCACTTCTACAGATATTTTTGGTCGCCCCATTAATCATTATTTACCATCGACCCCATCGGGGTTGACAGGACTGCAGATTAAATCTGTAGCCCAATTCTCACCCACGCAGGAACCCTTGGAGAGTTGAGATAAGGCATGTATACATGAAAAAGTGTTTGTCATAAATAAAGCCCCCGACTTATCGTGTAACATTCCTATCACACCTAACAAACTACCTGATGACCTTGAAGACCTGAACCGATTTCCACCAAACATAGCTAAGAACACGCTCGACTGATATACCAAAATAAACGCATTAAAATTGGATCATCCGTTTCTAGGGCACTGCGAGGCAGCAATAGTTTTTATAAATACCTATTTTGTATTTTTCTAGTCCGTGGTGTTTCCTTTTAAGCCTTATATGGCCAATAATCATAATTTGAAAAGTATTCTCCTGACGATGATGAGTTTTTTTCAGCGCGCAATCTAGCCGTGCCAAATTAAGGCCCGTATAAATAAAACAATCTCAAACCCAATCTCACTTGAGAACATATTTGACAAATAAAAAAACCGTTTCATTTCACTTTTAAAAGTGACAACATTATTAATCTAACATAGTAATTTAATTTCTTTTCTATTTATTCCGTAATATTCATATTATAGATTACATAAAAACATTAAAAACAGGTATAATGTTTGTTTTTAAGTTTCAATAAAGAAAAATATTAGTTAAAGTATGTAACATAAGTAAAGTTCTTTATTTTTTAAAGTAAAAGGAAACGTTTTTTTTATCTGTCAATTAGGTTCTCAAGTGAGGTTGGGTTTGAGATTGTTTTATTTATACGGCCCGAAGATCCGAACTTCGTGGGGTATGGAGTCAATGAGAAGGGCCTGCAACCCCACAATGCAGGCGCCCGTCGGCGGTGTCGCGGTTGTATTATATTTCCCGTGGCTCCGTGGGCGGCGGTTCTGTCGGAGTACCGCCGAGTTGTACTGGGTTTGGCTGCGTCCACTTACCATCTTAAAAGACGCAGCGAGCCCCACATACCCGTAGTAGGAATCCCCATCCTCCACGGGATGCGGCAAGGAGCATTGGCGAAAAAAAAAATTGGGTATAAAATTAGCTGCCCTCACCGATTTCGGTGTCGGTAGCCGATTTAATTAAACCAGGCCAGCTACGCAGGAGTTATTTTTATAGTGCCCAAGTGTGCGCGCAATACACAGAAGCACTCTCTCTTCCTTTTACTCTCATAACCCAGTGGGACGGTAAACCGACACGACTGGCGAGTGAACAGGCGCAGGGCCGACTTCTTACATGGCCATCCGACGCATGGATCATCTTTCTTGTCAGAAAATCAGGTGATCAGCCTGCAATGTCCTAACCAAAGTTGAATACAACATTTTTTGCTGTTCCAACGCGGGAATCGAACCCACGACCTCCGGGTCGAGAGTGAAGCTCAGAACCACTAGACCACAGAGGCGTATGGAGTCAAGTGTAATAAAGTGACACACGTAAGATCTACACGAAGTAGCGTACTTCTATCCCCTAAGCCGATTACTAGCCGCAGGTCGTTCCGTTTTTAATCTACTCCACCGATGGCTTCGTATTCAATTTTCTACCGTGAGATTACAATTTAAATTGGTTTTTTATCTAATAACGACTTGTGTGACAATTTTGCGTGTAAGAAAAAATTGGATAACTTTGTGTTGTCGACATAGCTATTCTTTTAGGGGTTCATTTAATATTGTGTATAATCCGTCTCAATGTGATAAAAATGTAAATAAAAAATTAAATTAGACTTGACATTCGTTGTTCGTTTAATTTTTTTACATTGCGCAGTGACGGTACATTTAAATTGGAAGTATTATTATAGACGTGCTGAGATTTGTTAACATTTAAATCACATTGAATAGGTACGAGGTATATCAAATCCCACCAAAAACATTTTCATGTAAAAATGTTGTCAAGACGAGCCTACATAGCTTACCCTGTGAAAAAGTTATCAGATATCGTATAAAGCCAAGCTCTAAGGTGTAGTGTAGAGCTTGGCTTTATACGATATCTGATAACTTTTTCACAGGGTAAGCTATGTAGGCTCGCCTTGACAACATTTTTACATGAATCGTATAAAGCCAAGCTCTAAGGTGTAGTGTAGAGCTTGGCTTTATACGATATCTGATAACTTTTTCACAGGGTAAGCTATGTAGGCTCGCCTTGACAACATTTTTACATGAAAATGTTTTTGGTGGGATTTCATTTTTTTGTAAGCTGGTCAATGGACTTTTTTTAATTTAAAGATAACCTATTTTAACCCGGGGCCTTTACTTACGGAAAATAACACAGTCAGCGCCTTAGCCTAGTGACGCCTAGTGACGTCGACTGATGTCGACCGTCAATATTATACCGTGTATAAACTTTCACCGCAATTTTTAAGAGGTAGAGGCGGATTTACAAATAAATGTCTAGTCCATATTTCTTTATTTGTTATATTATTATATTATAATTATATTATATATAAATATAAATTATAAAATATACATTATTTTATTGCTGGAGTGAAACTTCTTATTTGGATATCCTAGGATGCCACTATTATAAGTTCAACACTAATAATACGAGGGAGATTGCCTTTAATAAAGCATGATGATACTTATTAAAATAATACAGTAAGTCTATAATAATATCGTCACCGCCATCTGTTGGTCACTAGAGGTACTAATTCTTGTACGGCTCTTATAAACTTATGCTAAGTGCATACACCTAAGTGCAACTTAGCACTTTTGAAGGAAAAAAAAATGTACAGTAATGTGTAAAGTAAGTAGGTAACTACTTACTTTTATTTTTGAAAAATAGCTTTAAGGTTTTATTTTGATAATGGCCATCTTTAAACGTCTTGACGTGACGTGTTAAAAATCATATTATTATTATGTTAATAGTCATAAGATTAAACACTAAAATTATTTATACATTACGTGTAATATTTTCGTTTATTGTTATCATTATAACGTTACCGACTGATAAATGTGTAGATAAATGTGTGTTTAGATGTTTCACAGTTCTAAACATAGATTGCGCTGTTAGCTCCGTGTATCGCGCTATCGAAGTGTCGAACGGTTTTTACATAAGATTTTATGGAACTATAACATCAGCGGGAGCTTATGCCTGACCGATTTCAGTGATCGACGTAATATTATTTTAGTTACACTGATTACAAATTACTACTTGCTGCCTGTTAATTCTTGCCTAATTTTTACTTACCAAAAACTTAATACCTAATTTTAAATAAGTGGATAAAAAACAAATTTTCTCATAGCTATATTTTTCATTTACAAAAAGTTGGTAACCGATTAATAATCGGAATAAAATAGAACATACTGATTGCAGTAGTGCAACGCACTCAAATAAATAAAGTCGGATAGAAATAATATGGAGCAAAAATCTGACCGATTATCGGTCCTACAAAAAGTAGGTCTTATTTTTTTTATGTACTTGTATAATATTGTATTATATAATATTTCTTTTATGTATTAAAGATCATATCCGTATAATAAACAAATTAAACATCCATTTTGTACCGTCCGCCATATTGGATTCAAAATGGTGGCATTTATATTTTAATAATTTTTTTGTTGGTTTTGGAGCAATAACAGCTTACATAAAATATAATATCAGCTTACTAGGACGTCAGGAAGTACCTTATGAATTTTGATGATCTATAAATGAGTCAGTGACGAAACCTGGGGTTTTTAGACATTGATAAAATCTAAAGTATAATAGCTACAACACTCAAACGTATGTTTCATGTTTTTACTGGTGTCATTATATGTTGAAATTTTCAACTATGTAGCATCATCCAAAGCAAAGTTATGAGAGTTCAAAAAAACGACGAAACCTTTCGAGAAAAGGTAGGTAGTGCCCTTGCGCTTCGCTTGGCTCGTCTTGACGGGGGCACTCCCGTGCCCCCAGATCAAATTCCTCCATTACTAGATGGTCTTATAATCTATTAATAAATATATTCATAAATATATATATATATATATATATATATATATATTCATAAAAATATATTCGAGGTGCTTATACATTCTACCGTTACAATGGCGTGCAACACAGTAAAATAATAATAATAGTTTATAGTTATACCCATGTATATGTTTTAGGCTAAACAATAATGTCGTCAATATAACATTAGAGATGAGTCCCGCTTTACAACACTGATGAGTTGTGGGTCAAGTGCGAGTCTCGAGAGCGTGCTAATGATGAGCGAGTCGATAGACAGCTTCTGAGAGTTCACTATACACTTGCTATAACGTCATTTGAAAGATATTCATCAGAGTTTTTTACGCCGTCTCTTCCGAGTTTCTTACGCCGTCTCTTCCGAGTTTCTTACGCCGTTTCTTCCGAGTTTCTTACGCCGTCTCTTCTGAGTTTCTTACGCCGTTTCTTCCGAGTTTCTTACGCCGTCTCTTCCGAGTTTCTTACGCCGTCTCTTCCGAGTTTCTTACGCCGTCTCTTCCGAGTTTCTTACGCCGTCTCTTCCGAGTTTCTTACGTCGTTTCTTCCGAGTTTCTTACGCCGTCTCTTCCGAGTTTCTTACGCCGCCTCTTCCGAGTTTCATACGCCGTTTCCTCCGAGTTTCTTACGCCGTCTCTTCTGAGTTTCTTACGCCGTTTCTTCCGAGTTTCTTACGCCGAGTTTATTACGCCAATTACGAATATTAATTCTATGAAAAGCATGACAGCGCCAATACATTTTTACAAGTTTTACTTAATCCCTGTAAAGTTTGATCAATTTGACATTGGTTGCTTTTCCAAAACACCATTCAATTGACAATCTTTACTTTACGGAACTTTGTAATGTTCCTGATTGTGATATGCTGTATATTTTACGTGGTCGGGCTTAAGGTTTTAATGTGTTATTTATACGCTATGGTTGACTCCGTAAAACCTTTAAAAGTCAGTGACTCTGTCTTAGCCTTTTCCTGTAGGCCTCACGGGTGCATTCGTATGTAAATTAGCTATTGTTACCCAAATTTCTTCCCTTCCCACCTTATTACGTACGTTTATTTCCACGGATTTTCCTTTTTCCTCATACTCAGGTTTCTAAAATGTTTTTAATAAAAGTTGTTAAATGTTGTGATTTTAATACCCCAATGTAAATTGTATTTCTATTGATAACATCGTATTCGATAAAATTCAAAATCATGTTGAGCTCAGAGGTTCAGAGGCAAAGTTTTATGTACTCCTGGGTCATGTATTATATGTATACAAATATTAAAATCTTAAATCACGTATTAAGTATATAGTGTAAATTGTAATTATTGAGTGTAGAGTATAAAATTACGTGTGTAAAAAGAACAGTCACTATAACTTTTGTATAAGAATATACTAACTTTTCTGATTCTAGAATTTTTGTTTTTAAATATATTTTTTTTTTACTTTTTTGTTATTCTTGTGACAATAAAATAAGAAATGGTAAAAAGTAAAAAATATTGGTATATAATATATAAAACGTATTGGTGTAATAAGGTAGTATCTAAAAGTTATAGTGATTGTTCTTTGTATACACTGTATTTTTTTTTTTGACGTGGTTTAAATCATCAATAGATATATCATTATTAATTTCGGTAAATAGAATAATAATTTTGGTTAACATGAGAAGGCATTAGTAGGCCCTTTTGCGCGAATCGATTAGATTCTATCGTACCTAATGTATTTCGCTCCAATGCTTTTCAAACTTTTGGAGGTAATTTAAGAAAAAAATAAAACTACGTGTATTTAAGTCGAAGGTTCGTTTCGCAAGACGGAACAAAAGTTTTTTATTATTCCTAGGCGTAGAATATTGATTAGTTCTATGAGTTACAATTGTTGTTTTACAATGAGATAATGTAATACAATCTGTTGGAATTAATATCATAAAATATACGTAAAAAAATTAAGTTAAATTAATAATTGTATTACATATTATGTACAGTGTAATTTGTATAGTATAAAATTATTAAATACCTGCTAATTTTTAAATTCTTTAACAGGTTATTGGTATTGCATTTAATTCGCAATCTGATTTTTGATAGTAACGATAGTAGGTGTTCAGTGCAAGGTTATCCATTATTACATTAACACTCTGTATAATTCCGTCGAGTAGCTTAATACAAGTTCCTCGAATGGGACAATTCACGTCAAGCGGACCACATAAAAATAATGTCAGATCTTGGATATTGCTCATAATTGGATCTATTGCACTTTCATAGTACCTGAATATGTACGTCCTTATTTTTCTTTTTTTATGCCTATTTACGAATTTATGTTACGTTATTATTGAGGGCTCAAATAATCATCAAAATTTGCGAAGGTCAGAAAAAAAGCTGGTCGTGGGTTCGATTCCCGCGTTGGAACAACAAAAAATGCTGTTTTCAAGTTTGGTTAGGACAATGCAGGCCGATCACCAGATTGTCTGACAAGAAATATGATCCATGCGTCGGATGGGCATGTAAAAAGTCGGTCCTGCACCTGTTCTCTCGCCAGTCGTGTCGGTTTACCGTCCCACTGGGTTATGAGAGTAAAAGGAAGAGAGAGTGTCTTTATGTATTGCGCACACACTTAGGCACTAAAAATAACTCCTGCGTAGCTGGCCTGGTTTCAATTAAATCGGCTACCGACACCGAAATCAGTGAGGGGAGCTATTATTCTTCCTAATAAGAGAAGATCTCAAAATCGGTTACATTTGTATGGTGGAATCGGTGGAAAAAGTAGTTACAAAAAGTAGGCAGTCCTTCACACAAACTTTCCACACTTTATGATCGGAGGTTCGGATAGCGCTGCTTTTTAAATACACATGGGAAAGGAAATAAATCGTCGAAATCACCTTTTTACTGCCGAATATGGACTGAATCTTAAGCCCTCCGTCACTTTTATCGAGTAAAAATTTGTTTTGTGCCCAGGGCGGCGATTCTCGGGCAGTGGAAAAACGTTCATACTCGAATAAAACGTCGACATTCGGAAATTTTAAGAACGATGCACACTTGGTGTATTCTCAGAACACACTGAAAAAAATCCGTTTATTACTTATTTAATCATAAGTGTGGAATGAGCAAAGAATACTCGTTCTTAGGCTGCCGGCATAAGTGTGAAAATTCTTTGTACATTTTTAAGTGATAAGAGTTCATTTTGTACAATATGCTTACGCATATTTCGCTGCTAAGAAAAATCGTTCTTGTTAGAGGGTAATAAGAGTAAAAATTCTTTACTATTGCATATTACTTTTATAAGTTGTTATATTTTAAACGGCTTATTTTGTACTTGTTAGAACTTGTTAGTTGCGTTTTGCAGGTCGATGAAGTAACGTGTTTTTATTATTTTACTTGACTAAATGTTTCGTATTTTAATTGTTTTGGTGGTGCGTTTAGGGTTGACTTTTAAAGCGTCAATAATTATTGATTATTATAATAATAATTAATTATTTTTATTGTAGACGTAAATATATTAACTATTATTTACACATTAATAAATTATATAAATACTAGCTGACCCGTGCCCACTTCGTTGAGCATACAAACCGTTTCGCCGAATCGGTTTAGTCGTTCTTGTGTTATGCGCTTACCAACATATTTTGCGATCCATTTTTATATTATAGAAGATGTAAGGAAACGTAGTGATTAGGTATATTCTCTTTGATGTAAGCTTCACTTCGACAGTTCGATTGGTAATTGTTCTATTGGTACCCCAGAATACGCGTTTCATGAATCGTTCGAACTTTTCGGTAGTAGAACGGACAACTTCATACATACCTATTATGGCGGCTGGTAGGTTATCAAATTGGTGGTGCACTTTTCTTACTTAACTTTAAAAAAACTTAGCGTTAAAAAAACGCTATGGGAAACTTCAAAGACATAAAGTGATTTTCTTGTAAATATTGTCCGAAATATTAATATTTTATATGGGTAAGTATAATATTATGTAGGTATTATAAACGTATCAATTACGTATTTCGTCAATCATAGATAGTTAAAATAATTTTTACCCGACTTCGGCGAAGTCAAAAGGAAGGGTACATGATTTTGGCAGTCTATGTATGTATGTAGGTATGCATCCCTCGCAGCCTCGCAGCAGCAGCAGCAGCGCAGGATACATATAAACTACTGGGCAAAATACAAAAAAATCTAAATTTAAAACTTTTTATTTCCATAAAGATTATTAAATAACACATATAGAATTGTCCTACATGATGCCTACCACCGGTTTGGAAACTAGCCCTTCGAGAAGAACCGGCGCCGGCGTAAGAAACTCGCGCGGGGCCATCTTTAGCAAGGTCCGAGACTATGAATTTCTTTATCTTAATTTAATTTTTAGAATATAATTTTTTAAGTTTAATTTTGAAAATCTAAAATCGTTTTTTAAATATTACACCCACTCTCAATAATGACAACAATTGAGTAATAAAAACTACATAATAAGTTGCTAAAATTAGTAAAAACTGTCAGCTGTGTAGGTACGTTCTTTTGTCGCTTTATGATAATAGCCCGCAATAAACTTAACTGTCGGCATCATGCATAGTGAACTTTCTAAGAAATTCGTTCTTTTGTTTACAAATTGGGATTGCTTGCACGTGTTGACTGTTTTTGACCATTACTAATAAGTAGGAGTCATGGATTATCTAACGTTAACATATTCTTAGTTGGTCACAAACTTTCAAACGGTAAGCGTGGCTAGTAAAAGAAAATCACTGTGTATTGATGAAAAAGTTTTACTGATACGCGCAATAGAAACGGAAAATATGAGACATATCTACTAACACTACTCTGAAATAAACTTTATTTTACATACATACATACATAGTACATACATACATACATTATACATACATACATAGGTACATTATACATACATACACACATACATACATACATACATACATACATACATACATACATACATACATACATACATACATACATACATACATACATACATACATACACACATACATGCATACATACATACATACATACATACATACATACATACATACATACATACATACACACATACATACATACATACATACATACATACATACATACATACATACACACATACATACATACATACATACATACATACATACATACATACACACATACATACATACATACATACATACATACATACATACATACACACATACATACATACATACATATTACATACATACATAAACTGACAAATTATTTATTTGTACATGTGGATGCGGACATCTACCGGTCCTTACCACTCGTTGGATATCGGGGACTTTTACACGATTTACTTCGACTGTGAAGATCTGAGAATACACAAGTGCTCATCGTTCTTAAAATTTCCGAATTTCGATGTTTTATTCGAATATGAACTTTTTTCCACTGCCTGAGAACCATGCGCATTACGTGTTTTATAAACCGCTCGAACGTTTCGGTAGAATGGAAAAAATCATGAACAAATGTCATGCGGAAAATGTTCTAATAGCGAGAATCGCCGCCCTGGGCCCTAATTTTCGGGCCTCGAACTCAGTTTTTACTATCGGTCTGTCCCGCTCATGCAAATGAGATTTAGCGCGTGTGAGAGCGGTATATACTAATATTCGAACTTTTTTCCACTGCCCGAGAATCGTGCTCCTGTAAATAAAATTCATTCGTATATAATGTAACGTTTGGAGGAAAACAAGACTAAAACATTTATTAAATAAAAATGTTTGTATTAAAGAAACACATAAACAGCAATAACTTTTTCGGTGTTGCTACATTTATGTTGACCTCTAATAATATTAAATGCCCCTCACACTGATTTCCACAGGCCAGCTACACTGTAGCCATTTTGTAGTGCCCAAGTGTCTGCGCAATTAACAAGTACTCTCTCTTACATTTAGTCCCGATTTCACTAACGCATGTTAGTGTTAACGGCTTGTTAAAATACCATGCCTCCTCATTCCTATATGAATTACGAGAGGAACAACATGATATTTAACGAAGGATTAACTTTAACATTGCTTAGTGAAACACGCCCTACTCTCCCAACAACCCAGTGGGCTGGTTAGCTTAACCGACTCGACTCGCGAGAAAACAGGCGCAGGACTGACTTTTTACATGTCCATCCGATGCATGGATCATGTTTCTTATTAAACAATCAGGTGATCGGCATGCGTTGTCCTAACAACAACAATATATTAAGGACTAAGCAGCTACGGGAGAACTTTTAAATCGCACCTCGATGTTATATAATTACGATCTACAGTTACGTATCCTAAAAACAATAGTGCCTAAAAAACTTAAGACTAATAACAACATTGAACTTTTTATTAAAACAAACATATTACCCATACATGAACAAGTGAAATATATTTTATTAAAAGAAAACTTCTTTAATGATAACTATCTAAATTTAGTAGATCATTATAAACAAACTCGTAGTGCGTCTAAAATTAAGTTCACAGTCCCACGATATTTTAATCTTTACGGCAAACAAATGTTGCAATACCAAATACCTAAACTGACTAATGATCTTCCAGATAACCTTAAAATTGATATAAAAAAAAGTAATATCAAATACAAATTAAAAAATCATTACCTTTCTAAACTATTACCAATATAATACAACTATTCTCCCAATTTTCAAGCAGCTGATGATCATGAATTTATTTCTTAAGTATAACTATTAAGTTACCTATTTTGATCTGGATTTTTTTTTGTTTGTTTGGGGCCTGTTGTGGTCACTGATGAATATCAGCGATCTCAACAGGCGTTTCGGACGGGCAGGAAGGTCTAGATCGGAATTGGTTCATCCGTTGGAGAGCTACGATGACTCAAACATACACTTTCAGACACGTCACACTACTAACACCCTACTGTGCTATCAAGGGTTAACAAAAATTACACATAAATAAAATAAAACATTTCATAAAAAAAAAAACGTTAACCTTAAATAACTTAAACTATAGTCAATAAATATAATTATTGTGTAGCAATTTATGCCCGTGTGTTTCCATTATGCACTGTGCAGTGAGTGCAGTGACAACTGATATCGCGGCGCGCGGCGCGCGGCGTGGAGCGTGTCGTGGCGGTATTGTACCTACTCGTAGTTCATTACATAGTTAATACAATATACCTAATAATAATAAATATTATATAAGTACTTACTTTAGATTACCTGTAATCGACGACTAACATTTAGCAGTGTGCGGAAAAACCAGTAATGGTTTATGTTACACTGTGTAGTTTAAGTTTTTTTATGTAATTCTTATTGATTTAATAAATAAAAAAAAAAAAAAAACCAAACTCTATGAAAAGGATGTAAATGTATTTTTAATACATATTATCACTCCTTAATTTTACAAGTTGTTTTGTAAAATTATAAGGCTAAAAAAGATACAGGCAGAATGTAATTAGTTTTTCTAATAAAAAAAACCATACGAGTGTGGCTATGAGAGAAAAAAAGAAAGAAAATATGTATCTCGCTCTCTCGGCTCAGCAGTAACACTCGTAACTCTCTCTCTTCCTATCTTCACAAACGTATATCTTCTTCTCAACTTCTGTTGGCCCCGCCCGATCACACTTTTTGTAACGCTCTCGTCAGGCATTCACCAGCTTACTCCCCAAGTAAGGATTAAAGAAGTTCTTACATACTTTACTTTACAAAGTGTACTTGTAATGTAAGGCCAGGTTTCCACTGACGCGGAGCGGGGCGGAGAGGAGCTTGAGGTGCCCGAATTGACCAATCACTATGCTTGAAATCTCCGCTCCGCTTCAACGGAAACAGCGCGAGCATAGTGATTGGTCGATTAGGGCACCGCTAAACCCAGCCTAATGTTTTTTTTTTGCTGCTCTTCCCTGATATCTATTCGAGGGGTTTCGTATCTTTTTTGTTTTAGTTTCTTATTGTTATTTACATTGCTACCCACCAACATCGTCCTCCTCTCTTACATCTTTTATACATTTCTATTATTAAATATTCAATTATTAAATTACTTTCTTAATTCCAATAGTACAATATTAGCATTCTTATTATTTATTTCTTCCTTTCACATGTCTTATTATTTCTATACAAAAATCCAACAATTTATCTTTACAGCCTAATGTTTGAGAAGTACTGACTTAGGTGTTCAGCCGAAGGTAATTAATAGTGGCAATACATCCCGCGTCACTTCTTAACGGTTGCATGGTCAGCTCTCATTAATCTCAGCCAGTGTCAGTAATTAGAACTGATGCTCGTTATGCTGGCACTATACTAATTAATATTCAAACCTACATGCCGTACATCCTCAATAATTTTGAAGATATGAATGGATGAAGGTGATATGTCCCAAAATTTTTTACCCTTTTACGAAAATTTTGCTTAAACTGTCACTTAAACATTTTAGGATGTGTAGTAATGTATTGAGTACAATAACTGTAGAGACGGATCTTTAGGTTAATGTACTTAATACGTAACGACGTATTCTAAAATGTGCGGCAGTTTGAACTTAATTTTATCGAAATCATAATTTTGTTACATATCACCTTCATCCATTTAATATGTCTTCATTATATGATCATTATAGGATGTAAAATAATTAGACAATACTTGTGCTAATACTTAAATGGTGGTTTTGCGAAGATAAAATAATACGGCTAAGCCTCAGTGAAAATAATTTAGCGTATATTCAAATAAATTGTTACAACATTCAAAGTCGACAAAGGATTTGAGAACAATTAGCCAATCAGCGACCTTGACGCATGCGCGTTATAACGTCCTGAAGCGATCATATGATAGGCGTATGTATAAATGTTTTCGTAGTTTGTCTCTGGGCTACGTTCAGGAATTGATGGATACAAATGATACCAAACAGATATGAAAGTAGGGTTCGCAGTCGTCGTTTCAGCTAGGACGTTCACTGTCTATAGCCCCGCATCTCTGCGTAAAATAGTATCCCATAGGCACAATGTACATCTACAAAATAAAAGTAGCTTATGTGTGGAAAGGAAGCTACGTGTAGGCGACGCTCTACCAGACTACTGGTAAATGGTAGTAGATGTCAGGTATATCGTTCTCCATAGCTTTCCTCACCCAATTGGCATGTTGCCTAGAAAACGTTTTTCGACATGACTATAAATAGTCAAGGACCCATTTTTGTAAATAAAAAAAATATATCGAAGATACAAAACAGTTTTATAATTTAAAATAAGAAAGGGAGGTCTTTCTCGTTGTAAATTACGTCACAATCTCTTACCGCCATACATTTTTAATGCCAAATGTATTTCGATAGCTGATTGTGACGTAAAAAATCGTTTTGCGATAAAGTTATAGCTATATTATTTACCGGATTATTTTTGTATTGCATCAATGCAAGTAACTATTTCTTGCAGATCTATTCAACAATTAATTCTAATATTGAATAAAATGTAAGACGTACTAACGTTTTATTCGTCACTAGGCAAAATCGCTATTGACTTCAACTAGGTAAAGAAATAATGGTTGTGGAGCAAATTAAAGTAAAACAGTAAATAATATTATGTCAATCTATATATTATACTATGACAATTAATCTAGATAATTTTAAAATCCTATTTGATCACGATTCTCGTTATTGCTTATTACAATATTTTGGATCGAAGTCGTTACACGAGTAACGATTTCGACTTTTTAAATTAAAAATCTTTATTGACACAAAGCGCGCCAAACCTCGGGGCCTTTCTCTTTGCTGCTCATATTCTGTCAACCGTTTTAAAATTGGAATTTCAAGATGGCTGAAAATGTAATTCATCGTTATAAGACAATATAATATTATGATAACCTTGCAGTTTGCTTGTTTTGATATTAAAAAGTTTACCTGTAGTTAGTTCACTTTTAACCTAACTCTGGAACTTTAAATACAATTTGCATAGTGTAATTTATCAGTGACTAGTGATCCTACTCTTAAACAAAATTAAGATTAAGCGTTTGAATTTGGCATTTCGGCACGTCACTAGAGCCAAACCGGTTTTTTATGGAACTGTTTAAATCTCGTAAACCACAGTATTATTTTAAGAGTAGAGTATGACTTGTCAGCTTTGAAATTGGATTGGCCCTAAATAACTTAGATACCGCTCGGCCATTGATATTTCTTAGGCCAAAAACCTCTTCGCAGTTGTATTACATATATGTCCCGTGGCTCCGTGGGCGGCGGTTCTGTCGGAGTACCGCCGAGATCTAGTGGGTACGGCTGCGTCCACTTACCATCATTACGGACGCAGCGAGCCCCACATACCCGTGATAGGAATCCCCATCCTGCACGTGATGCGGCAAGCAGCATTTCTCGGCGGAGAAAAAAGGCCAAAAACCTCAGCGATATCCTTTAAGTTAAGTAAACGCGCACACGTGCAGACAACTATGCTTGGTACTTGAGTATGTTGTCTTGGGTACACGATTCTTCGACGGGTCGTGCAGCAGGTAAGTTTAATTCACACATATTTTTAACCGACTTCCAAAAAAGGAGAAGGTTCAAGTCGGCCTGTTTTTCAATAACTATCCTCACTTTGTTGTTCGTAGAACTGTCTGTTCATATTTTTAAACCGACTACGGTAGAGCCAAAAGGTTGGGCTATATTTGGCATACTATGTATGTATATTGTAATATAATATGTTTGTTCTAACTTCCATCATAGCGCCGAAACTGCCGATTTGATTTTTATGAAAGAGGTGTTATAATAGCCCGGGTTGTATAATGTGTAATTTGTGTGGCCATAATTTTTTTTTTATTCAGTAACATTTTATTTATTTTTTTATAAATTTGGCATATTAGATCATGAGAATGGACATTTTATATTTATATCACGACAAAACGTACGGTTCCCCGACATTCATTTTGCAAAGGCGCGGGCATAAGATAATGTGGAATGTCACTAAAGTATAAAATATTATAGTAGTAAGTTGATCAGCTAATTATAATAACCTCATTGAGGGCTCGTGATATTGATTGTGGCTGAGCGGAGCACGTGGCCGAGAATGCACACGATTAGCCATGTCGTATACCTACTCGTATGTAAAATTATGTTACACGTTCAAACCTCTGTAATATTAATAATCTTCCACCCATTTTCGTGTCGGTTGCCTGTTCCATTGATAGGCCAACTACGCAGGAGTTTTATAGTATTTACTCAACTAAGCTTACGTAGCGCAAAGTAGATTTTTTTAATCTGCGGACGCTTCACACCACGTCAATCTGGCCCTGTGCCAAGTATCCGAAGAACTTGTGTTACAGGTACCAGACAACGGAAATATATTTAATACTTTTTATACTATACACATATTTAAGATTTTTATTATAATATACGCAAATTTAATATACACCATGACCCAGGATCATTAAAACTTTTTATTGCCTCGACAGCATTCGAACCCACGACCTCTCGCTTGAGAACTAACGCGCTCAACCACTGCGCTACGAAGATCGTCATTTATTCATCAAATTACGTAGTAACTATTTAGTAATCTGTGGTAACACAAGCATGCCACTCTCTATTCCTTTTATGACCCAGATTGGCGGGCAGAACAGGCGCACGATTTTTTATCCCACGCATTGATCATATTCACACATAGGATTCTTGTCAAACAATCGGATTATCAACCTGCATTGTCTTAACCAAACTTGAAAACAACAGTTTTTAGTTATTCCAATGCAGGAATCCAGCCCACGACTTCCGAGTAGAGAGCCAAACCTATACCACAGGTCCGGAGGCTGTATAGGTATAAGCTTCAGTATGACGCGAGTAAAGGATACAACACCGCGGCCGCGAAATAAATCATAGTAAATATTTGAGACAAAATTTGCAAATAATGAAGCGATTTTCACTTAAGTCTCGCTTACTTTATACTGAAGTAAGTCACACTCGTGTGACTAATATAAGAAGATATTTTAGACTAAGGATTCTATCTATATATCTATCTTGTTTTAATCAATATTAACATAAAAAATTCAATTTATAAATATGCTACTTATATTAATTATATTGAAGATTAATATAAATACAAGCTTTGAAGGATTGAATATGACGTTGCCCCAATAATTTCTTACATGACTATCATTTACGAAGTTTTTTTATCAATCATTCGAAACTCGTATGTTTTGGAAGAGTAAAAATGGGTTTTCATTGCTCGTTTGATGTCGGTAAGTAAGGAAGGATCGTATTGTGATTGATTTCACCTAAAACCCACATCAAAGCAATTTACAGTAAAAAAGAAACCGTTATGGAACCTACAACTGAATAAAATCGAGATCGGAGTCCATTCGAGTGCGTGATTTCACTAACAGTTAAATAATATTAATATTAAGCAGCTATAGATAATATCCTTTCATTTTAAATTAGCATAAAAAAGAAACTATTTTTACAAAAAAAACTAAAAAGCATAAAATAATACTTTTATAATGTAGTTACAATTAATGTTCTTTTTGGAGTCGGTGTCAGCTAAAAGAACAACATCCTAAAGTTACTGAGTTGGACAATGTAAAAAATGTTTAGGCAAATGTTGATTCGTTAAAAATGTTGGCGAAATATGTACATAAAATAAAAACTACTAAACCAAACTATGTAAAATTCTTATGGGACCAAATGACAGCTATTCTGCATCGAATAAAAAAAGAATCGCGCAAATTGGATCATTAAGCTCAGAGTAATCAGTGTACATTTAAAAAAAACAGGCCGAATTTAGGACCTCCTCCTTTTTTGGTAGTTAAAAAGTCATATTATATTATTATCTGTGAGACTGCCGGAGTAAGAATACCATCTCCCCATCAGCCATCTTTCCCGTGGATGTCGTAGAAGGCGATAGATAGAGTAACATATATCTGGAAGAGCAGCAGCGATTCCGCGGACATTGATCTGATAACTGCGCTCGCCAACCCGCCTGACAATGGTGGAAAGTAAAGGCAACTACCCCATGAAGTACTTTGGGGAGGCTCGTATATATATATACTCGTATATATAACTGGATATCATGGCTGAAATGAGAAGGGTACAATTTTAAAAAATCCTTAGAATCCACTAAAACAGGGGGAAATCGTGTTCACGCGGGAAAAATCTAGTATACCTATATGATATACTCTTTGCAGTTGGAAAATAAAAAAAGGGTATGTCATTCCGCTCACAACTTTTAGGGCTGTACCATAGCCAAGCGGCGGCCACACCACGTGGTCGGGCGTATCAAATGTCCTAAATACTAATATTATTTTAACACGTACCACATTTGGCAGTAATTATAAATCACACCGCATCAGCAACACCTAGAAATTATAATAGTAATTCACGAGCATCGACAACGCAACCGCAAGAAACCGCAGCGTCTATCTCATTTTGTCGAGTCGTTGTGGTGAGGTTGTGGTTCGTGTGGAAGGCGTTTGGAATTTGTAAATGAAACTATAAATCTGCGAAAAATCCGGTGTCACCTTTATGAAATAACTAGCTGTGCCCGCGATATCGTTCGCGTGATTTTTGAGTGACTTAAACCGTTTATGCAACGCACGCAACGAAAGTCCCCAAATGTGAATATTTTTCCCCGTTTTTGCAACATTTCTCACTGACGCTCCGCTCCTATTGTTCGCAGCCTAATATTTTATAGTCTAAAGCCTTCCTCTATAAATAGACTATTCAACAAAAAAAGAGTTTTTCAAATCGGACCAGTAAATTCTGAGATTAGCGCGTTTAAACAAACAAACTCTTCCGCTTTATAATATTAGTATAGATAATAGATAATAATAATAAATAATAATAAATCTACATGTAGGTACATAATACATTAATGATTTGGTAAATACAAGGGTTTTACATACTAGTTATAAAAATGTTAACAATATCATTATAATGTGGTTACTTAAGTACCTAAACTAGGTTACCGATATGACCTGTTTTTATAGGAACTTTATGCTCTATATTTTAGTAGGTTAGTTTTATATGCGGGTGACAGAACTTACATCATTTTGTTAGGTTTTGACCTTGTGTGTATGTGAGTTTCCTGTATGAAATAACCCAAGTGAAACCCATGAAGTGCCTTCACGAATCTTCCTCTTTCATGGATGTATCTGTATAATAATTTAGGTGTGCCATTGTTACACAATATACTGTTCTAAATTTAAAACAATGTAATATCACAGATTGACATTGAAGTATGACTTTGATGCCTAAGTCTGTCTATATCAGTCGTCCAAGATAGTATATAACTATAGGACCTATGTACCTAGTATGAAATGTATAATATCGTCGCTTTATTTTGACAACCTCGTATCTATAAAGCTACCACTTTTCAGTAGAGGATAAAAACTTAATAATTTTAGATTTTATTATGACATGCATTTTTATTGAAATGAATTTCAGTTAAGTATTATATTTAGCTTGTATTAACCTAAAATAACTATATAAATAACATTTACAAGCTAGATATTATCGAGAAAACATTGATTTTTTATAAAGTGATCAAAGCCTATATCATTGCACGTATTCCTGTGCCCTAACCAAATCAACAGTGATATTATAACAGCCATGATCCAAATCAGGGATGTTAGGGAGCCCCGTAACCGTAACCGAAACTATCGGATATCCGACATAATATATTATCCGTAACCGAAGCCGAAATAAAAGTGTTGCTACCGTAAAAAGGAAAAACTTAAATCCAAAATTTAATATCCGTGACCGTAATTATCCGAAACAAACGGATAATCCGAAATAATTTAATATCCGGTATCCGTAACCGAAACTCCATTTCATCTCTGATCGAAATTATTATTTTAGTGCCTCGTTGTTTTAGCGCCTGTGTGCACCGCATCTGTCTGACTAACAATAATTGGAAACCATAAATAGATTAGAACATAAACTAATTACTACTACTACTAAGTAACTTAAATCATCAAGCAGTGGGCGAACTAATCATGATGAATTATAGATAAGGACATCCGCGATCACGTCCGCTTTTAAGCAAAAAAACTAAATCAAGTTCGGATTATCAGTTTAGGAGCTACAATGCCAGAGACACATTGACACGTCAAACTTATAACACTCTCTGTTTTTATCGGGGGTTACGAGTTTGACGACCTCCGTAGCGCAGTGGTTGAGCGCGTTGGTGCTCCAACGAGAGGTCGCCGGTTCGAACCCCGCCGAGGGAACAAAAGGTTTTCAATGTTCCTGGGTCATGGATGTGTATTAAATTTGTGTATATATAAAAAAATGTTAAATATGTGTATAGTATAAAAGTATTAAATATATTTCCGATGTCTGGTACCTGTAACAGAAGTTCTTCGGACAGCACAGGGCCAGATTGACGTGGTGTGAAGCGTCCCTAGATAAAAAAAAAGAGTAAAACCTCTAACAATATGGTGCAATATCCATATCTTCATATAAAAACATATTTTTCCAAAGTTCCCCAAAGATTTTAGGGATAAAAGGATAATCTTAGGTCAACTTTTGAACTTCTTTCAGCATAAATTATGCGTATCTACCGCACCTTAAATAAACGTATCTTGACATTTCACGTCCGCTACCAGGAAATGCAATCTATCTTAAACTTTCGAGCGTATAAAAGTTATGGGTATTTCAAACGCACTTACGTACTATTGCTTTTAAAGATTTTTTATATTTCACAAAGCGCACAAGCTCTTTATGGAATAGGGTATACTACTCGTATATTTGAAGATATGAATGGATGAAGGTGATATGTAGCAAAATTCGGATTTCGAGAAATAGAGTTCAAACTGGCACTTAAACATTTTAGAATATGTCGTAATTAAGTACATTAATCTAAATCGTCTCTAGAATCAATGCACTTTATACATTACTAGATATCTTAAAATGTTTAAATGACAGTTTAAACTCAATTTAAGCCTAGTCTTTAAATATTGTGATGTTTACGCAAATACGGTCATAATATTTCCCGATATTGATGTCAGTGGCCGGTTTCTTTGAAACCTGGCCAGTAGTTATTATAATAATAATATCTATCTATAGACGCTTCACACCACGTCAATCTGGCCCTGTGCTAAATATCCGAAGAAATTGTGTTACAGGTACCAGACAACGGAAATATATTTATTTAATACTTTTATACTATACACTTATTTAAGATTTTTATTATACTAATACACTGAAAACATTGAACACTTTTTGTTCCCTCGGCGGGATTCGAACCCGTAACCTCTCGGTCTAGCACCAACGCGCTGAACCACAGTGCTACGAGGTCGTCTAAAGTTAGATATTGAAAAGTGCCCAAGTGTGGGCGCAATCCACAATTATTTTTGGGTTTGGTCGAATTTCGGCCCACGGTCTCAAGTACAAATAAAGATACAGGAGGAAAGATGGCCTCGTTAACAAAATAAACAGGTCCGGTGACAAATGAGCGGGGCGTTAATGGTCCGGCCGGACGGACAGCGCGGACTGAATTCAATCAAACCAAGATTGCCCACTAATGTACAAATCTGCTCGAGCAAACTAGTTATACATTTAATCTGAAGGAAGTTTATAAAGTGCTGAAGATTTGTTTTCAACCGACTAAGCTAGGAAAGTTGTGCTCTTTGAAATCTCAATCATAATAATAATACCCAGTCCACTAGCACCTCACCCCTATAGCCCAGAATCTTTTCTTATAACCATTCCTTGCAATAGTCCTACACTAACCCGTGGGTCTCCGTGGGCGCATTCCCATGGTGCGTGCAGGGAGAGTATCATAATATTCCCGATATTGATGTCAGTTTCTTGAAAATTGAAACCTGACCAGGAGTTATAATAATAATAATATCTATCTGTAGACGCTTCACACCACGTCAATCTGGCCCTGTGCTAAGTATCCGAAGAACTTATGTTGCAGGTACCAGGCAACGGAAATATATTTAATACTTTTATACCATACACATATTTCAGATTTTTATTATATTATACACAAATTTAATACACATCCATGACCCAGGAACATTGAAACTTTTTGTTCCCTCGGTGGGATTGGAACCCGCGACCAATGGTCGAGCACCAACGCACTCAAACACTGCGCTACGGAGGTCTTCTATATGTAATTTTTTTTCACTATGCAGCCTAATGGGTAGCTTGAGAGGTGTCGTTAGATTCGTGTTTACTATGATACTGGTTTGAGTTTTCTAAAATATCTTCTTTTACATACAAAACAGTACAATTTAAATGCTTCCTGATTTTGACAATGTGGGCCAGTTTAATTAAAGTTACACCTTACGCAGGAGTTGCTTCATAGTGCCTAAGTGTGTGTAACGTAAAATACAGGAGCACTCCTATAAACCAGTAGGATGTATGAGCGACATGACTGGTGAAAGTTTTATTTTTATTTATTCGGGACAACAGCCGTAATTTTTTACAATACAAAATGCTTATATCTATTAACATGCATATGGTCAAAACAAATATCCAGAACACAGTACAACACTAATATGTAAAATCAAGCATAATACCGACTTTCTAAATGTAATAACGTGTATATAAATGTGTGATAAAATTTATCAGAGACTAGCTGTGCCCTGCGACTTCGTTCGCGTGGTTTTTGAGTGACTGAAACTGTCTATGCAACGCACTCAACGAAAGTTCCCAAACGTGAATAATTTTCCCCGTTTTTGCAACATTTCTCACTGACGCTTCGCTCCTATTGTTCGCAGCGTAATGTTATATAGCCTAAAGCCTTTCTCTATAAATGGACTATCCAACAAAAAATATTTTTTTCAAATCGGACCGGTAGTTCCAGAGATTAGCGCGTTTAAGCAAACAAACAAACAAACAAACTCTTCCGCTTTATTATATTATAGTATAGATGATGATCGTTTGATATTGACAATGATCTAAGGGAAGTAAAACAACAACAACACATGTTGCTTTTAATAATTAATTAATAATTCCAACATTGTTTTAAATGTTTTTGCTTTCGAATCACCATCCTTCACTTTTTTTAGTAGCTCCGATTTCGGTGTTGGTGGCCGATTTTATTGAAACCAAGCCAGCTACGCAGGATTTATTTTATAGTCCCAAGTGTGTGCGCAATACACAAAACACTCTCTCTTCCTTTTACTCTCATAACCCAGTGGGACGGTGAACTGACACGACTGGCGAGAGATCAGGCGCAGGGCCGACTTTTTTTTTACTCTTTATTCAAGGTTTTTATCGCAAAGCGATCACGCCACCCGTGACCGACTTTTTACATGCCCGTCCGACGCATGGATCATCTTTCTTGTCAGACAATCAGGTGATCAGCCTATATTGTCCTAACCAAACTTGAAAACAACATTTTTTGTTGTTCCAACGCTGGAATCGAGCCCACGACCTCCGGGTCGAGAGCGAAGCTCTGAACCACGAGACCACGGTGGCGTTAATCCTTTACAGACATTTTAAATGTTACAAATTTAATAATATTCCGTTTGCATAATTCTCGTTTGCGACTAAAGTTTTTGCTTTACGATATAATATATTTTCGAGGAAAGAATACACTTCACTAAATATTCATTGAATTCTCGTGTTTTACTCCAAGTTTTTGTATCGACAATAGGAGTTGCTGCTGACAAATCTTTATTTCAATATCAGAACTTTTGTTGGCAGGCCCAGATGATATTTACATGTAGCAATAAAATTCTGCAAACGCGTCGGAGCCAGATGCTGCAAACTTTACCAGCCGAGTGATTAACGACTCTATAATTTCTTTCAGAAAAATCATGATCGTTCTTATATTTACAAACATTCCTTTTTGTTAATCGAAAACGGACTTATTTTCAAAAAATATATTTCTTGTTAATCGAAAACTGGCTTATTTACAAAAAAAAAGTTTTTGTTAATCGAAAAATGAAATAAAATTCAAATTGTGTGGTCAATAATGAAACCACAATTTTCGAAAAGTGTATTAACGACTGATGCGATTGATAATTTGTCTATTGACTATTTTAAAGCAATGGTGCTTTATACTCAATGATGATATTCAGAACTCGATTTGATGATGAAGCTGAAAGACAGTCGAAGGAACTCCTAAACTTACATCAATTGCCTGGTGGTGGGTCTTGATTCATTTGTATCAATAAAAACTTTCGACAGTATTTATTACAGTCTACAGTCATAAATACTGTCATCATCTGATGATGAAGACAACAGACCGGCAGTGAAAATCTTCTCAACGTTTTACTTACTTTTTAGTGCATTTTGAATATTGTGTAAAGACAAATGGAGTAAGAGAATCACGAAATAGAAGTGGCAAAAGACAAAGAGGCAGGCAAAACAAAAGATGGGCTGATAACTATATAACTTAAATTAAAATAAAGAAAAATAACAAAAATAGTTATGAAATAACTTTAAAAATTACAAATAAAAATAGCCCCAAGGTTGTCACTATCAGGCAGAGTACCCAGAAGGCTCAAAGAGTTTCCTCGCTGGATGGCGATGCTTACTCTTTGAGCCAGGGGGGTGCCTGCTCTGGGGTCTCGAGTGGCCTCTATTAGTTTATTTTATTTTTTACAATGAATTCATACGCACCCGGACCCCATGGGCATAGGGTTTTAACTTTAAACTGTTCAAATATGAGATCCACAAGATTCTCATGGTTGATAATTGGTTTTTATTTATGATACAGTACTTTGTATTTTAAAATATTATATAATCACCCATTGAGCGTACTCTACGACTATTCTATCTCTCTCGTTTGGAACACAAGAACATTAAATTTAAAAATATAGGTATATACTTCAAACCGCATGAAGTTTCTTGGTATAATGAAAGCCTCATTATAATCAAGTCATAAACCGTTTTACTCGATCGTAAATACTTTTCGTAGCCGTAACTAAAATATTTTATGTCGCCGACAGATGACTGAGAGCTACCATTAATATAATTAACAATAACATAAAGCTGATATATAAAGACTTATCCTCTTATTTTTATATGATGATTATCAAACGCCATTAAAAGAGATTAAATATTTTTTGGGATGTATACTCTATAATTCGCATTAATCACTGAGATAGCTGATAAATAGGTTCTAGTTTTTTTTAAAGATACAGGCTTCAACAGTTGTTTTATATATTTTTAAAGATATTAGTTTCGTAGTATCGAAATTCGTTGAACGCCTACGGTGGATTTACGACGTAGAGCTTCTACGAATTACTTTCAATCGAAATATATTTAATTGAATTTAGTTATAATAAAATGTTGCGGTTGTTATAATATGTAAACAAATTTATAATTATAAATTAATATACTACGCAGTACTGGAACTCGTAGAGCACATTATTATTAAACAGCGATTCTACACAGTAAATCTTCTAGGAATTATTTGAAATTGAATCTGTTTAGTAGGATTGTTATTCACACTATATGAATACAGTAAGTAAAAGTATAATTAATCAAATTATATATATTATAAAACGAAGCGATTCAATTGATAGCGAGCACAAAGCTACGTGGTAGATAACATAACATAATATTGCTGGCTTTAAAACACTCGTTTCATGGTTTGATGGTTTTTATAATACAGTTTTATTATTTCCATATTATTATGTTTTATATACACATTTAACAAAGGTAGTTATATTAAAACTTTTTAGTGATGCTTTAAACACTTCTCGAGCAAATTTTTCTTTCTTTTAATAATTGATTTCCTTTTTTAACAAACAATATATCACAATACCTTATGGAAAATAATGGATAGACTAATTTACACATATTATTCCTATGTGACCGTGTTATAATCACTTACCTTACGAAAAAACAGCTGATCAGCTCATACAATATAATATGTTCACCAGAGGATTATCGTTTTGTGATTGATATAATATAACAGTGACAAAACAACAAGAAAAAAATATTATATTTTGTAATGTAGTAAAAAACAATATGCATAGTACACCATTTTTTACCGACACCCAAAAAAGGAGGAGGTTTCTCAATTCGACCGTATATATGTTTTTTTTTCGAAATTTGAAATATTTTAAGAAATTTACAATATGCCAATAGGCTAAAGACTTATTTTATTAGACTTCGAAATTTAAACACTGCGGTCAGTTTTATTATTGTGTATAGGTATCCCAGCGTACCTTAATGATAGTAGTCCGCAGGAATAAATAAAACCAGTTATAAATAAGCCATTTTTATTCGAATCTTTTTATTGTAAAGAAGAGAGAGAGAATGAAGTTAGAGAGATCAATATTCTATTTGGACCTGTGCACCATTTCACACACTCAAAAAGTTTAATATCGTCCAGTCGGCAAGTGTGTAAATTTTTTATTTCACAGTTTACAAAATATACGCATCAAGCTCTCTTTCTAATGAAAATGTTGAATTAAATTCTTCTCGAAGAAGTAGGCAATATAAAGGCTTTTTACGTAATTCTAAGCATTACAAGGACCGTTTATAAAAACAATTGGAATGTTTAATATAACTTAGTTTGCGCGATTCAATTAGCTCCCTCTGTTGACGCTCGGTCTTAGAGCAAATAACTTTAGTTTTAAGCGACCTTGCTAATTGTGATTTGAAATTTAAATTAGGGGGATGGTAATAAGTCGTGTACACGGGATAATTTGATAAGGTCATAACGCGTTCGTGCCGATGACACTTTACCAGGAAACGATCAGACTTGAAGGTTGTGCCGCTCACAAGTGGAGCGTTCGATGGAACTTAACATTAGATTAATTGTTTGACAATATTTTATTGACTATTTTCTATTTATCGTTTATCCAATATATCACTGGTAGCATTTTTTTTGTTGACATTCGTTTCGAGAATAACTTGATAAGTTTTATTTGGAAAAAAAAATCATTTTCATATATATATATTTTAAAAAGTAAGAAATTTATACCTTTTTCATAAAAGATGGACCCGTGCAAATTTCTTACGCCGGTTTTTCGAGGCGGGTTAGGTTTTTTCGGATTCGAGAATAAGTCGAAAACTTGTTAAGTTTTTTTTATTTTTTATTACGATGTCAAAAAAAAAATATGAATACGTATCCAATTTATAGCTATACAAGATTTAATCCTTTTACATAATTATTAGGTACCCGAAGATAGCAAAGTACGGACAGACAGACAGATACCAAAAATCTTTTGCTTTTTTATGTCATGTTCAACGATAACCCACACAATTAGGTATAATGAAAAAAAATTAACCCTCTTAGATACTAAATTATAATTATTTTATAATGCCAAAAATAATTAAACCCAATATTGAATACATGTTTATATTACCAAGGGAGTAATAGAACCTTTACGGTTTTGCTATTCAGTACCCTTGCAATAAATAGCGAAACTATAAGGGTTTCATGTACTTACTACGGAATTCTAAAAGGACTCGAGCCACAGTGCTGTTAGTTAAGACAATGATATTATACTTAACATGTAGCGGAATTGGTTCCATCCATTTCATACTCCGTTGGAACAAGTGAAGACATGAATGGATGAAGGTGATATATCCCAAATTCTTATTTGAAGAAAATTGAGTTCAAACTGTCACTTAAACATTTTAGAATGCGTCATAAAGTATTAAGTACTAAGGGCCGATTTTTCAATCGTCAGATAACTTTTATCTAAGGAATAAATATGTGACTGTGGCAGATTTTGTATGGAACAAATGTCAGTCACATGTTTATTCAACAGATAGAAGTTATCTGGCGATTGAAAAATCGGCCCTTAATATATATTAAAAAAATTATCTAAATATCCGTCTTTAGAATCAATGTATGTACTTAATACGTTATTCCGCATCCTAAAATGTTGCGAATTGTTGCATAATTTCATGAAATATGATAACTCATTCAGCATTCGATCGGGACGGTTTTATATCATACACACTTTATAGTTATTGTATTATTGATCAATGTGCTGCACCATTGGTTATAAAAATATAATAAAATAAACATCATTAAATGGGAGTACTTACCTTACCTCATACAACAAACTTGATTTTTTGCTCGTTTGTACGGAAACCTTAATGCGCAGGCCCGACTCGCACTTTGCTGGTTTTTATCTTTAAATTCTACACTAATATAAAAGTGAAGATATGTATAAACTAATATGACCGGTATGAAACCAACCAATATAGTGTGAAGAAGAAGGATGCGTAGAGTATTTTTTGTTTTGGCACCTCATATTTACTTACCATGACGCGACAAATCACGATATCTCCATAAAAGTCACAAAACAGATAAGTTTCAATCCTGGGAGCCTACTCAAGATGCCATCGCCAAATATCGCTTACAAAGTTCGATAGCAAAATATATGGGATTTGACATAAGCTACTCTAAATGATCGCGATTCGGTATGTCATTTAGCGTACCTTATGTCAAATCCCATACATTTTGTTATCGAACTTTGTAAGCGATAATTAGCGATGGCATCTTGAGTAGGCCCCCAGGTCAGGTCTTAGGACAACGACCAGTGCGTTCGTGTGTCTAGACTTGGGACCCGCGAGCCCCAGCATAAAAAGATTCACTCCTCTCATTTCATATATGAGAAGGGGAAAAAATGATATTATTATAATAAACAAATACAGAGCCAAACAGAATAAAGACAAAACAAACTTGACACAATGAGGCCAAGGATTGGTTAGGTAGTGTAATGACAAACACAGCAAAACGGAAGAAGACAAAACAAACTTAACACAATAAAGGGAAGGAAAAGGATTGGTTAGGTTATGTAATGCCTATAACTGTCGATAAAAACTAAATTAAAAATAAAAATAAAAACCCTGACTTAGAGTGTAAAATTCCTATCACATCTAACAAACGAGGTGATGACCTTGAGGACCGAAACCGATTTCCACCAAACATAGCTAAGAACACTCTCGACTAATATACCTTTCAAGCAAAAAAAAAACACATTAAAATCGGATCATCCGTTTGGGAGATGTTTGGGAGATGCGAGACAGACACAAACACATTTACACAGACACGTCAAACTTATCCTGTCATTTTTGCGTCGGCGGCATAAAAGAGACCACTCAGGCATAACACTGCAGCGTGAACCACAGAGCCTGGTATAAGTATTATATTTTTTAGGGGTTAAAAACTAAAATATTATGTTCATGTACAAGTAGGTAGTACCGGTCATGGTAATTTTAAAGCGAAACTATACGGATTCAAATTGGTGGAATCACCTCTATGCGAGTGTTCGACCGAAGGCAACATTTTCGAACAAACGGCGCATCACATTCTATGGAAGTGTGATCTCTGGCGAGATGAAAGAACTACAATGCTTAACAGCCTAATTTGTAAATCTGGAGTCGCATATTACGGTGACCTCGTGGACAGCGCTAGGAATTTCCGTGCTTTCAAGCGTTTCTGCTATAATTATTATTGGAAACAATTATCAACATCATAATAAATCCCCAATAATGACATAAACTCATATATAGATTACAATGACATAATAATATATATTCCCGTGGTGCTTTCCCTTAATTTTTTGGCCTTTTGTGTCATTACAATTTTGTACTGTCTCCCACTTTTCTTGGGGAGGGAAGTTTCCCTAGGTACTGGAACTGGAATACTTCCTACTCCTCCTTTTTTTCTTCTGATTAATTTCGTTGTGGGTCCCAAGACAGATTTAGCTTGTCGCTCGGGCACCCCTGAGATCTTATCAAAGGGTTTGTGGTGGTTGGTTACGGGCCAATGCCCGTTAAAAAAAAATCTGCTATATTTGAATACGGCACCTTATTTTGTAAACTTCAATTGAAGTAATTAGGAACCTTAGGAGAAAATAATTTTCTCGCGAACTTTCATTAATGACTTTTTAAATTCTCCTCGCCGAAAGTTGCAAACATTTTACGAAATCTCATTGTGAAAATGTTATTTTAAAACATCTCTACTAAAACCTAAGGCTCAGATTACATTGGCACGAGTCAAATCGTCGCGTTTTTTCGTGATTTTCTCTATATATTTTATTCTTATTTTCTAACTATTAAAGGCGTATACAATGATATTATATTGTTATATAGGATCGTCTTTAGTATCTTTGTTAATGCAAATTGAATCTAAAATATTTCCAGAATTAACTTTGTTTTACTTAAAAACATGATTGCATAAAATTGCTAGAATATAATTATAATATAATTAGTGATAAAGTATAGATAAATCATAGACTATGTTGTTTGTCATGGCCGCTGAATATCGTTTAAAAAAGAACCTATTATAGTTTCTCGAGTGTTTCGACTATCGCGTGGATTAACTTACAAGTCCATACTATTCCATAATGCTATGCCATTATTAATTAGGCTTAAAACAATGTAATGTCAAATATGACATTTGACTCTGAATCGTAAGATAGTTTATATAAGAGTCCTCTCAGAGAGGCTATGAAGGTAGGACCTATTTACCTATGAGATATTGTATATAATATCAACATGTAATAAACCTAATAATATTAATATACGTGTGTATTATTAAAAATATGAAGGGAGCCATACAAATTTTCGTTGACCTAGTGCAGGCACTTAAGGTACAAATTATGATTATGCATAATGCATATAGTATGGGGAAATCGTTGCGATGCGTCAACGCCAGATATGATTTTTCCTATTGAATGTATCTACTAGGAATAATAACGCGTCGCGACGCTCTCGCTCTAAACAAGTCTGAGTTGAGCCTTACAATATTTGGTAATTCGTTACTGTAGCAAGATATACATTTACGCCTCCATGGTTCAGTGGTTTAGAGGCTCTCGACTCGAATGTTGTGGGTTCAGATATCATTTTGGAACAACAAAAAATGTTGTTTTCGATTAGGCCAATTCTGGTTGATCACTTGATTGTCAAACAAGAAAAGTTATCCGTGCGTCGGATGGGCACAGAAGTCAGTCCTATGCCTGTTCTCTCGCCAGTCGTGTCAAGTCCGTCCGTCCATCTCACTGGGTTATGAGTGTTCTTGTTTGCGCATACTTTTGGGCAATATAAAATAACTCCTGGGTAAGATCTAGTTTCAACGAAATATAGCAGGAGTCCTGGGTCATCCATGGAAACCGTCCACTGACATTGAAATGGTTTTTATTATAATTTGTATTAATAGGATATAATATATCTACTTTTTGATCATTTAAAAACATTTTATGTTGCGTCGTTTAGTCGGGTCGCGTCACGTCGGGTGTTTGTCCTGTTCGCGGCAGGTGGTCCTGTATCGATCCGCTGCGCAACAAGTGACGCCCGTCACATCTCGCTGACTGACAGTAGATGATACGATGAATAGGCCGTGTTTCACGAAGCAATGTTAAAGTTAATCCTTCGTTAAATATCATGTTATCCCTCTCGTATTTCCTGTCAATGAATGAGAAGGCATGGTATTAACATGGCGTTAACTTTAACATCGCTTGGTGAAACACGGCCTTAATGTATCACACTAATATATTTTATTAAACCTTTATTGCCAGCTGCATAGATCCAAATTATTTCTACATAATGTATCCATGGCTCAGTCAGTACTCAAGTTCAAATACCGCCAAAAAATGGAATCCTGTGTTTCTCAGTTAAGGATGTTTATTAAAAAGTTGAGATGAATCTAGAAACTTAAACTTTTTTGCGAGTAAATAAACTCCGGAACATCGTAGGCCAATAAACTGATAAATCAATGTGAAAACCATAAAATACCACATTAAAGTTTATTGCGCTGATTGGAAAATTCAATTCCAATATGAAATTTATCTCTCAGAAACAATAAACAGGAAAATGAGATTTTTATAAGTTCCTCGCGAACATTTCTAGCCACATCTCGACTTCACGTACAGTACTGTTTCCTTTGTTTGCGATGTCTACTTTTTATTGAAAATTATTATTCTTCTGTAATTTTCATATTCAACTGTAAATTGTTTTTTTTGTTCAGCTATGTTGGGTTGTCTTTGTGTTAAAATATAAATGTTGCCTAGTATTGCAGATTTTTTTTTATTAATCAGACTGAGACATTCTTATCAATCAGGTCCCATTTTCATCTTTTGGGTATGCGATACGAAAAACCGTATTTTTTACTCTCTAATCACAACCAGAAATATAAAAATAAGAGTGTACGTTTTACGGTACTACAAGATTCTAGTAAAACTATTCTAGCTCCATCTATATGTAAGACAATAGGTTCTGTGTTTTAGTTATAAAAACGTAACTGGCTGTAAGAGATAGAGAGAGAAAGGGTACGTACCTCTCTCTCTCCCCCCCGTACAATAAAATACGAAACGTATCTCTCAGTCTTTCTATCTGTACAAACTTATATCTCCTTCTTAACTTCTGTTCGTCTCGCCCGATGACACTACTCACACAACTAGTTAGTGTTAAGACTATGCTTGTTTAGGATGCTCTCCTCGTTAACAAAACAGGGTCGTGGTCAACTGCCAATTTGTTTATAATTAGGCTTCTGTTAACTTAATTCTCAAGAGTGCCAATGTTTTGTGCAATGTTATTGCCAAATCATTTATTTGTTCAAAAACTTTTTTTTTTTCGTTATTAGAATTAGTCGCAATTAGCTGCAAGAATTACAAAAAAGCTAATAATAACAATTATTTACAATAATTATAGAATGAGAAAATGTAGTATAAACATACCCCAAAGATTATGAAACTGAATCAATTTATTCTTAATAATGAAAGTGTTTGGCTTCTTAATATTGTTGCGTATCATTAACTTCTTCGACTCAGCTAGTTATCACTGAGGTAATTAATTTTGGGGTGTTCAAGTCCAAACAAATTTCAACTTTTAGCCGTTTAGAACAAATAAAGCTTCGAGTCTAAGCTCTGGAATTGTAAGGCCTGCAAAGTTGTTCTTTGACACAACTTTGTTTATAACTTCGACAATCGTAATTCTGTAATTAAATATATTGTTTTGTTTTAACGAAACAATTGTTTTTGTTAATAGAGAATAGAGTGGTTACGTAATAGAGATCCCATTTAGTTAATAAGACACGAGCATAGATATAAAATTTTAGATGAATCATAAAGTTTTATCGTTCTAAGTAGGTACACTCATTTGGTACGAAAAATAAATATAATAACAGCCCGCGTTAGGTTTTATAGGGTATTTCTAATGTACACGCACCGCATGTTGAGCTAAGAAGCAAGGACAAGGGTAATATAATATGGAGATTTTCGCATAATGACATTTTGTAGCCGAAACCTATTATTGCTTGTTGTATATTACCTTATCATTTTTACACAACTAGGTAAATGATATAGCTTGTCACAAATCTAATTATACCACTTTCTTTCAAATTGGATGAGTAGTTTAGGCTCTTCTGTGAAACAAACAAATATAATATGTATGTGCGCTTGTCTAGGAAAACAGATTTAGAGGTTTAAAAATAAAATATTAAATGGCTGTTTTAGTTTTTGTTTCTTTGAATTCCTGGAATTACTCGGTTAAAAATAGTGAGTATTTTTTATTATATATTGCCTATCTTAAGACTTAAAATACAATATAAATTCTTAATAAGGTGTGTCATGTCATGTTCTCATTTTTGTTATTTGAAGTATGTTACCGCCAATGCTAAAGAAAGTTCAGTCAAGACGTTGAACGTTACATTATGTAACTGGACGAGTTGTCCTTTAGCCGTTCAATGAAATGTCGTCACTTAATAAAAGCGCTAGTCACTCAGTTAAATAGCAGATTCTACCAGGTGACTGAGACTAGAGGCACCAACTCACAAAAGCATTACCACCCTTTTGACTTAGCGCTATTTGGTATTCGTATAAAAAAAAACTCACGAGTGTTCATTAGACCACACGATTGAAGTAAGTTTTTTTCGAAGGGGTACTTTAGCTAGCCGGGTGAGTAAAATTTCTCTAGCTTCACCTATGTGTATGACAATAGGCCTGCAGATTGTAGATATACTTCACATAACTGGCCGTGAGCGAACGAAAATGTGTGCGCCTCTCTCGCTAGTCACGACAGTAATATCATAGACCAATGTCCATATACTACAAAGTACAATACAAAAAGTACCTACCTCTTTTTATTCTTTCTTCTCTTCTTATCATTACAAACATAATATATCTCCCTCTCAACTTTCGTTCTATTCGCCGTACATACTTTTTGTCATGTCATGTTTACTAGTTTTACTTTAGAGGTTTTCCTAGGTTAATAAACTTAGATATCAAACATACAGCTCGAATTGTGTGAAATAGTACGTAATCTAGAATCGTCTAGAGTCGATAAGTCAAGTCTAGACTCGAGCTACTTAATTTGCATACAGAAAGTTATTAGTATATTCAAAATAATAAATTTTATGTAACCTCCGAAATATCAAGCAGTGAGTGGACAGAAATGAATTATCGCTAAAAACCGAAAGATGGCCCCGTGCGAGTTTCTTACGCCGGTTCTTCTCGGCGGGTTAGGGTTGAACCTGGGGTAGAGTTTATTATGTTCTGAAAAAAGGTAGGTAAGTTTCATTTGAAAATACTTTTTTATTTTATTTTTATTTATTTATTTTATACACCTACGATCACATCAGCATTCAAGCAAAAAAAAACTCGATCAAAATTGGTTCATCAGTTTGGAAGTTACGATGCCACAGACGTCCAGACAAGCAAATGTCTAACTTATAATAACCCTTAGCTTTTGTCAAGAGTTAAAAAGTAGAGCGATAAGTCTGTCTCTTTCTTTACACATCACAAACTGAATTTTAAGTCGTGTGACTTGTCAACTGAATTACAAATCATAAAATCAAATAAGGATACTTTTTAGGGTTTCATACCCAAAGAGTAAAAACGGAACCCTATTACTAAGACCCTTGTTAACCCCCAAAAACCGAGATAACTAAACTACTAGATGTAGTATGTGGTACCAGAATAACAGTAAAAAAATAACCAAAGTATATAAACCGTTTCAATATTTCTTATTATTATATTATACAACTATCCAAGTTCTAGATCTAGACTAGTAGGAAATCTTTATTATATATTATCTATATTATATTTATATTATATAGGTAAATATATATTATTATGTTTAATAATGTATATGTAATGGTGCGTATCTGATAGATATATTAAGTTGCCGGAAGCAGGTCAAGTTGTAGAGCGATCTATCTTTATAGATAAATAAAATAAAATTATTATTCTCAAAGAAAACTAAAACAAATAAAACAGTAATTAAAATAATATGACTAGCTACGAACTATAAACATATAAAACATATTACATATAAAACAAACAAAAATAGATAAACGATGATGCAAATAAACAATTTTTATAGATAGATAATATTATGTTATTGAACCGCGCGCCACAAGAGTTCAAAACCCGAGTAGATTTAATGCCCAATTAAAGTGTGGTAGTTTGTCAGCGAAATAGATACACAGTGTCAGCGATACACATTGCTAAAGTTGTTGATAATTAATCTTAAGTGAGGGTAGCCGTAGGGCCTAATGGGCGAGGGGTCAGGATAAATTGGTCTTGTTTTGTCGCATCAGTAATTACGGTATGGAACTTTTCGAATAGAATATCATCGGTGTATTCTTTTAACACGTTGTTTGTTATCTGTAGTTGTCGGTAAAAATACTTAAAACCCGGTCAAGTGCGTAAAAGTGCAGGGTTTTATACAGAACGCAAAACGTTTTTTGTATGGATCCTTTAATATATTATTTTGTTTTTAGTGTCTGTTGTTATAGGGGACAGAAGTAAAACATTGTCGAAAAAAATAGGAATAATAAAAATTTTCACATGACTTAAATTATGATTATGACAGTAATTTGGAGCTAACTGTATTCCTAACTAATCTGAACTGAAACTTGACGAATAATTTTGTATTAAATCATAGCTTTGTAATGAGCAACAACAAGTGGGGTAAACTCTGCGAAACTACCACATGAACACTTTAGTCTGTTTCGACTACAACTAGAGTTAACTTGAAATGAAATTATGATAAAGTCCACTCTAGAACTTTAAGAGTAGTCCTAGCCTAGAAACACACGTACCGATATTAGCATCCAGAATAAAGATACAAAAGTAATGCGTTAAGTGTTTTTTTCCTTGCACGTCATATGAAATTATAGTTATATTTTAACAAAATCAAAACTTATAATTATTTTTAAACCATTAATTCAGTTTTTTTTTCTAAATTTTGTAAATAAACGATAAGTCTATTTTTATATCTCTTTTTTACCCTTTTAGAATGTTTTTTAACGAATCAAGTTAACTAACATTTTAGAAATTTATAGACATGTGCCAAGTTGAAAATCGTGTCTTGTGGACTCACCAGGTATGAAACTGTTACCTTCCAGGATTGCCAAGGGTTAATTTGTCTTTTTCCCCGGACTACATGATAAAAACGATATGTCATATTTTACAAATATAAATATACTGCACCGGTTGCGTTCCATTTCAACAGTTATTTTTCCTATTTAAGTTCTTTTCCTATCTTGATGTAAGTGACACAAATGACGAGGCAATTTGCCAGCGCTCGAGTCTGCCAATTACTCCGCACCCTGTGCGTGCCAGGAAGCGTCCTGTCAATTTACGCTTTTCACGAAAAAAGAAGTGTAGTAACTCAATATTTTTATTTTGGATTTGAAAATCAAAGGCCATTCCAGAAATATATATTAGTCTAACGCCTATATATTATTTCAAGGTTTCCCAAGCAAGGCAAGCCAAGCCCTAATTCTCACAAACTAGGGCTAAACCTAGATAATGTGAAACATCTATTGGTACTTAAATTGACTCGAATGCCGTGACGGAAATGGCATGACATTATCGTGGCCATCGCTATCGACTCCGTTGTGTGTGCGTATATTATATTAAGAACCTGTTACTTTCTAATTACCAATTTTACATCTTTGATGACCTCCGTAGCGCGTTGCCGCTCTTGCCTTAGATCACGGGTTTGACTCCTGACGAGGTAACAAAAAGTTTTCAATGCTCCCGGGACATGGATATGTTTTAAATTAAGTTTGTGTATATTGTAATAAAAATATTAATTAATGAAAGTAATTAATATTATAATTATTTCCGTTGTCACGTTCTTCAGATACTTAGCACGGGGCTAGATTGACGTGGTGAAAGCGTCCATAGATGTTATACATATTATTTTTCGAAGGTCCCGCTGAGCCTTGTTGTTTTACTAACCCACGTCAGTAATTATACAAATACCTAACTGTGTTAGCGATACGGTAACACGGTAATAAATGAACCGAAACCAATATATTATATTGTACACGCGCTGTTTGCCGGCCAGCAGGAGATTGCTATTGAACTCGACCAGCCGCGACAACATTGACTCAGTAGTACAGTACTAAATTAACGCTGTCATAATATGGCCTGCAACATAGAGCGTTTCGATAGTACTCGAAATTAACATTGCGTCCACATTCTGAGTCAATACTTGTACCACAAAGTAGATATATAACCGTGACATAACCTAGAGTATTATCACTCATACTTACTAGAAAATGGTATCACCATAATACTAGCAATTCGACTGGCTATTTTTGTTTTCTTCGATTTCCAATAGATAAAGGATGAAGTCCAGGCACATTCCGGAAACCACCATCTAGCGCCACTTTTGGAAAGTACTAATTACTTGTAACTTCTAAGATATTTTGTACGTACCTACTCGTAACTTGTAAGATATTTTGTACGTACTGGTAATTTACTTGTAAGATATTTTGTACGTACTGGTAACTTGTAAGATATTTTGTATGTACTCGTAACTTACTTGTAACTAAGTACTTGTAAGTTATTTGTACCTAACTGATATAAACTTGTTTTTTAATTTTGTTTATTTATTTAAATTAATAATTAAATAAAAAATGGTCAAACTGCGAAACAGTTTGTTGGCAATAATTGCGCTGCTGCTCTATTATATTAAGTAACAGAACAATTTCAAACTTAAACATAAAATAACAAAAAATTAATTTATTTTATAAAAAAAAAAATCTTAAAACAACACTTGTGACATATTATAATACATAATAACTTTTTTAATATGTGCTATACCTAATTATTATAACATAATATTAAATACTAATAAAATGTATAAATATATTTTTTGTGAATAATCGTTTTTATAACCCAGTTTGCTACTAATATAAATACTTAATAACAAAATATAATTTAAGTAACCTCCTAATTTTCAAGCAGTGAGAGAACTGCTGATGATGCATTTATATAAAAAAACGGTTCATCCGCTATCCTGTCAGTCTGTGGCACACGCTTAAACACACACGGACACGTGTAACTTATAAGTTATAACTCTTCTCAGTATTTGTTGGGGGTTAATAATACAAAATTATTTATGTCATCCCTTATACCTACAAAATACTTATAAGATACGAATATCGAAGCCAAAATTTTGAACATTTCCACAGAGACTCCGCTAAGTCCATCGACTCATCCGTATCGTAATCCCTGCGATTCCGTGACAAACGTTTACTTTGATCCCAATATTTTGTGGGATGGCCCTCGGCATGTATGAGATAAAAGTTCAAACACTTGACTGACTTGTGCACGTACTTTTCCGGTGACTTAAATGTTAGTATAAGTTTGCTAGTTTTATCCAACTTAAAAATATTAAGGTCCTTTGTGATTGGAACAATTTTGAGGATTATTGTTTTACTAACCTCCTAAAGAGGGGTTGAGAGATTGACATGTGTATGTGTGTGGCATAGAAGCGACCCAAAAGATAAAACTATTTTAAATTTGTTTTTCTGTTTATAAGGTGAATGAATGAAAAATAAAAGTTGTGGGCGTTTAAAGTGGGGAAGAATAATCGAATATCTACAACTTATTCGAGTGAAATGAAAACTCAAATGAAAACGCACATTACATTATAATATTATTTTCAATTGGTAGAGATGTTGAAAAGCTGTGTTTTTAAATGGAGTTAATACGAGTTATTTGAAAGCTGGTGCTTTATGTGTGTCCCATTTTTATGTTTATTAATTATCAATTATAACTAATATTATTATTAAATCATGGTTGATGAGTCGTCTAAATAAATACAGTGACTTAACTCAATACACTACCTTTTTACACAATAATTAAAATAATCAATTATACTTTTTGAAAAAAAAGCAGTCTTTTTAATGTTTTTTTACTCTCTTACTCTGAGGTTCTGATCCGATTTGGTCCTATAAAAAATTTACATAGTTTGGCCCTGTAGTTTTTATTTTATGAACATTTTTCACTAATTTCCAAAATGATATACATATTTGATGGTACATTTTTATATGATTCATTACGGCTAATATAGGGGTTTTATACTTACTTTACTAGGAAATTATAAATATAGTGTCTGTCAGTCTTTCTGTAGCATCGTAGCTACCAAACGTATTGATCCTTTAAACACACTTTCGTTTAAAAAAGGGACTTCAACAATTAAAAAACATAAAATAATACTTTTATAATGTAGTTTAAAACAATGTTCTTTTTGGAGTCGGTGTCAGCAATGATGAGTTTCAAGTCAGCAACTTTAATATGTTGTTCTTTTTGTTGTTGAAGTCGTTTTTTTAAACGTAGTTTCATTTTTTTCCTTCTAAAAATTATAAAAATATCTATAGGTGCACCACGTCTAACCAGCATCCCGAGAACTTGAATAACGTTTACATAAACACACATAAACAAATATTTCTTTTTAGGATGCCCGCTCACACAAACCTGGGACAGATCAGGCATATGGAGAAAAAATATTTCTCCATATTATTTCTTACCATTTTTTTGTATAACTTGTGCATTGCAATATTGCAATCATATATTCTACTAGCTGTGTGTGTGTGTTTTTGAGTGACTTAAACCGTTTATGCAGCGCATGCAACGAAAGTCCCCAAATGTGAATAATTTTCCCCGTTTTTGCAACATTTCTCACTGACGCTACGCTTCTATTGGTGGTAGCGTTATGTTATATAGCCTACAACCTTCGTCTATAAATGGACTATCCAACAAAAAACAAATATTTCATCAAAAAATCGGAGCAGTTGTTCCTGAGATTAGCGCGTTTTAACAAACAAACAAACAAACTCTTCCGCTTTATAATATTATTATTGATTACTAGCTATGCCCGCGACTTCGTACGCGTGGAAAAGTGATTTAGGGCAGCAGTTCAAATACATTTTTAGTTTATAAACACTGTCGTTTGGATATTTAAAATCACTAATTTATAGTAGTTAATGCTTCTTTATACACGGTATTAGACGTGCATAGGCAAAAGAAGTAGGCCGATGGAGTAATAATAATAGTTTACTGTCAAATAATGGCCGTTTTTGTGGTGAATGTTTCGAGGTATTTTTTCTATGAAAATGCTAACAATTCCTACTACCAGCTCGAAAAATGACCGAGTATTATTAACCGACTTCAAAAAAAGGAGGAGGTTCTCAATTCTTCTGTATGTATAATATTTTTTTTTCTTTTATGCGAACGGGACTACTTGATAGTACGCTCATATACGCGACGAAGATCTCTGTACTGAGATTTGTATGGAGTTTACGCCGCAGCGACTGCAGACGCTGCGCTGCTGGCGCCGAGCGCCAAATTTTAATTTTAAGTCTGCTCTCGGTGCGCTATTCCAACTCGGACTTGCCCGGTTTTTTATTTATTAATTACCTACGCTAACAAACATGTAGCCTACTTTGGGACTTTACGGTTAAAGTACTAACTTCCTTTAGACGACAAAATAACAAAAGTCCAAAAGAAATAAAAAACCCAAGCCGTACCTAGCATGAAATCTAATAAATAAAAATATCATGAAAAACATAAATCTTACTTATATTGACATAACTTTTCTAATTTAAATGTACCTATGACATCTCATTTATATCTTGAAAACAAACTATCCTACGCCTATACTTTATTAATCGTATTTGCAAAACCTAAGTATACCTAATAATAAATTACTTCGCACAAAGTAATAAATTATTTTCACTTGTACTGGAAAATAAGTATTACTTTGTGCGAAGTAAATTTAATTGTTCCTGTTAGTTTACCTTTTGAAGTCGTTTTTTTTTTGTTTAAAACTATTTAATTTTCAGATTTTTAGTGATGGGTATAGACTGAGTGATATTGAACGAATGATCAGACGACGATTATTAGAGACGGAAAATGAAAAACAAAAACGATTAGATAAAAAAAAATAGTAGAAAGAGGAAAAGTGTATCGCCGCGCGAAATTTTTCAATACATATATATATATAGTTTACTGAAACGCGAAATTTTTTGATATTATAGATCCAGGATATGGTGCAAAACCTTACTGTTTGGTAACATATGCTTAGACTTCTTCAGAAAAAATCAAAATCAATATATTATTCCACATAAATTTTGAGGATTTCCTTCGATTCCTCACGGATCCCATCATCAGGTCACCATTTTGGTGACAATGGGACCAAATTTAAATTATACCCTACACAACATAAAAAAAATTAAAATCATTTCAGAAACGATGAAGATATCCGCGAAGAAACATAAAAAACAAACATATATTTACGAATTGAGAAACCTCCTCCTTTTTTTTAAGTCGGTTAAAAATATTATGTTGGTTATTTCATGTTACAATCTACCTTTGTGCCAAGTTTCATTTAAATACGTTGAGTAGTTTGGCTAAAATACCGTCAAATAGGTAGCTACAATTTTTTGAAGACCCCACGGGAACCCTTTCTTTTTTCGGGATAATAATTTTCTAGTAATGCTTTTCTGATCATAAGCTACCAGCCTGCCAAATTTCATTTAAATACGTTGAGTAGTTTGGCTGAAATACCGTCGAATAGGTAGCTACAATTTTTTGAACATCCCACGGGAACCCTTTTGTTTTTCGGGATAACAATTTCCAATAATGCTCTTCAGGTCATAAGCTACCTGCCTGCCGAATTTCATTCAAATACGTTGAGTAGTTTGGCTGAAATACCGTCAAATAGGTAGCTACAATTTTTTGACGACCCTACGGGAACCCTTTTGTTTTTCGGGATAATAATTTTCTAGTAATGCTTTTCAGATCATAAGCTACCAGCCTGCCAAATTTCATTTAAATACGTTGAGTAGTTTGGCTGAAATACCGTCAAATAGGTAGCTACAATTTTTTGAAGATCCCACGGGAACCCTTTCGTTTTTCGGGATAACAATTTCCAATAATGCTCTTCAGGTCATAAGCTACCTGCCTGCCAAATTTCATTTAAATACGTTGAGTAGTTTGGCTGAAATACCGTCAAATATCTAGCTACAATTTTTTGAAGATCCCACGGGAACCCTTTCGTTTTTCGGGATAACAATTTCCAATAACGCTCTTCCAATTATAAGCTACCTGCCTGCCAAATTGCATTTAAATACGTTGAGTAGTATGGCTGAAATACCGTCAAATAGGTAGCTACAATTTTTTGAAGATCCCACGGGAACCCTTTCGTTTTTCGGGATAATAATAATTTCCAATAATGCTCTTCAGGTCATAAGCTACCTGCCTGCCAAATTTCATTTAAATACGTTGAGTAGTTTGGCTGAAATACCGTCAAATAGGTAGCTACAATTTTTTGAAGACCCTACGGGAACCCTTTCGTTTTTCGGGATAATAATTTCCAATAATGCTCTTCAGGTTGTAAGCTACCTGCCTGCCAAATTTTATTTAAATACGTTGAGTAGTTTGGCTGAAATACCGTCAAATAGGTAGCTACAATTTTTTGAAGATCCCACGGGAACCCTTTCGTTTTTCGGGATAATAATTTCCAATAATGCTCTTTAGGTCGTAAGCTGCCTGCCTGCCAAATTTCATTTCATTCCATACAGTGGTTTTAGCGTGATGCGACGACAAACATTCCCATATGGACAGACAGACAGACAGACAGACAGACAGACAGATAGACAGACAGACAGACAGACAGACATTTTTTTCAAAAATGTTATTTTTAGGTTCTGTGGCTTTTATAGACCCCCTTTTTTAATTTTCAGTTAAATATTCTTAATGTACAGACATGACCCCTCTACAGATTTATTATATGTATAGATTTACCCACGAAAAGTCAATCACTAATTAACTATTATCGCTCATAGTCGGGCACCCTTGTTATTGAAGACGTTGCATGTTATACGAGCTCGTACAAAAGCGTGGGTTACATAATATCTTCTTAGAATTTGACTACACAGGTTTGTACAGACAAAAGTAACCCACGCGTTTGCTTTTAATATAATTAGTAAGTTCAATTTGATTTAGGAACCTTTATATTCCTAATATATACTGGTAACATTTTGAAACGATTCTCAAAAGGCAATGGTCAATGAAGATAAAATAACTTGTGCTGTGCAGCGCCACGATCTCCTGGCAGTGCTTGGACGACCTTAAGGACCTCTCGCCCTTGAGTGTGGTTTGCTGCATGCTCGAGTGCGATGAGGCCTGGCAACATGTCGCCTTCTGTTTTTCACGGAAGGAGGTCTCGAAACGGGACAGATAGATCGATCCATCCTCTGTTCCGTTCCGATGGAGCAGAACGAAGGTGAAGGTCGCTTTGCGGCCCTCCCATGTCATCAGTCTTCTAGTATGGGGCTCTGGGAGAGGATGTAGACCAGCCGGTGCCGGGGAGTGTCCTGTGTTAGACAGATCCAATACATTTGACGACCTCCGTAGCGCAGTTGGTTGAGCGCGTTGGTGCTCGAACGAAAGGTCGCGGGTTCGAATCCCTCCGAGGGAACAAAAAGTTTTCAATGTTCCTGGGTCATGGATGTGTATTAAATTTGTGTATAATATAATAAAAATCTTAAATATGTGTATAAAAGTATTAAATATATTTCCGTTGTCTGGTACCTGTAACACAAGTTTTTCGGATACTTACTACGGGGATTAAAAAAATATTTTTGTTTAAATAAAACCACCATAATATCGTACTGGATTATATTTATTTGAAGTATCATACACGTAATACAGCTTACAAACGCTCCTGACGTTGAGGGACTATAGGTTACTGACTCCGAATACATGTATTGTTTACATTCATGGCGATCTCAGGAAGACAGAACATACATAATAACTTAGGCCCGTATAAATAAAACAATCTAAACCTCTACTTGAGAAACTATTTGACAGAATGATTTTTTTTTCACTTATAAAAATAAAGAATATGCTTATTTTAATGTTTTCCTATAATATATATTACGAATATTACTGTTAAAAAGAATAGAATTTAAAGTATGTAACATTAATAAAGTGGTTCACTTTTAAAAGTGAAACGTAACGTTGTTTTATCTGTCAAATAGGTTCTCAAGTAGAGATTGAGATTGTTTTATTTATGCCTTGTAGAGTGCCCAGTGCCCATGGCATAACTTGAGGACTTATATTCGGGCAGATTTTTCCTCAATATTATTTCTGACCGACTGTTTGTATGATGTGTCCATTGTACTATTGCAATCAGTATGTGGGGCATATCACGTCAAACGGGCCTTAAAATAAAGTCAGATCTTGGATATTGTTCATAATTGGATCAATTGCACATCCATGGCACTTAAATATATGTACGTCCTTATTTTTAATTTTTTATGCCTAGTTACGAATTTATCATCGAAATTTAAAAAGCTGATTTTTGGAAAGCTGTTAATGAAGGTAATCAGATGGAATTAAAAACAAGTAAATAGTGTTTGTTTGAGTATTTTAATTGATTTTCTAGAAAATAAATTAAAATTAGAAAAAAATCCTTTTTTTTGTACTGTAAACCGGAAGTTAATATTAAACATCATTTTTTTTCAATTAGGCGATTTTTTTTATTTGAACCTTTAAACATGCCCTTTGGTAGGAAATACTATGTAAAAATATGAGAATGATTGCTCGAACGTATGTTTATTCAGGTCCTATGAAAGTGCAATTGTTCCAATTATGAACAATATCCAAGATCGGGCTTTATTTTTCTGGCCCACTTGACGTGAAATGCCCCATATTCTATTTCTCATCAATCATCACAAAAACTATGCTGAGCGGGCACCCTGAGGCCTGAACCTTTAATAAGTTAAACACAAAGTTATTCTACTCGTATGCTACTTCTCTGTGGGACCGTAGTATTTTTTTACCACGGTCCAATTCATCAAATATTGGAATTTTAAACTTAATATCTCAATAATAGAACCCTATTTAGGAAATCGGTTTCAAATTAACATTTGAAGATAGCTTAAAGGCGTCTCAAAGGTATTGTAAGTATCTGCATCAAAAAGGAAATTTGAGAAAGAACATTATTAGAATAAATCCCTCCCGAGATCTGAACATTTATTTTATCAAATCCATTTGTGCAATATGCAGTTTAGAAAAGAAATAAGACGTACATGATTTTAATTTCATATTCTCTTTGTTCAATACAAAGTATATAGTCTACACACATTTTCAGATTAATACTTTATAATATACATTATAATCTATAAGTCACGTACAATATAGAAATAATGTATCCTTAAAAATATGATTTCGTCTTATATTAATTTGACGTAATCAAATTATAACTACATAGTCTCTTTATAAATTATATAGATATATCTCCAATAATTATAAACATTCACTTTGAAAATCATAATAAGGATCATATACCACATACATTTTCAAAGTAAGTACATATTTCCCACTAACTCCGTTTTTTATAAAACTTAACCTTGACTACTTAAATAATTTTCTATTGTCACCCAGCCCCACATTCTAGATGTCAATATTATTATCATTAACGAATTTAGAAAATAAAACTGTAAGGGATTTTTCAAAAGGTCCCCTAAATGACAAGCGAATTCGTATCTCACTTGGCGAAGCTTATGTCGAAGTTATTTTGTTATCGAACTTCATAAGTGATAATAGCGATGGCAACTTGAATCAAGGCCCCGGGCTATTATTACGAATCCATTGACACCTTTATAATCAGATCGCAAGTTTAGGAACAAACATACATACAAATACCTTTTCTTCAGACTTCCTCGAGTATCCTGGAAATCGGAGTATATTGATACTATTTCAGAGAATTATCGTTTTATAAATTGATATTTTTGTTTTCATATAGCTACACTCTTTTTATTGTTATAACCTTTTTTCTCTTTAAATATATATTAGTGACGCAAGTGTGAAAATTACTTTAATATTATAAGGGAAGTATGACTCAGGGTACCTACTATTATGTTAGTTTTTGTAAATATTGTCTTAAAAAAAATTAAAACGATTATAATACGAATTCAACACGCTCCGATCGATGCGATATCTCTTTCTCGCGATACAAATAGTCATCCAAGGCCATTCTCGTTAACAAAGCCAGAACTTTGTTTCAAGATCCATTCATGAACAAAGAAAACATTGAAATTATTATGTAGTTTCCACTTGGGCTTGAAGGGGAGTGAGACAAAATTTGAACTAGATAACATTATTCCAGGCTTTTCGACCCAGTTCCATATAATTCGAAAGCCCTTACAAAACGTTACACATTTAAATGATGCCATTAAACATGTTGAATGGAATGACAATTTGAATTAGCATTTAGCCTCATTTCCATACCAAAAATTCGCGACTATAAATAATAGTAACGCCTCTTCCACAGCTATTGGTGACGGTAGCCGGTTTCAATGAAAGCGGGCGAGTTGCTAAGTAGTTCTAGTGCCTAAATGTGTGCTCAATACTCTTGCTTAACTCTTGTAGCCTAGTGTGATGGCCGATACGACTGGCAAGTGATATATGATGCATAGATCTTTCTTGTCTGCCTGCAAGGCCTATGCCCAAAAAAAACTCTTTATTGTTCCAAAGCGGGAATCAAAATTGCTGAACGGATTTGAATGAAATTTCGTATGGTAGTTTGCATGCTGGAACACATCAGCTTTAATAGCAGCAAAATATACGGTTTACGTGGGATTTAATTATAACGAGACATAATTAGCACATCATAATATTTTGTTAAACTTTTAATAGTGTAGCTGCTGCGTTTCTTGAGATACATTCACCACGTCATGTTGGGAGAATGAATGATGAATAATAAAATCCTGGTGGCCAGTCCAGTCGTAATACCCTTTGCGTACGGATCTCTAAAAATGTTTAATTCATATTCAATAATACCTACTTATTATTTAAAATATTGACTATGTTACTAAGCGCATCTGTTATTTAAAATTTACATTTTCTATGTGTTTTACCTTATTCAATCTTTTCCCTTTTCAGATAAAACGCACAATATATTAGGTAGCCACGCCAGTCCGCAAGTTTATTTTCGGCACAGAAAGGTACTTTGAATTTCATAAGTAACAACTTGGTAAAATAGGGGTACTTTATTTAGCCAATAAAGGTTTTACGTAAATGTTTTTTCTTCTAGTTTATAATATACTTAAATGGTGATTTCTTTTACCAAATTCGAGCTGGCAACAACATGCAGCATTATTCGTTATTTCTCATAGTTTCGGATTTCACCTACAATGCCCTTGTTAAAATTCACCCTGTATGACTATAGAATCGATTAAAATGTTTAATTAAACGTGTAATAACCACAATGTCAAAACCCTCTAACACGACACCTGTTTCATTACAATTAGATCAGTAATTTAGACACTACGGTGAAACAAACATACATACCTATGCTGCCAAAAACATCACTTAAAAGCAGCCTATGTCCTTCCCCATGCATAACATACTAATACTAATATTATAAAGCGGAAGAGTTTGTTTGTTTAAACTCGCTAATCTCAGGAACCACTGGCCCGATTTGAAACATTCTTTAGGCTTTAGGCTATATAATATTACGCTGCGACCAATAGGAGCGAAGTGTCAGTGAGAAATGTCGCAAAAACGGGGAAAACTATTCACATTTGGGGACTTTCGTTGCGTGCGTTGCATAAACAGTTTAAGTCACTCAAAAACCACGCGAACGAAGTCGCGGGCACAGCTAGTACTCTATAGGTATATAGTAAATAAATAAACGTTTTTAACAAAACGGACATTACACTGTAGAGTGTAGACACCGTTATATATCTATGTGTCGAATTGTATTAAAATAAATAAGCTATATCAACTTATTTAAAAACATACAAATCTTTTTCTTTATAATATAGATAAATGGTAAACCAGAGAAAAATTCTTTTGAGTTAAAGAAGCGCAGTATTTCGTTATGCGCTTAAAAGTTAATAACTCTTTAAGAGCATCTTTTGTATGCACGATATTACTTGGATATTAAAAGCTTAATGCATCGCGCTTTAAAAGTCTTTTTATATTTTTCAACCGACTACGACGAAGCTGCGGAAGGGTAATAATTTTAGCAGTCTATATTGTGTGCATGTTTGTTTCATTGCCTAAACTACTGATGATATTGTCAAGAGTCTAAGTAAAATAGGCCATACAGGGTTATTGGTAATTTGATGTAATCCTGTTAGGTGAGATAGAGTGACTATTTTATTATGGAGCTAAAAACCTTCATAATTAAAAAACGGTTTACTTTCCCATCTATACCAATAATATAAAGCGGAAGAGTTTGTTTGTTTGTTTGTTTAAAAGCGCTAATCTCAGAAACTACTGGTCCGATTTGTATAATTCTTTTTTTGTTGGATAGTCCATGTATAGGGGAAGGCTTTAGGCTATATAAAATTACGTTGCATCTCAGACTTTCGTTGCGTGCGCTGCATAAACGGTTAAAGTTACTTAAAAAATATGTATAAAAGAATTATTCCTTTTTAATTATCATGATAACAAAAACCAACGTGAGCAATTAACAGATCGCGATAGTGTTGCCGACAACCACGCGAACGAAGTCGCGGGCACAGCTAGTAATTAATACATATGGGGCTTAATGTTAGCTGAAATAACACACATCATTCCATGGACCTCCTAACACGTCAAATTGCGAATTACCATGTATAATTTACGTACTCGAATGTTATTTGTGGTTATTTCACAAAATTATAATATTCGCAAGAAATATTTTAATGAAATGTGATTTAAATATGTATAATCTAACTGTCAGGCGTAACTTTAATGTGGGAGTTTTGGGAGTGAGTTACTGCCACAGTGTGACAGTTAGCAGATGATTATACTCGGAGGCAACATCAAAAGTTGAATATTTCGCGAATTATGTTCTAAATTATATAATTTATCTGCACTTCAAACTAACGAGTTTAATATTTACATATTTCAACCACTCGGCGGGGTTCTTTGTAAAGGTATAATTTACTCAAATACTGTTTATTTAAGTTAATTATATTGCGTATAGCTATTAAAATAAATTTATAAAATATATGTAAAAGTACAATGCCACGATTCGGCATAGCGTAAAAAAAGAAAAATGATTTGTACATTAACTACCAATCCGATTTTTAAGGTGTCTATAGATATTTTGTAATTATGGTCTTGACTATATAATTTTTGTAGTAAGGTCTTGATGTACTTTTAACTCAATGTACTCATATATGTAGGTATCAAAATAAAACCTTGTTACATACATTACACAAAAAGAAAGTAAAACCCTGGCACATGTTATAATTAAATTTGCATAATAATAATAAAAGAATAAAATACCATTAATATTTTATTATATCTCTATATATTATACACTTGATAGATTGTCATAGACTCTAACATCGATAATAATTATTGTAAAAGTTTAGTGTTAATTTAAAAAATCTATCCTAGAAATGGACTTAGGTCACAATTTCTCTAGCACGTTTATAAAAGACTAGAAATACTTACTATACCAGTCACCAGTCACTCTACCACTTTATCACGAGTCCCAAACAGTTAGTCTGAAAGAGAACATAATATTAGTCGAACCAAATAACTAGAAACCCAACCGAGTCCCTTCTGAAAACTGATCTTTACCCCGATCTCGACAAACTTCTCAAATACGCGCTTTACATTTAACCCAACCTGTTATCTCGCATTTAATTTTAGAACGAGACAGATAGCTTGTAAATCGTAGCTCATCGTTAAACATCGTTTAAGTTTGTAGGATAGGTATTTTGTAGTTCAGTTATAAACCATTGGTTTTATTATACAAAGTTAATTGCGAATACTTTTCAACAATCAGTGCCCACAACCTAAATTGTGTATTTATTTGTTACTACGGCCTGTGCCAGATAATAATAATATAATAGTTAGCTTATAATTATATTCAGGGGCTAACTTCGGGTTTACTAGTTAGCCCTCACTGGTACAAGTGGGCCTTATTGTAAGAATTTTTCTATAGAAATGCAAAATCCTAAAAACTCAGTTTTATAGGGCTTTATTACTAGCCACCTACCTATATCGTGTTTAAATACCCTATCTATATCAAAAGTTTAAAAGCCATAATTGTGACAGCGATCCACTGTAGTCACATTCAAACTTTTGTTAAAGACAGATAGGTTAGATAAGATAAATATTTAATTCGTTTTTCAGCCGGAGCGCTTCGGTCTGGGTTACCCAGTTATTTCGATCGACACATAAATCTTAACTAATTGCACACGGCATTGGCGTTCAGTTTTCACATTATTGGAATACGATTAATTACACTTAGAAGGGTAATATAGCCTATCTGATATACTACTTACGCCTATACAATATTGGAAGGGAATGTCAAAATTTAGTATAAACCTGTATCTCTTAAACGCCGAGTATCTACAATATATTGATAAGATGGTTCAAAGTAATACAAAATTACAGTATAGGAAGACAAAATTTGTGAAACCGCGAGACGAGTTTAGGAGATGGCGCACGAGTTTCGTTTGCTGTTCGCGTGCCGCTCCCGGATCTGCTGCAAGTGGGCGAGCTGGGCCGCCGACGGGACGTGGGGCTGGGTGGACGCTGACGGGGAGGGGGCGGACCCTGGTGGTCCCTGTGGCCCGGTGGGGAGGGACTGTCGCCGCCGGCGCCGCAGTGCGGGGGACAGGTTGTACTTGACTTTGGCCTGGACCAGCAACTCCTTGAAGATCTGGGACACGTTGATGTTCTCCTTCGCGGAGGCCTCCACGAAGCCATTCTCCCAGTCCACGGTGACCACAGATTCCGTTGTGTGGAACTCCACCTTAAACAAGAAGGATTTTGTTATCTTTATTACACTCACTTTACTTCCCTAATCTCTTTGTACATATATTTTTTTATTTATTTTTATTAACGTGGAATGAATAGTATCAAATAAAATTTCGTCGCTTTTCTTTCACAACCTCGTATCTAAAAAATTACAACTTTTCAGTAGAGTCAAAAATCATAATAATTTTAGATTTTATTATGACATGGATTTTGTTTTAAATGAGGTTCAGTTATGTACAGTATAATCCAAAATCGATTTTTATAATAAAATCTAAAATTATTAAGTTTTTTGCTCTACTGAAAAGTTGTAGTTTTTTAGATACGAGATTAAGAAGGTAAAGCGAAGATTTGATACTATTCATTCTACGCGGGTGATGCGATGGGTGATATAAAAAAATGAAGTGTTTGTTTGTTAGCCTGGACCCTCTCAATCTCGGGAATTACTGGTCCGATTTCAAATCTCTCAGAGTTGGATAGCCCATTTATCGCGAAAGGCTATGCCTGTGCTTTGTATAAATCGACGTGTACTCCTATTTGTAGGAGCAGAACACCAATAAAGATTGTTTCAGGGGCTATATTTTACTTAACGGACGCAGACCTAGTCGTAGTTTAATAACCATTAAAAATTAAGTAACCGCCGCATTTTCAAGCAGTGCAGGAATTGGTGATGATGAATATATTTCATACCTTATAAGGTACTAGCTGACCCGTGCCCTCTTCGTCGAGCATACAAACAGATTGTGATGAACCGCTTAAACATTCCCGGACTTCCACGGTTCATCCGTTTTTGAGCTAAAATTCCACAGACACAGGGCCCAGATTCAAGATGTCATCGCTATAACACTTACAAAGTTGGAAAACAAAATGTATGGGATTTGACATATTAAGTTTCCCTAAGTGACGAATAGTAGTAATACGAATTCACTTGTTTTATAGCGAATTTTATGTCAAATCCCATACATTTTTGCTATCGGATTTCTTCAGTGATTATAGCGATGGTATCTTGAATAATATCCAGTATTTGCATGTGACAATAAAACCCCTCTGTTTCGTCGGGGGTTAAAAATATAATAAGCTGGTATATAATGTCAATCTAATACGCATATTATATCTCTAATAACTTAGACTCGTGTCAACAATAATTTTGCAGTGAAGAATGTATATTTTAAAGGAAATGTTGAATCAACATAAAATTCTACATTGGATTTATAACGTAGCTTTGGCTCCACTTACGGATACTTTTCCATTATATTAAAATACTCAAGACTATTATATAACCCACGTGTTTACTTTATCTCTTAAAATATTAAAATATATTATACAAAAATATATTTTGTAATCCCCGTTTGAAACCAGCGTCAAATTATATCGGATCACCGGCGGGTGTACGTACAATTTTTGTGGAATATTAATTTGGTTTTCAACCACTAGATTTTCAATCCGAATGTCGTTACGAAGGACATGGATTGAAAATTTAGAGGTCGAATACGGTATCGTGTACAAAATATACGAGATTATTATAATCACTTGATACGAAATTAATATTTACGGTAAGTACGGGATGGGCTTAACGTAATTAAACGATTAGCTCGCGTGTTACGTTCCCGAAGCCGTAGCATCCATAACTGAATTTACGTCGGGTTTGTAATATCGTATTTCAAAGTGATTACTGTAATATTATAAATTGTAATATAAAATAATATTTTTTTATTTATACATTATGCACATTTTGTACATTGGCGGACTTAATGCCTCAAGGCATTTTCTACCAGTCTACCTTTAGGTGATTTAGAGATAAAAGTAAAGTAGATGCATTCCAAACGAGATATCGGACATAGGAATAATTCTAAATTCAATAGATATTTATATAAATAATAAATATATTAAGTAAATATATTATGTAATATAATATATAAATATACATAATAATATTACAGTAAATTAGATACATTTGTAACACATAGTAATACTATTATAAAATTTATGAGAACATTAATAATTACAATAATAGAAAATATTTTGTGACAGCAAGGAAAAACTATACTAAGACTCTGCCAAGACTTTGTGATACCACTCACGGACCCTGTGTTTGAAAGCCGCCTTGGTTTTTGACATCCTGATTTCTGTAGGGAGAGCGTTCCAAAGTAGAATAGCCTGAATGTTGAAAGAAGAGTGCATAAGACTGGACTTGTGGGACGGACTCAAGAGAAGAACATTGTTTGCAGAACGAAGATTTTTATCATGATTATATATTATAATATCATAAAATCTTAACTTTTTTGATGGTCCATTTCAAAAAGGTTAAGATTATAATATAATATCTATTGGCACTGCTTGGTTGTAAAAACTCAAATGCCGTGACGGAAAACGGCATGACACTGTCATGGCACGTAGCCCCCGCTTCGTCTCCGTTGTGTGTGTGTGCGGGTAATGTCACACACCTGTTAATTTTCTATGAAATGGTTTTACTTATGGGGCATATTTTTGCCATTGTGATTCGAGCCAAAAATAAAACCAACCAACATCCTAGAGAAGCAACAAAGAAGGCTAACCCTACGGAACACATGCTTCATGTAGGCCAACATAATATTATATTCTGTTGCAAACAAATTATAACCTTCGTCCGCCAACCTCTTAGTTGCGTTATAAATATCCCCCAGGGAAATTTCTATTACTGAGGTAATGGAATTCAATTTTTATGCCAAGATAATTGAAGCAGTGTGTGCTTTAATTATTATAATATTATCTAATGAAACTTTTTTTATAAGACTACACCGACGCTTGTTATTTTATGTTTGTCTTATACATAAAAATTAATTGCTGTTCGTTAGTCTCGCTAAAACTTGAGATGGCTGATCCGATTCGTCTATTTTTAGTCTTGAAGTATGCGTGGAAGTGTAGGGAAGGTTTAGGTCGTGTTTCACCGAGCAATGTTAAAGTTAACGCCATGTTAAATATCATGTTATCCCTCTCGTATTTCCTGTCAATGAATGAGATGGCATGGTATTTTAACATGGCGTTAACTTTAACATTGCTTGGTGAAACACGGCCTTAATCTTATATATTAAAAATAAATTGCTGTTCGTAAGTCTCGGTTTAAACGGTTTCCATGCTCAACGAAGTTGGCATGGGTCAGCTAGTCGTTAATATTTTAATATTAAATATGCTTTAATATAATAATATTACTCAGTTAAAATGCTTTTATTTGCAACGTAGATATTATCCATCAATAAAATAAATTAAATTTAGGAAGAAACCGCGTTAACCTAAACGTAAACTTGGTAGAGGACATCGGTACAATAATTGACCCCGACGGCGGTCGCGCCTGGCCGGTAATCCTTATTGCGGGTCGGTAAGACTTATTAATTACCGCCTCCTACGATTTGTCGTACGGATCTTTTAAGCGTTTAATTTTCTATGATTATTCGAATTATGTGTTATTCGTGTAAAACGTATATTTGAATATACGAATTAACTATATTATTTTATTACATTATTTATTTGATTTTAATACGTGTGAATCATATTAATAAATATAATTATCCCTTTTATAGAGTTCACTGTGAAAATACATACAACGCTGTAAGACTTGCTTTTGATTTCAATACATTTTTCATACCAATAATGGTATTGGGCAATCAGCAGGAGTACTCCCGACACAATCGAGAATCAAATTAGTTCGATCTCAACGGCTTTTGGTATTTTATTTGGTGGATTAGTTTGAAACTAACCAGGATAAAGAAAAACGTTAGATCGTAACTTTTTGTACTCCCGCCCATATCAATCGACTGAGGATCAAAATAAACAAACGACAGTTTATTCGGGAGTATGCGTCACGATTGATTCTGAATCAAAATCGAATCAGTTTGGAGAGTAACGGCTCAGTTCTTCTATTCTGAGTATTGGAGGTTGGCACACATAGGGAGAAAAGTCTATTATATTTTTGAAAATAAATTAGTTTTTCTCTAAACCGCATGATTCACACACGTTTGCTATTTAACTGCACGTATACTTCAAATATACATATATAGGTAGATAAATAGCAAACAGATACTATGCTGTTTCAAAGTAAACAAAATAATTTGGACGAATTAAAATATGAAATTGTAAAAGTGAAACAAAAGACAAATATTATTAGAAGCATATTTTCGCAAGTTAAAAATAGCGAATGAATGCCGCGAAGTTGTAAAGCGGATATTGGTTCTGTCCAGTGTTAACCGGGTGTGTTACGTGGCCTGACGGTTGTGTTACTGTTGTTATTTTGTTGTTGTTTTGTTGTTTAATCATGGTTAGACTAACTGTTCTCTGTTTTATGTGATAGGAGACGATTTGTAAGCGTTTCAAACTGTTAAGAGCTGTAATTGTGTGTGATAAGTATAATTAAATGTTATATAAAGCCTGTCTTGCAATCAAAAACATAAATAAAAAACATTAAGGCCGTGTTTCACCAAGCAATGTTAAAGTTAACGTCATGTTAAAATACCATGTCATCTCATTCATTGACAGGAAATACGAGAGGGATAACATGATATTTAACATGGCGTTAACTTTAACATTGCTTGGTGAAATACGCCCTAAACGTTTAATTATATAATTAAACGTTTCAGAAGTGGCATGAAATTTTGTTATCTGGGGGCAGTTTATTATTAAAAATCTTTGTTTTAAATAAATAGTAAATTGCCTTGGCAATCGCACTAAACGCTAACACTACTTTAATATGTATCACTTTAAGGGCGTGTTTCACCAATCAATGTTAAAATTAACGCCATGTTAAATACCTTGTTATCCATATCAATGAATGAGATAGCTGTTAAAATACCATATTTTAACATGGCGTTAACTTTAACATTGCTTGGTGAAACGCGGCCTAAAGATAGATGTTATGCAGATTGTTTTTATGCGATTGCCAAGTCAATGTACTTATTTATTTAAAACCGATGTTTAATAATAAAGTTAGACCGACCGACTAACCGACTTGGCATGACATGGATCTCACAACTTTTTACGGTAGGAGAATAAAGTTGCGAGACTTGGCTTTTTTATAAGTTTTGTTTTTGGCGGGATTACCTTTTTCGCGACTCATAGAAGGAATAATAGGTTAATTGTTCAAATTATGTTTACAAAAAATTAAGAAAGGAAACGTAATAGTCAGGGTTCCCCCATACACTGTTTTCACTTGATTAGTATCAAGCAAATTTTTCGTGAGTACCTTCATTTTGATGAGTCACCCAAGAATTTCTTGGATCGAACTCTCGATTGTGGTAGCTAACAGAGTTAGGAAGGATACAAAAAAATGCTCAACTTTCAAGCATAGAACCGGGATAACGTACCACGCAATTTGTAGGACAATTATGTCTGTTGAATTACATTAATATTAACTATGTAATAAGAATAAAATCAGCTGGTTACTAATAATTTAAGATGACCTCGTTATCGATACAAGTTGGCAAGAGGGAAGTCTTTGATCAAACCATAGGTTTTGTAGTGCAAATTGTTTTTCGAATAATTTAGATATCTTGAGATTTATCAAAAAAAATATATTTTGGAATCACCAAATCCACAAACTTTATTCTTGCTGTCTCTGTTAGCTACCACAGACAAGAGTTCCGTCAAGAAATTCTTGGGCGACTCATCAAAATGAAGGTACTCACGAAAAATTACCTTCATACTAATCAAGTGAAAACAATGTATGGAAAAACCCTGACGATAACTCTGTCCAACAAATTATTCTTAAGTTAATGAAATTTTGCACAGTCATTGAACACGGTGCGGCATCCCGTAAGATAACAGGTGTTTAAAGCCTGATTATGCATTCGTTCACCGTTCCCGAATGAATATTCATTCACTATCAATCAATCCTCGGCGGCTTGTAATTTAATTCACTCACTCAACTGCATAGATTAATGCAGTTAAGACTTGGCCCTTTCTTAATTGTATATTTTGTTGTGGTTGTGCGTCTAATTTCAGTAGCAACTAAGTAAAACTATTCAAGATGCCATCGCTAATTATCGCTTACAAAGTTCGATAGCAAAATGTATGGGATTTGACATAAGGTACGCTAAATGACATACCAAATCGCGATCATTTGCGTACCTTATGGTCAAATTTTGTAAGCGATAATTAGCGATGGCCTCTTTAATTGGAATGGAAAATTGTTCTTTTTAAAAAGTGTATACAGAATATTATGTTTACGATGTAAAACTTAATCTATATATTATAACAAAAGTCAGAGTACATAAAGTACATTGAGGTAGCCTTGCATGTGGCCATCTTATTCCCAAAGTGTGCAATCTACATCTACACCCTAATATTATAAAGAGAAAAGATTTGTATTTTTGTATGTAACGACTAAACTCAAAAAGTACTGGACCGATTTTAACAATTCTTTTTTCATTAGAAAGCTACATTATCACTGAGTAACATAGGCTATATAAAAATCAATTGCTGTTCGTTAGTCTCGCTAAAACTCGAGATCAGCTGAACAGATTTGGCTATTTTTGGTAGAAATATTCGTGGAAGTCCCGGGAAGGTTTACACGGTTTCCATGCTCAACAAAGTGGGCACGGGTCAGCTATCGTCAATAAAATCATTGACCTATAATAAGCTTTAGCACACAAATGTTCTTTAACTACATTTTTAATTTTTTTATTGATAGGGAAACGTCATAGTTTTCATTTGAAGTAGGTACATCACATGGCCTCCTGCAATTAATTGTCACATAATGTAATGTCAGAGACGATAAGTAGAGAAAGTAAAGTATACTCTTGCCCAAATTAGCCTCCGTCCTACATAACGTCGTAATAAGGACAGGGGACGAAAGTTTAGGGGTTGAACATGGAATATACCGTCCCCCGGGCAATCACAGCTGGGACACCACTTGATTCAGTTCGTGTATTTTAGTGAAGATTGTGTTAGTATATCCTCATATTATTTATAGTTGGAGAACCATGCTAGTTATTTATTTGGCAGCCGAGGATTAAAAAAACCGAAATGTATAACGAGTTTATTCAGTATTTCTTATTACTAGTTACAATTTAATTGAATCTAAAATTTAATGCAAAGTGCATATGAACCGATTCGAGAAAATATATTTAAATTACAATTAATAAATCTTATTGCTTATTCTACAATATTGAAAAACCCGATAGTAGGAAAGTATAGTTGTATTTTTGTTATTTCCTGTATTTATATTCATTTTGTGTCTTTGTGTGAGTTAAAAATAAAACTTCTTTTCTTTCTTTCTTTCAAAGTAGACTACACGAGTCGCGGCGATGCTGCTGCGTCAGCCATCTCGTTAGGCTGTTGCAACTTGCTTTTGTACTGATGAGATGTTTCTTTTTAGTTGTGAATTGCATCCTTGGAGACTCTGATTGGGGTATGTGGGACATGCCAGCGGCGAGGATCAGACCCAGGAATACCCATTAAATCCCAAAGTTGCTCCTCTATCTGGTGTTTGCTGGTCAAGGGAAATGTGGGGTACTCAACCGTAAACTTTCCAGCAAAGACCGGAGACCTAGACTGGATATGAAAATTAATAAAAAAAGTAAAATAATCTTTGATATCTTCCTACTCCTACATTCTTCTCGTTTTCGATAGGAATGGAGTTATAGAAACACGCGACTGCTACCGAAGTACTGATGAGAATATGGTGAAGGAGTAAATGGAATTTCAATTGAAAAGTTCTTGTAACTTTATCGATGTTGCAGATGGCAGCACTATAAACAAATTAAAAATTATAATTAAACCCACACTTTGTAAGATTTTTTCTAATTTTCAAGCAATGATCGAGCTGATGATTAGATAAAACTAAGAAACACACACTCATATAGAGAGATATAATCCTCTGTTTTTGTCTGAGGTTAAAAAGAGTGGTGTTAATTTACCATAAAGCATTCAGTCTGCTCGTAACTCCTTGAAAACTACATACAAATATTAGATTCCTAGTAACGATTTTATGTGACGCGAATGTATTCGAATGAAATACAATTGTTATAGTCTAGACTTACCATAAAATTTTCACATTCGAATTTCAACTTTATTTAAAACACAATATGTTTGATATTTAATTGAAAATTCAGTATTCCACAACCTGTAAATATACTGTACAAAGGGGAACATGTATGTTGCGCTCGAGGCTGTGAGTTAATGTGAATTCGTTTATAATGCAAAACTGTGACGACTTCACACTTCCACACCGTATTGTGTAGGACTAGATTTACTAACGTATTCTACTAGCGCAAAATTCTATTACGAATATCACCTGGAAATCATACTTACAACAATCTATACTAATATTATAAAGCGGAAGAGTTTGTTGGTTTGTTTAAACGCGCTAATCTCAGGAATCACGATTTGAAAAATTATTTTAATGTTGTATAGTCCATTTACAGAGGAAGGCTTAATATAACTGCGACCAATTATAGGAGTGAATCTTCAGTGAGAAATGTTGCAAAAACGTGGAAAATTATTCACATTTGGGGACTTTCGTTGCGTGCGCTGCATAAAACGGTTTAAGTTACTCAAAAATATGTATGAAAAAAGTATCCTTTTTAAAAATCATAATAACAAAAACCAACGTGAGCAATCAATAGATAATCGCGATAGTGTTTCCGACAACCACGTGAACGAAGTCGCGAACAGCTATTCATTAAATTAAATAAACCGACAAAGTGAAGTTGGGCTCGTGCATAAGCGGATCGCTTCACATTGTAACGTTTACACATTTAGTCATACTGGCTATAATATTAATTAGTGATAATAATACTTTAGGGTGTGTATGGGTCCCGTATATAAAGTTTACTGTGGAAGTACAAGCGCTGAAACAGGTTCTTTTTTTGTAAATTATTTTATGGGAAAATTTGTGATGTTGGGGCATTTCTCATAGAAACATGAAAGTCAAAAGTAGGTCTTTCACCGCTGGTACTTTGACAGTATACTCTACATAGGAGGCACATACACACTCTAAAGTATGGTCACTCATTTATTTTACACCTTGTTTAGGCAGACAGGTTATTGAAACTGTTAAAGCTAAGCCAAAAAAATATTTATTTATACGCTAAAAACTTCCTTCCATGCTGTCGCGTAAATATAGTAAATACTTCGTTTGCAGACTATCACAATAAATATGCCCATGTTACATTTTACACAGATTAAATAAACATTTAGATGTTTATTATTTCGCTAGTTCAGCTAGCTTAACCCTAAAATGGGTGTAAACATTCTAAAATTAACCCGAAATTAGCCAACACGATATGTGACCAACCCTTGAAGTAAACATGACTTTGTAACATGAAATGAACATACAGATTTCTGCCGTTCGCATACACTGTATGTCAACTATTTTTAGTTAGAATACTCTACAACGTGTAAATTAAATGAGTGATAATCTTTAACACTGTATTGCTTAATGAGTACTTTTGTTTACGCATGCCGAAGGATCGTCGGGGTCCAGTAGAGAACCAAACAATCGGTCAATTATCTATTTTTATGATTGGAGCGATAAATAATAATGGCTACTTAGTAGTTGCATGAAAGTGTATACAGAATATAATTTCTCACATAATAATAGCTCCCCTCACTGATTTCGGTATAGGTAGCCGATTTCATTGAAACCAGGCCAGCTACGCAGGAGTTACTTTATAGTGACCAAGTGTGTGCGCAATACACAGATGCACTTTCTCTTCCTTTTACTCTCATAAGTGGGACGGTAAAACGACGACTAGCGAGAGATCAGGCGCAGGACCGACTTTTTACATGCCCATCCGACGCATGGATCATCTTTCTTGTCAGACAATCAGGTGATCAGCCTGTTTTGTCCTAACCAAACTTGAAAACATTTTTTGTTGTTCCAACGCGGGAATTGAACCCATGACCTCCGGGTCAAGAGCGAAGCTCTGAACCACTAGACCACGGAGGCGATTCTCACATGGGACATATTTAAACTAACGTTAGGGTTCATTATAACTTATGCATTGACAATATACGATTTTTTTTTCTGTACCTACTATGTAAAAAAAACATAATTAACTTTATTTAAAAATCTTGATTCGTTATGTGCGACGACTTGCACTCAGCGACGGCGCGGACACTGGCGCTGGAATGTTATGACACAATTAAATAGAGGATCGCCGTCACGCCGCGGGCACTTTAGACGTTCACTACGTATAAAAAATGTTTACTCCATAGGATAATATGATCAAAAAATAAGGTCATAATATGCTATATATATGTTTATAATGAAAATCGAATGCTAATCACACTCGTTCAATATGTCTTCTGTGTAAGATTACACTCTGTATAATCACCATAGCTTCTACTTATTTTTTGCAATATTTCAAATATACACATTTCTCCAAAATCTTATGGTTTAACATTAAATGGCAAAAGTAACTGTATTATTCAGTATATAACGGGTGTAAAAAGAGCAGTCACTATAACTTTAGGGTATGATTATATTTTCTCATTCTAGAAATGTATTTTTTTTTCTTTTTTTTACAAAAATTAAAAAAAAATGTTTTGCTTTATTGTTATTTTTGCGACAAAAAAAATAATAAATGGTGAATAGTACAATTTTTTTTTAGTTTTAGCATGGACCTATTATATAATTGGTCTATGGTTTAAGCAAAAAAAATGTAAAAACAAAAACAAAATATGGAAAGATAGTATAATCGTATCTCAAAATAATAGTGACTGCTCTTTTTACACCATGTAGAAGTGGTAATAAAATTATGAAGTGATATTATATTATTACAAAAAAAAAACCAGCTTGTTGTTGCGAGTGGGATTCAGGTATATTAAGACTTAAACGATGTTGTAGTAAATGTTAGATGTCATTTATCATTTATAAAGAATGCCTGAAACACGCACAAGAGCTCGACAAGTAGTTAATAGTTGTTCTTTCTTTTGTTGTTTATAATGGCCATAGATTTGTTCTTTTGGCCAACTACTTATATTTAAGTGGAAGATTTTCTTAAGTATTTCCTATACATACTTCGTTCCTATTGAATGTCAATTAAACGAAAAATTTTAATTCAACCGTACTATGCTGTTATTACGACTAGAGGTCGCCCTAAGGTCGAAATTCGACCAAAATTTATATTTTCACTTTTTACTTTCTTCGTTCGGGCTTTTTAGATTTTATTCTAAGATTAAAAATAATATACCTTTTATGAAATATACTAGGTGTAAAATAAATGAGAAATACTTTAGGGCGTGTATGTGCCTCCTGTGTAGAGTTCACTGTGAAAGTACCTGCGCTGAAAGTTTTATTTTTGACTCTCATGTTTCTATAAGAATTGCCTCAACATCATAAATTTGCTCATACAATAATAAAATAAGTACCTCTTTCAGCGCTGGTACCTATACCGTAAACTCTATATTTGGGACCCTTATACATTATACACCCTTATTGTCACTCATTTATATTACAGCCGATACACGAGATACATTTCATAATATTCGAACTATCCTAGTCCTAGTAACAAAAAAGCAAAACAAAATATATATCTTTGTAAAAAAATCAGAAAAGGTAGTATAATCATATTCCAAAGTGACTGTTCTGTTTACACCATGTATAGAGTCAAATAGCTGGTGTATCAGATCCGGGCGTCTACAGTAGGCTCACTCCCGGCACAATCGAGAATCGAATCAGTTCGATCTTAACGGCTTTTAGTATTTTATTTGGTGGATTACTTTGAAACTAACCAGGATAAAGAAAATCCTTATAGATCGTAACTTTTTGCACTTCCGACCATATCAATCGACTGAAAATCAAAATAAACAATCGTTAATTTATTCGGTAGTATGCGGCACGATCGAATCTGAATCAAAATCGAATCTGTTTGGAGAGTAAGAGCCCAGGCTATAGTGACATTTACCAGGCGGCCATGTTGCGCCCGTTAAGACACGGAAATTCAATTTAAACACCAGTCACTCGGTGCAACAGAAAATACGGAAAATTGACTTCGTGTTACATCAATTTGCCGAGTATTTTTAGAATTGATTTCAAATCGTGTTTGCGTTGAGGAAAGGAAATAAGGTTTTTAGCGATAACATTTTAGATTGGACATAATTGAAAAGTGTTTATGTAATTTAATGTTTTAGTACGCTGTATTTGACAGATTTGACATGTTAGTGAAGATATTCGTTGTATTTTCTATTAAATCTAACGGGTGTAAAAATAACAGTCACTTTTAATATTAAAAAATACATTTCCAAAATGAGGAAAGGTAGTCTAATCGAATCTCAAAGTTATATTGTCTGTTCTTCTTACACCCTGTATATATTTTATAGATTTTCCATTACTTTAATCATCGTCAATTAATGTCGCCGTTTCAAAACCCAAGCCTGGTAAGAACACCCAGCGAAAGATACACGCAATTTTTCGCATAAAAGATAGCCAAAATTGGTCTTAAACGAAAAAAATGGAAACATAAATACAATTATGTATACAACTAAATCACTTTAGCAGCGTTAGGAAAATGTTATATCAGACTTAGTTATCTCATAGTCGCACGCTCACTAAATTCCGTCGAATCTTCTTCCGTTCAGTTGTCTTACATCTGACCCTTATGCCCACGGCATAAGGATCACTATAGACGCTGAGGTAAAATAACGGACTATACCTAGGGGCGGAAAGATATAAAATATCTTGTAAGATAAGAGCAATAAATTCATGGCATATCCCTTACTCGTATATTTGGGGCACATCAACGGATTAAATAGCCAATTTATTGAGGACGGGGAATTATGTTCCGTAACATTTTTTGTCTCGCGCCGACTTTGTTTTTACGGATGTAATGTGGCTTATTATTCATAATGTCATCATTTTTCAGCTTTGACGCCCACAGACATAAGTCTCTCCTAAAATATTTATGAGGGTATAAATATAGGCTATACTTGCTACGCTTGCAGGCGGATGGGCGAGCGTAGTTTTCAGATCAGGGGCCTTACTCTCCAAACTGATTTGATTTGGATTTAGATACGGTCATGCTGCGTACTTCCTAATAAATTGACATTTGTTTATTTTGATTCTCAGTCTATCGATATGGTAGAGAGTACAAAAAGTTACCATCTAACAATTTTCTTTATCCTGTTTGGTTTCAAAGTAATTCACCAAATAAAATACGAAAAACCACTGATATCGAACGGATTCGGTACTCGATTGTGTCGGGAGTAGGCCCGCAGCAAGCTTACACAATCGAGAATCCAACCAGTTCGATCACAACGGCTTTTCGTGTTTTATTTAGCTGACTTAAACTAACCAGAATAAAGAAAATCGTTAGGTCGTAACTTTCAGTACATGGTTCATAGCTATTTTATTAAAATGTTAAAACAAATTACGATAAAAAATAATTAAAAAAACAAGTTCTTCTATGTATAATAACCTCTATTATCAGATCTGAATAGAGAATACTACAGTATCTCCCACGCTACATATACCAACCCAAACATAGTGTGAAGAGAATGACGCGTAGAGCATTTTTTGTTTTGGCACCTCATATAAATTACTTATTATTCGATATAAAAATACAAAAGTCTAAAATGACCACAAGGAGTGAATCTTAATATGCTGGGGCCCGCGGGCTCCTAGTCTATACACACTACCGCACTGGTCGTTGACCTTACACCTGACCAGGGTTGAAACACATAAATGGCTTGTGACTTTTATGGAGAACTTCAATCGCGTTTTGTCGCGTTATGGTAAGTAATTTATATGAGGTGCCAAAACAAAAAATGCTCTACGCGTATTATATACATGGACCATGATACACACTGTATAGAAAAAAATACTCGTTAGTACACATCAATTAAGCCCAAACTCGATGAGGTTCTGTCGTTTTATTGTAGTGAGTGCTATGGCCACCTTCCAAATACAGCATCTGACCAACCCGTCAATGTATCCAATATCAAAGTTTATTAGATCAAAGATAGTTAAGATAGTTAGATTAAGTTACATTGTAAAAATATATACTTTTTATAAAATATCAATTTTCCATCATTTTGCTAAAAGATGGCCCCGTGCGAGTTTCTTACGCTGGTTATTCTCGGCGGGTTAGGGTTAAACCGTTGGTAACTTGTTTTTTTTGTTGACTTTCCAAAAATAGCTTATTGAGTTTCATTTGGAAATAAAACGTTTTTTATTTTATTTTCTATTTTAATCAGTAAAGGCAAAGCATGTCAAATCTAAAGAGCAGAATATCACAGGGGACAGGTGAAAATAAATGAAAACTTGTAATAATAGATAAGAATAATTAGGAATGACAAGGCATTTTATGATTGATGGTTTCAGTTAAAAAAAAAAAGAGTACAAAAAAGCTTAAAGCCGTAACAGATAGGACTTAAACACCCGAAATCTAAAATTCAAATCTTAGCGGATACAACTAAGAAAAGGAGAAGACGATTTTGCCTAAAAACCGGAGGAAAATTACCTGTCGCTCTATCTAGTTACGGTATATATCTGATTTATTTTAAAACAAAAGGCCGAAAAATACGCAGCGAGTCAGGCGTGTTACAATACCAGCCTGGTTCCAGGCAATTCAATAATACGGCCTTAAACTGTCTTGTTGTTTTTCATATTACAACGACACGTTATTCTAAATGGATCCTTAGTTTGGTTGTCTAAAAGTGACATTCGGAAGCAAGTCAAGTGTCACGTGACCGCTGACTGGCTGTCATTATGCGCTCGTAATACGAAAATTCCAGGCAGTCATGGCGTAAACTGGCTGGAATTAAGAGCTTGTAATAGGCCCCCTGAACTAAGTAAATACTTAGTTCAGTCGTGTCGGATAACCGTCCCACTGGGTTATGAGAGTAGAAGGAAGAGCTAGTCTTTGTGTATTGCTCACTTGGGCACTATAAAATAACTCCTGCTTAGCTGGCCTGGTTGCAATGAAATCGGCTACCGACACCGAAATCGGTAAAGGGAACTATTATTAAATACCAGAATACTTTAAAATAGAAAAAAGTTACCTGTCTGTCTCCCTGTTCGGCCAAGTCCACTTTATTCCCAACAACCACTATAGGCACTGCCGTACTCTCTTTCGTTTCATGAATCTGATCCCTCAAAGTTCTCACTTCGGCGAAACTCTCTGCGTCTGTTATATCGTATACCAGGATGAAGGCATCAGCCGACTGCATGGAGAGCACTCTCATGGCCGGGAATTCGTAAGCTCCAGACGTGTCCAGGATATCTAAGGTGAGTCTGACGCCTGCTACGTCGAAGTCTCCATGGTGCATCTCCTCGATCGTCCTCTTGTACTTGGGTGAGAAGGTGCTGTACAGGAACTGGGTTATCAGCGACGACTTGCCGACTTTCGCCGCTCCGAGCACGACTATTTTGTGCCTCACGGAGCTATTTGCTAGGTTCGTACTGTTCGCTATTGTTTCTGTCCTCTCGGTTCTGTAACAAACAAATTGTTTATAAATTAAAAATTAATGTTGAAGACGTCGAAATTTGTTTTATTAACCGACTTCCAAAAAAAGGAGGAGGTTCTCAATTCGTCTGTATTTTTTTTTCAAACTCAATACGGGTTCTTTTCCTCTTAGTTTATAATGTAAAAAAAATCGCTTCCATGGTCTAGTGGTTCAGAGCTTTGCTCTCAACCCGGGGGTTATCATGGGTGCGATTCCCGCGTTGAAACAATAAAAAATGTTGGTATCAAGTTTGGTTAGGACAATGCAGGCTGATCACCAGCTGATTGTCTGACAAGAAAGATGATCCATTCGTCGGATGGGCATGTAAAAAGACGGCTTACCGTCCCACTGGGTAATGAGAGTAAAATGAAAAGAGAGTGTCTTTGCGTATTGCGCACACACTTTGGCACTTAAAAATAACTCCATGAAACCGGTCACCGTCACGTGGGAGCCATTATAATGTAAAATTGTATCAAACACACGTGTGTCTGTGTTTCTAGGCATTATTAAAAATATTAGCTTTTTTCGTTCCATGCCTTCATTTATTATACTGTAACATTGCTAAGTTCCATATTACTCCGTGTCTTGTTGATTTTTGCTTCTCGTATTAATAATATCATAATAAGACTAGTACTACGTGTAACCTAGAAATTTTAGCCGACCGTAATGCGTGTATGTAATTTTACAATTACGTCAACATAGCGGCCTGAAAACTAGAAAATAACACACATATCTAACCCACACAATATAATAAAATAAACGAGAAAAACGTGAATGAGAATCTAGTATTCTCTAATACTTTTAACGCCATTTCATCATCATTTCGCTTACTGCTTAAGGCGAGGAATAACCGCTACTAGCGCCACTCTTTTTTTTAAATAAATTTTACAACGACACAAAGATCTTATTAAAAACAGTAATCGGTTAAAACTCTAAGTAAATAGTAAAACTAATTTATTGGCATTTAATTACAGCTCTAAATCCTATAGTGTATATCCTCATAAAAACCACCAAAAATTGGCCGTTTTAGCTATTACTTATTAAATAAAAAGGGAGTAAATACAGTATGGGCTTTAGAGCTGTAATTAAATTCCAACAAATTTGTTTAACTATCTTAAAGTTTTAACCGATTACTTTTTTTAATAAGATCTTTGTGTCATTGTAAAATTTATTTAAAAAAAAGAGTGGCAATTTATTTATTTTTTAATTTTGTCTGATATGTGTCTCAACTAATAATATTAGGTTTAGAAAATCAGAATCAAAATATAATAACAGTTTTATCGTCTTTTTAATTCATGACGAAAACAGAGTGGTTAACACCCCTTATTATAATAATTATTAACTTATTTAACTAAGTTTGACGTACGACTTAATGTATATTCTGTGGCATCGTTCCCAAACGGATAAATAGATTTTAAGCTAGTCTTTTTCATCATCTTTACTTAAACTCATCATTAACACTTCGCTCACTGCTGGAAATTCAGGGGCTACCTACATTTTTAACTCTGTTCAAATACATATAGGGTTTTAAAAATAACAGTCACTAAAACTTTGGAATTGATTTAACAACCTCTCATTATTATTTTTCGTCAAAAAGTAAAGACTTTTTTTACATTTTAATTTTTATTATTTATTTATGACAAGAAATACAAAAACAAAACTTAATATTTTGTTGTACGTAAAAGAATAATGTTTAGAATAAGAAAAGATAGTGTAATCATATCTAAAAATTATTGCAACTGGTCTTTTACACCCTGTATACATAAACCAATATCTACTAACTATTAGCGTAATTACGCATAAATTAACTTGTAACAGGAGCACCTGATATTATTAATGAAATCATGATGCAGCCACTTATTTCACCTAATTTGTAAGCGAGCTTGTTATTTAGAAGTTTAAATTTGCTTTGAGCTTGGTGAGGAGCATTTTAGTACAAAAATATAATGCTCGTTCATAATAAACTCCCACACCGATTTTGGTTGGTTTCATTCAAACAAGAGTCATTTTATAGTGACTAAGTGTGTTGGCAGTACACAAGAACACTCTTCCTTCTACTCTCATAAACCGACGGCTACCCGACAGAACTGGCGAGAAAACAGGCACAGGACCACCTTTTTAAATGCCCATCCGACGAATGTCGTTGGCTAGTTAGATATCCAGGTACCTAATTATCCTGCATTGTACCTACTTCTCGTAGCGCAGTGGTTGAGCGTGCTGGTGCTCGAGCGTAAGGTCGCGGGTTCGTATCCCGCCAAGGGAACAAAAAGTTTTCAAAATGTTCCAGGCTCACGGATGTTTATTATATTATAAAATCTTAAACATGTGTATAGTGTAAAAGTATTAAATATATATTTCCGTTGTCTGGTAGGTATCTGTAACACAAGTTCTTCGGATACTTAGCACAGGGCCAGATTGACGTGGTGTGAAGCGCCCATATTATTATATTATTGTACTAACCAAACTTGCCCTGCAAGTTAAGAGCCAAGCTATATATTATATAATATATAAAACTCTGGACCACGGATTCTCCATCATTCTGACGCCTCTTTAGTCTAATTTTTAGAGGTTTTTTATTAAAGAGTGTACTGTCCTTGTTTATTGCAGCACATACTTGAGCTCTATAAAAATAACTCGCCTTAATGACTTTACAAAAGAAGTAAATTTTGCAGGTATTAAGTATAATTATACTAGTATGTATTAGGTACTTCAAAATTTTGTCTAAATAATAAGAATAGATATCATGGTAATAATAAAATCTAAAAACGTTTCTAGAGTCTTCTAAATTTAAAAAAGCTGTTTCGTTTTGATGATTTCTGACATCGTTTATCACGTTCCATTACCAAAAGTCATCCAAGTGCGTTATCGATTGCTTGATAATATGTAAAAATGGCAAGCAGCCATTTTGATTAATGATATTGGAAGCCATTTTTGCAATTGCTAGTAAAAATTTACGATGCAAAGTTTGCCTCAGTTATTTGGCAATCCCCCAGTGCTCACGCACAGGGCGCCTCTATACTGCCATCCTGTATTTTATGGATTTTATGAGACATTTCCGCAAGAAGATAGGATAAAGTTTATTTTGTAACTTCAAAGAAAGTTAAAAATCTAATTATTTTAGTTAAGTAGATTTAAAAAAATTAGGTTGTCTGTAAGGCCTCGGTCTCGAATTTTGCGGGCAGCGGGGCGGGAGCGGAGGCGGTGCGGGTGCGGTACTCGTTACCCGCTCCCGCACCGCTGTTTTCGAAAACCGGTCCATTTGATTATACGCAAAAGATCCTGCCGCTCCCGCGCCGCTGCCGCTCCCGCCCCGCTGCCCGCAAAATTCGAGTCTGAGGCCTAAGGTCGGCTTATGAACGGTAGTTTGATGACAGGGTCATAACAAAACATGACGCTTAAGCCGGTCGTGCTTTTCGCTCGCTCGTGCAGCGCTCTCGCTCCGATCGTAACATCCTAATGAGCGTAACGTTACGAATGAGTTGTGCGTGCAGCCGGCGTTCATCGATTTATTAGACGATGTCACGTCAAAAAATATGATTTAACTAGCAAATCCCGGTGAACTTCGTACCTTCGAACTACGCAATTACAGCAGTGCAACTTACCAATTAATTGAAGGGTCCAATTAATACACTTAAACATTCGTCGCCAAACCGTACCACAATTAATTTTTTTCATTATCATTTTATTTCATGTTCAGTCTTTGTGTTTATTGTGAATAGATATACAGATGCGGCGGAGAACTTTGTTTGATTATATTATGTATTTAAACTAGCACAGTTTAAGCCAGTCAAAGACTTCCTCACAATATATTTTCCTTCTAGCAAGTTAATGAGAATCTAAATTGTATTTTAAGTAAATATATTAATATGATAATATTTAAGTTGAGTTTGTTGTTGACACAGAATAAATATGTTTTTGTTTACAAAATACGTTACTCCGTGTACGCTTGTTAAGTATAAATAAGGAAAATCATTAAAGATGAAAATGCAAATACTTATTTCATATTGTATTGGTTTCGTGGCTACGTTTGTTAGAAAATACGTAGTAATAAAAGTAAGTGACAAGGTCTTTGCCTTTATAGACTACAAGCCCTTGAACAATATTTACCTGTCAAAGGACCCTTAGAAGGATGTTTCCTCTATCATAAAAATACTCTGAGCGGTATGCCGTCTTTTTGAGCGGTACATGTGAGTACTACAGTAGTACTCACATGTACCGCTCAAAAAGACGGCATACCGCTCAGAGTATTTTTATGATAGAGGAAACATCTACTGTAACAGTAGATGCAATATAAAGCGACCTTTGTCTTTCGACCCCGGCCCTAAAAATATGTACGGCTTTCATGGGTACCTATAGTATCTGTATATGTATACAAAATTAATTACACAAATGGCGTAGTGTAATAAATGACCAATATTTCTTCTACAATTACCGTTTAATTCTTACGGCACCGCCACTTTAGGCACAGCACTAGTTTCTTCGACATTTATTTTTAATCATCTTTATGCTCTAAAAAGGCTTTTTTAGCGCCGTTCATTAATAATTAGTCCATTTCCTCACGTATACTCACATTTACCGCTCAAAAAAGACGGTATACCGCTCAGAGTAATTTTATAATGGAATAACATCCTTCTAAGGGTTATTCACGTTAGTTCATTTGACAGGTAAATTTTGTTTAAGGCTTGTAATCTATTACATTTCAGACTTTACAAATATCTTGAAACCTCGTCGGCAAAAAGTTATAGATATTAAGGGTGTAAAAATACCAGTCACTATTACTTTGTAATATGATTAATACTATTTTATTTTTACTTTTTACAATTTATTATTTGTTAGTGGCAAGAATAACAAAAAACAAAGCTAATTGAAAATAATACATTTCTAGTATAAGAAAAGGAATAATCACATCCGGGGTTAAAAATCTATTTACATTTATTTAGTAGTGACATCTCTCAAACGATCGGAGAAATGTTTGAACGCATCCTATACTTTCTCATCAACAGCCAATTTAATAGCAGCAAATAAGCGTTGCAAGTGCAACCAATTAAAATTAAAAACCGGCTAAGAGTAAATTGGAATCGCGTACTAAGTGTTAAAATCACGTTTATGGGAGCCCTCCATGAGTATTTATTTTATTTTTACTATTTCTTTTTTATTTTATTTTTACTATTTCGTAAAAATTTCAACTGTCGGGCTATCACTGTTCCTGAGGTTCAGTCTGGTGATAGAAAGACGGACGGATAGACAACGAAGTCTTAGTCTGTCTTAGTAATAGGGTCCCGTTTTTACCCTTAAAAACGCGAAATAAAAGTGTTTTCCCGTTTTGCCTATAGAATATCGGTGTAATTTAAGTTTTTCACGTTTCATACGACTTTTTTCCTTTATTTGTATAGAGCACGCCGTTTGTTTTTATAGATTCCCATGATAGTGTCGTATTTCAATAAATCGCACTAAAATTTATTTGCAAACGGCAGCTTTGACTTTGCAATCTTTCCTCAAGATAAGGGAACCTTTTCCTTATGTTTTTCCGTCGTTTACCTTTTCTCAATTGCTGTATGTTGGGAAATGTGTAAAAAAAATGTTATTTTGGAGATCATTTAGAACAAATATTGATCAATCACTATTTACTGATAGTATGTCGTTTTTGTTATGATTTCGACACTTGTAAACTACCAAACCATCATCGTAGGTCCCAACCTTTATCTTTAACTTTACCATCGTGTCGTGGGGTGGCGCATAGCACCCCTCATCAATCATCTTTTCCTTTTTTGTAAATGTCGTCAAAGATGTCGTGAAAGACGACAGATGAAATAATATTATAATATACTAGCTGACCCATGCCCACATGGTTGAGCATACAAACAGTGTTTTTTCATCGTGTAAACATTCCCTACACTTTCACCAATAGAAAATAGTTTAAGACATAAATGGATGAAAGTGATATGTTAAATTCTGATTCCAAGAAAATTGAGTTCAGACTGTCACTTAAACATTTTAAAATACTTCGTAAGTTATTAAATATCTAAAGATCCGTCTCTAGAATCAATGTACTTAATACGCTACAATACAAATACAAATATACTTTATTGTGCACACAACAAGTTACAAAAAAAACAAAAAAAATATACATTACAAAAATCAGACATGCACACAAAGGCGGCCTTATTACTAGATAGCAATTTCTTCCAGACAACCTTATGGTGTTAGAGAAAACAATGCTAGAGAATGGGAGTTGCGCAAAAGTATATTTAATAAAATAAAAGTAAATAAAATAAAATAATACATAAACACAATAAATATATAATATATGTATACAATATAATATAATATATATATCTATATATATATATATACAATAGATAAACCTACATGATATTTTAATTTATAATAATAAGTGTTAGTTACATAAGTTACGGGTTGACACAATATGATTCCAGATAATGATTTTTTATAAGAGTTTTAAAGCGATGTATAGTTTCAGCCTGCCTTATATGGATAGGTAAAGAATTCCAAAGGGAAATGGATTTTACAATGAAAGAGCAATTAAAGTATTTAGTGCGGTGGATAGGAATGTCAAGAAGAAGATTAGATATAGATCGTAGTTCCAGTCTGTCAGAGGTACGGAAGTTAAAATTACTTTTTAAATAAGTGGGACAATGGGAGTCAAATAGGATGTTATAAAGGAAGGAGAGAACACGAGAGTCACGGCGGTAGCGGATTGGCAACCACTTTAACTTGAGGCGATACTCGGAGATATGGTCAAATTTACGTAAACCGAAAACAAACCTCAAAGCCAGGTTTTGAAGGCGCTCCAATTTGTTCAGTTGTTCCTCCGTCAAGTTAGTGAAAGAAGCGTCCGCATAATCTAAATGGGAAAGGAGTAGGGATTCAGCCAAAACTACCTTAGTGGGTATCGGAAGAACATATCGTAGACGTTTTAGGGAACGCCAGGTAGAAAAAACCTTTCTACTAATCTCTTGCAATTGATGCGTCCACGATAAATGTTCATCAAAGTACACTCCCAAGTTTTTAACCACTTTACTGAAAGGTATTGTTACACCATTTATAAGGACAGGAGGTAAAGAATCATGGTCAACTCTAGAAATTAGCCCGGGGCTACCAATTACAATTAATTGAGTTTTAATAGGATTAATAAGAAGTCCATGATTCTTGCTCCATTCACAAATATTCGACAAATCGTGATTCACTAGATCAAAAGCGGAATTCAGATTGTCCAAAGGAGACTGTGTGTATATTTGAAGATCGTCCGCATACAAGTGGTAGGATGATGAAATCGATATTGTTATAGGGTTTATAAAAATTGCAAACAGAAGAGGAGATAGCACACCACCCTGAGGCACGCCGGCATAGATATAACTCCAATCGGAGAAATAATCAGATGATTTAACTCTCTGCCGTCGTCCTACAAGGTAGCTACGAATTAAATTAATTATTGACGGTGAAAGATTTAAAGATGCAAGCCGGGCTAGCAGAATATCGTGGTCTATGGAATTGAAGGCATTACTAAAATCCAGAAGTGTGAGAATAGTAAGCATTTTATCATCCATACCTGACCGTATATCATCAGCTACCTTTACCAATGCGGTAGTCGTACTGTGACCAGTGCGAAAACCGGACTGGAACGGACTGAGTAAGCTGTTGTGGGTAACAAATTTCGTAAGCTGGTGATGAATGATTCGCTCTAAAACTTTTGATAAAAAGGGTAGGATGGAAATAGGACGGAAGTCAGACACAGTCTTAGGACAGGAGGATTTAGGTAAAGGAATTATGTAAGCTGCCTTCCAGGCATCAGGAAAGGTACAAGACTCTAAACATGAATTAAAAATGTGTGCAAGAACAGGAACAATTATATCTAATATTGGTGTGATCATTCTACGACTGATACCGTCATCTCCTACTGCGTTTGACGATATGGAAAGGATGTGCTTTTTAATCTCACACTCGGAAACTGGAACAGTAAGGAACGGATCAGAATTCAATATAGGTAGCGAAGAAATATAATTTAACGTTTGTGATTTAATTTTGGGGTCGAGATTAAAAGAGGAAGTAAAATGGTTATTAAGTGAATCTATATCTATATTATGAGAGTCTTGCGGTTCAGAGCATTTGCCCACGCCGAGGGATTTGAGAAATTTCCATGTTTTAGCCGGATCCCCGTTCTCAACGGAGGCGTGAATATGACGTCTTTGTGCGTCACGACACATCATATTACAGCGGTTCCGGATTTTAATATATTTGTTACGATATTCTTCTGTCTTTTTTATTTTAAATTTGGCTTTGGCTGCATGCTTAGCATTTATCAAAGATTTGATTTCGTCTGATAACCAGGGAGCGGGAAGATGTTTGATTTTAACAGGCCTAACAGGTGCATGAATATCATAAAGAGATTTAAGTTTAGCGTTAAATATATCAATTTTGTCATTAATGGAATCAGCTGAGAGTAAGTTTGACCAGTCTATGTTATGTGCGTCCTCCTCTAGGCTTTCAATATTCATCGAAGAGAAATTTCTTTGAAGAAGAGTTTTTACCTTAGCTTTGGGAGGGCGAACATTATAGGCGACATAGATAAGATCATGGTATGAAAACATATCAGCTGAGACTTGTCCATGCGTAGTAACACGATTAGGAGAGGAGACTATGATTAGGTCGAGCAGGGAAGGACGGGAACCTGGAAAGCAGTGGGTAGGATTCAGAGGTAGTAATTTCATATTATATGAATCTAAAATTGAACTAAGTTTAGTCGATCGACTATCACCCTTAAGTAGACAAGTATTGAAATCGCCCATTATAACACAATGATCGTAGTACGGTGTAAAAGCATCAAGCGTATTTTCAAAGGATGAGAAGTAATCATTGTGCATTGATGGGCAATAGTAGACCCCGAGTAATAATTTATTATAGTGCGATACCTGGACTTCTACCAGCAAAAACTCGAGAGCATCAGATGGAGAGGGTTGCGCTGACGAGCTAATAATAGTGTAGGACAAGTCTGAACGTAGATAAATCGCAACGCCACCTCCACCCCTCCCAATGCGGTCGTTGCGAATTAACTTAAAACCGGGTAAACTGTAGCATGTTGATGGTAAGCAAGGCTTAAGCCACGTTTCCGATATAAAGACAGCATCAACATTAGTCCGATCAAAAGACGCAAGCAAGTCGGGGTAATGAGCCGGAATGCTCTGTGCATTAATATGAACGGCCTTAAAACATTTGTTAACTGTGTTAAAATTTGAAGTTATGGTATCCCTAAGAGACATAAATGTGGCACTTTGAAAACTATCATCGCTGTTGTTAGAAGAAATGGATAAAAAATCATCTGAAGCAAATGAGTCAACACTTACATTCATGATAATAACACAAACTAAATATAAATAAAATATATAAAACACTATAAATATATTATCCTACAACAATTGAAATATAATTGGCCTGCAGCCCACTGTGTCATAAAAAAAAACATAAGTATATAAATAAATTTGCTATAATAGAATTAGTAAATAAATAGAAAAAGAGTAGGTAAATAAATGGAAAGAATCCAAACATGCCTATTATTTTTTAAGCACCTAGCTAAATATGAGCAGTTATTCTAACAAAATATAATTAGATTTAAGATGAGATGCTAGCCCAACACAAATTGGCAATTAAAATTTTAATGGAGTTATACTGAGATATAATGATAAAGTTCTAAGTACAAGCACAGCTTATTAGTTACAAAAATTGTATAACAAAGATACAATTTATATACATAATACTAGATTAAGAGAAATCAGTTAAGTACATAATGGCTCATGCTAAATTTCATGTCCACACACAAAAAACAAAAAAAAAAAAAATTATAAATAAAGTGACATTAAGAAGACGAAGAAGAATAACTATCACTCACTCCTGTCAGACGTCATCGAAACACATCTGTCAAAAGCTTCGTGTTTATTTAAACATTTGTTTGTTTAACTTAGATTAAGAATACATAGATTTGCTACGATACGTCAATAAAGTGTGTGAACGAGATCACAACATACAAAAACTTTAAAGAAGGAAAATGAAGGCGACAATATTGCCTGTCTTTGTCAGAGTTCCTGTTTTTGTTTGTTGGGCACAACTGTTATGTGCCCAACAAATCAGTTGACAGTTCGGTCACAGCTCGTATCTTCCAGGATTTTTAGTGAATAATAGTGATCTAAGTGGTGAAAATAAAAAGAATCTTAAGTGATGCATAATACTAACCCTGCTTTACATGGATTTAAGTTAAATAATCGGCTGTAAAAGCCGTACTGAGCAAAAAACACGAAATATTTCCTTTCATGCGTAAGTACCATTTTTAGTAACAAATACCCCTTGCTTTGATAAAATATCGACAGGTTGTGTTCCGTGGCACACTAATAAGCTATTAATAGGTTATTGTGAATAGAAATAATGAATTAAAATGTTATTTAAAATTACAATAATAAATGTATTATCCAACCAATGTATGTGACAAGGTTAAATTCTCATCCTCGAAACAAATGTCAGGCAGTCCGCCATTTTAAACTACTTTTTGACTTAGTAATGTTAAAGATTTAATGGGGATACCAGCTAAGGTACTCATAATTTACCCTAAAAGTGGGGTCTTTTTTAACCGATTTTCTAAAAAAGAGGAGGTTTCTCAATTCGACCGTATATATATTTTATTTTTAATTTTATTATTCAATCTTAAGCTGTGCAATAGTGAAACTGTTGTTACAGATTTCCAAAGGACTCTTCAACCCGCCAATTATGGATTCGTGCCACAGGCTGACAAAACTAGCAACCAACCAAATATACTCGAGTATGCTCCATACATTTTGAACAAAGTTGTTTTAGAAAAACAGCAAATATGACAAGTTTAAACCCGTTATCTATTCCTACGCGTCATGTCATTGAGCAGGTTAGTTACTATTATGTTATTTATTTACGTACTCTAAAAGTGATTATTATAATGTTATAAACATAATATTATATTCAGAGTCTTGTGTAGAGCCTACTGAAATTTACCTACATAAGTTCACTAAAAGTACTATTTTTTTACTGTAAAATAACGATGGAAATGGAAATCTTGTCTACATTTAACGAACGCCTCTACTACTCCTATTTTATATATTATTGCTTTGTTTTAGGAAAGCCGAAGAAATATTTATTGGAAGACGTATAGTGAATATAAGTCGTAAAAGTCACTCCAAAAATTTCCATTCATGAACTCTTGACTTGCGGTGAATAGTCGAATGAGATTATATCTATAAATTGTAGTTGGTATAAGAAATAAATTAATAATATGAATGTCCCCGGAAATGCTGGTAAGGGATCCACACTATAGGAGGCATGAAAAGGAAAATACCAAATGCTTAAACGAGGAGGAAGAAATTCGTGCATCTACTTCCAATAGCAAACGGTATGAATACAGTTACGGAAATAATCATTTTTAATAACGACCCATATATGTTGTAATATACCAATAATTATAAAAAATATTATAATAAAATCATTTAAATAATGACTATATGCACAGATTACCTTTAAACACCTTTTGTTTTATATACTTTTTTACGTATATACCTACTTTATTAGTTATTTTACATTAATTTAAATATTTTTATATTTGTTAAAATACACGACCGGTTTCGACGAAGTCATCGTCGGTGTAGGTATATATTATAATAAAGTGAAAAAAAGTGCAAGTACATAGTTTGTGTTTTATTACTACATAAAATGAATGTCCGCCAAGAAATTATAGTACATTCGATAACATAAATAGAGTACCGACATAATATATAAATTATTATTACGTCCGCGTCTGTGATGAAAATAATTATGATGTAAAGACGTTTTTTTAAAACCTTGGGTTTTGTTGTATCATGTATGGTATGTTTTGGGCATACAAAGTAGCAGCCAATGCTACTTTGTATGCGCAAATGGGAACCGTTGGTACATTTACACGTCATAAACGTAACATATTGTTTCCTGCTTTATGCGTTCCAAATTTCATAATTTAATGGAAACAAATATATATAGATATACAAACTTTATCTCATTAATAATTTTGTATTTTACTGTTCTGTACTTATCTTTGTTAGTCCCGAGTTGTAAGATTACTGAATAAATTGGGTAAATTTAAATGAGGTTGGCAACACAGATATTGTATATACTTTTCGTTTGTCCCTTTCGGCTGTGGCACTGTGTCAAATCTATAGGATTCTTTATCTAAGTTGTTTAAACATTTTCAAAAAGTACAGATTACAAAATTAAATATGTTTCATTTTCGAAATACCGACAATTTGTGACAAAAGAAATTAGTGATGATGATGAGTATGGACAATAAAATTATAAGTGAATGATTAATGAGAAGCGAATATTGGCAAAGCAGAATTATAGATTTATATGTATATATGTGAAGATTGAGAAAGTTACCATGCTATTATTTAAAGTATGTTACCCTTAGACTATTTACTTTTTGGTTCGCCTTGGTCTTGTTCCAGTTTCATTTTTGGTTTTGGATGCCGGAACTTGAGATGTGACTTCTGCCATATCACCACAGAGATCAGAAATGGCATCCAACTCCGCTATGCTACAAACACGGCTTTTGGAGCCATCAGATCTAGCAACGAAAATAGAGCCATTATATGTCCAACACTTTGTAACACCGAAACGCTGCCTGGCCGCCAGGAACACTTCATGTCTCTTTTTAATTAAAAACTCTGATAGAGTGATGCCGGAATTTTTCAGGCTGGTCTTAGCCCTCCAAACCTCATTCCGATCAGTAAAATTCTGAAACTTAACCAAGATCGGTCTGGGTTTTGATTCCTTTAAGCGTCCCAAGCGGTGACAATATTTTACTGAAGAAATGTTTATGTCTTGGACTTTTAACTGGGAAGACAACAAAGATGCAATAGCTTCTTGTGCATCCTTTTTGGCTTCGGGAACTCCATGCACAAGCAAAATCTTTCTTCTGTGCCTCATCTCAGTTTGATCATAGGCATCCATCAATATTTCCAACTGAGCCTGCATCATCTTAAGTGCATTCAATATAAAATTTTTGAACTCACAAAAATCAGATGCCAGTGTTGTAGAGGTGTTTGTAGTCTGGACCGCACACAGCTCCTGCTGGAACTCCATCATCTTCGAGTTAAACATCTTATTCATTTGTGTTATTGATTCTTGCAAGGACTCCATTGTAAACAAGTGGAAGAGAAAAATAACAGCAAATTTTGACAAAAGTGCAAGTGATATAATTTGTTTAAGAAAACAGTGTTTATATACTGTATCTTATTATTGCAATTATAGGAGATTGTGACACTAGTAGATGCAGGTATAAATTTTTACATAATATTGATTTAAAATAATTAATTTATAATTTTGGTTAAGGAGCAGTTAAAAGTTCAACTTAACTTTTTGCACGCCTACCCCCGACGCTACTACATATTATCCTAAAATATTTTTTAAGTGACTGCTTATACTCATTTTTAGGTATTTTTTGCGACTTATCTAAGACACAAAGTAGATATATAACAGAGACACGACCTAGTACTATAAAATGTCAGCACACTGGCAATTCGACTGGCTATTTTTGTTTTCTTCGATTTCCAGGCGCATTCAGGAAACCGCCATCTAGCGCCACTATTGGAAAATACTAATTTCGTTTCGTTCTTAATTAAGGAGGTGAATTTAGCTTAATGTGATGTTATGCTTAAAAAATATGCTTATCTTTATTTTAATGTCAATATTTGTACTTAATTCGGCATATATTGTAAACATCACGAATATACCCACGCTTCCCTTATATCAATAACTAGCTGACCCTTGCCCACTTCGTTGAGCATAAAAAGAGTTTATGATAAAATTCAACCCGCAACGCGGAACCCGCAACGCGGAACCCGCAACGCGGAATCCGGAACCCGCAACGCGGAACCCACAACGCGAAACCCTAACGCAGAACCCGCAACGTTCACGGAAACGCTGTCAAATGGAATAAATAGTATCCTATGTCCGTCTACTTGCTCTAAGCTACTTCCTCACCAATTTTCAGCCATATCGATAAAGCCGTTCTTGAGTTATCAATAATTTAACTAACACGACTTACTTTTATACATATAGATGTATAGATTACTCCTACTAACATAAGCTAACGCCCGGTGAATGCTCCCGTCACAGTCCGTCTAGCCGATTCGGTGATCATTAGTTAGATGACGATGATGATGATGATGATGATGATGATGATGATGATGAAAAGTAGCCTAAATTAATCCTTGTAACTTTAGCTATCTACCAGTGAAAGTCTCGTTAAAATCGGTCCAGCCGTTCCAGAGATTAGCCGGAGCAAAAAAAAAAAAACGTTGCTAATTGAAAGTTACAAACTGAAACTTCAATACGCATACATTAATAGATTTCTGAACGCATAGTTGTTACATCATTTGACAACAAATGTTTGACATTTGATGAACAAAATATGAGCATTTATTTATATATGATTAATTATTCATTACACATCAAGTTTTCACTATTTTTAATATGTATTCTGCTATTCGGGGAGGAGACAAATTCAACGAATCAAAAACCATGAAAATTGGTTCAGCCGTTCTCGAGTTATAAGTGTTGTAACAAACACGACTTTCTTTTATATATATAGATATTATGTACCCGCCTAACTACAGTTGATTTCCATAGAATTATAATATCAAAGTTCAAATCAAATTATAGACCTTGTCGGGTACGGTTTTGGTAGAAATAAGGAATATTGTTTGTTTTATTTTCTTGGTCTCGGTAATGTGAAAGTTTGTGAGGGTGTATGAATATATGGATGTTTGTGGCTTGCGCGAAAACGACTGATCGGATTTTGAGGAAAAAATGCTCTTAGACGCACATTTATTTAATTAAAATATGCTGTATTATAAAATAAATATATATTTTTTTATAGTAGCTACGATGAGTTAAATAAAAGTCCGCCCGTAGAATCACCTACAAGACTGTAGTTTTGGATTTAAAATTCGGGTTTCACCAAAAGATTTACAAATGTTTTAATCTGCTTTTCGTATAAAAGGTAACTTAAGAATTACGCCCGTAACTTTTTATCACTGATTTATATTACGCGTTGTATACGTGTGAGCTTCAGCGCCCCGGGTCACTAATAACGTCCCCTCATTTCGCCCAGAAACAATTTAGATAATCTTGCGAAAGTCTACCCTCGCCTAAATAGATTTGTTACTGCACTGTCCTGGTCAAAGCCCTATCAGACATCTTTGGGGTTCCGTATCTAAAGGGTAAAAACCCTATAAGTCTATCTGTTTGTTACCAGGTTGAACTGATAAATCGTGGTAGGCAGGGTTGAAAATTTCTCTAAACAAACAATACTGAAAACTAATTAAAAATAAAAAACCTCCCCGACTTAGCGTCTTACATTCCTATCACACCTAACAAACGACCCTGATGACCTTAAAGACCTGGGCCCTGATTTAAAAAAGTAATATGTCATAATTTTGACGTTTTAACTTTTTAAATCGTGTTTTAAAAATATTTAACGTCACAATGACAGTTGATGTAGACGGTCGGGAAAGCCACAGAAGTTACGTAATCAGGGCCCAGAACCATTTCCACCAAACATAGCTAAGAACACTCTCGACTGAAATATATTTCAAACAAAAAAACCGCATTAAAATCGAATCATCCGTTTGGGAGATACGATGCCACAGACAGAAACATACACATTTACACGTCAAACTTATACCACCCCACCCGTTTCCGTCGGGGAAAAAAAACAAAATGAAATAAATATTAAAGAGGAGCACTTATTAGCTCGGTGTCAATAACGGCAAGAGTTTGGCACTCCGTTCCGATTCAATGTGGAACAAATGTAAAGAAAGCTCAGTATGGACAGCTATTATAATGCCATTGTTTTAAATTTATTCACCGCGCAGTGAAAAAATGATTTGGTGATTTAAAATTTTTCGTGAATATTTACATCACATTGAATGGAAACTGCTTAGATTATTAATTGGTCTCAGCGCCTTCGACTAGATAGAGCGATGTCAAGAAATGACAGATTCCTGAATGCGGCAACTTCTTATTGTAGTGTGTGTAAAACAATGCGCAAAGATTGTAGTGTGCATCTATAATTGTGTTGCCAGCTACTTGACTAATGCCCGATCAATAGGGAAAATATTTCGTCGCTGTGGTGTGGTAATTTATCAATATTAATAAATAAAAAAAATCTTTAACATGAAATCATAATCATTTTTATGAAGGTTCTTCTTCTTAATCTTAAATAATTATTAGGCATAATTTTCAAAAAGAGTTTTTATTTTAGTATCTGGGAGCACGGCAGTTTCCCCGCCAAGTCGAGCGCGAAGCAAACACTGCCGTACCATCCTTTTCAGGCACCATTTTGTCGCATTCTCAAGCCCCTATTTGAGAACCTCCGGATAAGACCAGAACGCAGAAATTTTGGTCATCCAATAAGCTATAAAATCTGTCAATAATTAGAAATCCATCTGTCAACGGCCAAGTCACACAACATTAACTATAATTATATATATATATATATATATATATATACTATAATTATATATATATATATATATATATATATATATATATAGAACCCTGTTAGGCCATGCACTAAAAAGTATCCTATAGGCAGTTTCCAGTGCTCAGTTAAACAAACTAATAGGAGGACATATGCCTCTGAAGCTAACACAGAAGTGTCATTTACACCAGTGCCCATGTCAATATACGAGTTTGATTTTGGTCCCACATACTTTTCTGGCGTATGGCCATTTCATCTGAAAATAGCGCGCAAACAACATTACATTTATCACATTAAGAAGGAGCGTTTACTTTACTAAAACTATTAATAAAGTAAACGCTTCTTCAGTAAATCCTGGAGCGCCATCGATGATGACAAATTTACTCCTTGCGTAATTATATGCCGATGGGGAATAGAAGTTTAAAGTCAAACAGATTTTTTTAAGTTCCTTATAATATTTCGGTATAATTTTCTTTTCGTTTTTATGCTTTTTGTATATATTATGAAACAAATCCGCTGTGACAACATTTTTACTAAGAATGTTATATATATCAAGGAAACGTTCATGATTCAAAATTTTAATAAGGCCTTAAAAGTCATGTCCTATCTACTAGTCAAATATAGCCCCCCCCCCCCCCCACCCGCCTCTTTCCCTCCGCGAATCCTTCAGTTTTTGACATATAAATTTCGAAGTTTTATTTGCCACGCAAAATGCGCTGGAAAAGTGTGTTGTTTATTCTAGTTCAATCACCTATTTTCCTTAACTAGAGTGAATCGGGCAGAAGTCGATACGAACGAAATATACTTCCGAGTATACCAACATAATATAGGTATTATATTATATATTATGTTATATTATACTCGGAAGCAGAGGAATAACGCACAAATTAGACATTAGCTGATAATATCCTCCATCCGAGATGGCGAGTTGCGTTTCGTTTCACCTTTTCACATAATTAAATTTGAAAACTGTACTAAAGCATAAAGTTTACGTTCCGTTTCGCATCATTGAAATAATATTTGAACATTTTTGATTTGCCTGTCAAGTCGTAAACAATATGTTTCATGACATGACGTGGCAAACACGGGTAATCTGATACTAAATATGGTTAAACATTTTTGAATACAAGGCAACATTGAACACAAAGCGGTACTCCGATCGGAGATTTTAGGATTATATTATTTGACTGTGTTTTAGAAGATTTATACAATACTTACTAATGGTATGTGATGCCAGTATTTTTCTTGTTTCATGTAGTATTATTTTTACATAGTTTGACTATGCAAATCGGCATTTTGCTTCGCTCTCACACAAATCTTTGACAAATTATCGAGACGTCTACTTCACTTTACGCTTGTAGCGCGACTGGCGCGGGTACGCCGAATTCGGCGTATTATTTGTTGCCGCATTTTTCAATACGCTGGACGGTATCTAGTCAAAGCGACCAATTATTAATCTATGGGAAACTGATTATGTACTATGCACATAGTACAGCATGTCCTCGGCTACGAATCAAAGTTTGAAAACTAAGTCTCGATTTCACCAACGCTTGATAGTGTTAACGGCTTGGTAAATTACCACGCTTTCTCATTCATTGATAGGTATTACGAGAGGAACAACATGATATTTAACGAAGGATTTTAACATTGCTTGGTGAAACACGCCCTAAATTTTTGGGATTTGACACTTGCCAAGCTACGGTAAGTGACATACGAATTTGCTTGTCATATAGCAAACCTTATGTCGAATCTCAAACATTTTCGTTTTGAAACTTCGTAAGTGATAATAGCGATGGCATCTTGATTCAGGGCGGCGATTCTCGGGCCTCGAACTTAGTTCCGAATATTAGTATATCCCGCTCGCATGCGCGGTAAATCTCATTTGCATGAGCGGGACAGACCGATAGTAAAAATTAAGTTCGAGGCCTGAGAATTAGGGCCCTGGGCCCTGCTACGGTACTACTAATCTTATGCTGACAATGTCTACATTTCCGTATGAGTAACTTCGTCGCGTTAAGCAGTGACAAAGCACGATATTACAATATATCAAATTGTGTCACAAAGTAGATATACCTATTACAGATACACAACCTAGTACTAGAAAATGGTTTCACCCTAATACTGGCAATTCGACTGGCAATTTTTGTTTTTTTTCGATTTCCAATAGATAGGGTGAAGTCCAGGCACATTCCGGAAACCGCCATCTATCGCCACTATTGGAAAATACTAATTACTAATTTCGTTTCGTATCTTATTCTTAATTAAGGAATTGAACTTAGCTTAATGTGATGTTATGCTTAAAAATATGCTTATCTTTATTTTAATGTCAATATTTGTACTTAATTCGGCCTATTTACATTTTGTAATTTACAAACGTTAATACTTAAGTAGTGATACCTATTGCATTTTTTTTGTATTAAACATAGAATTTATGGGATGGTAGTGGTATGAGTGAGCTACGTCACGTTGGGCAGTGATAAAGCACGATATTACACTATATCGTATTCAGTATATAAATTGTGTCATGTAGCGAGCGAGCAGTAAATAGTTGCGACTTGGCGGATTGTTCGAGTGGACTTACTTGCGCAACTTAGTTCGAAAACTTTGTAACAATGTCTCCTGACAGAGCTGTGTCATTATGTTTCAGTGTTCGAATATGTTTAACTGTCGACGAAAACAGAGGGTTGTTATAAGTATTGTCTATCTGTCGCATTGTAGCTACCAAACTGATGACATTGATATAGTGTGACGAACAGGTTGAGCACGTTAGTTCTCGAGCGACAGGTCGCGGGTTCAAAGGAAAAGTTTTCTGAGTTTCTTTCCCAAAGATGTAAATTAAATCTTTGTGTCTATCATTGTTTTTCCTTTCGTCGTGTTTTTTTTTTCTCTTTTATTTATGTATATACTGTCCTGTAATGTCTAAAATTGTCCGAATAAAGATTTTATATAATTATAGTACAAATATAAAATTATTAATTACATTTCGGCATAAGCCAGACAACGGAAATGTCTATATAGATATTATTATTCATTATTGTTAGTTTTTTTAAGCTGATGTGATCGAGAGCTGTACATACAAAGAGACATGTCAAACTTACACACTCTTATAGTCAGGGTTCCCCTTGATTAGTACCAAGCAAATTTTTCTTGAGTACCTTCATTTAAATGAGTCGCCCAATAATTGCTTGGACGGAACGTGGTAGCTAACAGAGATAGCAAGGATAAAAATAATCTCAACTTTCGAGCGTAGGACCGGGATAAGTTACCACCGGTTTGGAACACTACCCAACGAAATGAACACGCAAACAGACAACTCGACTCTCGTTTTTTGCGGTATAAACTTGAACACACAGCAGTTTTGGTCGGAAAATCTTTGAACGTGGAAGTGTCTGGATCCCAGGACATTAGCGTTCCATTTCCCCGTCATTTAATCCGTGATTAAATCGCGACTCAAAGGGTGCAGACTGGCGTTGATCATATAGAGATTACGTTCTTAATTGTTATAAAACAACGTCTTTCCCAGCGTCTGTTTTTCTGTTTGTGACAAATTTAAATACTACTAAAATGAGAACCAATCTTAAAGTTATTTTGACCAATGTATCGAGCTATTCTCGATGAAGGTTTTAGTGTATTAATTGGACCTGGTAGGTAGCGCTGCTTAATAAGCTTAATTATAAGGAGGTACGTAATTTGTCGGGACAGGTAATTTGAATATATAAAGAAAGCCAGCTTCCATTGACAATACAATATTTTTTAGGTTATCAAATATCAGACTACTATCTAAATATAAATAAAAATATCTTATTTGTTAAAAGCACGCTACGATATTGCATAATAATGCAAATATTTGAGAGGCCATGCCAAAAATAGGCTGAGTTTTTTCACCAAGTTTTAGATAAGCAACGGGGTCACTGGATGCTTATCTAATGTGCTTTAATTATATATTGGGGGAACAAAACGCCGATTTGTGTATTTATTTTCCCGCTCTTGTTTGCTAAAATTCTTATTTTCCTTTTCACGGTTTACAGCTAGCAACATAATATTTCGTTTAATTTTATTCTGTTTCCCGATTGTTATCTTTTAGGGATTGTCCTTTTCTTTTTTGTTTAATAATATTTTAAATATATCGCGTTTTAAAACTAAAAAATAATTTCACTAAGTATTAATATTTCCCCGAAGCAGTGGTCATCATGTGGGTCATGTAGGACAATTCGATAAGTGTTAGTCTTTAACCTATTCGGGAATAAAAGATTTTTAATTTTTACTTAATGTTTGTTTTAGGAGCCATTCTTATTATTTTGGTTTTATGAAACTGCTATTTTAGATAATAGTCCGGTTAAAATAGACATTCAAGGTTACATTATTTCGCACCTAGCTAAAAATTGGCATGAATGTTGGCAACCCTATTACAAAAAAAAAAAACACATGAAAAAAATAAAATGAGTATTCAAGATAAGATAAGGTAAGACTGTTGGATAATAAATACCAACAGTTATTAATTTAAAAAAAAACCCTATTACACACAATTTGTCAATTATCCACACTTGGGAATGATGTAGATAATATATATACAATAGATAATATATAAACATTCAAGGTGCGAATTAATGTAACCTTACCCCTATTTTTGAAGCTAATTTGACTGGACTAGTAATTGCTATTGCAATTAAACAAATAGGTTACATTGTAACATCCCAAAGATCTGTTCATCGCATTTAAACGAACTCGGAGAAGCGTCTTGCGTGGGCCGAGGGAGCACGTTGTACAAATATAATTTATTTCTACATTTTAAGAACCCCCAGTCCTAAGTAAATATAATCAGTAAGAACAATTTTTAGCAAAAACCCGATGAAGCGCTAAAGGACCCTGTGTAAATCTTACATCAATTTTCTTGATTGACTAATAAATTGAATATTTGATAAGTCATTGTAGGCATAGATACTAATAAATTAACAAATGCGTTCAAATTAAAGTGAATAACTGATATAATAATATCTATGGACGCTTCACACCACATCAATCTGGCCCTGTGCTAAGTATCCGAAGAACTTGTGTTACATGTACCAGACAACGGAAATATATTTAATACTTTTATACAATACACATATTTAAGACTTTTATTATACTATACACAAATTTAATACACATCCATGACCTAGGAACATTGAAAACTTTTTGTTCCCTCGGCGGGATTCGAACCCGCGACCTCTCGTTCGAGCACCAACGCGCTCAACCGCTGCGCTACGGAGGTCGTCGGTAAATTGATTTCAATCGGTATAAGCCTTTGATGTGAACAAACCATTTTAAGGCTACCTTTTTTAAATTTAATTAAATATCGTTTTATTCAGAATACATAGGCCCATACTATAAATACGTAACAAAAATCTATACTAATATTATAAAGAGGTAGAGTTTGTTTGTTTAAAAGCGCTAATCTCAGGAACTACTGGCCCGATTTGAAAAAATATTTTTTTGTTGGATAGTCCATTTACAGAGTAAGGCTTTAGGCTATATAACATTACGATTAGGCGATGAATTAGTGAAAAATGTTGCAAAAACGGGGAAAATTATTCACATTCGTTGCGTGCGCTGCATAAACGGTTTAAGTCACTCAAAAGCCACGCGAACGAAATCGCGGGCATACCTAGTAGGTACATAATATTCATCACGGGGATTAATAAACGGTGACGTGACTAGATTTAGAGTCAGCCGAAGCCAGAACTCCATCTCAAAGGTTAGCAGGTGATGTGTTTTAAAAGGACTGAAGTTGGCTTCGTAGTGAGGAGCAATTTTGAGGATTTTTATACCATTTATTACGTAGAATATAAATTAGTTTTGTTTTATGCAATAAGAGCCACAACAGTCAAATTGTATTATTGATAACAGTCAAATGGAAAATTTTATTGATAACGGCAATATAAATATATTTTGTGAAAATTTCAACTTTAACATGGTTCTTGATATACAGCCTGGCAGACAGACAGCGAAGTAATAGGGTCCCATTTCTATCCTTTGGATACAAAACCCTACACGTGCAACAACTAGTTGTATCAAGCTAGTTCGAATATTATGAAATGTCTCCTCGTATACATGTTGTCATATAAATGATTGACAATACTTAAGGGTGTGTATGGGGTCCCGTATATAGAGTTTAATGTGAAAGTACCATCTACTTTTAAAAATTATTGTATGGGCAAATTTATGATGTTGGGGCATTTCATAACGGAAATTCAAAAGTAAGTCTTTCGGAGCTGGTACTTTCACAGTATACTCTACATAGGCGGCACATACATACCATAAAGTATTATCACTCATTTATTTTACACCTTGTATTGACACGTGAGCGCAGTGTTTATATTTAATAACGCCGAGGTATGCGAGGTGTGTTACATTGCATGGTTATTTATTTCACAATCACAGTGCAGTATATTATTAAACAATGGTATACCTGTTTTCATAGCTATGTTTTATGAAAACCTGAAAATTCTTTAATAAGATTTGATGAGGGTTGCTATTAGAATATTAATGAACTCCCACATCGATTTCGTACAGGAGTTACTTTTTATACTGCCCAAGTGTGTGTCCAATACACAAGAACACTTTCTCTTCCCTTTAATCCATTAACACGGATACCTGACACGACTGTCAAGAGAATAGGCGCAAGACCGAATTTTTACATGCCTGACGCTTGGATCATTTTTCTTGACTGATCAGCCTGCATTACCCTAACCAAACTTGAAAATATTTTTTTATTGTTTCAACGCGGTAATTGAACCCACGACTTACGAGTCGAGAGCCGAACTTTAAAACTGGATTAAACTGGATTGGATTTAGTAGATACATCGTTACGTGGTACGGAGCATAGTACAAAATATCTAATCGGTTATCGCCAACAATATATCTATGTTCGCAGAAATGTCGCCTATCAGCCAATCACGACCGATCAATACGCTTTTATCGCAGTATCTTGTCCCAACTTGCCCGACTCACCTACTGTATTGTTAACCAACTTTGATACTTTGAGGAAATTGCTCGAAGTTCGCAAAAGTCTTGATACTTGTGCCTACTTATACCAGTAAAATATGGTTTAGATATCCGGCCTCTTTTGCGGGTTTGAATGATTCGTACTTACTTTTGAAAATATGTACACAACCGTTTAGCTATTCTATAATGATGTCTTTCTTACACATAAAAAGTAATAAATGATATGACGACCTCCGTAGCGCAGTGGTTGAGCTGTTGTTTTGTTGGTGCTCGAGCGAGAGGTCGCGGTTCGAATCCCGCCGAGGGAACAATAGTTTTCAATGTTCCTGGGTCATGAATGTGTATTCAATTTGTATATAATACAATAAAAATCATTAATGTGTATAGTATAAAAGTATTAAAATATATTTCCGTTGTCTGGTACCTGTAGCACAAATTCTTCGGTTACTTAGCACGGGGCCAGATTGATGTGGTGTGAATCATCAATAATTAATTCATCAAAGTTAGAAGACCTCCCTATTTACAGGTTGTCACTGTAATGGCTTGGTGGAATGACAAGGACAGCAGACTCTTAATTATTTAAGTAACGGCCTATTGAGTCATTCTGTTTGATCATTACAAATTACAAATTAGGTAATATTAGCAATCTTAATTCCTTTCCTTTTTAATGTACATCCCAACAAAAATATATATTGTAAAAGGAGCCAAGTTTTGCTACTCAGATCTTATAGCGTAAAAAGTTGTAAAATCCATGTGATACCAAGTTGGGGTTAGTCGGTCGGTCTAATAACATCTTACGACCAACTAAACCCTACTTGGTATTACATTCCTTTCCCTTTAAATATAAATATATACACTTTTACAAAATCTTCGATCAACAATATAATAGACTAGCTGTGCGCGCAATTTCGTTCGCGTGGCGACTTAAACCGTTTATGCAGCGCACGCAACCAAAGTCTCCCCGTTTTTGCAACATTTCTCACTGACACTTCGCTCCTAATATTGGTCGCAGTGTAATGTTATATAGCCTAAAGCCTTCCTGTATAAATGTACTATCCAACAAAAAATATTTTTTCAAATCGGACCAGTAGTTCTTTAGCGCGTTTAAACAAACAAACAAACTCTTCCGCTTTATAATATAAGACATAGATAGTATAGATAACGTGTTCCATACACAAAAGGCCAAAATCTGTCCGCGTGGTATATGCCATAGAGCTACATTACTTAATTAACGAAGTTATAAAAAAGTTTCAAAACATTTCAACGGTCATTCGGTGATTTAAAATCGCCTATTATGTCATTTAACATTTTTGAAAATCGACTTTTTTTTACATTGCGGTATTGTGATACGTGACGTTGGCACTATTCAAAGCAAACTAAATGAAATAACAGTGGGCTGATATTAGACGAAACGGATTTCGAAATTCATATATTTATACAAAATGTATTTAACATTTTTGGCATAGCGAGATCATATTATTTGCAAGGCCGGGTTCTCATTAGAAACCCTTTGATTTGGAGCTGTGAAATTACTTCCACGAAACCATAACGCACAAAATTTGTAAATTAGGAGTTTCCTGCTTATTCTCCGGGTTTTACCCGACCACAGTGAAGCTAAAATGAAGAGTAATGAGTTTGGATGTGTGTATGTTTGTATGGAACAAACATACGGCGCAACGTACTGATCCGGTTTTAGTGAAAGTGTCCATAGATTCGTAATAATAGCCCGCTATTATCTATGTATACTAATATTATTATGCGAAAGAGTTTGTTTTTTTTGTTTGTTTGTTTAAACGTGCTAATCTCAGCAACTACTGGATAGTCCATTTATAGAGGAAGGCTTTAGGCTATATAACATTACGCTACGACCAATAGGAGCGAAGCGTCAGGGAGAAATGTTCCAAAAACGGGGAAAATTAGTCACATTTGAGGACTTTCGTTGCGTGCGCTGCATAAATAGTTTAAGTTACTCAAAAAATATATATGAAAGAATTATTCCTTTTTAATAATAAAAAAAAGTCTCTAATATATATATCTCTATATCTATACTCATAATAACATTATTCGTCTATGAAGGCGATAGGCTATAATAACAATACGCTGCTAACATTGTCATATCACAATAACAAAAACCAACGTGAGCAATCAATAATAGCGATAGTGTTTCCGATAAACACGCGAAAGAAGTCGCGGGCACAGCTAGTCCATAATATAATAAACGTAATTACATTAAATTATTTAACAAAAGATGTGGTTATTTGAACGTTTTTGATACACTACGCCGTCGCCGAAATCAGCGTGAGGAAGACATATTAATATAATTATTCATAATTATTAATAATTTCTAATAGATAGGGAAAATATAACTAATTTTGCCGACCGATATTGGTTGTATCTATGGCTGAGAGGATGATAATAATGGAAGCTATTTCCTTCGGCTCGGTCTGACGGAGGTCCTAATGGATTTGTTTGAAGTTGGAACAATAATATTATCCATTGCCATAGACGGAATATTTAATAGATTATTTAGTAAATTAGTGTGGCCGATAATATCTATGGACGATTTAACATCATCATCATTAGCCTCCATCACAAAGTAGATATATAACAGAGATACGACCGAGTACTAGAAAATGGTATCACCCTAATACTGGCAATTTGACTGGCTATTTTTGTTTTCTTCGATTTCCAGGCACATTCCGGAAACCGCCATCTAGCACCACTATTGAAAAATACCAATTACTAATTTCGTTTCATATTCTTAATTAAGGAGTTGAATTTAGCTTAATGTGATGTTATGCTTAAAAATATGCTTATCTTTAATGTAATGTCAATTATTGTACTTAATTCGGCATATTTAGATTTTAAAATTTACAAACGTTAACATCTATTGCAATTTTTTGTGTTAAACATAGATTGTATGGGATGGTAGGCCATGCCTCCACTAAAATATTTCATGAGGGGGATCTATACTCTCCACGCTTGGCAAGCGGATTGACGTGCGTTTTGAGATACAATGTCCGCGGAAACGCTGCTGTCCATTTCCGGATATACAGGGTGTTTTGGGGATGAGTGTAGGCATTTTGCAGATGGATAGGGTCGGTCTATGCGATCATTTTCTAGTATGGGAACTATAGTCCGATATATTTTTTTAAATTAATATTGTTAAAGTAAAGGCGCAGAAAATTATAATTAATAAAATACATTGTATTAATTATTATCATTTTAACGAACATTGTTCGCAGACTATATCCTGAGGATGCTCCGGGGTCGGAGCGAAACGCGCGTCGAGTTTTGCAACCTGCATGGTGGTGTGGGGCTTTGCACGATCGTGTTAACATTAGTGCTTGTGTGGTGGCGGTGTTTTCACGTTTTTGCTTGCGACTGTACGCATAAGCAGTGTGGGAAGGAGAGAGATGCATCAAACGCATGCCTATACGTACACTCACTCATCTGCTAGCAGGTTGTGGTTATAATTTTTTCGCGGGATATTGCTAGATATAATATATTTAAATTTTAAATACATTTTTGTTTTTTCGGCGGTATTCAAACCCGCGGCCTCCGGCACACGCTCAACTTATGTACTACATAAAATCGGTTTTAATGTGACTTCAATCCCGAGAGGTTTCCGATATTTCCCGGATCCATCGGTTATTACATTCCTACGGCTAATCCGATAGAGCTGGCGAATTCCCTAGTTGTAACGGCGCACTAGTAACGAAACAAACTAATACCGTCCATATTCAATTTGAAAATATAAAAACCGGCTAAGTAGGAGTCAGACTCAAATCAAATCATTTTATTCAGAATAAATTTTTATAAAATGTTTTCTGAGCGTCGTGGTTTGGGACGGGTTCGCGAACCGGTGGTAGCGAGAAGAACCGGCGGCGTAAGAAACTCGCGTGGAAACTTTTTCCATCTTTTACCAAAAAGATAGAAAAATGCTCTTTTTATATAAGATTTACAAATGTCAAAATTAAAACTAAATAACAAAAGTACAATAATTGTATAGTATTTAAACATAGCATTGCAGAGGGCAACTTTATTCCCAAGGTGTGCTGCCATTCGTAAAATCATTTACTGTATAGTTAGTTTGTGCACACCAACGTTCTTTGGCTACTTTCTTAAACTTATTGTTTGAAAAACTTTGAACGTTTTCTAGGATCCTATTGTAGCGTATACTTTAAACGATTTTTTTACTAAGTCTAGTCACTGGTAACATCAAGTTTATGAAAGTCAAAAGTAAGTCTATCAGCGCTGGTACTTTTACGTTAAAAAAACAGTCACTATAACTTTGAGATGCGATATACTAACTTTCCTCGTTTTGGAAATGTATTTTTTTGTCAAAAACCGAATTTTTTTTTACTTTTTAACATTTCTTATTTTGTTATCGCAAAAAGCAAAAAAAAAACTTTTTCTTAAATTTTTGTAAATTAAAAAAAAAACCTAGAATGAGACAATGTAGTATAAATAATCATATCCTAAAGTTATAGTCACTGTTCTTTTTACACCCGTTATATGGTTGATTGTGAGGTGTTATTCTTTCTTCAAGATATCGGATCGATAATTAGTAAGGTTAAATATACTTATTCTCAAAAGGACATTTCATAACTGAAATGAACTATTGATAAATCTTTTTTTCCTTTCACGGATGAGACCTTTAAAACGGAGCGCATAATTTAAGGCCGGAGTGATTTAGCTACAGGTATTCTTTATTTTAATATTCGCTTAAATCTGAAGAAGGTTCTTGGGTAAAGGAAAATTGGGTAAATCGCCGGAAAAACGTTAATACGAACTTTTAAAGGAAAACCTTTTACAAAACAGTAAATTGTAAATTCGACTCTGCTGGAAACTTTTAATTCCTTTCTCATTTTCATTTGAATAATTATTTTTTGTTATTAGAAGCAAAGCTTATTAACTCATGTTTCAACACGCAGGACTAAACCTTGCTTAGCTTTTAATTTTGCACATTCCTGTTACTTGGTAGCTATCCATTCTTCCAAGCTAGGATTTCAAGCTATCCAGTAAGATTTTTTTTTAATTCAACCCCCAAGTGTGTGAAATAAATTTTCCACGGGCGTAGTCGCGGTCAATGGTAATACTGGTGCAGGTTCTTCAAACCACCATAATAATAATAATGCCTCTCACACCACCGATTTCGGTGACGGTGGCTGATTTTATTGTAACCAGGCCAGCTACGCACGAGCTATTTTAAAGTGTCCAAAGCTGTGCGCAATACACAGGGACGGATAACCGACTAACCTACACGACTGGCGAGAGATCAAGCGCAAGACCAACTTTTACATGCCCATCCGACGCATGATTCATCTTCCTTGTCAGACAATCAGACGATCAGCCTGCACTGTCCTAACCAAACTTGAAAACAAATTTTATTATTGTTCCAACGCGGGAATCGAACCCACGACGGTCGAGAGCGTAGCTCAGAACCACTAGACCATGGAGGCGATAGCCACTACCAAAATAATTCAGGACTTAACAAATCTTGCTCGCGTGTTTAATACTCAGACCGTTTAATGATCATTTATTTAAATTAATGATAGTATTAATTAATTAAGCAGTGTAAAATGTTTTCACGAAAATTCTTTATAGCACGCCATGGAAAAAGGTGGGTGCAAATTATTTAAAAGTCTAATTCCTTTTGTACGGATTGTTCTCAAAGCAAAGGCTTCGTGTCTTGGAGTGCCTGCAAGTTTTTACTTAATGAAAAGGTCGACAGCTTCTAATGAAGTAGTTACACAAAGAAAAACTTAATAGGATAGAACTTTTAATTAAAATCTATTATTTTTTTGTTGAATGTCATGTAGAAGAATAACAAACTCTCCAAAAAATATATAATCGGTTCATATCGCAAAGGATTGGGATAAGAAATTGGTAAAAATTATTTGATGCTGTATTATAATGTTGTCAGTTACTTCTCAATAATGTCGACTAAGGCCGTGTTTCACCAAGCAATGTTAAAGTTAATCCTTCGTTAAATATCATGTTATCCCTCTCGTGTTTCCTGTCAATCAATGAGAAGGCATGGTATTTTAACATGGCGTTAACTTTAACATTGTCTGGTGAAACACGACCTTAAGCTATCATATATTTTAAATTGAAGTGAGCTGTAGAATAGTTTTGAAAATAAATAAATGAGTGATAATAATTAAGGCTGCCTATGATAATAAAATATCCCTATTCTTAAGTTCACTGTGAAGCAACGTTGAAAAAGTTACTTTTGTATGCCACCGGATCAATTAATTCGTTAAATCTTCTCTTATTCAGAAACATACCGCCAACGAATCGGCCCATTATCTATTTTTCTGATTAAAACGGTTTATCCATTATGGCTACTAATTTGCTGAATGAAAGTCCTCATCTAGAATATCTAAGGCTAAAATTATTTAAATTGATATACTTGAAAATGTGATTTACAAATATTTCTATTACCTTTCGGATAAGTCAAGAATTACCAGCCGAATATCATCACACATTTCTGTTAAACGTTGTACTACTTATCACGACAGAAAATGAATTATTATACGCATATTTCTAATACGATGGGAGTGAAATTGGTTGACTTCCGATTGCAGATGACACCAAAAGCCCTGAAGCAGACGCGTGTTCAGCGGGGGAATATTTTATTCCATCCCTTCTACTTCAATGTCTCCCTTCAGCTATTGTTGAGAAATGTAAAGGAATTTGCGTTTCTCTCCATCTACGTAAATGGAGTGAAACGCATTTTTTTTCCATTGACGATTTTTTTATTATCTATATTTAATGATTATACGATGACGTCATCGTTCTGTCAATGGTCTTATTACAAGACTAGCTGTGCCCGCGACTTCGTTCGCGTGGTTGTCGGAAACACTATCGCGATTATCTTTTGATTGCTCACGTTGGTTCTGTTATTATGATTATTAAAAGGAATAATTCTTTCATACATATGTTTTGAGTAACTTAAACCGTTTATGCATGGCACGCAACGAAAGACCTTAAATGTGAATAATTTTCCCCGTTTTTGCAACATTTCTCACTTACTGCGTAAAGTTATATAGCCTAAAGCCTTCCTCTATAAATGGACTATCCAACAAAAAAATATTTTTTGTAATCGGACCAGTAGTTCCTGAGATTAGCACGATTAAACAAACAAACAAACTCTTCTGCTTTATAATATTAGTATAGATTATATTTACTTTCACCTTTCTCCGTGTGTATAATCAAACTTTGCGTGTTAAATTTAAACCACTTCCCCTATTCTAAACATACAAATGCAAGTGAAATTATGCATGCATTTGTAAGTTACGTGATTTTTTGTTGCGTTGATTCTCGAGTTTTAGCAAACAGAAATTAATTTTTGTAAAAGAAAGATTTATGAGATTTTTAAATCATAAGTAATGTTCAATAATAAGTTGTGATTATATTATATTATTCTTGCTAGAGACGTAAAGTGGAGTAGAGTTCATTATTTTTATGAGGGTGATTATTTATCATTAAGAGTACTTACCCAAAAATTACTTATAGTTCAAATATTTTAATTATGGTCGAATTTTGAACAAAGACCGACCTATAATAATTAATAATTATTTGAATAATATAACAAAACTATAATCATAATACGAGTTACGAGATTATTATTATTATCACGTCATAACTACGCTATTTGTAGGACACAGTATTTGTACACACATTTTGTAGGACCACAGATCCCAACTGTATTTAATCGAATCCGATTTAATTACAGTACGATCAAACATATTGATATAATTCAATGTGCCGACTATTGTGTATCCATTGAGGTGTCAAGATGTGGTATATTGTAATTGTAGATCAGTCGCATTCAATTAAATTGAGTCCTCCACACTCAGGGTCTTAGTTTAATAACTATAAACCTCATATGCTATTAGCAGGAGTCGAAGACATACAGCATGTTAATAATAGCTCCCCTCACCGATTTCGGTGTCGGTAGCCGATTTCATTGAAAACCAGGCCAGCTACGCAGGAGTAATTTTATAGTGCCCAAGTGTGTGCGCAATACACGAAGACACTCTCTTTTCATTTTACTCTTATAACCCTGTGGGACGGTAAACCGACACGACTGGCGAGAGATCTAGCGCAGGACCGACTTTTTACATGCCATCAGCGAAACTCTGAACCACTAGACCACAGAGGCGATATATAGAAGAGACAACATGTTACAGAAATGAATAATAAAGTTTACTAGTGTATTTATTGAGTTCATATTCTATCTGAAAAGTTGTGGAAAACATTTGTAAGCCAAGTTTGGAGAAAAACAGTTGGAAATATTGCTTAAAATAATTTTAGTATATACCCAATGACATGGTGATTTAACGCGTTGAGTTTTATATAGTTAGTAAGTAGGCATTATGATTCCTTCTTACAATCAGAAAAATATATTGCATCAAAAACAAAACTTGTAAAAAGTGCCAAGTCGCGCAACTAAGATCTTTTCAAGTCAATCTTATTTATTTAAAACATGAAAGATTTTTAACAATATTGATATTATGATCACTATAAGATGTTGTTAAACCAACCGACTTACCCCAGCTTGGCATCACATGGATCTCATAACTTTTTTCCGAAAAAGATCTTAGTTGTGAGACTTGGCACTTTTTACAAGTTTTGTTTTTGATGGGAACTCAGTACTTTTTGTAAAAGATAAACTTAAACTAGTGTTTTTATCGAAAAGTGCAAATTTGACTTCGTACACTATACATTTATATGGGATTACAAAGTTATTTATGCAGTTGGTGATAACTAGAGAGAAATTCCAAAATGTTTAGGTTTTCCCTTTATTTATACACTAAATACTACTTGTTTTCCAAGTTTGAAGCTTCTATGTCTGCTAGAAGTGTCTAATACTTTTGATGATCGGTCAGTGAGTGAGTCAGTGACAAAATTAAGATACTTTGAGAAGCTATAATTCTTAAACTTATGTTTCAAATTGAATGAATTTTGAAACATACCTTGTTTATACAATGCTTACTTAGTAACTAAAAACGCAGACTTCTAGTTTTATGCACAACGAAGTTATAAGGGGTCGAAAATGGCCTGAACTACTTCGAGAAAAGATGATAGGTACGGCCGTGCTCAACTTAGCGGTGTCCAGATGAACCGATTGGTTGGTGGCAAAGTCTTCTTTGTATTACCTTTTCTCATATATTATTATTGAATATACCGTAGGTTCTTGATGGAAATACATATTATATAGTAATAAAACACTAAATACTTGCATTTTTGCATACAAGTTATTTCTTAAAATACACGACCGGTTTCGACATAGTACACCTGATGATGACTATGTCGAAACCGGTCGTGTATTTTAAGAAATAACTTGTAAAAAAACCAATTAAGTGAAAAAAAAATCAAGTATTTAGTGTGTTATTACTATATTACCTTTTCTCATTTTAGAAATGTATTTTCTTTACAAAAATAAAAATATTTTGCTTTTTTGATATTCTTGCGACAGAAAAATAACAAATGGTAAAAAGTAAAAAATATTTTTACTTTTTATTTATTTTAATTACGAATTTACTGCAATGTCACTTATTGACATTGCAGTAAAGTCGTAATTCGTAAGTACAAGAAAAACCACCAAAATAACAACTAAATCGGCAAAAAAAATATACTATAAGGAACAAAAGATAGCTCTTTTTTAACCGACTTCCAAAAAAGGAGGATGTTTCTCAATTCGACCATATATATGGTTTGTTCCTTATAGTTAGTATATTTTTTCCCATGTCTGTAGGTAGAGAAATAATATGTTAAGCATATCAGTGGTAAATAAATAACCTATTTAGCATAAGGTATATATGAAAGAAATATATGAAGGAAGGAAATATATGAAAAGTGAGATCCTTTCAGTATAAAAATTAAAGTAAAATCTATCGTCCCTTTTAACGTTATATTATTATTATTACGTAATATAATATCGTTTTAACTTAAGTACGATAAATTTTACAGTTTCAACATCAATAATATTATCATTTTATACTACATATACATAGTAAATTTTCAGTACGGGATGATTTACAATAATTCGGCAATGCTAACAAAGATAACTCAGATTTCCTTACAAAAACAACTCCACCCTCAACTCGCAATATATCTCGGAAACTGTGTCACAACTGGGAATGATCATAAATTCTCTTGAAACGTCTTCATTACTTTACAGTATCTGGCAACGGTTCAGAACCCCATGCTTAAGATTTTGTAAATCTACGGAATAAATATCCCTTGATGTTTACAGAACATTATCTCATAGATTTGGGAAATGAAAATCATAAGCAAATTGTATAATCTCTATTCGGTAAATAAAGAAAAATAAAAGTGTGTGTGTACTGTGTACTTATGTACGCACGTAAGAATTTACAATTTTTTGGCGTAAATTCCTAAAATAATAATAATAATAATATCATCCGCACTATCTGTAATTTATCTATATGTAATCTATCTATGTAGACATTATTATTCGAACTAATGCAAAACGCGTGTTGTAGATTCAGAGAAAAGAGAATTATTAATTGTGAATACAGTTGCCAGTTCTGTAAAATATTAACTAGCTAACTTCATCGTAAAAAATACTCTTCAATAAAATACTATTAAACTTATTTTCTTGGTATTTTTCCATTTCGTGAAAAATGCACGTTCTCTTACTTTTACAATTCCTAGTACCATTTCCACAGAATATCACTATTACAAATTGTATGTCCGTATGACAGAAAAATAAAATCGCTTCATCTTGCGGTTCACAGCTGGTTTGAGCGCGCAGTGTATAGCGATATTTTATTACACCCGCTTCGTTGCATATTTTAGGAATCCAATAAACTTTTGCATCTTGAAATCTCGCATGTTATATTTTCTAGAAATTTCTAAAGTTCAGGGTTCTAGAAATTTCGGAATGCTGTGAATGTTTATTTTACGTATATCGTAAAATAATTGTTGTCATAATCAAATGTTATAAATAACAAGACAACAAAAAAACGTGTGCTGGTAGAAGTGAAAACGAAACAGCAGACGCACAGTAAAAAGAGAGGGAGATATTACTTCCTCTTCCACGCCGGCGGTCTGCTCTCTCACTGTCTTACTAATTTTCGATCAGGTCACGTGTCCTGACTGAGCTTTAATTTTTTACCCATCTCAAAAAGTGCACAACATTACTAAAAAAAATTTCACTTCAAAATACAAAAAAGGTTTGTCACGAATACATCACACTTTTCCGCTTACACTGAGTTCAGTGGCGGATCTAATGGAATCATTTTCCCGAGGCCCCATTCTTCAATGATATCCACATTCTTCGGTCTTATTTGCTTAATTATTATTAGTATACGTGACTAATATTAAATGGGAACTGATTTCGGTAATTATATATTTTGTGTTTGCAATTTAACTGTAATTTACTGTAAAAGACCTAACAAATAAAATATTTTAGTTAATAGCTAAATAAAATATAAGACTAAATAACATTTACTTACATAAAAAGTACATAAAGTTAAGCGAAATCTTTACATATATGTATCGATTCTGAATCTAGACCGTTTATCAATTTCATTGTTCATTTAATATCTTCATCTAACATAAGACTTTAAATGCAAAAGTCGATTTATAAAAAAATATATAAAACCTTTGGACCACTCAAATTATCTCCGCCCCTGCATCAAATCAATAAAACTAATAACTTTATTGACAAATAAATGTAGCGATCAAATTGGATCTTATTTGTTAATGTTATTTGCCAACGTGGTTGACCTGGAATTAGTGAAGCGAATCTTTCTTTAATAACGAAATCAACGAAAGCTTTTTCATAATTTTAATATCATGAATTCGTGTATTGAATCCTACTTATTAGTAGGATTCAATACACGAATTCATGATATTAAAATTATGAAAAAGCTTTCGTTACGTTTTGGTATATTTTTTATTCAGCAATATTATAGAGTAAAAGTTGAATATATTAATAATAATATTATTTATAAACGTAAATACCTTCATTATTATTGTCACATGAATTTTTATTAAAATATAAAATTTTAATCCAATGTTAAATAGTTTGGTTCTTTTCTATTTCAAGAAATAAAATAAAAATGTTGTTACACCGAAACTGTCGAGCAATCATTTATACCTAAGATAATTTTATAGAATATTTGCTTCACGCCACGTCGATCTGGCCCTGTGCGTATCCAAAGAACTTGTGTTACAGGTAACAGAGAACGGAAAAATCTTTAACACATTTATACTATACACATATTTACGGTAACGCGCTCAACCAAAGTACTACAGAGGTTGTCATACAGAACATTCTTGATTACGACAGCTTTCAATAAAAAAACTGGTTAAAATCGGTTTATCCGTTTTGGAACTACCATGTCACAGAATACACACTCACTCACCCACAGACACGTTAAACTTATAAAACTCGTGATTTCATTTAAATACCTTGTCTATTTTAACAATAATAAGAATATATTTTCTTTCAGCACCAATGATAGTGATATTTGACCCACAGCACTTCAGAAGCGGCGTTCAACAATCGCATAAAACTTAATTATCAGTCGTGTCTTGTTTCCCGGCGCACGCGAAACCGACATAAAATCGGAAATGATCTAATTGGACTCGTCATAAATCACGCTAATTATTATAAGGCACAGCGCACACATAAATTAACAGTCTACGTAACTGGTGACGTTATTATAAACTATATTGCCCATGCGTGTAAAAGAAATTCCCATCAGAACTGCAGTACATTCGACCCCGATAAAATGCAGCCTACCTCATTAACTACTCTATAAATGTATCAAATTTTGCTACGCTACACTACGGTGGCAAAGTTCTCCTAGGGTCGCTTTGCGGCACTATTGTGACGTATCAACTATACGGTGGGGAAGCAACACAACAATGTAGTAGTAGCTATATATCTGTGGCTATAAATATAAATGCACTACTTGGAAGATCACCTCTATGGTGGCGTAGCTGCACTATCGTGGCGTATCTGTACGATGTGGTGTAATTAAGCGTAACTGTACAACAGCTACGTAGTTCTACGGAAGCGTAACTGTACGACGGTTGCGTAGCTGTACCACGGAAGCGTAACTGTACGACAGTTGCGTAGCTGTACTACGAAGGCGTAACTGTACGACGGTTGCGTAGCTGCGCTACGAAGGCGTAACCATACGACGGTTGCGGAGTTGTACTACAGAGGCGTACCTGTACTATCGTTGCGTAGCTGTACTACGGAGGCATAACTGTACGACGGTTGCGTAGGTGCACTTCGGATGCGTAGCATCTCTACGTTCGCGTAGCACTGCTACAGCGTTGTAGCACCACTACGGGGGCATAGCAACGAACAAATCTAAATACAATAAAACTAGATTCAAAGTATAGATCGTAGCTTGTTACAACTAAATACATTAGGAGTACATATCAAAATCACATTAGGCCCAGTCGAAGTAATAAAATGTTCCAAAGAAATTCTGCAATCCAATAGAAACGGATTTTGCAAAGGCGTTTGTATTTTGCAATAAAAGAATAATATAAAAGTTCTATTTTCAGTTACAGGAACCTTTCGTTTTCGTCGTAAAATCGTGACGTTATTGCCCTGCCTTATGAAACTTAATGATCCTAATGTAGATCTCGGGCTGTCAGCTATAAACATTTAACGTGCATTGAGGAATTAAATACTTGACGTTTTAAAAGCTTTTGACGTAAATATAGGTTTTAAAATATAAAGTTTAGTATATAGTAAGTTTAATAGTGGGAGAAATAGCTAAATGATAATATATACTATATTATTTAGACACTCGACAATACGTCAATCTGGTCCCGTGCTAAGTATAAGAAGAACTTTTGTGACAAGGACTAGACAACGGACACATTTTTAATACTTTTATACTATTCATAATATAATAGATTTTAATAAGGAACTAACAAAACTTTTTGTTTCTTTGGCGGGATTCAAAACTGCGACTTATGTACGTATTACGTATACAGAGTGTAAAAAAAACAGTTATTCGGGATATGATTCTATTTTCACATTCTAGAAATGTATTTTTTTGCTATATATTATTTTTGCGACTATAGTATATGAGTGTATATATAATATTATATATTATACAATAAATGATGCGAAGGCCTACTTTATCATTAGGTGTGGGTAGTAATGTAGGTGTAGGTTGTAGGTGCAACTGTAGGCGTGTTCTGGTAGTTAATTATATTTTGTGGTATATTATTTATAGTTAAAAACTACTGTATTAATAACTAAAACGAGAAAATAATTTCTAGTTTTTACTAAGTTCTGTGAAACTAATTTCGCCGTTGAGGCCATTGACCTCACGCTTAGTTGACTTATCTCACAGCTGATCTAAAAACAACTCAAACTAGTTTTGAGTAATAGAGACATTTCACAAGTCAATTAGTTTAGTCTGAGGTCAACGGCCGCAGCAGCTACTCATTGTGTCAATACTAATATGATAATAATGTTGTCAAATATATTTTTAAACTTTATTTTTCTTAAGCGTCTTGCTAAGCAGCAAGTTTTTTTTTGAACTGAGTTTACTAAATATTTTATTATAAGCCTTGACACAAGACAACATGATAGATAAAACCCTCTTAATTTAAACATTGATAAGTAATTTATTAATTAATCTAATAAGATTATGTAAAAGCTTCACGAGGTCAAGGGTTCGATTCTCGTGTTGGCTTAGCGAAAAATTTTTTTCAAGTTTGGTTAGGATAATGCAGACTGATCACAAAATTGTCTGACAAGAAAGATTATTATCGGTAAAAAGTCTTACATCCGTTATGTCGGGTAAAAAAGGAGAGTGTCTTTGTGTATTGCGCACACACCTAGCCACATTCAAAATGAGTATCTGGCCTAGATTCTATTATAAGCCTACGGCGTGGAAGCTATTAATAGTCAAATAAATGTAAATAAATTATTCGTCATAATTATTATCATAAATTATGCAAGTTATATTAACGTTAAAATGTGGTTTAGTCACTTATTAGTAAATTAAACAAACACGTATAATTAATTATTTTACGGTTGGTATATTTGGCTGTTAATCTCTTTGAATGTATATGAATAATTAGAATAATTATCCGTTATTTAATATTTTGTATATTATTGCACGTCAAGCTCCGTTTAGCTAGCTTTTTTTGGGAAACTGCTATTAACCAATACTTTTATATCTTTTTTGATAGTGGACAAAATGGAAATGTTTTTAATCACAGAAAAATTGAATTTTCATAAAATAAATTTAAGGTAAAATTATCTTAAAAAGCGTTGGGTTTAGGATATGGTGTTCCATAGTAAAAACAGCCAGAAAATATGTAAGCTACAGCCCCATAAAATATCTAGGTCGACTTAAAAGGAGTAACGTTATCCTACAAGCGTAGCAGGCATGTAGCTGGAAGTGAACATTATTATTTAAAAAAATGGTGTAGAGTCCTAGAAAGTACTAGTTGACTATTTTTTTACTGAGTATCATGGCTGCTTTACGACTGCAGCGTTACCCTACAAGTCTTGACTAGTAATTTGTATAATATTATGCAAGGTCATAGCAATTCCGTTACAAAAAGTTTTTTTTTCAATTAAAGTCACTTCATGTTTAAAACAAATCAAATAACTTTTAGCACTAAAAATGTATTTTTAACCCCCGACGCAAAAACGACGGTGTGTTATTATTATGACGTGTCTGTGTATGTCTGTGGCATCATAGCTCCCAAACGGATGATCCGATTTTAATAAGTTTTTTTTTCGTGAAAGATATATCAGTCGAGAGTGTTTTTAAATGTTTGGTGGAAATCGGTTCAAGTCTTCAAAGTCTTCAGGTCATTTGTTGGGTGTGATGGGAATGTTACACGTTAAGTCGGGGTTTTATTAAATTTTTTATTTAGTTTTCTAAAATTATTATTCAACTTTTAACTACCTTTTTTGTTATCTTTTTGTACCTATTTGTGTTATCACTAAAACTCCTAATTAGCAAAAACTATAAACTGCGTTGACGTGAATCGTCAAACTGTAGCCACACTTGTGACGAATGTGCCACACTAACGAAAGCGCTTTAAGAGGACATAAAACGGGACCATTCTAAAAGCACTCCCTGACCTTTAAAAAAACATTAATATCGCGTCAATGGGCAATAATAATCTATTAGAGGCAGCGCGCCTGTCGACTGTTGGTCACACATAAAACGGATAGTTTCATGAAATATGTGTTTCAACCCCTGGCTAAAACAGAGTGTCTGTCTGTGGCTTCGTAGGTCATGTGGGAAAATTTCAACTGCCTATTATCAGCCATATTACAGCACCACACAGACATACACACACACATTTTATTATTATATACCTAAACTTTTCATACATACATTCAAGAACTCTATATATATAAATGATATAATGTAGTAATAACTGTTGAGGAAAGAGCACTGTTGTCCTAAATACAGATATTAAGATATCTAGCTCAGACACAGATGCTCGCTTAATTTGGAGAGTAGTTAAGATGTTATTGTATAGCTTGTAGTCTATATTGTTGTGCCTTAGAAAGTAAGAAATGTATGTTTTATATTCTAAGCTCAGTAAATGTTGTAACAATAAATAAAAATTATATCACAATTCTTGAGGTACTGTCTGGTTACAGACAGACGTGAAGTCTTAGTAGGTCCCAGCTTAACCCTTCAGGTACGAAATCTAAGAAACTCAGTACCTACTTTTATCTAAAAAAAATAGAGTTCTTAGTAAATTTCAGTTCACGCCTAAAAATGAAATGAAATGAAAAAAATATATTTCCAAATAAAACTCAAAAAGTTATTCTCGGAATGTCAACAAAAAAATGCTACCACCAGTTCAACCTTAACCCGTCAAGAAGAACAGGCGTAAGAAACTCGCAAAGTCTATTATATATTTTTTTTATATAAAAATGAATTGTTGTTCGTTAGTCTCGCTAAAACTCAAGAGCGGCTGAACTGATTCGGTTGTATTTAGTATTTAAATATTCGTGGAAGTTCCAGGAAGGTTTAAACAATTCATCACAAACTGTTTCTATGCTAAACGAAGTGGGCATGGGTTAGCTAGTCAACATAAAATAAAAATACTTACCTACCTACAAGTGATTTTTCTTCCTTGCGATTAGACTTTTCTAATGTATTTTATATTAGGAAAGTAACTTGACAGACAGGGACAGACTACGTCTAATCCAGTGTCGGTTTTAAATCCATAAGAATACCACTCTATATTATTTCCTATGCTAAGTTATTTATTCCCTGTACATTTTGCTTTTACCAAGTTCCAGTATTGCTTTGATGTCTGTGTCCAGCAAGACATTCACATATTATTCGTAACGTACAACGTCGAAACATCGAAATAGATTTGTATGACAACTTGACAGCGCCCAATTGACATTCGATAACAGTGCCTTTTCACATGTACACGGCCGCGGCACGGTTGCCGTGCCGTGTAAAATAGTAATGTATGAGCAATAATGAGAGCTTTCACAAGGCACGGCGACCGTGCCGTGACCGCATGTCGGCCGTCCTTATCCACTATAAGCACGGTTTTGGTGCGGCAACCGTCTTTATAGTCTTGTATGGAGTTGTCTAGACGCGTTCACATGAAACGGGCGCGGTACGGCACGGCGAGTGCAAATACCATTCGACAGCTAAAATCATAGGGGAACGGACGGACGATTATTGCAGAATGTCTGTCGAAATCGATGTTGAAAATGTATCCTCATGTTCTCTAAGATGCATAAACTTTGTGTAAAAATCTCCCTTTTCCTTTCTCAAACTATTGGATACATCCATCCAATATATTCTCTGACGTATGTAATGAAGTCGACGTTGACGACGTTGATACAATAGGAGTAAGGCTATCTTTTTTTGTTCCATGATAGAAGACGTCGTTGTTCCCCAAAATTGTTGATAATACTGCAACATCCCGCCGGTGACCGTGTGTAAGCCGTATACATGTAAAAGAGCTAGCACGGTAACACGGCACGGCGACCGCGCCGGATACATGTGAAAAAGCAAGTTGAGATACACAGTTGCCAATTGCCCTTGCTTGTCCTTCAGGAGGCTAATAGTAAGTAAGCAGGAGCCTTTGATAACTACGTAAATTTATGGTATGACTAGCTGTACCCTCGTTCGTTCGCGTGGTTTTTGAGTGATTTAAACCTTGTATGCAGCGCACGCAACGAAAGTCCCCAAATGTGAATATTTTTCCCCGTTTTTGCAACATTTCTCACTGACACTTTGCTCTTATTGGTCGCAGAGTAATGATATATAGCCTAAAGCCTTCCTCTATAAATGAACTATTCAACAAAAAAAGATTTTTTCAATTCGAACCAGTACTTTCTGAGATTAGCGCGTTTTAACAAACAAACAAACTCTTCCGCTTTATAATATTAGTATAGATAATATTGTATGAATAGAGTGACACCACCCAAATGCCATTCGATAAAGTTACAAATACGCAGTTGTTAATTGCCCCTGCTTCACCTATTAGCCCAAGCAGGACCATTTGACTGGTCCATAAAAGTTACATTATCGAATGATAAAAGTAGGAAAATCATGACAACGCCCAATTGACCTTATATAACGTTACTAATGAGCACGGATGTTAGGGAGCTCCGTAACCGTAACTGAAACAATCCGATATCCGATATAAAAAAATATCCGTAACCGAATCCGTAATGAAAGTTTTGCTACTATAAAAAGGAATCCGTAATGAAAGTTTTGCTACTATAAAAAGGAATCCGTAATGAAAGTTTTGCTACTATAAAAAGGAATCCGTAATGAAAGTTTTGCTACTATAAAAAGGAATCCGTAATGAAAGTTTTGCTACTATAAAAAGGAATCCGTAATTAAAGTTTTGCTACTATAAAAAGGAATCCGTAATTAAAGTTTTGCTACTATAAATAGGAATCCGTAATGAAAGTTTTGCTACTATAAAAAGGAATCCGTAATTAAAGTTTTGCTACTATAAATAGGAATCCGTAATTAATGTTTTGCTACTATAAAAAGGTAACCAAAATATTATATATATCCGTAACCGAAATTATCCGAAACAGACGGATAATCCGAAATAATTTTATATCCGTATCCGTATCCGAAATTTCATTACCATATTTTCATCCCAGCTAATAGGTTTTCAATGTTCCTTGGCCTAGTAAAGTTGTCACTTTTACATCACATAGTCTGTAGAAGCTTTACATCCCTGGTCACATGAGAGTAATGTTCAATGGGGAATGTCAAGGTTGGAGCGAGCGAATGTATTCACCACAATCCACATATTTACATACGCTTGAATAACACGCTATATTACAAAGAAAATACTTGTACGAAACACATGTTTTTCGGTCATACATATTCTACTGAGATATTAGACGCTTCACACCACGTCAATCTGGCCCTGTGCTAAGTATCCGAAGGACTTGTGTTACTGGTACCAGAAAACGGATATATATATTTAATACTTTTATACTACACACATATTTAAGATTTTTCTTATATTAAAACACAAATTACATTGAAAACTTCTTGTTCCTTCGGCGGGATTCGAACCCGCAACCTCGGTCGAGCACCAACGCGATGAACCACTGCACTACGGAGATCGTCTTAGATATTGTTATGGAGATAATAATAGACGCTTTCACACCACGTCAATCTGGTGGTCCACCACGGCTATCGTATTAACTTTCAATGAGTCATTACGAATAAATAGCATAAACTGACTTTGGAGTATGTACCAATAACGCGTTTGATGTTCGTTTGTAAAAGAACTTATATTACAGGTATATAAAACAACAGAATATATTTAGTAGGCCGTACGTATGTACACAATACACATAGTAATAAAAGTATAGGAAGAGAGAGTGTCACAGTGCGTACACACTTGCGCATTACAAATATGATTTCTGCGTAGCGGGCCTAGTTTCAATGAAACCGGCCACCAACATTGAAATTAGTGTAGAAGCTTATGTCAAATTACACAATGCTATATTAAATTTAACACATGTCCAAGACTCACTACAAACAAAAAAGTATATATTTCTGGGCTTTGAACCCTGAGACAGTGCAAGATAGCGAAAGTACGTAAGGAATTGCAGCTTAAAAATATTAAATGCTTGCGACTTCGTTTACGTAAAAGGAAATCTATTCCTGTCCAGCGAACTAGACATTTATTTTTCATTATATTGCATTACTATATAATGCAAATATAATGAAATAAATGTCTAGTACAAATAATGTGTGTATGGTAATATGGTAAATTTTAATACAATACATATAAAACGTTCGTAAAATAGTCAGTGGACCAAAAATTGGATTACATTCGTAAAATATTTAATGAACATTTTGTTTCTTTTATTATTTCCTTAAGGCGAGGAATAACCGCAACTAGCGCCACCCTTTTTAAAATAAATCTTACAACGACACAAAGATCTTATTACAAAAAATAATCGGTTCAAACTTTAAGTAAATAGCGGTTATTCCTCGCTTTATAAAACGCACATTAAAATTTAACATTGGAAAATATTATTGACATATAATTTTACAAAGAGCCAATTTTTCAATACTCAGATAAGTCGTCAAATAGTAACCTGACCAATAAAATTATCAGTCAGTTTATCAAGCCAATAAATATTTTCGATTTTTCAATCGTCTTTTATCTAGAGAATAGCTATTAGTGGTCTTCAACCAGACAACTTCACACTATTTGTGTGCAAGTGAGATGCACAGACAAAAAAATGTGTTAGAAAAGAAATTTACATGCCCATCCGACGCATGGATCATCTTTCTTGTCAGACAATCTGGTGAACAGCCTGCATTGTCCTAACCAAACATGAAAACAACATTTTTTTTGTTATTCCAACGCGAATCGAACCCATGACCTCCGGGTCGAGAGCGAAGCTCTGGACCACTGGACAATGGAGGCGATAGGCGATTCGTAACATTATCAAATGTCACTTTTATGGGCGCTCTCATAATTTCTATAACGTTATAAATACGTAGCTGTAGTGGTTGCTGCTAGCCCCATGGATAAGTCACCGTGTATTCAAGCGCGTAATTCACCTAACCTTACGCAACTCGATCAGCTAGAACTAACCTACATAGTAATCAAACGTTTGAACTAGGCGAGGGCATGATGTATGCAAATGTCAGCTGCGGGCTCGATAAGGCTCTACTCACGTTGCCCCATAGCATATTCATCTCTATTTTACAATTGAAGACACGTAGGTGATATATAGCAAAATTCTGATTCGAGAAAATTTAGTTCAAACTGTCACTTAAACATTTTTGAATACGTCTTAACGTATTAATACATTAATCCAAAATTCCGTCTCTGGAAACAATGTGTTCTTAATACGTAACTACATAATATTATCCTAAAATTTTTAAGTGACAGTTAAAAAAAATACCCCGAAAAAATATTAATTGATTAATAATTAATTGTAAAAAATTTTTGCGACATATATATCATCGTCAAACTGAGCTCGCCGATCCACCTGCCAAGCTACAACTATGAACTTGTTTGGGGGAAGTTTTGTCCAGTAGTGGACGATATACTGAAATTATACTGTATCAAGTCTATTAAATAGAGAAATGAAGAGTTAATAATTATCCCAAGAACTTAATGAAGACAAACACTTAACTTTTCAATATTGCTCGAGAACGGAACTTTCAAGTCTCGCGACTAATGATAGAAGTAAAACTGTGAAGTTGGTGTAGCAGACACGGTGTGATACCCAGTACTTAGTTCAGACTTGTGTAATCGTTTTTAACTCTTGACAAAAACAGAGAGGCGTTATAAGTTTAGCGTTTCCCTCACTTTGTGTATGTGTGTGTGTACTTGAGTGCGTGCGTGCGTGATTGCGTGCGTGCGTGTGTGTGTGTGTGTGAGTGTATATATGAGTGTATGTGTGTGTGACATCCAAGGCGAGGAGTAACCGCAACTAGCGCCACTCTTTTTAAAATAAATTTTACAATGACACAAAGATCTTATTAAAAAAAGTAATCGGTTCAAACTTTAAGTAAATAGTTAAACTAATTTATTGGCATTTAGTTACAACTCTAAATCCTATACTGTATTTACTCTCGTAAGTAATAACTAAAACGGCCGTTTTAGTTATTACTCACGAGATATAATATATAATATTAGTTTAACTATTATATATTACTATAATAAATTAGTTTAACTGTTTACTTAAAGTTTGAACCGATTAGTTTTTTTAAATAAGATCTTTGTGTCATTGTAAAATTATTTTAAAAAGAGTGGCGCTAGTTGCGGTTACTCCTCGCCTTAAACCGATTTGGATATATTTTATCTGTGGTACACGGTAAAGTTTGTGTAAACTTATGTTGTACCATAAAAAAACCTGTCAATTTGCTTTTCTATAATAAATAAATAAAAAAATAAAAAATTAACGTGTTCAAGAGTGTTCTTAGCTATAGATGTCATCATCGTAGGTTCACTCATTGTATGACAATTTAATATTTTTTTACTATTTTATTTTGTACTAGCTGACCCTTGCCCACTTCGTTGAGCATAAAAACAGTTTATGATGAAATTCAACTAAAAAAAACAACCCCTAACTCGGGAACGCGGAACCCGCAACGCGGGAACCCGGAACCCGCAGCATGGGAACCCGAAACCCGCAACGTGGAACCCGCTACGCGGAAACCCGGAACCCACAACGCGGGGACCCGGAACCCGCAACGCGGGAACCCGGAACCCGCAACGCGGAACCCGCAGCATGGGAACCCGAAACCCGCAACGCGGGAACCCGGAACCCGCAACGCGGGAACCAGGAACCCGCACCGCGGAAACCCGGAACCTGCAACGCGGGAACCCGGAACCCGCAACGCGGGAACCCGGAACCCGCAACGCGGGAACCCGGAACCCGCAACGCGGGAACCCGGAACCCGCAACGCGGGAACCCGGAACCCGCAACGCGGGAACCCGGAACCCGCAACGCGGGAACCCGGAACCCGCAACGCGGGAACCCGGAACCCGCAACGCGGGAACCCGGAACCCGCAACGCGGGAACCCGGAACCCGCAACGCGGAACCCGCAACGCGGAACCCACAACGCCAAACCCTTCCGTGAACGTTGCTTGTTCTGCGCTGTCAAATGGAATAAATAGTATCCTATGTCCGTCTACTGGCTCTAAGTTACTTCCTCACCAATTTTCAACCATATCGATAAAGCCGTTCTTGAGTTATAAATAATTTAACTAACACGACTTACTTTAATACAAATAGCTGATGTATAGATGGAACTAACATAAGCTAACGCCCGGTGAATGCTCCCGTCACAGTCGGTCCAGCCGATTCGGTGATCATTAGTTAGATAACGATGATGATGATGAAAAGAAGCCTAAATTAATCCTTATAACTTTAGCTATCTACCAGTGAAAGTCTCGTTAAAATCGGTCCAGCCGTTCCAGAGATTAGCCGGAGCAAAGAGACACGCTAACAGACAGACAGACATTTTTTTTTATTGCATTTTCGTTTTCAGTAGCAAGAAAAAAAAAAGACAGAACAGACAGACGTTAACTTCGCACAAAGACAAATGACGACAAAAGACATAGTGGCGTCTTATCATGACGTTTTCGATTTTTTTTTAATTGTTCGTGAATTATGACCATGGATCTAACTCCTTCGATCTGATTTTTAAATTAACATTTATAATATATTCTTATTACAACTTATAAGTTAAGTACTTTTTTTAAATAGGTATATTTATAGTTGTTAAAAGATTAATCGATTTTTTGAGTAAGTCTCTAGTGTTTAATAAGAAAAAGTGTTAACTGACGTAACATTATCACGACGTTTATTTCATTAAATCATAATTTGTATATTATATTTAAGATCGTTTATCAGTGAAAGCAAATCGTAAAAAAACTCATATTGGTTATGTTGACAATAAATATCTAATAATTATTAAATAAAGTTTAGTAAATTCTGCAGTTTTAACAAAAAGAAAATATTTATTTTATTATGTCGTCGTTACAACGTTACGTCGCTCATTTTTGATAAACTGTCAAATGTTACCTATTAAAATGACCCGACTATTTATTAGTGGTGGACAAATAGTTTAATGAATCCAAATAGTTTAAGTTTATGTTAATACGTTATTTATAGCATTTCATAATTTTTATTTTCCATTTGTAAACAATGTCGTTACCATGACACCCGTGTCATATAAACTGGCAACGACGTGAATCGATTGAGCCCAGGTTCAGACCATCACGTATTTTCTTCTTTTTTCTAATTTTCTGCTTATTTTTTTCAATATTTTCTTTCATAATAACCTTTTCGTGACAATAACGAACATACCCTAAAAAAAATTGCGAAATTGGTCAAGCCGTTGTCGAAGCGCACACGACGTAACAAATTTTGGAGGTCGTTTTTTTACACTTTGGGCTACATTTTTGGGGTTTTAGTAAGGAACCCTACTTTTTTTAAACATATAATATAGCCTATGTTCAGCGCTAGAAATGTAGCTTTCCAACGGTGAAAGAATTTTTCATATTGGTTCAGTGGTTTCAGAGCCTATTCCATTCAAACAAACAAACAAACAAACAAACAAACAAACAATCAAACGTTACCTCTTTATAATATTAGTATAGATAATGTAATTGCTTGTTATAACGAATACTATATTTTTATTTCTATGCTTTTATTTCGTACGTTGGTTCGATGCTTAATGAATAGGGTTAATTATGATATTTGTAAGGGCCAGTCGCGATGAAAGCCTCATAACCCTGACATTGAGAATAATATTTCATTGATGAATTTATTAATTATATACTTTATGTTATATTTCGTGCAACCAGACAGTAAATTTTCAATCATTAATCCTAGAGATATATTATGTTACATGAGGTGGAAATTTTTTACTTTACTCTACTATAGAGTCGATCCAGTGGTTTAAATATAATATATAGTGGTATATTGTATAAAATAAATAAATAACAAAAACATATTATGTTATCGATTTTATTTTTCGTTCTTAGTGGAACTTGGAACTAGATTTAAGTAACATTCAAATAAATAAATAAATAAAAAAAAAAAAAAACAATTTTCCATCTTTTTGCTAAAAGATGGCCCCGTCCGAGTTTCTTACGCCGGTTCTTCTCGGCGGGCTAGGGTTGAACCGGTGGTAGTATTTTTGTTGACTTTCCGAAAATAGCTTGTTAAGTTTAACTTGGAAATAAAATTTTTTGAATTTTGAATTTTGAATTTTGAATTCCTATCACACCTAACAAACGACCTGATAACGTTGAAGACCTGAACCGATTTCCACCAAACATAGCTAAGAACACTCTCGATTGATATACCTTTCAAACAAAAAAAAAACGCACTAAAAATACATTTCCAAAATAAGGAAAGGTAGTTCAATCGTATCTCGATGTTATAGTGGCTGTTCTTTTTACACACTGTATAATATCTTATATAATATTCTTGGTGACGGAAGTTGCACAGCTGTATATAATTTTCGAGACTAGCTAACTCGTCTTCTCTAGCTTTTAGCCAAACCACCTCTCTACTAAATATAAAATATAATTCTCTAGGGGCTTAAACGGTGTTTAGATATAAGCAAGTCTAATGGTAGGTGTAAGTAGTTGGGAGTTAGGGGCCGCTTAATGTTAATTATACGGATCCCTGTGAAGCCTCAGACCCTTCTGCGTTGTTATATAAACAAACAAGCTCATGGACTAAAGTTTAAGTTATTGTAAGATTTTATCAGCTGACAGACAATTACCAGATACAGGTTTCCATTTAAGTAGTACATCAAAGTAAGTCTTTGCATCCATTACTGGATGATTTATACAGTACTACGCGACTTCGTTCGCGTGGTTTTTGAGTGACTTAAACCGTTTATGCAGCGCACGCAACGAAAGTCCCCAAATTTGAATAATTTTCCCCGTTTTTGCAACATTTCTCACTGACGCTTCGTTCCTATTGGTCACAGCGTAATGTTATATAGCCTTCCTCTATAAATGGACTATCCAACAATAAAATATTTTTTCAAATCAAACCAGCAGTTCCTGAGATTAGCGCGTTTAAACAAACTTTTTGCCATCTTGTTGGTAGGGCCATCGATTGGTAATAATGCCGCGAGTAACACAGACTATATAATTTAAAAAAATGGATTTTGAAAATTAAACTTCAAAAACTATCTCCAAAAAAATTAAATTATGATAATTGTCTCGTGTTTAATATCAAAAGATAGGTTTAAAATCTAAAACCCGACTTCGCAAAAAAAAGGGTCTTTAAAGGCTGAAACAAGAAAATAATTCAATTTGAAATCCAGAAATGCAATAGGTACAAAAATGGTCAAGGTAATAATTTATCAAATTTGAATTTGGAATTGTCTTCCGTAAAATTAAAACTTTTTAATGATACCAAAATCAGCCAGATACAACTGGTATAGCCCAAGAGATTTTATGACAAGTTCATGCATACTGTAATGCGAAAAGGCTTATTCCCCAACCTATTATAATATCTTGTTCATGTATGTCTGCTTATCTTCGGCTATTGTAGCATTAATTAGCTCACCGACTTCATTAAGTCACGTCCGACCGCGCCGATAGAATCCGACATTATGTATGTCGGAAACGTGAAAAATATATTGTAACAGCTGTTCAACGAAAATTGGTATTGTAAAACATTTTTATTGTACGAAACATGAATATTGAAATGTTAGGATGGAAAAGTTGTAATGTAGTACAACTTTTAAGAGGCAGATGTTTTACGAGAGTTTGTAAGTTCTAAAACGAATCCCATGGGAACCTTACATTTCACGATAAAAAGTCCTTCTACTTGTTATATTATGTACCAAATTTGATCAAAATCAGACCAGTTGTTTCGGAGATTATTTAATGCAAACAAAAAAACAAGTGTTTATAGTTTATGTAGATACAAATGTAATGAGTCAATTAGTAACGAATATTTACCCAAAATAAAAAATAAAGTACTTTCGGAGATATTTATAAACAAAATGAAAATTTTGATGTGACCCCCAAATTAGCATAAGCATTATGAGTGATTCGGATGATTATGATTATGATAGCTAATAACACTTTCGATCACGCACGTCTCTAAATAAAATAACAAGACATCCTTTTGGAAGCTACGATTTTACACAAACGTCAAACTTATTGTCCCCTCTCTTTTAGTCGGGGGTTAAATAAAAAAAAAACCAATGGAGGTAACAAAATAATGGATATTAATTCATCCACTTCCTAAACACTGAGCTGTTTATGTTGCCCATAACTTGCTTTGTCTGGTAAATAATGGGCACAATTTGAACCCGTGTCAAGTGTAACTTACAGAGTTAAATTACATCGGCCGGCTTTGCGCTGATTAGTGGTTTCATTACTGTCAAATTGTTGTAAAATTTCATTAAACGTATCGTTACTGTAACGATTCTTCACATAGATTAAAATCCGTGTAGTAATTTATTACTAGACGGATTTTAATGCGGTTTGCATTATTGGACAAAGTTATTACTGGCAAATATCAATGTTATTTGTAATACATGCATATTATATGCATTGCATGCATTGCATGCACGCCAGATTGACGTGGTTTGAAGCGTCCATAGATATTATTATATTAAATTATTATAACTTATCAAGAAATATACTAAAACCAAATACTCATTCGACTTCATAACTATAACACTAAACCTATAAGTGTAACTTGAGTCTAAGCTGGATCCATTGGACTGAGCGGCTTAGATCTAAAGCTTGACTATAAATAGATACAGACGTGCCAACGTTACAATTCAAGATGGTTCTTAATGCTTATATCTTCAATATGATGCCCGCCACACACGGACCAATATAAAAGTTTTGAAGACTCTACTTTCTATCACTAGAACGTTGTGTGATGAAATTGTTTAAAAAAAACTAAAATTGTATATAAAAACATTTTTTTAAAGCCTATGTTATTCGGGGAATTTTTTACGAATCTATTGGGGGAGGCGGGAATTATTATTATTACGAATCTATCGGGGCAGGCTCTACAAGTTGACATTATACTAGAAATGACAAACGACAGAACGTCCGCGTCGCAAGTCGCAACGTTTAAAACAAATTATAAGCGCGTAAGTTTGTATGCATGTATGTTTATTGTTGTTTAACGCTATGACTACTTGACTGATTTTGATGAAATTTAGGGCTGATTTTTCAATCATCATATAACTTTTTATGTGACTTTGACAGATTTCGTATGTAACAAAAATGTCAACGTCTCATGTTTATTCGACAGATTAAAGATATCAGACGATTGAAAAATCAGCCCTATAGTATAGTAGTAGTTTATAATAAATTGAAGACATGAGTGGATGAAGGTGATATACGCAAAATACTGATTTCGAGAAAATTGAAGTCAAACTGTCACTTAAACATTTTAAAATATTTCGTAACGCAACGAGCACCTACATTAATCTAAAGGTCGGTCCGTAGAATAAATATATTTAATACATAACAACATATCATAAAATCTTTTAATGACAGTTTTAAAGTCAATTTTCTGGGTAGAAAATTTTGCGACATATAATACTTTCATCCACTCATATCTTCTATTATCATTGATTATATGCTATAATTAACACAGTATAATGTATATATATTATAATCTCGTTTATAATATTAGTAGACGCTTCTATTGTTTTTTCACAGGGCTTAAAGTGTCAGACGGTGTTGTCATAAAACTACCGCCCATAGGGCACAGATGAAATTCAAAGGATATTTGATAAATTGTGTAAATAAATCCACGATAAACTGATTTATTGTGTGCTCCTAATAGAGTAAAATTACTGGTAAATGTAATATAAATTAATGCTTTGTGTTTCGTTGTAATATTAAATCAATATTCAATACCTAAGGAATATCTTAAGATTTAGTAGAAGAAAGAGATGATAGTATTTTCAATTTTACTAATAACATCAAAAATGCTTCACAATTCAATTTATTTGATATGATTTGATTGGCATCTCAGAGAAAGTTAGGGAAACTTTAAAAAATCTTAGTGACGACTAGGGCATATATTATTTTCTTCATTAAGTGTTTTAAAGTAGTTCCATTTAATGTTTGGAGTTGATATGATGATGGAGCCTTTTTTTGCCTGGTGTTTGGGCTTGATTAATTCGTGATGATGAGGACTTTACCCTTAGATGAGCTGTGACTGTCAAAAGGGAATGAAGACAATGGAAATTAGTTATAGTTTACTTTAGAGTCGGTTTATAATTTGTTACTTAAACATATTTTTAGGCTTTTATAATCATCGACAAGTCGCCAAAAACTAATTCATTAATATATATTTACATTAAAAACTAATTAATTCTTATTAAGTTTATTCCCTGGTGGGGTTCGAACTCGTGACCTCCTAACCACGGAACCCCAGAGATACACATGAACTGCTAACAAGTTTTAAGTTTATTTATGTTGAAAATTTGGATCGAGGTTTGGTTTTGTTTAGTTTAGGCATTAGGAGTTGATACGCTTAACCAAGTTTGTAATAGGTTTCTCGGCTTTGTACAGATTTCAATTATTGCATTGTTGTCTGTTGAAATTCCTGTTTCACTAAATGGAATTTATTCAATTGTTTTTTTATAATTAATTAAAAATTTAAAATGTAGAACCTGTTGCAGTTTTCTGTTTGAACTTTGTTTCGAAACAAATTGCCCCTTTCTTTTTTGATAAAGGTATTTTTTTAAAGAAAGTCTTGGATAGTTTTGATATAAGATGACAATAAAAAATTTGGCCTTTGCATCCTATATTGGATGTTTTATGCAGTACTGACCCGTGTCCACTTCCTTGAGCATGGAAACCGTTTAAACCTTCCCGGGACTTCTTGTTGAGTTCTTCTTCTTGAAATATTCGTGATATTTCAAGACCAATAATAGCCGAATCAGTTCAGCTGATATCGAGTTTTAGCGAGACTTACGAACAGCAATTGATTTTTATATAGCCTATGCTACTCAGTGATAATGTATCTTTCTAATGAAAAAAGAATTATTAAAATCGGTCCAGTACTTTTGAGTTTATTCGTTACATACAACAATACAAATCTTTCCTCTTTATAATATTAGTGTAGATTCTCCGAGCCAAATAACCACCCTTTAAATACTGTAGTGCCTGGGACGGGTGGTTTTGAATGTCGCATGGTTGCCCAGCACATACGATATTTTCACAACACAGAATAGGCCAGTCCAGAGGAAGGACTGGGGCCGTATTATGATATTTTACAATACCAGCCTGGTTCCAGGCAATTCAATAATAGGGTCTTAAACCGCCCTGTTCTTTTTCATATTACAGCGACATGTTAAACTGAATGGATCCACTCTAGTTAGGTTGTCTGAAAATGACATTCAGAAGCAAGTCAAGTGTCACGTGTCCGCTGACTAGCTGTCATCATGCAGTTATTATGTGATCGTAATACGAAAATTCCAGGCAGCCATGTTATATGGCGTAAAGTGCCTGGAATTAAGAGTTTGTAATAAGCCCAATGGTCAATACATCTGGTGCCAACAATGTGCGGGTTTTCTCATAATGTTTTCCTTCGCCGTGACAGCGTCCGTCACATAATAATGTACTTGAGATCTGAAAAAGTCTCATTGGTACATGCCACAATCTGGGAATTGAACCTGCATCGTTTCGAGTGTTAATTAACGGTCTACCCACTAGGCCACGAACGTCCCTAGAACACAATAAAGTAACAATAATACCATCCCTTATCTATTATCAACAATTTGGCAGAATATAGTAACAGTACTGTGTAGGTACAGTACTATATTATGAGAGTATAAAAAAGAGAGGTGTGTTTCATTGTGTAGTGCTCTGTAGTATTAAAGACTTCTGGGTTCTCCAGAAGAACTGGGTTTAATGAAATTGGCCACCGACACCAAAATCGGTGTGTTAACTTATTACTATTCCAATCTACACGCGTTCGAGGTTCATTCTCTCTAGAGTTAGACCTCGGGTCTCTGGGGTCGATTCCATTGTGTCGAAAAAAACATGTTTTCAAGTCTGGTTAGGATACACGTATGAAGTGTTCAACCATGTATCCTATACATTTATAGGATACATCGTTGAACACCTGGTTGCGAGAAGTGTTATCCATCCCATTGTGTTTTGACAGGAAAGAAAGCGAGCATTTTTGCCCACATTTTGGCACTATAAAGAAACTGTTAGTAGCTGGTTTAAATAAAACCAGTCACCAATTGCAGGTCTAATATTCTGTATCAACGTTTAATTACCAAAGTAACTACTTTGAAATCTAAGCATTTAATATTTAACATAATCTACATTCAGATATATACCAATTTACAAATATAGCTAAGTAAAATATATCCATTTGACTGGTTAGGTTTGTGTAAAAACCTGTTGCTTTCAAATTAAAAAAAAAACACCAGTGAAACATAATTATACAAATTACGTATTAAGTTTAGAACAAATTTTGACAATAGTATTATTATTATAGCAGAATTTAGTATAAAAAACAACTATTTTCTTACTGTTTAAAATCAAATTTTTCATGAAAAATACAAACATTGAAATATGTAAAAACATTCTTTGTATGTAGTATTTTCGCCTATATTATTCCGGGCTAATTAAACAATATACAGCTTTCGCCACTTCACGCGATAAACGCAACACGAAAATTCAACGTAACAATCGTAAATTCAAAAACAACCTCACCTATGCGGTCTTCTCTCCTCGTCGGGCTCCTCCTTCATGAAGGACGGCTGCAGGCTGAACCTGCGCCGGAACTGGTGGCGGCCCTTCATGGCCCTGGCATAAGCGCGAGCTGGCACAAGTACCTGTTGCGCGCGGCGACGCGTGCGGGCCCGGCGGCGGTGGACTCACGAATGCTGGGCCATAGAGTCCGGGCTGCGCTGCGTAGTAGCGTCTATCTCTACGTGGGGCGTAAGTGCTAAGTTGTAACAGATTTCAGTGTGAAATGAAAAAAACTTAAGCGATCGCGGACAGCTTAGATTTATTTACGAGTTCATCAAGGTCACATATTGTGTAGTTAGTAAGCTAGATGATAAGATAAAGTAATTTTGATGTTTGTTACACTCTAATTGTATAAGGTTAAGGCCGTGTTTCACCAAGCAATGTTAAAGTTAACGCCATGTTAAAATACCATGCCATCTCATTCATTGACAGGAAATACGAGAGGGATAACATGATATTTAACATGGCGTTAACATTAACATTGCTTGGTGAAACACGGCCTAAGTACCTGTGATAATAGTTGTAGTTTGTAAATAAATAAACTGTGGACACCTTATGATGACTTAGTCGAAACCGGCCGTGTCTTTCAATAAATCTCATGTTTAACTACTAATAAAGTTGAAAAAGTGCAAGTAAGTGTAATATTACTGTGTAAATTAAATAGACAATGTTTGGTCAAATTATTCGCGTGTCTATTAGTTTTACCTATTTATATATGAGATGCATAAAGTTTTATACACTTAAAAAGTTGTGCGGACGGAGGAGCATGAAATTATAAAGAGATGGAGTGCAGTGTGATAAAATTTTATAAAAAACAGATACCTATATAAAATTAATAAATCTAAGTATCTAGGAGGCAAATGAAACCAAACCTATAATAGTCAAAACTTGAAAAATAAAATATGGTCAATTTTCAACTGGGTGGGCTCTAGTTTTTTCCATAATATCCAGTTGGATTGGAAGGGAACAACCGATTGTGACGTCACATTATTAACTCTACATAGACAAAACACCAACCTGCGTACAAACATCGTTTTGCGAAAAAGAGATTTGGTCATCTTTTTGGTTTTCAGCGTAATGAGTCTAAAAGTACATAAATTTAATATTAATTTTATAACCCAATTATGTAATTTCTATACAGTTTTGTATATGAGACGACTTGTTCAAAGTGTGCGCTTTTTCATACATTTTATAATGTGATAGACTGTCTTAAAAATGTCGCATGAGAGTTCACAGTAAATAATACAAAAAACATACATAACGGAGTAAATATTCATACATATATACCTAGGTGTAAAATAAATTGGTGATAATACTTTAAGGTGTGTATGTCCTTCCTATGTATAGTATACTGTAAAAGTACTAACGCTGAAAGACTAACTTTTGACTTTCATATTTGTATGAAAGTTAAAAACGTCAAAAAAATGTCCTAACATCATAAATTTTCCTATTTCATATTTTTTTTAAAAGTACCTCTTTCAGCGCTGGAACTTTCACAGTAAATCTAGAAATGGGACCCATTCACACCCTAAAGTATTATCACTCATTAATATTATAGTCTGTATATCTACTCTATAGATTCCTCGCCAGCCACGAAAGAAAAGCTTACACCGTGTAGCGTTTTTGCAATTTTTAATAAAAGACAGCGTGGAAATCTTTCCTAGATTATATTTTAATATATAAGAATATAACTCGACCAAAGCTTTGGAGGACAAGGGTTTGTTATTAATATAAACAAGTTTTCATTTTATTGAATTCATTCAAACAAAAAAATATATTTTATCAAAAGTTTTTTGAATGCGAAATAACCGATAACACACGCATCGATTTTCGTTTTATCTCAAAGCTTATCGATGCGCAGTTTCGTTTTCGACATTGTTCAACAGACAATCCGTCATTTGTTTTTGTTCAAACAATATTTGTTCGAATCGCCGCGCTATTCAATAGTGAAATTTGAATACGATTTTATTAATATTTTTTTAACTGAATTCAAAAAAAATGGTTTCTCATTCGACCTTAATAATATTTTTCTATGTACCTACCTTTGTTTGCGAATAACTTGTTTGTTTATGAACCGATTTCGATGATTTTTTCCACGTATGAAACCAGGAACTAAATTTGAAATCGAGGGAAACTTTAGACTCATGCAAAATCAGATCTCGCTGGACACCTGGATACCGTACATTTTAATGCGGTAAAATGTAGCCTTGTAAACAAAGCTGGATTAACCTAACTTGTAAACTACTAGCATGCCAAATTTCACTCGAATAATAATAATAATTATAATATCTATGGACGCGTCACACCACGTCAATCTGGTCCCGTGCTAAGTATCCGAAGAGCTTGTGTTACAGGTACCAGACAACGGCAATATATATTTAATACTTTTATACTGTACACATGTTTAAGATTTTTATTATATTATACACAAATTTAATACACATGCATGACCCGGGAACATTGAAAACTTTTTGTTCTCTCGGTGGGATTCGAGCCCGCAACATCTCGCTCGAGCACCAACGCGCTCAATCACTACGCTACAAAGGTCGTCAAGAATCGGTTCAGTAGGTTTGGCGTGAAAGAGTAAAAAACATTTGCATTTATAACATCAGATTCGGCGGTTATAAAAATATGTTATAATAGTGTAAAAATATCTTTATCAGAACAAACTTGTCGAAATTTTGATATGGGTTTAGCCTGTCCTGTGATACATGTTCACAATTTGTTCTGATGAGGGTCACAAGCTACGAACAGTTACATAATATATTTAATGATGATACATGCCGGAATGAGGTATTTATAAAGTTTTATTACATGTTAATGAACTATGTATATTCTGTTAACACATAAACTTTAATATATAAATAATAATAATAATAATAGCTCCCTCACTGATTTCGGTGTCGGTAGCCGATTTCATTGAAACCAGGCCAGCTATGCAGGAGTTATTTTATAGTGACCAAGTGTGTGCGCAATACACAAATACTTCCTTTTACTCTCATAACCCAGTGGGACAGTAAACCGACATGACTGGCGAGAGAACAGGCGCCGGACCGACTTTTTACATGCCCATCCGACGCATGGATCATCTTTCTTGTCAGACAATCAAGTGATCAGCCAGCATTGTCCTAACCAAACTTGAAAACAACATTTTTTGTTGTTCCAACGCGGGTATCGAACCGGGTCGAGAGCGAAGTTCTGAACCACTAGACCACGGAGGCGATGACTTTAATATAGAACACAAGGGTATTTAGCAAATAAAATAATAGTATTTTAATTATCTTTGGGGTGCTGTAAAAAGAATAGCACCCCCATTAACCGTGAATGCCGTAAAAGGCGATAGAGGGAATATATTTCCGGAAATTGGCAGCAGCATTTCCGCGGACACTGTAAGAGCGAATACACATTAGACGCTTTCAAACGCGCGCTCTGGCAATGCGCGTTTTGAGAACCAGGAGCTCTGTATAGGGAGTGTACTCTTATTATACGTATTATACGGACGCCCTAACAGTGAATGCGTTTTGGTGCGTTTAAGCAACGCGACCACCGCAAATTGACCTTTATCGGTTACGTTTACGCAATAACGCGAAGAACGTAAACGCCGTAGTCATAGTAAAAAACAAGCAACGCCGCGATGGAAAACTCGTGCACAATGAACCTTTAAAATCAAGTTAATTACAATTTTAACCCGTTTTATTTTCAGGGAGAATGATATTTACTTTTACATAAAGAAAGACAAATTGTTTTAAAAGGTTTAAGTAATTAAGAAGATTGCAAAAAACCATTCTAAAATAGAACCAGGGATAGCTTTATTTAACTTATACTTTTAATTACTTAAAGCTATATACCTAATATAAATAATTAAGCGGATAAGGAAGTCATTTCTTTCTTTAATTTTGTTAATTGTCTAAATAAACGTATTGAACGTACTTTGAATTCTATAAGCTTCATTTAGGCTTCATAAATGGTGGATCCATTTTCTGCTGGATTTGGGACGATAATTGTAGTCTACACCAATTCCATATGAAAACAAAAATAAATTGTGTGAAAAAGTGAATGAGTAATATCTAATTTGGAAGCAATAAATATAGTAGCTAAAAATACTGAGTTCTATTTACATATCACAATTAATCGAAACTGACTGCCTATAGGAAATATTAAGAATGACAAGTGCTAAACTTGTAATTTAATGTACAAAAAATACGGGGCCAAATTATGTGATTTCTTTTGGGACCAAATGGTCCAAAATTACGTAAATTGAATGATAAATATCAGCGTAATTGGTGTATATGTAATGAATAAGTGATTAATTAGGGCATTATTAATAATGCACGGGCATTAAGAATAATATCTAGATATATCGGGTGAATTTATTCATTACATTTAAACAAAGTAACTTCATTATTTATCACATTGCTTGGTCGTTATGATATTGCTACATGATAATTGAGCATTTTTTTTTATAACAGCTAAGAGGCAAACGAGCAAGACGGGTCACCTGATGGAAAGTGATTCACCGCCGCCCACGGTCAGACGACGCCAGTGCGTTGCCCCTTCAGGTAATATGCTCTTTTCTTGAAAAACTTAATGTCGCATTTGGTAATAAAGCTAAATTTGACGCGGTGCGGGGAGGAAACACGTGTAACACGCTTTGCCCAGTCAGATACTGTCATTCAGCGTGCATATACAATACCCGAGCAAATTTTAATCTTTGAATAGTTATTATTAACTTGTACACCTATCATTGACATTTTTCATAATGACCTGGCATTATGTATAATTTTAAATTTATTACTTGGTCCATAAAATATGTAAAAAAACCGACTGAATTGAGGGCCTTCTTTAATAAATTCGATTAAAACGGCAAACCACGAAAGGTAATTGTAAAAACACGTCGCTAAAAGGCTTAAATGAAAAGGCTTCGAAAGAGTTTGGAATACGAAATGAGGTTTCATAAACTAGTTACTGGCCTGTTGCGCATAGTGAGTCTAGGATTCCTGAGTTAATGCCTTTTGCCCGTGACACAAGGGTCCTCCAGTTAATGCCGTTTGCCTACGACACGGGTCCCCGAGTTAATGCCTCGCCGGAGGTTTTCTATTCAATGAGTTAGTTTTAGAGTGGTGTAATCCGATTTGCTCAAGTTGTTTTTTCCTCTAAGTGCGTTTTATACTAAGTGAATAATGTAATTTTAAAGTGGGTTTCGCTTTTAACGGATAGAAGCTAATTAGCAAGAATATAAGTTTGTTTTTGCAACGGTTTCCATTCTTTCTTTAGTACGTGGCTTCATTAGTTTAGCACACCACAGGTTTGCTTTGTTTAAATATTATAATGACGTTTTATAAATTCAATGTGATATATTTTAACGCCCAACGAGAAAACGACGGGCATGTATGTATGTGGCAGACACTGTGGTATCGTAGCTCCCAAACGGATGATCCTATTTTAATGCGGCTTTTTTTCTTTAAAAGATATAATATCAGTCGAGAGTGCTCTTAGCTATGTTTGGTGGAAATCGGTTCAGGTCTTTAAGGTCATCAGGTCGTTTGTTAGGTGTGATAGGAATGTTACACGCTAAGTGAGGGTTTTTTTAATTTAGTTTTGATCTAGGTTTTTGCTTGATAGCTGTTCGAGAGTGTAATTAGCAATTAGCTTAAAGAATAGTAACAGTACTACTGCTGCTTATATTATTTTTGTGTATTTTATTTCGGTGAAAATCTTTGTTTTTCTAAAGTTTTCCGTTTTGTAAATGGCCAGTAGGTGCGAGTATCTTTCGTGGAAATGAAACAAAAGCTGGTTTCACCCTCGGGAACATTTTTACGTTCTTTGTTTAAACCGCGTAAAAACATTATTTTTCTTTACAAAATGAAATGGGGACGATTCTGTAGGTGTGGTGACCGCGCACTCAAACATTTACATACAAAATGTTGATTCATTGTGTAAAAAGTACACGACGGAATAAAGTGAAATGAACATTGTGTAAAATATTTTCTTGCGGGAGTAAGCATAACATATTAATATTATTGTCAAGGAATAATTAAAATTAAATTGAATTAAATTAAACTTGTGTTACAGGTTCCAGACAACAGAAATATATTTCATACTTTTGTTATATTAACTAGCTGACCCGTGCCCATTTCCCTGAGCATACAAACCGTTTAAACCTTCCATGAATATTTCAAGACCAAAAATAGCAGAATAGGTTCGGCCGTTCTGGAATTTTTCGCAAAACTAACGAACAACAATTCATTTTATATATAAGAAAACTAGCTGACCCGTGCCCACTTCGTTGAGCATACAAACCGTTTAAACCTTCCCTGGACTTCCACGAATATTTCAAGACCAAAAATAGCCAAATCGGTTCAGCCGTTCTCGAGTTTTAGCGAGACTAACGAACAGCAATTCATTTTTATACATGAGAAATACACAAATTTAATACACATCCATGACCCAGGTACTACACAGAAAACTTTTTGTCCCTTCGGTGGGATTCGAACCCCCGACCTATACAGCTCGAGCACTAACGCACGCAACCACTTCGGACGTCATCCTCATAATATTATATAAAATGTAATTATTCGTTTTTATGATTAATTTATGAAAAGTGGGCTTATGACACAATTTATACAATCAAAATACTTATTAATATAACCACGGCACTTTGATTAAAACACCAATTATTTGTCTTTTACAATTACCAATATGGTTTTGTCATATTGTATTTGACATTTCCCTTTGAGAGTGCATTTTGTAAATTTCAAAGGATTTTATTGCTTAACCCTTTTACTGGCGCGCAAAAATTTTACTTCATTTTCGTATCGCGGTCGGTCTGTTAGACTATATTATAATGGGTCGTGGTAAATCCGTGTAAAAGCCTTAACAAGTTTTACGTCGATTGACTTCAACCAATATAGCACCTGTCTTCCCGTGACTAAGGCTGCTGCAAAGTAACCAAAATGTAGATTAAAGAAAAATAAACCGCTTTATAATAGTACATAATATTATAAAGCGTTTTATTTTGTAAATTTGCAATAGCATTTAGTTTAATTATAATAATAATATGTCTGATGATAATAATGCCTCCAACACCGATTTCGGTGAAACATTGTAACATAATATTATGTTATTCAATGTATTAACCTACTATTGTAGGTTCTTGGTGGTAATTCATTTTACAAAATATGATTGTAAGGCATTTGGACGATGATTGTATTTTTAGGGTTCCATGAAAAGAAAAAACTCAACAACGGCTGTATTTTTACCCGACTTCGGCGGAGCCAAAAGGAAGGGTAATGATTTTGGCAGTCTATGTATGTATGTATGTATGTTCCCTCGTAGCGGTTAAACTACTCGTCAGATTATAGGCTATATAATTTTTTGATTTTTTTTTAATTTTGAAAGTTATACCTCAAAAACTATCTCCAAAAAAAATTAAATTAAAATAACTGTATTGTGTTTGGTATCAAAAGATAGGTCTTAGCGAGAACATCACAAACATGTATTTAAATATTTTATTGATTATAAAATTTAATTGTTAAATTCAAAATAAACGTTTACAATGCGGTCGTACAAGTAGTATCTAGGAGTCGTTTAGTTACTTACTATGTAATGGTTAGTTTAATAAAAAAAAATGTTATGTTTGATGAGAAAACAGAAAAGTAGAAAATAATTAAAAAGTTTAAAAACTATAACCAGACTTCGCAAAAAAGGGGTCTAAAAAGGCTGAAACAAGAAAATATTCAATTTTAAATCCAGATATGCATAGGTACAGAAATGGTCAAGGTAGAGCCGTGGTCGTACCTGCTATTGGGATTGTATATTTCAACAGCAGACGAATATTATAGATTTGTTTAGCGGGTACGACCATGGCTCTACCTTGACCATTTCTGTACCTATGCATATCTGGATTTTAAATTGAATTATTTTCTTGTTTTAGCCTTTTTTGCGAAGTCGGGTTATAGTTTTTTTTAAACTTTATTGCGAAGTCGGTTTATAGTTTTTAACTTTTTTTTTTAATTGCGATGATTGCTAAGTCTGATTTTTTCACTGCTACGAGGGACTTGAACTTCGCTGGTTTTTTCCTCATACAAAAAGAAAAAAGAAAAGTACCGAGTATTACTTTATTTGTTTAAAACAATTTAATAAGAAGTGTATTAAGGCGCATTTCCTGGTGCAGCTGGTAAGTTCACCGGAAATCCAGAACTAAGGAACAAACAGCTTTGTAAAGCTGACTAGGGTGTGCCTTTGTCGTTTCTTCATAATATTTTAATTAATTATACAAAGAATGGATTCTTATTGTATAGAACTCATATATAATGGACCATTTATTTTTTTCAAAATTTAATTAATCATTATTATTATAATACACTAGCTGACCCGTGTCCACTTCGTTGAGTATACAAACCGTTTAAACCTTCCCTGGACTTCCACGAAAATTTTAAGACTAATAATAGCCGAATCGGTTCAGCCGTTCTCGAATTTTAGCGAGACTAACGAACAGCAATTCATTTTTATATATGAAATGAAATGAAATGAAAGAAGAAAAGAAGAAGAAGATTATTATTTTAATTATTATTAACATTACGTCTATCGCTGTACTGTACTGTGTTGAACGCCTCGATGGTCTAGTGGTTCAAAGCTCGGAGGTCGTGGGTTCGATTCGCACAACCATTTGACCAAGCAAATTTTGTTTGCACAACAAAAACATTTTGTATTCAAGTTTAATCAACTTACACTTAGACAATACAGACTGACTGACTGTCTGACAAAGTCGATCCATGCGTCGGATGGTATAATCCACAAAAAAAATCTACAGTGAGAAAAGGTAGAATAACCATATTATCTCAAAGTTATAGTTGAGTTTTTTTATAAAATAATATCGTTATATAATGCAACCTAGGCACTAAAGAAATATAGATGTAAATATACAGCTTTATGACGTACCACGCTTTCACGTCCACATAAAAGTACACAGTATAAACCTTATTTAAAAGGGCTTAAAAATTCACTGGAACTGAGCTCCCTGCGGCCTGTCTGTCACTGACCGATGCCTTTGTCGGGCTCTGATTGTGTAGTGAATACGCCACTGAGCGCCGAGCCCTTTAGTCACTTATGTCCAATGCAAAATACCCAAATAAATTAAACACGACGAAGGGCAGTAAATAACCGAAGGGATAAGTGTTTGAGCTTGTGCTTTTCTACCCAACACTTACAACTTTGTAAGTTTCGTGGGGGTATATTTCGTCCCTGCTAAATTTAACCTAAAGGTAAACAAACCGAAAACATCAAAATTTTCCCTTATTCACATATTGTGCACACTTATCAACACATTCACAGTTAAGTTGAAGGATTACACTTCATTACCCTGTAGTGTATAACTAACCTAATAATTCTAAGTGTACTAACACCCTTATAATAACTAAATGATGTAGCCTATAAATTAAGATGTTATTAATAAACGGAGAGCAGTCTTCATTTGATCTTTGTTTTAATACCACCAACCTTACATGGCGACCCTGCCACCCGAGGCACAGCGCCACCGCGTCGCGAGTGTTTGCCAAATATGGACCTAGTGCAAATTCCGAACTTTGAACTGTAAGTGTTAAGATGCAGTAAATATGCAGTGAAAAATGCAGTAAATTTAAATAATTAATATTTTATTGAAACCATGGGAAAACAGCAGTCAAAAGAAGAAGTGATTATTGCCCAAAACGGTGCTGGAAATTCGGCGACAACGGAGCAACTGTTACAGCACGCGAGCACTGCAAGTTACGCTGTTTTGATTATATGCGGTTTGCTAATTATTGGGGCTGTTGTATTTCTTATAACCTACCTTAGACGGCGTATTAACAAGTGGATGCAGTGGACCATCAATGATCACGAGATGCGAAGAGCTATGAGCTTTTACCGGCGTAATAATCCAAGTGTGCTGCCGACTACAGCAGGAGTGGCTGAAGACAAGTGATGGAGCGCGGAGCGAGTGATGATTTATTTTATTTTTTTTTTTTATTTATTTATTTATTTATTTCTTTATTTTTTATGTTACATTCAGTAATCATGCAGCCCACCAAACCGCGCAGCGGTTTGTCGGTGGGTTAGCGCTCAGTTTACAAAAATAAAAAATATGATAATAATGCTTAGGTTTCACTACACAATATATATAAATTGTATTTATGATAAAAACCTAAGGTTTTTTTTCATCAATACAATTTTAGTTTTCACAACATAATATTGATTTATAGTTTTGACAATTCTTGTTCTTATGAGTTATCTTATTATACAAGTACAAGGAAATATATTTCAAGACAGCTTTAAATTATATTAATTTAACAAGACTTTTTTTAATTTATTTTTAATAAGAATTTTATTTATTTTGTTACCATAATTGACAGTTATCAGCCAAGAGTGTTTATTATAAAGTGTGGGAGTCAAATACTTAGTGGTTCTCATCCCATAATAGTTTTTGATCTGTGGTGTCACAAGTTTACCACGTCTAACGTTTCTTGTATTATGTGAATTCTGTGCTTTAATCTTAAAAGTATCATTATGTAGTTGTTCAAGGATCACCAAATATTCAACTTTTCTATGAACAGGCAGTATTTTACATATACTAAACAATGTGTCATAGTTATTTTTGCATTGTAACTTTGTTTTTTGGTCAATCAAATATTTCATAAGGCGTATTTGCAATACCTTAACAGCATCTAAATACGTCTTAAATGTACGGCCATACGTGCTTAACCCATAACTGAGCAGCGAGTCGGCCAGAGCAAAGTAAATGACTCGTAACGTTTTTTTGCTTAATGACATACTTAACGTGTAAAATTTATTTAAAACCGCCCGTAGTCGCGTACACACTATGTCGACGTGCAGCCTCCAGTTCATATGCGTCTCCAACCATAACCCAAGATACTTAAATTTATTGACAAACTCTAATTTTTCACATGAACAATTAATATTTTTCGCGTGCATACAATCATAGGTGTGTCCTGTAATACCTATTTCAGATGTATTTATGGTTTTTGCAATTCTATTGTATGGAGAATATATATGCATTACTTTAGTTTTATTTAGGTTAAGAATTATACCGTTATCGTGCGCCCACGCGGTTATTCGGTCAAAGTCCACCTGCAGCACCTCCCTGGTCTCCTGGATATTTTTTGACGAGTACAAAAGGCACATGTCATCGGCGTACATGTAGACTCGGCACCGCCCCACCACGTTACTCACGCTGTTGACGTGCATGATGTAGCCCATTGGCCCGAACACGGAGCCGGTCGGCACGCCGAGCTCCACCGCTGCCTCCTCTCCGGTCTCTCCTGCTACACAGGTCTGAAGGGTCCTGCTGCTGAGATAGTTGCGAAACCATCGGTTGGTTGGGCCCCGTATCCCGCACTCGTCCATGGCCTGCAGCAACGTCTCGTGTTCCAGTGTGTCGAAAGCTTTTTTGTAGTCAATAAAAAGCGCCAGGACCTGGTGACCCTGGTCCAAGCTATTCATAATATCATCAGAGAAAAGTGATAGTGCTGTGTCCGTGCTGCGTCCGCGCCGAAAACCATGCTGGGCGTCAGATAATATTTTATTTTTCTCTAAAAAAACACTAACCTGTTCTACGACTATTTTTTCCACTATTTTGTTCACAGCTGATAGTATGGCAATCGGTCTATAGTTAGTGTACTCTGTATGAACCCCACCCTTGTATATAGGCCGTATGATAGCCTTTTTTAGGAGGCTCGGATACACCCCCTCGGATATTGACATATTGATAATGTGCGCCAGTACAGGCGCGATGCATTTTTTTATAGTTTTTAGATCTGACACTCTTATAGAATCTACTCCCGGTGCCTTGTCGCTGCTCAGCTGGTCAATCACTTTACACACGGTGTAGCCATTAACTGGTTTAAATCTAAATGATACATCACTATCTTTTACATATTCATTTCTGTTTAATAACTTAATACAACAATTATGCTTAATATTAGTAATCTCCTTTGTAAATGTGTCAGTAAATTTATTACAAATATTATACATTGTATCTTTATGCCCTAAATCTCTCTTAATAGTATCATCTATGCTTGCCTTCTTTCTACCTATCCAGCTGTTTATGATTTCCCAAACTTTCCTTGGATCACCATTGCACTTTTTAATTTGTTCCTGTCTGTACTTATTTTTTTCTTTATAAATTATTTTATTAACCTTGTTTCTAAATCTTGTATACTCTAATCTTTTAGTACTATTATTAGGAGAATTCTTCCAATCCTTATACAACTGGTCCCTACGCAATAACATATATTTAAGTCTCTCTCCTATCCATGGCTGAGACACTCGTTTATTACGTTTAGACGGGGTTATTACTTTACATTCATTATAAATACTATTAAAGACTGAGCAAAACTTTTCATACAAAGTGATTGCACAATCTATAGACAAGAGTTGAGACCAATCAAAATCACAGATTTTTTTAATAACTAGCTTATTATTTAATACATACCGACTGTCTAATTCCTTACTTGTATTACACAGATGACTAGTAAAGCATGCCGGCAGCGACACACCTATCATGTTGTGGTCCGACACATTGCACTCGATCACAAACGACGCGCACTCCCGCAGCTGTCTCGCTCGCACCCACACGTGGTCTATGCACGACGCCTCCCGCGCGCCCGCTACGATCGCCTCGCGCGTCACCTCGGTAGTCGGTATCACACACTGCAGGCCCAGCGCACACAAGCAATCTTTATAATTAGAAGTATGCCGGTTGTCACTTGTTTCTAAGAAGTTTATATTGACGTCGCCTATAAATATCACGTCCTGGTTCCTGGGAATGCTCTTAATAATCTGTTCAGTTTCAGAGATAAACAGTGCTTTATTTGTCCTAGGTGGTCTGTAGACTGCTACTATATTAAGAATATACTGATTTATTGTGAGTTTTCCATGTAATACTTCCACTGCGCTAGTATATTCTTTTGCTGCATGAAATCTAAGGTTTTCTCTAGCATATATCACAACTCCTCCTCCACGCGATGTCTCTCTTGTATTTGAAAACATATAATATCCTTCTAAGTTAAATAGTGATAATTCCTCTTGCTTCACATTGACCTCTGTTAGTATGATTAGGCTGATATCATGAGAACATTCATTTAGAAGAATTGATAATTCGTCAAAATGTTTCTTCAGTGAGCGTATGTTCAAATGGAGGGTATGTATGTACTCAGTATCACACGTTATGGCATTATTCCAAGCAGTAATATTTTGAAACCTTTTGTATTGACAATCTAATAAAGTAATTGCATCATAACGATCCACTTTTGTGTTTTAGTATGAATACGTTTTATGCACTTCGCACTATAGTGTGCTCTGTCTCAACTAGTATGGGCGTGTCGCCTTAGTAACTAAAAATTTTCGATGTACTTGTCGATGTCTTTTTCTGAGTTAAGGCGAGGAGTAACCGCAACTAGCGCCACTCTTTTTAAAATGAATTTTACAATGACACAAAGGTCTTATTAAAAAAAGTAATCGGTTCAAACTTTAAGTAAATAGCTAAACTAATTTATTATAGTAATATATAGTAGTTAAACTAATATTATGTATTATATCTCGTAAGTAATAACTAAAACGGCCGTTTAAGTTATTACTTACGAGAGTAAATACAGTATAGGATTTAGAGCTGTAATTAAATGCCAATAAATTAGTTTAACTACTTACTTAAAGTTTGAACCGATTACTTTTTTTAATTAGATCGTTGTGTCATTGTAAAATTTATTTTAAAAGAGTGGCGCTAGTTGCGGTTACTCCTCGCCTTAAGAGCGCGCAATCAAATTTCATCAAGTCGAAATCGCCGCGAGAGACGATATCGACTCACACAGACGCATAACAACACGCATGTGTGGGTTAACGCTAGGTCGAGCGTACGTAGCGCGCGCGAGTAATATTGGTAGTTTGATCCTAATGAATTTTAATATTACCTACCATTTCAATACTTCTATAAAATTAAATGGTATTTAAGTTATAAAATACAAATTATACATACTCGACATGCTAGTAATCGCCCGCGGCTCAGTCCGCGTTACTGTCTAACCGTCGGGAATAACTTTCGCGATGATTGTGTGAAAAGAGTTTCATGGTGGTTGGTCAGTAGATGAGACGTGAAGAAAGTAACAAACAAACACACGAACAAACAAACAAACTTTCACATTTATAATTTAGGATAAGTAAGTAATGAGAATAAAAAATTCAACAACCTAATTTTAATAAAAATATACCAAGTTATTTATTTTTCATCTTTGATGTCCAGAAATGTTTGTCCCTAAATATTTTACTGACCCACTTCCGACTGGCGACTACCCACTAAAATGTACTAAAATACCAATTTTTAGTGGGTAGTCGGGATGGACATGCTTTTTTCAGTGACAAAAATGTTGTCACTATACTAACTAGCATTTTGCAACCGTCTGATTATTGAATGAAAATGAAATAAAATTAAAGATTATTTGGATAAAATGTACATTATGGTCGGTTGAGTTGGCGGCTGCAATTTTTATGGCGAATAGAGCTATATGTAAGGAGTCATTAACCAAAATTTAAACTTGCGGAAACTCGTAGTTTTTTAGTTATTGAAAAAATAAAATTCGTATTTTTGTATGAATATTCGACTACTTTTGACGTAATTCTGCCCGATTATCTAGTTAAGAAAAATAGGTGATTGAACTAGAATAAAAATGGCTTTTGGCGCTATATAAAAAAAACTGTCAAAATTACGTCAAAAGTAGTCGAATATTCATACAAAAATACGAATTTTATTTTTTCAAAAACTAAAAAACTAGGAGTTGCCGCAACTTTTAATTTTGGTTAGTGACTCCTTACATATAGCTCTATTCGCCATAAAATTTGCAGCCGCCAACACGACCGACCGTAATGTACATTTTTTCCGGCATAACATGTATCTCACAAGTTTTTACTGTAGAAGAACTAAGTAGCGAGACTTGGCAATTTTTACAAGATATGTTTTTGATGGGATCTCAGTTCTTTTTGTAGAAGATTTACTAAACGCGTGTTTTTGTCAAAAGGGCAAATACAGCTTTGTAATCCTATACATTTAAATGACATTACAAAGTTAATTATGCAGTTAGTCTAGATAATTCTACAGAAATATTTTTTTAGGTTTTTCCCTTATTTATACACTAAACACTACTTGTATTCCAAATGTGAAGCTTCTATGTCTGCTAGAAGTGCCTAATACTTTTGATGATCGGTCAGTGAGTGATTGAGTCAGTGACAAAAGTAAGGAGTTTGACAAGTTATAATTATGTAACTTCTGTTTCAAATTGAATTACATTTGAAATATACTGTGTTTGTACAATGCTTTCCTAGTAACTAAAAATGAAGGCTTCTTTTAATCCACAACAAAGTTATAGGGAGTTGAAAATGGCCTAAACTGCTACGAGAAATTGATGGTACGGCCGTGCTCAAGTTGACAGAAGCACTGCCGTGCCCCCAGATACTCGGTTATATTGATGACAGTTACATTAAAGCAGACATACACTCAGGGGCTGATGATGATTAGTATAATTTTTAAATAATATATGAACCACACCATCTTTTAACTAAAAAAAACCGCATCAAAATTTGTCAATCATTTAGGAACTGCGATATAACAAACAGACATACAGGGGCTGATGATGATTAGTATTATTTTTCAATATATAAACCACATCAGCTTTCAACTAAAGAAATTGACATAAAAATTTTTTGATTAATTTAGGGGCTGTGATATTACAGACAGACATACAGGGGCTGATGATGATTAGTATAATTTTTAAATATATAAATCACATCAGCTCTCAACAAAAGAAATTGACATCAAAATCTTTTGATTAATTTAGGGGCTGTGATATTACAGACTGACACACAGGGGCTGATGATGATTAGTATAATTTTTAAATATATAAACCACACCAGCTTTCTGCTTAAGAAAACCGCATCAAAATCTGTGATGCATTTAGGAGCTACGATATGAGAAACAGACACACAGGGGCTGATGATGATTATTATATAAATTTTAAATTTTATAAATAAACTCTGAACAAATTACACACCTTTTTTGTGGTAACCTCTTAATATTTTTTTTCTATATAAATATTATGAACTTTGTAATCGACATAATATAATCTCTGTAAATTTCCCCCATTTCTCATAAAAATATTAATGCTCGTCAAAGCGTCAATTCTGCGTAGTCGCACTATAAGTCCATGAGCGGACCAGGTCGGTGAACCTTTATACTTTGATGGTCCCGCGCAGAGCGACACAACCTCCCCTCACGAATTCTCAGCGGGTACTAAATAGATCGCGATTTACACGACGCGTGCGCTTGGTTGAAAACAAGTAATTTTTAAAAAATTGAATAATGGGATAAACATCGTTTTTTAATTAAATAAAAAATAGTGTCAACTTACCAATAGTATGATTATCAATTATAAAAATAATATCATCGAAGAAATTTAGTTTTTCCAGTAGAAATACAGCACTGAAAAACGTAAATTATGTCATTTTTAAAAGATTTTTTATGCAGTTAACAATACATATATTTTTAATTTTTTATCAATATTTCATTGAAGGACTTTATAATCTTTTTTATAAAAATAGAAATTAAACTATATTAACACGATTTAATTGTTATTTTCTTTATCAAAGTGAGCTAAAATCGGCATTTTTGCGATTCGGCGTTCCGAAATCTTTAAATTTACTCAAATGTACTACTTAAAACTTTAATTTTATAAAATAATGTCCAAAATAAAGAGTTTATCTTCATATAAATATTTCTAATTGTTTTATTTAATTTAGTTATTTTATGCGTGTGAGGGGCAGTCAAAAACACCGAAAAACTGAAACTTCGTCGTAAATTGAATGCACGCTCTTAATCGAGAATATTTTTGTATGCTGATCATTCTGTCTGATTAATATTTTTCCATTCTGCACCCAGATATACTTGTAGGATTTCTTTAAGTTACTCTTAGCAGCCCAGAGTAGGTTCCTTTTGTACCTAGTTAAGTTTTCGTTAATATAAATCCTGGTATCATTATTATTACCATAAATATTTCCGTTAGTAAGACTTCTTTTACGACATAGTATCCACTTGTCCCGCGCCTCCTTGGTTTTCAGCGTTATCACCACTGGCGGAGGCCTGCTGGAGTTTGGCTTCTCCCGCCCTCTCCTCTCAGCGCATTCTATTTGGCTGGGGTCAAGCTCCAGCTTTTGGGCAACATGATTTACTAACCTGGTGATGTTTTCATTGTCTTTTCTCTCAAGGCCCGCCAGCTCAACCATCTTTTCATTTTCCTTCTCTTCCAGGTTATTCACACGTTCCTCCAGCGATTTATTGCATTTTTCCAGGTAAGTATTTATATGCTCTAGTGACTTTATCTTTTTTTCAGACCCTTTTTGCTGTTCACACAGCTTGTCGTACTTTTCAGTCATAAAATCAACCAGCTCCGTCAACTCTGTTAACTTTTTTTCCATGCTGTACACTACCTCCATTTTCCTATTTATTTCCGCCAGGGATTCTGCAATATTCGGCTCCACAGATCCTGCTGCATTCGGTGACGGTGTTACACAATCTTCGCATATTTCGTTTTTAAAACTTTTTTTCGTAGCGCATTTTTTATGAAAAACCGCCGTACACTTCCCCTTGCAGCGTACAATTTCGTCATTTTCTGCCGACACAAATTGCTTACACTTTTTACACTTAATCACTATTATTGTTGTTCAATATTATTGTACTAACAATATTAAAGTTATTACACTAATACCGTGAAACCAAGTAGGTACAATAGCTTCGCGTCTTTACGATGATTCAATATCTAGGCACGCGTCCGTACGCCGAGCGCGCGCGCGCAGACTGGATGTTGATGATGAAGGCTAAACGAAAAAACCAATATTGTCCCTAACTACTTCGCTCAGGTATGCGGCGACGATCCTTGTATGGCGCGAAGGTTTTGTGTTACCTAAGAACTCTAAGTGAACTTTGACCAATTGTATTTTAAATAATTATTATTTATTAATGAGCATGTTCTAGATAATTAATGCAATATCTATATATTGAATATTTTATTAATAATTTCGTTATGTTATGGCTAGTGAGGCTAAGGAAATATATGAAAAATTAAAATGTATTAAAGAATATTTAACTAAGCTAGGCCCAAGTCGAAGAACTTCTAGTATAAGAGATACAAAATTTAATGAAGCAAAGGTCTTACACAAAAATTTTTCCAGTTTATATAGTGTTATAAAACTTAAGATAGAAAATAAGGAAATTGGGGAAACAGATTTAAAATATTTTAATGAGACATTTAGTGCAATTATTAAGTTGTATGATAAAATAAGTAATCTTTGCTCTGATACTTCGGCAGATAATTTAAGCAAAATGGATCAGTTCGACTTAAAAGTTGCGGTTGCTTTATTACCTATTTTGACTGGTGATGAGGAGATGACTAAGAGATTAATATCAAATATCGAAATGTATGATTCAATGATAAATGATAGTAGTAAAAAATTACTTATAAAATTTGTCTTAAAATCCCGACTGTCTGAAAGCGCGAAGCTGCGCATGTGTGATCATTATGACTCTGTTTCAGATTTAATTAGGGATATGCGCAATATTTTATTGCCAAAAAAATCGGACACGGCAATTCAAGGTAGATTGCAGCGGCTGAGGCAGGATAATAGTTCTATCGAGGATTACGGTAAGCAGCTCGAGCAATTATTTGTAGATTTAACCATTACACAGGCCAACGGAGACTCTAACGCTTTTAAAATATTAAAGCCAATAAACGAGCGTGTAGCGGTTAAAAGATTTTCCGATGGGCTGCGTAACAGTCGCCTTAGCACTATTATAGCGGCTCGGAATTACCCGACGTTGAAAGATGCAATTCAAGGAGCTCTAGATGAGAAGGTGTTGGATGGAGGCGAGCATTCAATTAATTTTCATCATTATAGAGGTAATATGACTCGAAATAATTTTTACAAAGGCCGTTCACAACCATTTATCCACCATCAGAATTATAATAATCGTGGTCATAATTCTGGAGGAGGCTATAATAAAGGTCGTTATAATAATTTTAATAACTCTAATAATCGCGGTCGAGCGCGCGGTTTTCGTGGCCACACAGTGTTCAGTAATCGTAAGCGGCATGAATCGCGTCATCAATTGAATGCCATGGAGTCCGGTACTGTACCGAATGACAACCAAGATTCCCGATCTGTAAAGCCACAGAACAATAATTGTAGGAATTGGTTTTTTCGGGCATGAATTTTTTTATTGTGAAAATATTAATTCCGTATATTTAAATGTTCTAGAAAAATCATATAAATGGATGGTAGATACTGGTGCATCTCTTTCGGTTATTAAGTATGACATTTTGGATAGGTTGAATGTTACTTTTCATAAAGAACGAGTTAAAATTAATGGGATTGGTGGTCATATTTACTGTGAAGGTTTTGTTTATTTAAAGTTGAATTATAATAGTGAGGAATTTGAACATAAATTTTATGTTTTACAAAACTTTTCTTGCAGGACGGATGGAATTTTAGGTCAGGACTTTTTAAGTAAATTTAGGTGTACGTTAAATTTTGAAAAAAATATTTTGACTGCAAATAATGATAATAATCGCTCGATCGATATACCCTTGACGATGGGAACGCTAGGCTATAATAATTATATTACGATTCCGGCTAGGTGCGAATTTATTTACTATATGGACACTAGTTTACAAGACGAATGTGTTGTACTACCTAAAAAATTATGCGAAGGTATTTTTTTAGCATCAATTTTAATAACACCAAATAAAGGCAAAATACCACTTAAAATTCTAAATACTAGGGAGGAAGACATTAAATTAAGCTATTTCACGCCTGACATTGTGCCTTTAAAGGAATATTTTTTGTGTTCGTTTGAATCTACTAAAAAACTATCATCGGAGCGCGTTAAAATGTTGTTTTCTTCATTAAATTTTGAGCATTTAAGTAAAGATGAACAAATTTCAATTGAAAATATTTGTGCAAAATATTCTGACGTTTTCTTTTTACCAGGTGACAAATTAGGGGTTACAAATTTATATGAGCAAAAGATATATTTAAAAGAAAATGTTACACCAGCATATGTTAAACCTTATAGATTACCTAAATCACAAAAGAAAGAGATAGATAGTCAAATAAAGCAAATGTTAGAGGATGATATCATTGAAGAAAGCCAGAGTGAATGGAGTAGTCCTCTCTTGTTAGTTCCAAAAAAGAGCGATAGTTCTGAAAAGAAGTGGCGCGTTGTGATTGATTATCGAAAATTAAATGAAAGGATTTCTGATGACAAATTTCCCTTACCTAATATTTCCGAAATATTAGATTCTCTTTCCGGTGCTATCTATTTTAGTCATTTAGACTTAACGCAATCATATTATCAATTACAATTAGATCCTGATAGTAGAAAATATACTGCTTTTATAACTGACAAACAATACCAGTTAAAGAGATTACCTATGGGATTAAAAATAAGCCCTACTGCATTTAGTCGTTTAATGACCGTCGCAATGTCCGGTTTACATTATGAAAAAGCTTTAGTTTATTTAGACGATTTGATTTGTTTTGGTCGAAATTTAGAAACACATAACCGTAATTTAATTGATATATTTGAGAGATTAAGGAAAGTTAATTTAAAAGTTAATCCTAGTAAGTGCCAATTTTTGAAAAAAGAATTATTGTATTTAGGTCATGTTGTATCTTCTCAAGGTGTACGACCAGATCCTGAGAAAACTAAAATAATTCAAAATTATCCTAGACCATTATCAAGCGATGAAGTTAAACGTTTTGTAGCATTTGCTAACTATTATCGTAAATTTGTACCAAATTTTGCCAGTATTACAATTCCACTTAACAAGTTATGTAAGAAAGGAAGTAAGTTTGAATGGAATGATGAATGTGAAAAAGCTTTTATTCAACTCAAAGATAAATTAATCACTCCACCTATACTTCAATACCCAGATTTTTCGGAGGGAAGTGAATTTATTCTACGCACAGATGCTTCAGGCAAAGCCATAGGCGCAGTTTTGTGTAATAGTAATGATTTACCTGTTGCTTATACAAGTCGCACATTAAATAAAGCTGAAATTAACTATCCAACCATTGAAAAAGAACTGCTAGCAATCGTATGGGCAGTACGCTATTTTAGACCTTATTTGTATGGAAAACATTTTACAATTTTTACTGACCATAAGCCTCTTGTTTATTTATTTAGTATGAGTAATCCCTCTAGCAGGTTATTAAAATTCAGATTGACGATGGAAGAGTATGATTATAAGATTGAGTATGTTAGGGGTACGAGTAATGTTGCTGCAGACGCATTGTCTCGTATCATAGTATCTTCGGACGATTTGAAAGAGTTAAGTATGAAATCGATTAATGTAATGACAAGAAGTATGAAAAGGAGAATGGATGAGAAAAAGGATTGTACAAATAATACTTTGGCGGATAACACTTCTATTGATGAACGGACTGATCACCCGCAAATCGTAGAAATGCTTAAGAAACCAAAGAATTGTATCGAACTTAGACTAAAACAAGCTTCTTCGAAAGCTTTTCTTTATTGCGAGGATAAACATATAGTTTATATTAATCCCAAAGCTCAATCATGTCAAACGCGAGACGTTTTCATGAGGGAATTTTGATTATTTTGTTTGAAAAATAATATACACGAGGTGTATGTTGTAAGAAATGAAGAAATGTTGAAATATATTAAATGGTTAACCAGTAAAAATAAAGATAATAAGTGGGCCGGCCCCCCGCGAATTTGTATATTGAAAGGAATAATAAAAATAAAAAATAACGATGACAAATTAGTGGTGATGAATGATTTTCATTTGTTGCCGACTAGCGGTCACGCGGGAGTTCGACGAATGTTAAATAATATTAAAAAGTATTACTTTTGGTCTAATATGGACGAGGATGTAAAACAATTTGTAAAAAAATGTGTTAAGTGTCAGACACAAAAATATTCATTGCCGACAAAGCAACCAATGGAAATTACGACAACAGCACATAGTGCATTTGATAAAGTATTTTTAGATATAGTAGGTCCTTTAAGTAAAGATTATTATAATTATTCTTATATATTAACGCTTCAATGCGAACTTAGTAAATATGTATGTGCATTTCCTTTAGAAAGTAAAGATAGTATTAGTGTTGCTAAATCGTTTGTAGACAATTTTATTTTGACATTTGGTATTCCTAAAGAGATAGCCACAGATAGAGGAACCGAATTTATTTCATCCACAATGAAAGAAGTATGCAAATTACTTAATATTAATCAAATATCTTCAACTGCTTATCACCATCAGTCAATAGGAGCTTTAGAAAATACGCATAAATTGTTAAACGCTTATCTTAGAATTCAAACCGATAATGATCCAAGATACTGGAGCAAATGGTTACCTTATTTTTGTTTTGCTTATAATACAACTGTACATTCAGAAACTGAATACACCCCATTTGAATTAGTCTTTGGTAAAAAATGTAACATACCGAGTAATTTGACATCTGGATCTATAGAACCTTTGTATAATGAAGAAGATTATATTAAGAATTTAAAATATCGTTTAAAAGTTGCACAAATGGATGCAAAATGTAATTTAGTTAAGAAAAAATGTAATCGAAAAGTAGATTATGATACATACGTTAATACTATTAGTTATAATATAGGTGATAATATACTAGTTAAAAATGAAAAAGAAAATAAATTTGAACCATTGTATTTAGGACCATACAAAGTGTTAGAAGACTTAAATTGTAACGTAAAAATTGAACGAAATGGAAAAATAGATATTATACATAAAAACCGAACTAAACTTTTTATAACGTAGAAATAAGAATATTAATTATCATTATAAGTAAACATAACATAGTATTAAAATAAAATAAACTCGTAAAGTTTATTTTATTTTTATTTGCCTTGGGACGTGTAGTGTATAACTAACCTAATAATTCTAAGTGTACTAACACCCTTATAATAACTAAATGATGTAGCCTATAAATTAAGATGTTATTAATAAACGGAGAGCAGTCTTCATTTGATCTTTGTTTTAATACCACCAACCTTACACCCAATACATTTTATAACAATTTAACAATCATTAATATGTTTAAACATCAAATGAAAATCTTTCACAGAAAAAATACGCCATTTTGACACTACTGATTGTAGAATATAACCCAATAGTCTATGGATTCATAGCAAACAAAAATCATTTTAATAATATTGGCCAATTATTGGCATCACTGACTTGTCTTTGGTTGTGTCATAGACGGTTTTGTTTATGTTTAGGTTAAATTTATCTCGGACGTACTATGAAAGTTGAAAACTGAATGTTTTTAAACGATGATTCGCTAGCTAGATAATTCCTCTACCCGTGGTTGCCTGGAAGAGATTGCTACCTAGTAATAAGGCCACCATTGTGTTACCTGTGTATATTGTTATGTTTCTCATATATTATGTTTATGTTGCGTGCACAATAAAGAATTAATTAAATAATTCATTCATTCATTCGATAGATGCTTCCCGCGCGCAAAGCAAATCTCACGGAAACCATACATTTTTCGTCCGTTAAAGCATCTGTTAATCCAGCAAGTATTACAAGAACCATGTCAAATTTCATCAAAATATGTTTAGCAGTTTTTGCGTGAAAGAATAACAAACATACACCGCACTTACTCACAGATTTTCACCTTGATAATATTAGTGTCATGCGATTTATTATTATTCTCAACTTGTATTTTTTATCCTCGTCATAAACTGATGGGTGCTATGACGTGTCGTGTCAGTGTGTAATGTAAATATGTCTGTGTGTGGCATCGTGAAAACGGATGGACCTATATTGATGTAGTTTTTTGTTTGAAACCCGGCGTGGTAGTGTGTTAACTTACCTTTATAGAGTTCTGCTGACGATACTTTTAATAAATACTAAAAATCAGATAAAAAAAATGTCTAAAACAAATTTGATTTTGAAGCGTGACGGCGTTTACAATATTTACTTAATACTTAGTTGTACCTTTCTATTTAAAATTAACATTTTAGGTCTCAAACAAAAACTTGTATATTTCGCTGTTTTTCCCACATTCAAATTAAATCAAATACAAGAAAAAAATAGAATATACTTCCACTGACGAGGAGCGGGGCGGAGAGGAGCTTGCGGTGCCCGAATTGACCAATCACTATGCTCGAAATTTCTGCTCCGCTTCAACTAAAACAGCACGAGCATATTGATTGGTCAATTTTGGCACCGCTAAGCTCCTCTCCGCCTCGCTCTGCGTAAGTGGAAACGCAGCCTAAAGACGGTCAGAAGTGAAGTAAAATACTGCTCGATTATCGGTCCGACAATCGGAGCGTGGGCTTGGTGTGGCTTTCTGAATAGTTATTAATCAGCCCAAAAGTGTCATTGCTACAAAAGCAAATTAACCAGACTGAGATTTAGCACCGCACGTACTGCGGTATGAAATACTGCGTTCGTTCCCCTCACAATGGATAATGAACCCTGTAAAATGTTCTGATATTGTATGAAAAGAAACCACCGTTTGATGGATTAATGCGAGCGAAAAGATGTATTACGTTTTAGAAAACTGCGCGATACAATGTGAAAATTTCACAAAGAATTTTGAAACTACGGTTATTAATAACAAATATTTTTAAGCTTATAATAATTAAAACGTTATATCCTCTTTGCTAATGCTAATGATTATAAAAAAAAATATGAAGTGGGTTTGAATTGGTTAGATAGGTGGAAAATATTTTGTAAAATATTTTCTGAATAAAATATTTTGATTATTGATTTTTATTAAATTTGGTACGATAGTAGCTTAGGCTCTGGATGCATACATAGGCTATATTTCTCTGACACGTATGTACAATGAAACCACCGTTTGATGGATTAATGCGAGCGAAAAGATGTATTACGTTTTAGAAAACTGCGCGATACAATGTGAAAATTTCACAAAGAATTTTGAAACTACGGTTATTAATAACAAATATTTTTAAGCTTATAATAATTAAAACGTTATATCCTCTTTGCTAATGCTAATGATTATAAAAAAAAATATGAAGTGGGTTTGAATTGGTTAGATAGGTGGAAAATATTTTGTAAAATATTTTCTGAATAAAATATTTTGATTATTGATTTTTATTAAATTTGGTACGATAGTAGCTTAGGCTCTGGATGCATACATAGGCTATATTTCTCTGACACGTATGTACAATGATAAAACATCAAAAAGTTTCACATTAAAAAGTACTGTATTCCAGTGGGATAGGTACTATACAGGGTGTAAAAAGAGCAGTCACTATAACTTTGGGATATGATTAAAGGACCTTTTCTCATTCCAGAAATGAAATTTTTTAATTATTCATTTTTTGAAAAAAAAATATTTTTGCAATTTATTATTTTTAGTCGCGAGGCTGAACTGTTTGGAACAACGTTCTGCATTAAAATCTTAAATTTTATCATTTTTGCCCTAGTACGTAATGAACGTCTTACGGGTGCTATTGACCTCTCAGCGTAATCAGCTGATCGCTGTGTTGTGCACGTTGTACATTGCCTATTGAAAATTTTTATTTTTTTAAAACAGTGGATTAAAAGCAAATGACCAGTACCAATGGATATATATCTTGCCTGGTTATTACCCCACGAAGTTATAGTGACTGCTCTTTTTACACCCTGTATAACGCGAGCGGAGGCGCAGGCAAAAGCCAGTACCTGCCAAATATTTAAAACAATTCACAATGAAATGCAAAAGGAGAGGCGTAAATAAAATATTATGTGATATTTATCGCTACAACAGATTACAAATCTTGGATTTTGGAGATTCCGAAAATGTCTTTATAACGAGAATTCATAATACACCGAGATCCCAGACCCGCCAGATGCCCTTTATGTTCTTACTAATAAAACATGTACCATGTTGTAGTATTTACTATGGACGTATGCATACGATTATGCCGAGTGCCAATTCTTAGGTACAGGGCGCCAAAGGTACAAAATTGTTTTTATTTTCAAAATTACAGACCTTGAAACTATTCTTTCATGTATATCATAATACCTATATAAACAAGTAAATATTATTAAGGGAAATTTATAGCAACAAGTTATTTCTATATATTGTAGTTTTTTATAAAATGCTAAATCATTTAATTATATATAAGTAAAAATCATTTAATTCCTATATATCTTTATATATATGTTATTACTGTGTTTAGAGAAAAATTACTTGCTAAATTGCTTGATAAATAACAAAAAGATTGATACTTCATTTTATAATGTAAGTAAAATCAATACAATTTCCCGCATTATAGTCACTGTCTACGGTCTAATACTTGGTTCACGACATAAACTAGCGGGTATAATATTCATCACACCAATATGCTACAATTTGAATAATTATAAATTCTCGTTATAAAGGCATTTTTGGAATATCCAAAATCTAAGATTTGTAATCTGTTGTAGCGATAAATATAAAATATTTTATTTATGCCTCCCTATTTAGTTTAAGTACTGTCTTATGCCCGCGGTTTCGCCTACGTAATACTGTATCCCACAGGAACACTTTTTGAGGTTGAAACATAGATGTTTATCCACTACTAAAATATTCATGTTTTATCAGTAAGAATATACGGGGTGTCTGTCGGATCTGGGATCTCGGTCTATAAGGAACGAGTTGTGCGTCTCGTATTTGCGGATCAGGGGCGGAACAGGAACGGATCGATGGGGGATTGGTGGCGGATCGCAGACGACACTGCGGAATGCGAACCCGGCTGAGATTACAAATCCGAGTCAGCGATCTGTATTTAACGGTACTGCGTTTCTGCTGATCAATGATAGTAATATGATAATTGAAGGATGGATGAATTATGATGGTAACATGTCGTAAAATTTTTAATCAAGAAAATGTAGTTTCAACTTTACATATATATGTCGTTTTAACTACATTAATCTAAAGAACCGTATTTATAATAAATGTACTTAATGTTTAAGAGCAAGTTAAAAATCATTTTACCATTAAAAATGTTGCCACACACCTTCATCCATTTAAGAGATATCTATGCAGGGAAAAGACTTTAGCTATAGTACTTAAAAGTAAAATAAAGTAAAAAAAGACTATGCTATGCTATCTCGACACATAATAAACCATTTAAGCTCTTAGTATAGAAAAGTACGTGTTGTTAAGTAGTAGTGATAATCATTATTATTTAAAAATGTTTAGATAACAATTTTGTAAATATTTTCAGGGTTCTGGAACAGGAATACCAGAGGATTACCTGACCGCCACCCGACCTCATATTAATAAACTTTAGAGGAAATTGGATCAGGTTATGGATTTTATTTTCAAGGTTTATTTTGTTTAAAATACAGTGTTTTAACTATGAAACATGTTTTATGTACGCACGTGAGAAGTTATACTAGCTAACTTCATGGTGTCGGTTTTTCGTGTTAGTTACTTGCGCGTCGTAAAAAAATATTTATCTCTTTTTCTCGTTAGGGGTAGCGAGAAAAAGAGATTAAATTAATTAACGATATACGTGTATGCCACCCTCTTTGTATTTAATTTGAGTTAAAATTATTAACAAAAATATTTTATTTTCAGCATCAAATTATAAATAGAACTCACTGAAAAACAACTCTTTTCTTACCAAAGTATTATACGAAAATGTACAAGAAAAAATTTACATAACTTTTATCATAATATAATTGGTGGTATACTGGCACGAAATATTACAATATTACACACACCATAATGATGTGTATTGAAGTGATGTAATTAGTTATAAAATATCTGTCCGTTCCTTTCTGTCTGATAATATTCTACCAATCACCGTTCAATATGTGTTGTTGATTTGAATGCCATGTTAGTTGATCATTCATTTGAAAAGCGTTCGGGAAACCGGGGGATAATTGACGACCTCCGTAGCGCGTCGGTACTCGAGCGAGAGGTTGCGGGTTCGAATCCCGCCGAGGGAACAAAAAGTTTTCAATGTTCCTGGGTCATGGATGTGTATTTGTGTATAATATAATAAAAATCTTAAATATGTGTATAGTATAAAAGTATTTAATATATTTCCGTTGTCTGGTACCTGTAACACAAGATCTTTGGATACTTAGCACGGGGCTGTAGATATTATTATTATAATCAAAGATTCCTGTAAAGTCCGTAATGTAATTAAATAATTTCCAATTCGTAACGTGTGGCTGCGGTTTCTGTATCGCGGTCAGGTTGTGATAAATTAATACGGACCCCGCTGATTTACAACCAATTGTCTTCCCTAATTTATGACTTCCAAAAAATATAAATTGTGAGTTACGACCTTTCCACGAAAATACTTTTATAAACGATTTATGCTGAGGTTTTATATGATAAATGAGAGGGAATTATCACTTTTCAGGCTTTTGTTATTGCTGTAACGCAATAATTTAAATGATATCTTACAATTCCATTAAATTATCTTACAAACTGTGGTTTACTGTAGAAGGTGCTATACCTGGAATCCTTATAATATTATTATTATTCAGTTATATTTTATGTCTTTAAATCCACAATTTATTAACTCATATCACACGAAAAGCACGATCCAAAAGGGCCTAAGTTTAAAAATGTTTTTTTCCTTTTCATCGGCATAGAGAACTAACGAAGTGGAACGGATCGTCAGACCAGATAGGGGAAATTAGGTTTGAAGGCCTCGATTTTTCTTCATTTTCAGTAAATTTTATGTTCAATAGGTCATATAGTATCATAGTTCAATTAGTATGTAATTCATATAGTATGTTATTTAAACTTTTTATCGTAGCAAAGATATGCTCGTGAAAGCATAACTAAATTATTTTAAATAGTCCACCACTAATCTTGTCGACCTCCGTAGCGCATTGGTTGAGCGCGTTGGTCCTCGATCGAAAGGTCGCGTGTTCGAATCCCGCCGAGGAAACAAAAGTTTTCAATGTTTCTGAGTATCAAATTTGTATATTAATATAGTAAAAATCTTAAATGTGTGTATAGTACAAAAGTATTAAATATATTTCCATTGTCTGGTACCTGTAACATAAGTTCTTCGGATACTTAGCACGGGGAAAGATTGACGTGGTGTAAAGCGTCCATAGTTATAATAAAAATATTTGTGACCAATTTGGATAAAATTTTGTATAACTATTATCTCGAAAAAGTGCAGTGTCCCTGTGGGATACTGTATTAACGCAGGTGGAGCCGCAGAAAGAACTATTTCATAAATGTTGTGTTTAATTATGATATGCTAACCGAAGCTAAAATTAAACACACTTCATAATTATTTAAAGGCATAAATATTAACAAACGGCGTTCACTGAGAGGGCAATTTTCCGAGTATTATTACCTTCTAATCAGAATTAAAATGAATTCATGGCGAATGCTCGAAATTACAAGTCACCGGGTGAATTCTAATGATACCTATTCCGAAACAAAACTCGTCGGGAAACGTTCCGCTAATGATTAGCGGCCATTTTGAAAATATAATGTTGGTATAAACACCACACCACCTGAAAAGGTAAGTTAGCACTATTGCTATTAAATACTAGTGTACTTACCTACACTTCTCTGGTCCAGTGGTATAGAGCTTAAGTCTCGACTTCGGGGGTGTGGGTTCGATTCCCACGAACAACAAAAAATGTTGTTTTCAAGATTGGTTTAAGCAAGGGGAAACATGATCAATGCGTCGGATGGGCCCTTAAAAAGTAGGTCATAAATAGTAAAAAAAAGGCCGAATTGAGAAGCTCCTCCTTTTTTCTGAAAGGCGGTTAAAAGGGGAGAATAGTCTCGCGTTTTTCGTATTGGTACCTGTTTCACAGGGTTATGACAGTAAAAGAGAGAGTTTCATATCATCGTTCATTTCTTGCTTAGATTGTGTGCTTTCAACTAAATCGGCGTGGAAAGGTTATTATTGTAGTCCATGTTACGATGATGCTAACATAGCACGATTTTTAAATCGTGCAACAAAGCATTTTTTTATTTCTTTTAAAGAGGCTTTAAAAGATAAAGGAATTTGATAAGTACCATTCGTATGTTACGAGTATGATTATTTTTTATTTTATGTTTAAGTTTAAATTCGTTTTGTCTAATATTAACAGCAGTTAAGAGCAGCTGCGCAATTATTGCCAATAAACTGTTTCGCAGTTTGGCAATTTTTATTTTATTGTAATTCTTAATACAAATAAATAAACGACATAAAAAATATTGTTTAGTCCTTGATATTGTATAAATTACATTATGGCAAGTAGCGCTTCCTTCAAACCCTTTTCATCAATATTCAAACGTTCCATGTAAATGCAAATTTTTAATTAACACCTATCACTTCGAATACCATCAAGTGTATTGTCGCTGACAACCCCGTTGTACCACTATTGAACCTTATTACCATAGTATTAAGACCGAAAAATAGAATTTTATTTTAAATTCACCAATTTCCCTTTCCAAGTCATTAAATATTTAATATGCATCTGTTTTAATTACAATGTTCAATAAATAATTGATGAAAACGTTGCGAAAACTCCAATCGTGGAAATGAATTCGTCAGGTAATCGTCAGGTAATTTTGGTATTTGATTTAGTAGGTGTAAATTTAGATGTTAACGTACTTTTAGTAGCTAATTATCGTTTGCAAAGTTCGATAACAAAATGTATGGGATTTGACATAAGGTACGCTAAATGACATACCAAGTCGCGATCGTTTATGGTAGCTTATGTCAAATACCATACATTTTGTTATCGAACTTTGTAAGCGATAATTAGCGATTTCATCTTGTATCAGCCCCCCTGTAAACAACAAGATAAAATTTAAACATTTTTCATATTCCTTCGTAGACCTCCGTAGCGCAGTGGTTTAGCGCGTTGGTGCTCGAGCGAGAGGCCGCGAGTTAGATTCCCGCCAAGGGAACAAAAAGTTGTTCCTGAACCATGGATGTGTATTAAATTTGTGTATAATTTAATAAAATCTTAAATATGTATGTAGTATAAAAGTATTAAATATATTTCCGTTGTCTGGTCACACCAGTTCTTCGGATACTTAGCACGGGACCAGATTGACGTGGTGGGAAGCGTTCATAGATATTATTATTATTATTATTGGTATTCTGCTGGCAAACGTTAACAAAAGCTACGAGGAGTAAAAACTTAAGGTAATTTTCACAAGAATTGTGCAAACAGAGGATTGTAAAATTTAGCACACTCATAGTTTATAATATAGTCAACGGTGTCTGAATGTTAATATATTTTTTAAATAATGCTTAGAAATGTATAAAACTAATCTATTGAAAATAACAACAACACAGTAAGGAACGCCCACAATAATTATTTGTTTAATTACACCCAGTTTCACACGATTATTATCAATCTACGTTTTTTTGACGAACCACAAACAAAAGACAAAAAAAACTAAGATGCAAAATTAAAGAACCCGAAGAAAGTTTTTTAAAGAACACTGTAATGATACACAAATTACTTGCATCTTTGACTTTGTACCTGATGATGACTTAGTCGAAAACGCGCATGTATTTTTATAAATTTGTTAATCAACTAATAAAGTGGAAAAAGTGCAGGCAATTTGTGTATCATTACAGTGTAACATATATCAAGAAAGAACCTACAGTACATTCAATAACATATGTTTTTAAAGAACCACAAAAAAATAGAACACGGAACTTCTAGTTCCTTTAATTTCCCATCCTGCAGGATGTATTGAGAAGAGCTAAGTGGAAAAGTTGTGTATATCCGAGACCGGAGCTGTTAATTGAGTTGTCTTCACACCAGGCAGTATCAGCATTGCTTTCTTTGTTGTGACCAGCAAGCAGGCTTACTCCCGACTAGGGTCTCATCACTAGGGGACCATCTGACCGGATAAAGCCGGTCTAGATCGAATTTTTATGTCAGACCGGATTTTTGTCATACTACTTGCTTGTCCAAAAATACGGGTCTAAATACCATATGTAGAAACATATCATATCTATATATATAAAATACCAAAAATATAGGTCTAAATAATATAAGTAAATAAAAAAAAAGTTTAAAACTATAACCCGACTTCGCAAAAAAGGAGTCTAAAAAGGCTGAAACAAGAAAATAATTCAATTTGAATTTGCATAGGTACAAAAATAGCCAAGGTAGAGCCGTGGTCGTACCCGCTATTGGGATTGTATAAGTATGTTTCACAGCAGACGATTATTATTATTTTTCAAGTTCTCTTTTTTCTACCGTATTTTTGTGTGAGGTGACGCTTAGATTTGTTTAGCGGGTACGACCACGGCTCTACCTTGACTATTTTTGTACCTATGCATATCTGGATTTCAAATTGAATTATTTTCTTGTTTCAGCCTTTTTAGACCTCTTTTTTGCGAAGTTGGGTTATAGTTTTTAACTTTTTTTTTTTAATATTTTTCTGTTTTCTCATCAAATATATTTTCATTAGAGTAACCATTACGAAGTAAGTAGTACAACGTTAAAATTAAGTGTTTATTTTGAATTTAACAATAAAAATTAATAATTAATAAAATATTTAAATACATATTTGTGATGTGCTCGTCAAGACCTATATTTTGATACCAAACACGATACAATTATCGTAATTTAATTTTTTTGGAGATAGTTTTTGAAGTATAATTTTGAAAGTCCAAAATTTTTCTAAAAATTATTAAAGCCTATGTTACTCGCGGGACTACTACGAATCGATTGACACCTTATTTATTAAAACCAGTAGTTTAGCCGCTACGAGGGAACATACATACATACATACAAACATACATACATACTTACATACATACATACATACATACATACATAGACTGCCAAAATCGTTACCCTTCCTTTTGCCTTCGCCGAAGTCGGGTAAAAACGTACTTTAATAATATGATTTTTATTTAATACAGGTGCGTGACCGGACTTTTTTTTCAAAATCAGGATTTTTAGACATGTCGGAAAGGATTTTGTACTTTTAGGCTTGGTAACCCTACACCCGACACAATCGATAATCGAATCTGTTCGATCTTTGGCTTTTAGTGTTTTATGTGGTGGATTACTTTGAAACTAACCAGGATAAGGAAAATCGATCGTAACTTTTTGTACCCCCGACCATATCAATCGACTGAGAATTAAAATAAACATACGTCAATTTATTCGTGAGTACGCGGCACGATCGAATCTGAATCAAAATCGAATCAGTTTCGAGAGTAGGGCCCCAGAGGCTATAGTCTCCAAAATGTTTGTTTATTTTGATTCCCAGTCGATTGATATGGTCGGGAGTACAACAATTTACGATCTAACGATTTTTTGGTTAGTTTCAAAGTAATCCACTAAATAAAGGAGGAGTTTTTTTTTAATTATCCACAAGGAGGTGAGATTGAACTGATTCGATTCTCGATTGTCGAGTAAGCCTGCAACTTACTCCCAACACAATCGAGAATCGAATTAGTTCGATTTGAATTGATTGCCGGATCTCTCGTTTTCTTAGAATTAATATTGAAGTTGTGAATTTCTCATTCTATAAAATTATAGTTTACGTTAAATTAAAAACAAAGGTTTTAAGTTTTATGTATTTTTTTGTCGCAAGTACTTATAGCAAAAGAAATAAAAATATATTATATCTTTAAACTTTATAAAAAATGGATATTATATTAAAGGACTCCGTGGTCTAGTGGTGTAGAGCCTAGCTCTCGACTCGGTTGGAACAATAAGAAATTCTATTTTTAAGTTTGGTTTGAACAATGCAAGCAATGCAAGATCACCTGATTCTGACTATGATACATGCGTCTGATGGGCATATAAAAAGTAGGTTCTGCGCCTGATCTCCCGCCAGTCGAGTCCGTATCCGTCACATTGGGCTACGAGAGCGAAGGAAGAGAGAGTGATTCTGTGTATTGCGTACACACTTGGGCACTATAAAATAACTCCTGAGTAGCTGACCTGGTTTCAATGAAACCGGCCACTGTCACCGAAATCAGTGCTATAGCAGATAATCTTTTAAGTGAAAGTATTTGTATTTCTGTCCAATTTTCAGGTTCTAATGAACAAAAGCCTTTGAGTTATAACGAACCTACCTACTGTATATTAAGTATAGTATATTATATTATTAGCTATAGAGTGAGGCACTGCGTCTTGTGTAGCAGGTGCTACGAAGCGTAGAACCGCTACAAACGCGTAGAGGAGCTACGAGTTTGCATATTAGACGTTTATTTTCTGTACTTTTTTCTACTTAAATATTGAAAGTAATTGCGAAAACGTGACAGAATCTTTAATGCCTGTTTATTTTGTCCCCCTGTATTGACCAGCGTGTATCTTTTGTTTATTCGGTATTTATAATTTTGGGTTGTGTTTCTTTCTACAACTTATTGTTAGGAATCAAGTATCGTAAGCTCAGTATCCGACGAAGAAGGCAGCAGAATATAATAATGTTATATATTTTTTTAGTTTATTATTCAAAAATTTAAGATTTTTTGAATGACTATTTGTATAGCGAGAAAGGGGTTTACCGTACGTTGAAATCGTATAAAAACTAGATTTAAAAAAATCAAAACTAAAACGTCCCCTGAGTCTTGCTTCATTAAAATACTGAAGTAATTTTCACACTCGCATCATTAATGAACAAAGATAAATGATTACATAGAACATTTAATAAAATGTACTTCACATATTAGTATTTATTTTCTATCCAATAAATTCTTGGACGGAATAAACTCTTGTTTGTTATTTCATTTCTTGTTTTTTATTTTTCTCCTGTTTGTTGTTTAGCGAACAGACTTAGCAAGGATAAAAAAAATCTTTCGAGCGTAGGACCAGGATAATGTACCACGCAATTTGTAGGACAATCATGTCTGTTGAAGTACATTAATATTAACTAAGTAATTAAAACAAAATCAGCTGGTTACTAATAATTTAAGATGACCTCGTTTTCGATACAAGTTAGCAAGAGGGAACTCTTTGATCAAACCATAGATTTTGTAGGACATATTGTTTTTCGGATAATTTAGATCATTATCCGAAATATTTTGGAATCACCAATTTTACAAACTTTATTCTTGCTATCTCTGTTAGCTACCACAAACAAGAGTTCCGTCCAAGAAATTCTTGGGCGACTCATCAAAACGAAGGTACTCACGAAAAATTAGCTTGATACTAATCAAGTGAAATCCATGTATGGGGAAACCCTGACTATATTGTTATATTAAAATAAAAATGTCAGTATATAAAACAATTATCGTCTGGTAAATATAATGTAGACGCTGCTTTTTTTTTATAAGACGATTAAAAAATGGTTTCAAAGTAGTCACTCCAATTTTCAGCACATCGCGCGCACGCAGTCTTAATACACATCCATGAACGCAGAAAACATTTTATTCTTTTGGTGGGAATTGAACCCACGACCAACCGACCGACGTGCTCAATCCTTACAGAGGTCGTTTATTTTATATTATATTAGCTGTGCTTTGTTCGCGTGGTTGTCGGAAACACCATCGCGATTATCTTTTGATTGCTCACGTTGGTTCTATTATTATGATTATTAAAAAGGAATTATTCTTTCATACATATTTTTTGAGTAACTTAAATAATTAATGCATCGCACGCAACGCAAGTTCCCAAATGTGAATAATTTTCCCCGTTTTTGCAACATTTCTCACTGACGCTTCGCTCCTATTGGTCGCAGCGTAATGTTATATAGCCTAAAACCTTCCTCTATAAATGGACTATCCAACAAAAAATAATTTTTCAAATCGGACCAGTAGTTCCTGAGATTAGCGCGTTTAAACAAACAAACTCTTCCGATTTATAATATTAATATAAAAAAGTCGAATACCTCCTTAGAACCTTATGAACTTTTATAATCTACTTATTTATTTTAAACATGAATGATTTTTAATACCATACATATGATAGTGTTAGGCCGATCGATTTACCCAGGCTTGGCATCACATCTATTTACGATCTTACAACTATTTACGGCAAAAGAGCTAAGTAGCGAGACTTGGCATTCTTTACAAGCTATGTTTTTATGGGATGTATTATTCTTTAGCTTTAACAGCAACACCAAAACCACAGTTCAATGTAAAATTAAATCCGAAAGTTTTTTATCATTTGTGAGTTGGGTGCAAATATTACTTTCCTTTGCGAGTGAATGTGGGTGTTACGCATAAATGTATACAGATGAGCCCTGAGCCCTGCGCCCTATTCCGTAATGTATTGAAAGCGAAATAACCTAACAAGACCGAGTCGGTACAAGTCTAGGGAGGGTTCCGTAGGTGCATTTTTATTACTTCAATAGCTATAGTCAGGTTTATTTAGATATAAATATTTTACTTTAAACTAAAATACTATCAACTATTGCTTTTTTCTCAAACAGGTTATGGGAAAATAGTAATAATGTTGATGACATTTTCTTTTATATAATTTCTCTCTATAGGGCTGCTGTAAGAGATTTCTTATTTAGAAATAAGCAGTACTTTTGTGTTGTATTTCCATGTAAATTGTTATGTTATAAATGTTTTTGTGTAGAATAAACTTATTTATTTATTTATTTAAAAATAAATAAATAAATGACATTAAATTACAGTACATAGTATAAAAGAGTATTTACTGTATCAGCATAGAAAGTTATTAGATTCTGCCTCTTGTGGTTTAGAAATATCAGAGGGGATGATATTTCCCATTTCTTAGTTTTAAGCCAATCAGTTGGCTGATTATTCAAAAATAGTTTACTTTGTAAAAATGTCATGTAATAATTAATGTTGTTTTACAATGGCCAAAATTATCTAATCTTTCCTTTTTTTAATACCTATACGACGGGATCTATGTAACAATAATAATGTAGCGCAATGGTCGAGCGCATCGATGCTCAAGGACGCGGGTTTGAATCCCGTCCAAAGATCACATGGAAGACAATAATTAAAAACTATACTTACAAACCATACAGTCATAATTATTATTGCAGAATTTGGAAGACAGACAAAACCAGAAGTCCGGATAGAACGAAGCTATAATGGTCCCTTGTAATATTACAGAACCCTAACATCGCACTTCTTATATGTGACATAGAATAAGGTACAGTTAGGTTCCACCTGTTTGAGTTTGTGTAAAATCGGTTATCTCACTAAGATATTGTTAAAAAGTATTTGGAAATATTCACGCTCTTTTATTCCACGCCCAAGACCTTATTTAACAAAGCTGGAAAAAAATATCATGGTGATACATTTGCGCTAGAAATCGGGCATTAAACATTGTGATATAAAACCAACGATTACACATTTTCCTTTTCTTCATTAGTGTTTTGCTCCTCTTGATCTTATCGTGGCGATATATTACTTCGTCTATAAATGACCTATTGAATTTTTCTAAGCGGACCAGAGCCGTTATTCAAGATGTATTCGCTATTACTAAGTAGTATTAGAGAAGACATATTCGTAAGTACGAAAACGAAAATATTTTGTTTGTATTTTGTTTATTTTTTGTTGTTTTTATTTTGTTATAAAATATATGGTATTTTACATAAAGTTGGCTAAAATACAAACGAATTCGTGTGTCACTTAGCGGTGCTTATGTCAAATCACATACGTTTCGTTTTCGAACTTCGCAAGTGATAATAGCGATGGCATTGAATTAGAGCCCAGTAGTTCCTTAGATTAACGCGTTCGCGCAAACTCTTCAGCTTTGTAATACAAGTATAGATGATCGCTTCGTCTAGTGGTTCAGAGCTTCGCTCTCGACCCGGAGGTCGTGGGTTCGATTCCCGTGTTGGAATAACAAAAAATTTTGTTTCTAGTTGGGTTAGGACAATGCAGGCTGATCACCTGATTGTCTGACAAGAAAGATGATCCATGCGTCGGATGGGCATGTAAAAAGTCGGTCCTGCGCCTGATCTCTCGCTAGTCGTGTCGGTTTACCGTCCCACTGGGTTATGAGAGCAAAAGGAAAAGAGAGAGCTTCTGTGTATTGCGCACACACTTTGGCACTATAAAATAACTCCTGCGTAGCTGGCCTGGTTTCAATAAAATCGGCTACCGACACCAAAATCGGTGAGGGGAGCTATTATTATTATAGATGAACAATGAAATTTTACAATAATCGTTCACAGTGTAAATAAATATGAACGAAATAAAAAAAACGGTTAAAGATTAATTTTTACAGCTTAAAGACACACAGACACGTAAAATTTATAACATCCCTCTGTTTTTGTCGGGGTTAAAAACTTAGACCGCTCTGGGTGAACAAAATATGCCATCAAAGTCAGCAATTAATAATATTCTGTCCCATGTCCTTGACCTTAATCGGGTCGCCATTAAATCTGAACATCGCAGATCAGTGATTCATGGCGCAGGTAGAAAAACGGTCGCCGCTTCAATTCCGCCCGGGTGGAGCTCGGAATAATTTATTATTATTGCCCATTCAGAATCGAATTATTGCGGAATTCAAATGGAAATCTCCCGCAATAATAAACCTCGGCGAGCTTTTACCACCCCACTAATAAAAATATACAGCGTGTGTCGTCTCGAGGCAACGAAAATATTTTAAAATTTCCTTTCAATTTGTTTTTTAATACTTTCGTTGAAAAAAGTTTTGTTTGATTTTGTTATCATTTTATACTTGTCCCATTTCGCTAGAGGTTTATCGGTTATTTATCAATATAGCTTATCAGCTAGTATTAGTATTATCATACTGCTTGCAATTTTAAGTATAACTTCTACAGAAAAACAGAAAATCAGCTGTTCCGAATATTCGGAAACATGACCTATGTCGTCAAAACATGTGAGGTTAGAATATTACATATCTGCTGCTGAAATTTCTTAGCTAAACTTCACACACTGTACACACTAAACGACACACACTGTACACACAATTGATTAGCTAATCTATATTGCTGTCTTTGTCTGTAAGAGATATTTTATTTTTATTAGTAGGGGGTTACATATAGGGCAGTAACTGTCGTCTAAAGATCGTCTCTTATTGCTTTAAAAATATTGCCATATTCAAGCAAGTACTTTATATATTAACCCCCGTCGAAAAATAAGTATGTGTGTGTTGCATTACGATGCAAAATTGGTTGTATGAACCAATTTTGATTTAGTTTTTTTTTTGTTTGAAAGCTGACGTCATCGCTAGGTTTCTTAGCTATAATTCATCATCATTAGTTCACTGCTTGACAAATAAAAGATTTTTTTAAAATGGAAATTTTAATATTTCCCTTAATCTTTATCAAATTATTAAGTATCTAGCTAAAAATAGATTAGCATACGACTATCGGAACGCCTAGCTGATCGGATTTCATAGAAAGGGCTGTTACGATTGCTTTTTTTTTTGTCTTCAAAGCTAGTCGCACAGCCACTGCTTATAACGTATTTTTTATTCAATTTTAAAATAAACAATAATATAAGTATTAAAAGTATCGTAAGTGTATATAAAAATACAATTTACTCCCTAGTTTAACTAATTACTCACCACCAAGAACAACTGAAGACATGAATGGATTAAGGTGATAATATGTCGTAAAAAAATACCCACAAAATTTAATTTGAACTCTCACTTAAACATTTTATTACATTGATTCTAGAAACGGATATTTATATTAATGTACTTAATACTTTACGACGTATTCTAAAATGTTTAAGTGACAGTTTGTACTCAATTTTCTCAAAATCACAATTTTGCTACATATCACCTTCATTCATGCCTTCAATTGTATTGATGTTTCGGATTATTACGTGCTGATGCTAGATCCAAATTAAATTTTGTATATTTCTTATTTTGTACACAGCTACAGCTGTTGGCGGCACCAGCATATTGGACTCTTTATTTATGTGTTCGTAAATCTTTCGTATCACACCTTATTTACTTCAACAAGTTATAGAAAACGAAATATATTCGCAATATAATACGAAGAAAAGTTTCTCATTTATGTAATTACAAACGCCTCCGTGCCCCAGTGGGTAGAGCTAGGCTCTCGACTCGGAGGTCGTGGTTTCGATTCCCGCGTTAGAAAACTAAAAATTCGGTTTTCAAGTGTGGTTGGGACAATGCTAATTGTCGGACATGAGAGATTAAACGACGGTAGTTTCCTTGTGTATGAGCACATACTTGGGCACAAAACAGCAAGTTCAGGTGTCGGTCGGTTCAGGCTGCGAGTGACTGGTCTCACTGGAAAACTTTTGGGGACGCGTCCAGCTAAAGATGCCCTAGCCAAAAAGACTTTGGCACAATAAATAAATATTTCTGCGTACCTGGCCTGGTTTCAAGGAAATCGGCTACCGACACTGAAATTTGTTTAAGAGATAACAAAGAACATTACGATGATAATTAACTTCATAGATAAATTTTCAAGATAAATATGATAAATAAATGGTTTTTAAGAAAATTGCGTGAAGACATACCATAAACATTAAACAAGTCATACCGAGACTCCGAAGACCTAAAAAGGAGAATCTCGGTATGACTTGTCTAATGTTTGAAATCTAAATAAATTTCGGGTAATATCCGACTGACTAAAATCACATTTATCTAGATTTGGGGATTCATTCGACTCTGTGCGGTCGAGCAAAATTTTAGACAACGTGTCCCTTCGATTAATTAAGCGAGATAAATATTTTCTGATGTTACAGCCGACGGACTCCACCATCTTTCATGTTTTGGTTGAATGTACATGAGTGATAGCTTATCCTTCCACAAAATAGGTTTTGCGAAGTCACCCTTTATAATATTTTATAGGCGTTCCCAATGATTCGGTAGAAGATTGTTCTATCTGTCTATATTTCGTACGATAATTGGAAAATTATTAGGTTTGCAAAGAGCCGGATTAATTGATTCTATGATAATTGAACGCAAAATATTAATGACTCGATTGAGATGACGCATACGTGAAAGATTCATGTTCAATTGAAAGTGACCTCACGAAATAGGAAGCATCATTATTATCCTGAAATCCTAATTTCAGCCAATTGAATCGCACGAAATAGTAAGCATCATATTATTATATTTTTATTATTATGAAGTTCTAAAAATGTTGAATTTTTATCTCAGAATAAAATAATCCGGCTATATACAAAGATCCTAGGGTTTCAAAAAAGGTCCTTTTTTCAAATTATCTTACGATATAAAGGGTTGTCTACTGTGAGCACATTATCTAAGGAAAGTGTTCGGTTCTTAATAGTTGTGAAAGTAGAAATATATTATTAAACAAAAATAAAGACATGTGGCACTCGGGGACTGCCGCGGTAAAGCTATTGCATATATTTTTTTATCAACTTATCCGATACAACCAATGCCACCTAGAGGCGAGTTGTTGAACTAAAGAGACAAGCGTAATATTTCAAAAAAGTCATTAAAAGTTCTGCTATTCATCGATAGATGGCAATAAAAAGTATCCGGTCGGAGTGGGGGGTTTTAGGTTATTTTCGTTACGAAATTTCTGGATTCGGTCTCCACGCTCAAGGCCCGCGATAGAAGCTATGCAATAGCTTAAAATCACAAAAAACAGAAGAAGTGGAAAAACTATTATAAAATGTAATGGTACTGGTACGATTTCAATCAGTAAGCTGTCAATAGATCTATACTTCTATACTATACTATTCTATATACTATACTATCTATCTATACTAATATTATAAAGAGGTAATGTTTGATTGTTTGTTTGTTTGTTTGAATGGAATAGGCTCTGAAACCATTGAACCAATATGAAAAATTCTTTCACCGTTGGAAAGCTACATTCCTAGCGCTGAACATAGGCTATATTATATGTTTAAAAAAAGTAGGGTTCCTTACTAAAACCCCAAAAATGTAGCCCAAAGTGTAAAAAAACGACCTCCAAAATTTCTTACGTCGTGTGCGCTTCGACAACGGCTTGACCAATTTCGCAATTTTTTTTACGGTATGTTCGTTATTGTCACGAAAAGGTTATTATGAAAGAAAATGTTGAAAAAAATAAGCAGAAAATTAGAAAAAAGAAGAAAATACGTGATGGTCACGCGGGGTTTGAACCTGGGCTCAATCGATTCACGTCGTTGCCAGTTTATATGACACTGGTGTCATGGTAACGACATTGTTTACAAATGGAAAATAAAAATTATGAAATGCTATAAATAACGTATTAACATAAACTTAAACTATTTGGAGTCATTAAACTATTTGTCCACCACTAATAAATAGTCGGGTCATTTTAATAGGTAACATTTGATAGTTTATCAAAAATGAGCGACGTAACGTTGTAACGACGACATAATAAAATAAATATTTTCTTTTTGTTAAAACTGCAGAATTTACTAAACTTTATTTAATAATTATTAGATATTTATTGTCAACATAACCAATATGAGTTTTTTTACGATTTGCTTTCACTGATAAACGATCTTAAATATAATATACAAATTATGATTTAATGAAATAAACGTCGTGATAATGTTACGTCAGTTAACACTTTTTCTTATTAAACACTAGAGACTTACTCAAAAAATCGATTAATCTTTTAACAACTATAAATATACCTATTTAAAAAAAGTACTTAAGTTATAAGTTGTAATAAGAATATATTATAAATGTTAATTTAAAAATCAGATCGAAGGAGTTAGATCCATGGTCATAATTCACGAACAATAAAAAAAAATCGAAAACGTCATGATATGACACCATTATGTCTTTTGTCGCCATTTGTCTTTGTGCGAAGTTAACGTCTGTCTGCTCTGTCTTTTTTTTTTCTTGCTACTGAAAACGAAAATGCAATTAAAAAAAAATGTCTGTCTGTCTTTTAGCGTGTCTCTTTGCTCCGGCTAATCTCTGGAACGGCTGGACCGATTTTAACGAGACTTTCACTGGTAGATAGCTAAAGTTATAAGGATTAATTTAGGCTTCTTTTCATCATCATCATCTTTATCTAACTAATGATCACCGAATCGGCTGGACCGACTGTGACGGGAGCATTCACCGGGCGTTAGCTTATGTTAGTTTCATCTTTACATCAGCTTTTTGTATTAAAGTAAGTCGTGTTAGTTAAATGAATTATTTATAACTCGAGAACGGCTTTATCGATATGGTTGAAAATTGGTGAGGAAGTAACTTAGAGCCAGTAGACGGACATAGGATACTATTTATTCCATTTGACAGCGCAGAACCAGCAACGTTCACGGAAGGGTTTGGCGTTGTGGGTTCCGCGTTGCGGGTTCCGGGTTCCGGGTTCCCGTGTTGCGGGTTCCGGGTTCCGCGTCGCGGGTTCAGGGTTCCCGTGTTGCAAGTTGCGGGTTCCGCGTTCCCGCGTTGCGGGTTCCGGGTTCCCGCGTTGCGGGTTCCGGGTTCCCGCGTTGCGGGTTCCGGGTTCCCGCGTTGCGGGTTCCGGGTTCCCGCGTCGCGGGTTCCGGGTTCCCGCGTTGCGGGTTCCGGGTTCCCGCGTTGCGGGTTCCGGGTTCCCGCGTTGCTGGTTCCGGGTTCCCGCGTTGCGGGTTTTGGGTTCCCATGCTGCGGGTTCCGCGTTCCCGCGTTGCGGGTTGCGGGTTTCGGGTTCCCATGCTGCGGGTTCCGGGTTCCCGCGTTGCGGGTTCCGCGTTCCCGAGTTAGGGGTTGTTTTTTTTAGTTGAATTTCATCATAAACTGTTTTTATGCTCAACGAAGTGGGCAAGGGTCAGCTAGTTTGTTATAAAAGCGGTAATAATATAGGCTATAAAATAAACGTCATCAGGTTATGGTTTTCAGAATATATTATTTCTAATATTTTAACAAAAAACCCCAGACTCGTTGCGATTGCCGTTTTAATCAAGCAGTTTTCACCCGTGACTGTAAACCACATCCCTGCAGCTAATTTATTATTCAGCAGTAAATTAATTAATGTTGAAAATTAATTAATCATTCCACGTATATTTGTGTCACCAGCGGTTTGAGTGATCACTGTGCAAAATATAGCAGTGTTTTTAATGTGTGTTTGTCATGTTTATGTAAATAACCTCAATTTATTTTAAGTTTAACCCGACTGTAAATCATCATCTGTATTGAAGTTCTGAAATATTTTTTACTATTTAGACCTACCCAAAAAAAGTGGTGTATTAATAAATTATTATATGAAAAGGTTCTCCATAACTCGACCTCGCCTTGATTCATCCCAAATTCAAGATATTTCAAACATTCCGCAACTTAATTATAACATAACACAATTTTCTCTACTTAATTTCAAAAGGTTAATTTGAGGTGAAGATTCTGCCCACGCAGAAAAACGCCTCAACGTATTTCAAATGGCTTCAGCAAATATTTTACATTTTAAATACGTGAAATTTTTTATAACTTATAAAAGCTGACCCCGTGCCCACTTCGTTGAGCGTATAAAAAGTCCGTTACGTGGAACCCAAAACGTGGAACCCACAACCCGAACCAGAACCCACAGCCGCACCGCGAAACCCGCAACGCAGTACCCTACACGTAGAACTCAGAACTTTACACTCGCAACGTGGAACCCACAACGCTGAACCCGGAACCCTCAGCGCGGAACCTATAATGTAGAACCCTAAAGTTGAAACCACAACCCTGAACCCGGAACCCACAATGAAGGACCCTAAACGTGGAATCCGCAACTCGCAACGCGGAACCCTAAACCACATCTAGAGTACCTATTACTAACTCGAGTTATTCCTTGTCTATAGGCCAAGGGAACATTTGACAGCAACGTAACTTAAAAGTATGATAACGAATGATAATAACAATTACGTAAAAGCACAATAGCGCTAATACAATTCACATTCGACAACGTTTCTATGACGGAGCTTTCAAATGTTTCTGTCTAATTGTACTTGTCTAAAACTAGTCAAATTCAATGCAATATAAAAATTAAATACGTAACATCCGTTGATTTAAAAATGGTAAACGTATACACATTGTTAATTTAACTATGTAGTTCGTTAATTCAACGCTCATTTCTACTTTATTGCAAACGGTTTATGCAAAATAAACTGGAACGTTTTATTTCGGATTCAATACACATTCATACAATTCTTTACCGCTGAGATAACAATTTATTGGAGGATAAAATCAAGTCCCTGCGGTGTGCTCCAACATTAACGGCCGTGACAGGCGTTTCAATGTAACCGGATTTTTAATCTGTTACAAATACATCGTTCAAAGGAATATGTTAATAAAAAATAAAAAAACTATATAACTCCGCAAAAAATTGGTCCAAATTCAATTTGAAATCCAGAAATGCATAGGTACTAAAATGGTCAAGGTAGAGCCGAGTTCGCACCCGCTATTGGCATCGAACCTTGCAACTTTTTTTTCTACCGCACTTCACTGTAATTCTTAGATTTTATTACTGGTCCGGTTAAAATCAGATCAGAAGTTATGTGCTGCGAGGGAACATAATTACATACATACATATAGGTATAGACTGCCACAATCGTTACCCTTCCTTTTTGTTTTGCTGAAGTCGGGTAAAAAATAGGGATCTTACAGACAATGGTGTTCACTCAACGAGCTATGCACAGAGTCTCTCTACGTGACATAATCAGAAATCCACAGCAGAATCAAGCTCAGAATCTTATTCCATTTGAATCATGTTAGTGTCCGGCGAATTTCCATGTAAGCCGTTTTATTTTCACAGTAATGTCCTGGGCTGTCTCTTCTTCTTCTGATTTTTTCGTGCTTTCGTCAATCAATTTTCTAAAACCCTACTTCGCTTCATTGTACGTTGGCAGGTGTAAACACTAAAGTATTGCCAAGTTTTGGTTACACAAGGATACTCTTTCCTATTACTATCATAACCCAGTGGGAAGTTACCTGACACGAGTGGCGAGAGATCACGGGACCGACATTTTACTTGCCCATCCGACGCATGGATCATCTTTCTTGTCAGACATTCAGGTGATCAGTCTGCATTGTCCTAACAAACTTGAAAAAAAATTGTTGTTGTTCCAACGTGGGAATCGAACCTCCGAGTTGAGAGCCAAGTTTTAGTAGTTTAACTAATTAATTATTTACTAAAAACTTGTTATTAACATCATCATCATCATCACACGTAGACAAAGACTAATAAGTAACCAGATTGTTAACAAAAAACTTGAAAACAACATTTTTGTTGTGCCAACGCGGGAATCGAACCTCCGAGTTGAGAGCCAAGTTTTAGTAGTTTAACTAATTAATTATTTACTAAAAACTTATCATTAACATCATCATCATCATCACACGTAGACAAAGACTAATAAGTAACCAGATTGTTAACAAAAAACTTGAAAACAACATTTTTGTTGTGCCAACGCAGGAATCGAACCTCCGTGTTCAGAGCCAAGTTTTAGTAGTTTAACTAATTAATTATTTACTAAAAACTTATCATCGTCATCATCACACGTAGATAAAGACTAATAAGTAACCAAATTGTTAACGATGTTAATTAGCGGCGAACGTGCAATTAAATGTTACCGGAGCTGTACACGCCTTAATTGGTTCACATTTGCCACATTACAGGACGCAGATTTTACAACAAACAAATTACTGGAATTCACATTCTGATGTTTTAACCTCCGACCAAAAAAATAGAGGGTGTTATTTACTTGTTTTACTTGTTAGAAGATAATGTATTATTTTTTATTTTTTTATTATTATATATAACGGAGCGAGGTATTCTGTGGGCGTCACTTTCCCTGTGTTCCAGCAGACGCTCTGAACGTTCAGATCATTCATAACGCTGACATTGACAGCTGACAGTGCCTGTGAAAACAGTTCAAAACGATCCTAAACAGTGCTAAAGAAAATAGTAAACGAAAATAACGGTTTTTTTCGTTCAGATTTGCGTTTCTTTAGCACTGTTTAGGATCGTTTTGAACTGTTTTCACAGGCACTGTCAGCTGTCAATGTCAGCGTTATGAATGATCTGAACGTTCAGAGCGTCTCCTGGAACAGCTGAACGTGTTTATATTATGAACTTACAATTAATTCTCAAATATACTTTAAATGAATGTCAGCTACATTGATAACTATCGAACTATGGAAGTTGGAACGTAAAACGAATTTAGTCTATTTCCGATCTCTTCTTCTAGGCCCGCCATGATCTGCCCGAGTCTGACCTGTCATCGCTGTCATCGCTGTCATAGGTGACACATGTCTTCTACTTCTCATTTTGTAAACGACAATTGAAATAGGTCTCTTGGCAAATATGACCAAACTCGTTAGACTTTTGCAAGCCTTACGTTTCAACTCCGACATATATATTCTTTTTTGCCCAAGTTGTATAAGTGTAAATTGCAGTCGTTAAGTCTAGTATTAAGTAAAATAATAAGAGCGCGGACTCGCCAATAAACTTCTTGTTGGGCGAGACATACTTTGAAGTTTGTCGTGTCTGTGTGCGTTTGTCTGTGGCATCGTAGCTCGATAAACGCATAAACCGTTTTTGATTGAGTCTTTGAAAGCTAAGTGGTGTTCTTAGCTATAAATCATCATGATCAGGTCGCTTGCTGCTTGACAATTCGGGGGTTACTTTTTTATTATTATTTTATATATTTTACTATACTTACCGCCAAATTTTATACGGCACCGAAATTTTAAATGCTTAAAATGCTTAAAAGTCGAAAAAAACACCAAACTCATTTATATGATAAATGTCGTTTCAGAGGTACTCAAAATTTGAGCAGTCCTTAAAGTTTTAATGGCATTTTAACTGCTTACGATTGTTCTTTGCTTTTAATAAAGCATACAACAATTTCCCTATTCAAAAATTTAAAACACAGTAACTACAAGATAGAATCTTTACGTAACCAAAAATCTGTTTAACATCATCATACTTGAATAATAGTTTAATTTATATTAGCAATATAAACAGTATATTGCTAATATAAAGAATTTATATTTCATTAGAATCAACATCAATTCAGTCCGTTCATATTTTGTTTGTTCTCCAAGTCTGGTCTAACTTTACAGAACAACCTATGTCTAAAAGATTGACGTTAGTGATAATTCTCTTTGTTCTTTTTCGTACTCCAATTGCATTGTACAAATTGTGTAATTGAATGACATTATCTACTGTCGTCGTCAAACAAAGGAATGAAATGTTTTCCACAATAATAATCTCATTTTCTGAAGAAAAAGTATTAAAATAATTATTTGATCATTCTACATTGAACTATAACTCACACATTCACCAACTCACTTTAACGACCTCCGTAGCGCATTGGTTCAGTGCGTTGGTGCTCGACCGAGAGGTTGCGGGTTCGAATTTCGTCAAGGGAACAAAAAGCTTTCAATGTTCCTAGGGCATGGATGTGTGCATTAATTTGATAAAAATCTTAAATGTGTGTATAGTATAAAAGTATTAAATATAATATATTTCCGTCATCTGGTACCTGTAACACTAGTTCTTCGGATACTTAGCACAGGGCCAGATGGACGTGGTGTGAAGCGTCTATAGATATTATTATTATTATATTAATCACCTATTGATTGTGATATGACTGCTATTCCAAAATTTATATTGTACAATTCGAGGAACTATTTAGAAGAATTATAATATTTTTATTGTCACATACAGTTTCTGTTAACAATAATAATAAATAACAACACAGTTAATAAAAATAAGTACCTAGGAGCATAGAAGAATATAAGAAAAATAAGTACGTTTTAATTTATTTTGGTTCCTCCACTAGGCTCGGCCTGTCCAGTAGATCACCAACGTCTCTTATGTTGTTTTAAACATAAAAATATAAATAATCGATGATTTGATCAGCCTTTAAGAAACCGGGGGAAAGAATACTGTTACCTAGGTGGAAGTATGAATAGTACCTTTCAACAGATTTTCCCCAGGGTGTTGTAAAAGGCGACAGAAGGAATTTATATCCGGAAATGGGCAGCAGCGTTTCAGCGGACCGCGAGTACACGCACCACCATGAAATACTTTTAGGGGAGGCTTATATCCTGCAGTTGATGGTTGATCCTGCAGCTGCAGTGAAACCACAACTAGGACACCAGGCCAGGGGGCGTGGCATGAATTATTTCATAAAATACACGACCGGTTTCCACATAGTCATCATCAGGTGTTGATGCCTGAGATGATGACTATATCGAAACCGGTCGTGTATTTTAAGAAATAATTTGTAAAATAACTAATAAAGTAGGAAAAAAGTGCAAGTATTTAGTGTATTATTACTATAAAATATGTATTTCCATCACAAACCTACGGTATATTCAATAACATACGTCAAACTTATAACATCCTCTATTTTGTTCGGAGGTTAAAACATCAGAATATAAATTCCAGTAATTTGTTTGTTGTAAAATCTGCGTCCTGTAATGTGGCAAATGTGAACCAATTAAGGCGTGTACAGCTCCGGTAACATTTAATTGCACGGTCGCCGCTAATTAACATCGTTAACAATCTGGTTACTTATTAGTCTTTATCTACGTGTGATGATGATGATGATGATAAGTTTTTAGTAAATAATTAATTAGTTAAACTACTAAAACTTGGCTATGAACTCGGAGGTTCGATTCCCGCGTTGGAACAACAAAAATGTTGTTTTCAAGTTTGGTTAGGACAATACAGACTGATCACCTGATTGTCTGACCAGAAAGATGATCCATGCATCAGATGGGCGTGACCTGTGTTTTAAAAGATCCAGGGCACTCCCCCCACTAACGGCTGATGGCAATCCACAAGTGGTTTTAGTGGGTAAACCGGCCGTAGCGAGCCGGGAGTCCCACATATCCCTAGGGGACCCTCTTTGGGGGATGCGTAATGCATTTCCCTTGCGATATAAAAAAAAGACACTAGGCCACCTGGTATCCTGGAATACTCACGGTAGTATAGGCACTTCTATCAACAACCTGTAATACTTTACATTAAATATTATTTTAACCACAAATATAAATATGACAGAAAACAATATATCATCGCTTTACCTTCCCAACCTCGTATCTAAAAAAATCTGAATCTGGGATCTGAAAAATCAATGTTTTATCGATACTATAAAATTTAATTTTATATACTTTAGGTCAGTAAAAGATAGAAATAAATGATATAATATATAACTGAACCTCATTGAAAAAAAAATCATGTCATAATAAAATCTAAAATTATAGTTCTAATTATAGTAATTATAGATTCGAGGTTGTGAAAGTAAAACGACGATTTGCTACAAAAAGAAGGTTGGTAGTTCAGCCATTTTGTTTGGTAACAAAATTTCATGTCGCTTAGAAGCGTTTGCCGTCGTAACTCGATAAAAATGACCAGTTCACGTGATTGGGGACAACAGCCTGAAACAACCTTCACCATAAAAGCTTTGTTTCATGTCAGTTCTATGTTCACAGAGAAAACGCAAAATGACATACGTGTAACACGTGAAAAAAGACGTAGGAAAGTGTTTTTGATCTTTTTTTTTTAAATGTGGCCAGTAAGAAACATAAAGTGTCCACTCACATTTCAATTTCTGTAATTATTAAATTCTGATTAATTGAGAAGCGGAGATAATCAAAAAAATTGGTAATATTTTATTTGTTGATATTATAAATAATATATCACTGTACTTACCACGCCCCCTGCAGATAGCGACCTATCTCGATAGAATTAACACTTCACACCACATCAATCTGACTCCGTGATAAGTATCCGAAGTTGTGTTACAGGTAGAAAACGATTTCCGTATATTTAATATTTTTTTACTTTATACATATTTAAGATTTTTATTATATTATACACAAAATGTAAAGTTCACATCCATTATCCAGGAACATTGACAACTTATTGTTTCTTCGTGGGATTTGAACTCGCGACCTCCAGCATGAGCACCAACGCGCCCAATCACTGCACTACAGGTCATCAAATATAAGAGTGAATACGCTTACATTAATTAACCTGAATGTTTCTTATATGTTTTATTACATAATATGTATAATATGCATTTCATTAATTTTCTATTATCAAATTATTAGACACAGACAATAATTGGGTTGTCCGATAATTTAATTTTGAAGTGCTTCCGTTGGTGAGATATTTTTGTTTAATAAGGGATATTGTGTTTTGCATGAAAGTTAAGATTCTTACAATAAACATTATATTCTTTTCTATTCCTAATGAAAAACAAATTACAGTTTTTGTGATTGTTGTAACATTGCACGTTTTTGTTACAAAAAGGCGTTTAGAAGACGTTTTTATTAATAGTGATTATAGCATTTATAAATGTAAACGTTTACCCTAATAAACGTCTTCTTTATGCCGAGATCTCTAATGAATAGCCCAACTTCAAAGGCCTTTGTTTACGGAATAAGGGGTGTGAATTTATAAACCACCCGTCCCTGGAACTGAAAGCAATAATGCCATATTGGAAATTACAAGAAAATAGGTTATGAACAAAAGAGACTCGAACCTTTTCTGTTCTTTTACAGGAGCGAAAAGATTGAAAAGTTGATTGTAATGTATGGATTTTATGTTAGTGGACTTCCTACTACAATGTAACGTCGCTTTAGCATCGACGTCCACTGCTGGACAAGCCTTCCCTAAATAAATAATAATAATGCCTCCCACACCGATTTCCATGACGGTGGCCCGTTTTATTGAAACCAGACCGCTACGCAGTTTTTATTTTATAGACCCCAAGTCTGTGCGAAATACACAGAAGCACTCTCTCCTCCTTCACTCTCGTAGCCTAGTGGGACGGATAACCGACACGACTGGCGGGAGATCAGGCGCAGGACCGACTTTTTACATGCCCATCTAACGCATGGATCATATTTCTTGTCAGACAATCACGTGATCAGCCTGCATTGTCTTAACCAAGCTTGAAAACAACATATTTTTGTTCCAACGCAGGAATCAACCCACAAGTCGAGAGCTAGGCTCTAAACCACTAGACCGCGAGATTATATCGTAGACTACTAGGTATAAAATATGATTATCATATGCTACTATACCATATACTTCTCGATATAAAATATATAGGCAAGTAAAATATTATGATGAGCACGATGCAATACAGGAACCCGAGATGGCTTCAAGCGTCACGAAAGCCTTATAATATATAACGAAAATTAAATATAACTGATTGAATGTACTCGTACTGTTTGGTCCTTGATGGAAATTAATGTTCACAATAATTTACAAACTTTTATTTACACTTTTCCACTTTTTATTACGTCATCTATTAATGATGATTTAATTGATTTAATTGAAACCCGTGGTGTTTTTGTAAAAACTTATTACTTATAACTTAATAAAAAGTGGAAAAGTGTAAATAATAAATGTGTGTTATTATTGTGAAAATGAAATGGTTCACTGTTCAGGATAACTAAATATTTATTATGTATTTTAATTTTATATTTATTTTATTTTTCATGTACAGTATTAATTATCTTAAAATTATTGATTTACACTTAAACTTAAATATATCACCACTCGTCTAAATTATAACATAATTTATACTTTACAAAAAATCTTTCAGTATTAAAATTACATATCTACATAAAACTTTTTTTTTACAACTTTTCTCCATTTGTATGACACAGGTATCTCCTCAATGTGAGGAAGAATCTTGAGATACACTACAATTATAAACACACACATCTCTAATGCTTTACATGTGTGCACAGATATCTCAATACTTCAAGTTTACATGATTGTGTGCAAAAACAAACATCAAAGGGAAAAACAAAATGTCGCCGAAAAATAACAGAGTTAAGCTGAACGCAACTAACGTAAAACATCTGTAAGCGCCGCTTATCCGACTGCAGCAAAACCAAAAGAAAGGGTAATGATTTTGACAGTATATGTATTTCGTGTAATTACTATTTATCTTTTCTGACGTCTATACGTGCAAAATAAATAGCCGAACAGTGAACTAAGTACGTGCGCTCAGTTCAATCAAGTTGTGTTTTCCTAGAGAAGTGTCGACGTCATATTACAGAGGCAGCAGTTAATTTATATGTAATAATGTGAAACAAATACCTAGACAACGGAAGCTGTCACTGTTTTTTTTACATATACATATATTATAATTAATCGTAGTATTACCATCGCTATATGAAGGTAACTCTATTTTAGGAAACCAGAGCTTAATACTTCAATAATTCAGTACAACATAACGCCTTCTAAACATTGGAAATTCTTATATTTAATAAACTATCAAGCTATCATAAAATTAAAACATTACATGCTTAAATTAATAATTTTGGTCCAAATTTTGTCCTATATTTATTATGTAGATTCAAGATTGTTCTCTACTTAAACATTGTATTTTCTAATTCTCTCAATAAATTCCATTGTATTTTTTAAACTAGACACTTTCAATTTAAATCATTTAAATATATATAATTCATATATCCCCGGTTTCTCGAACGCTATTCAAACGAATGATCAACTTACATGACATTCAAATCAACAAATCTTATTGAACGCTGATTGGTGAAATATTATCAGACGAAAGGAACAGACAAATATTTTATAAATACATCACGCTCGCAAGATTGGTTAAAATTCCACAAATAAAGTTAATTCACCAAAGACACCGATTAGTTGACATGCGATTTAAATCAACCTTATCTGAGGAATTTTAACCAATCTTGCAAGTGGGAGCGTGATGTAACTATAAAATATATCCATTCTGTTTAATAATATTTTACCAATCAGCGTTCAATATGGATTGTTGATTTGAATACCATGTTAGTTGATCTTTCATTTGAATAGCGTTTGAAAAACCAGTAGTTCAACCACCGGATGTAGACGACCGTTTTCACAATATATTATATAGAACACAGTTGAAGTCTTTTATTTCTAATCTGGGAGTCTACACATAGGCACCTTACAATATTAATTCTAATCAAAATCCTATATATCTTACCTTAATTGCCAATTTCACAAACGCCTGTTAAAGTTAAACGTTTCTTAAATATCGTCATCACTCTCATTCATTATCACGATATTTGGAGAAACTGACAAAAAGTTGCCATCTCTGTTACCATTTACAAAATTCGTTAAGTACGAACTTGCATGTCACGCAGCGACCCTTATGTCAACTCGCGTATCTTTTGTTTTCGAACTTCGTAAGTGGTAAAATCGATGGCATCTTGAATAAGGCCCTAGTGTTGGTGAAATTAGAACTAAATCTTAAAACTATCTATCGCCACTTGTTATAAATACATATCAACCGATCGAGTAAGACCTTTTGAAGATAGCATGGCGGCGGCTTCTGCAAAATCTTCTTTTGAACCTTCTTCGTGGTGGTAAGACCTTGGTCTTTTCATTGCCAGTTAGCGTCTCGACTATATTCGACCACTTCTCGTCGTTATCTTGATGGGGTTTGTCGTTTATCAGAATTATTGGCTTCACAAAACACACGGTATTTTCGTCCTTATTCCCTTTTAGGAATACTGACGATATCTCTGACCACTCATTGGGTGAGTCGGGGGAACCAGTTTTGCTGGTTTCCTTGCTGGAGATGATGGATATCTCTATATTGGCTTGGTTTTCAGAGGTGCCGTCGTTTTCACCCTCAGCTGCGTTCAGAGCCGCTTCAGCGTCCAGGAGCTGAAAAACAGAGTGCCAGATTGAGTATAAAAATAAATAGAAATTTAAAATAAAATGCCTGCGTTTTTATTTTTATACGCCCAATGTCACTCTCGCAGTGAACTCCATCGAGCCTTACATACATATCTCGAAGAACGTAACCGTCCTTTCTGGCGCAGTCGGGTTAAAAGTTAAGACAGAGCTTTGTCGGACTAAAACAGCAACCGATATCTCTTGATATAGCGCACATTTAGCTACGTTCTACACATAGTAAGCAATATCAAACTCCTCCTCATCAACCATCTTTCCCGTGGCTGGAACTTTCAGAGTAAACTCTATAAAGTAAAATACAAAAAATGTATAATAATAATAATAGCTCCCCTCACGGATTTCGATGTCGGTAGCCGATTTCATTGAAATCAGGCCAGCTACGCAGGAGTTATTTTATAGTGCCCAAGTGTGTGCGCAATACACAAAGACACTCTCTCTTCCTATTACTCTCATAACCCAGTGGAATGGTAAACCGACACGACTGGCGAGAGAACAGGCGCAGGACCGACTTTTTACATGCCCATCCGACGCATGGATCATCTTTCTTGTCGGACAATCAGGTGATCAGCCTGCATCGTCCTAACCAAACCTGAAAACAACATTTTTTGTTGTTCCAACGCGGGAATCGAACCCACGACCTCCGGGTCGAGAGCGAAGCTCTGAACCACTAGACCATGGAGGCGGTTAATTATCACTCATTAATATTACAGCCTGTATATATCTGGAAATGGAGAGTAGCATTTTCGCGTTTTTATCTTAAACTGCGCTCACCAACCCGTCTGAAAATCGTAGCGAGTATAGCCACCAATAAATTTTACGAAAAAATACGAATCTATTAACACCAGCTCTTTTATAGAAAAAATGGGTTTGTGTGTTATTGTATGTTGTTTGGAATTTCAACTAAATTTAATATGAATCCTATCCATACTCGTAAACCGAACAGACGGACAGACATCCGGTCAGACCTAAATGTACTAAGAATTCATAAACAACTAGGTGCTCTAGAACAAAGCTGATCGTAAATGATTCGCCATTACGACCGCATGGTAAATAGCAGAACGGATACATAATATATCTATAACCGACCTTATTACCACGACCATAAGGTTCAAAAGAACAAAGTGCTCACCGGCGACCGCACACACGTGCTGGGTTCGAACCCGTGACTAATCTAACAACCAATTACAATATCCGAAAATCGTATGAAATATTACGAGTGTTTCAATATCGGAAATATCTACTTCATACCCACTATAATACGACAAGGATAAAGCTGCACAGTTCACAGTAGACATATTTCACTTTATTTTTAATACGTCGCGTCGCTTAAAAGGAAACACCACGGGTCAGAGAAATGCAAAATAGGTATTTATAAAATCTATTGCTGTCTCGCAGTGCCTTAACTAGCCAGCACTAGCGCGATAGAGACAACTGCAACTTGGACTGAAATTGCCTATTAAAAGTATCAGAAATCGACGTTTAGGGGATTATTGTTTCCTCCTCCAAAACTTAACCGATGTTAATATTTTTTTCTTTATTAGCTAAAAAAGGAATTGAGCTAGGTTCCTATTTTTTGATTTTGTTGTTTATTGTAGACAAATCTGTTTCCTAGATGTTTAAACGAAGCGGAGAGTCTGGCCATTGTTTTTTTTTTTGGTTTTTGAAAGTACATATCTCTTCAAATAATTAATTTATCAAAAAAAGGAAATAATGGGGACGTACAAACAATATCCATAAATATTCAGGAAAAAAATTGTTACTCTAGCAGTATTATCCAGGGAGGAAACAGGAATCCTGTAGACCCCTATTTCTGTATGGAAAAAATTTCGCAGTGTTTCCTCTTAAAACATTTTTCCCACAACATGGAAGAAAGCCCGTATAGTTCCCATACCTTAAGGATCCTTGACATATTAATAATTATAGACCTATATCTATACTGTCGACTGTGTCAAAAATTTTCGAGTCAGTAGTTCACCAAAATTTATCCAGACATGTAAATAAGCTACTTAATACTAATTTATATAATATTTAGTTTATATGTTGAATTATTGTAACTTTTGTTGGTTATTAATAGTAAATAAATAAATAAATAAATATTATCCCATTAAAAACATAACTTGTAAAAAGTGCCAAGTCTACCTTGTACTTTTGCCGTAAAAAGTTGTAAGATCCATGTGATGCCAAGCTGGGGTTAGAACTTTATATTATTTTATTGTTCGTAAGTATTCATTTTCAACAAAGAATACCCTACATTGAATTAATTTTTAAGTATCAATGTATTATCCAATTTGTAAAGTATAATGTTGAAATGTACTTTAAATTCTCATTAATTTAAAGTAATGGCTACTTAATCTAACAATGAGACTTCTCCAGCCCATTTATAATTTTGACTGCACGTAATTTAGTAGTGCTTATTTTAACGGCGTCTGCGAGGCGATTTTTAACCGACTTCGAAAAAAGGAGGAGGTTCTCAATTCGGGCAAGTTTGTTATGCATAAGGGCATTCTGTCCTCCTTTTAGGCTGCGTTTCTACTGACGCGGAGCGGGGCGGAGAGGAGCTTGCGGTGCCCGAATTGACCAATCGCTGTGCTCGAAACGGAGCCTTACTCTCGTAAGTGGACAATACTAGGCCCTGATTTAAGAGGCCCTCGCTAATTATAGCTTACATAGTTAGAAATTATATGTATGGGACGGTGCCCTGATTAAATATGCCATCGCTTTTTATCACTTACGAAGTTCGAAAACAAAATATAAGGAATTTGTAAGCTTCGCTAAACATAGGAATTCGCTATACTTACATTTTGTTTTCAACCTTCGTAAGCGATAGATAGCGATGGCAACTTGAATCAGGGTCCTGGCTCCACAACTTAAGTATAACGGGTGTAAAAAGTTATAGTAACTTTGAGATAAGATAAAGTTACTTTTTCTCATTCTAGAAATGTATTTTTTTTTATTTTTTTTTACATAAACTACAAAAGAAATTGTTTTTTTTTGCTTTATTGTCATTTTGCGACAAAATAATAAGAAATGGTGAAAAGTAAAAAATAGGTTTTTTTAGTTTTTGGCAAAAAAAAATTATAAAAAAATACATTTATAAAATGAGGAAAGGTAGTATAATCGTATCTCAAAGTTATAGTGACTGCTCTTTTTACACACTGTATAAGTGTCCAAAAACACATTTAAAAAAGTAAGTAACCCCCGAATTTTTAAGCAGTGATCGAACTTGTGATGATGAATTTATGTAAGGATTTCACGTCATCTTCCAAATAAAAACTAGACCAAAATTGGTTTATCCGTTACGATACCATACACAATTAAACATTGTATAACTCCTCTATTTTCGTCGGGGGTTGAAAAGGGCTGTGAATGAAATGAGCAAATATCACACAGTCCCGTTTCGCGGAAACATAATTGATTGTTTGGTCCAATCAAGTGGGTTAGGCAATTAGTCTCAAAATATGTTGTTTAACTTCAAATTAACAATTTAGGGCGAACTGGCTTATGGCAACACAAATCTTGCTTAAACTCGCTACAGCAGTAGATATCATCATCATTTCAGCTGTGATAATAACAATAATAATATATTCTTTATTGCACACCACAAAATATACAATCACAGTACATGACAATATGAAACAATTTTGGCGGCCTTATCGCTTAAAAGCGATGTCTTCCAGGCAACCATCCAAATATTCATGAAAACACCATAAAGATATTGAAGGGTGGCACAAAGCAAACTACACACAGAAAACAGAGTAGAATATGACAAAGACATTAATAATAATACATACACACAGAAATTATAATAATAAAAATTAAAAACTAAAAATAAAATCTCTACATTTAGTTTAATTACATTGCAGATTGATGACGGTCAGGTAGTGATTTTTGAGTAGAGTTTAAAATTTGCGCTGTTTGCGCTTGCCTTATAGTTTTAGGTAACGAATTCCATAGCCGGACCGCAAGAAACACAAACGAGTTACCATAAAATTAGTATGATATCCACTACAGCTGATATACCTTCCCCAAAGTATGTGGGGTTGTTTATATTCGGCTCGCTTGGAACGCGGGTTGTCGAGCGCGGGTTTTAAAGACCACTTTCATTGACAGTGGTGCTCTAGTAGAACAAATACTTATACATAGTACACTAGCTGACGCGTGCCCACTTCGTTGAGTATACAAACAGTTTGTGATGATATCCAATTACATCACGGAACCCGGAACCCGCAACGGGGAACCCTCAACTGGGAAAAGGGGTTGGTGATAGAAGAATGAAAATTTAGGGTTGTATGTATTTTTCAAGCATTAAAAAAAATTGTTCGAAAAATAAAAGTTTGGGGTGGATAACCCTTATCACTTTGGGGTATGAACAATAGACAGTAGCCGATTCTCCTGATATGTACCTACTGAATATGCATATAAAATTTCATAAAAATCGGTCTAGTTGTTTCGGAGAAGTATGGTAACTAACATTGTGACAGGAGAATTTTATATATCAGAAGAAGACTGTCAAAATCATTACCCTTCTATTTCACCTCACCGGTAAAAATACACGAAAATATAATAATTTTGTTTAAATAAATTGAAATATTGTGCAACATCTCAACGCCGAAGCAAAATATTGTTGTTTCTTAATCGAGGGAACCGAAGTGAAGATGAATCGTCGTACCGCGAGCCGTCTTGCGCCCACGCCTCCGCATTTCGGTGAGCAAAGCCTATCCGCCATTTATAACAGAATTTAATAACGTTTTCTGGCTTCTTGAATTAATGGATTCCCTAAGAGCGGCGGCTTAAGTGTAGGTCGACTCGTAAATTTCAATTTACTCCTCGGAACGTCTCAATTTTAAAGGTTTTCTTGACTTTTTAAGAATTTGATACATTAAAGAACTTTCGTGAATTGATTATGTGCATAGAGAAGGAACGTTAGGTAAAATTCTTATGTGAATAAATCTGTTAAGCCCTATATCTATTTTAATCTATACTGTTATCTGGAACAGTAGGTAAAATTCTTATGAGAATATATATCTTAAACCCTAGGTATATCTATAATAATCTATACTATTCATATAGCTGACGAGTTTGTTTGTTTGAACGCGTTAATCTCAGGAAGTACTGGCGATTTAAAAAATTATTTCAGCGTTGGATCGCCCCCCTACCTATGCTGTTCACACACCCAAGGCCAAAGTGGCCCGGAACGGGAAATCATGACCAGGGGCTAATGAGCCCCTCTACGTGAGGTATAGCGTCCAGTATTGAAGATACCGAACGCCGAAGTTTTTTCTAATTTTTCTGGGGAATACCCCCTGCGGTAGAACGCAGGGGAAAACCACGGCACTAAGGGAAAAAGCCATGGGAGGCTTAGACCTGAATGGCGACAACAGGCAGCGCGTGGAGGCCCCGGTCCTGAGACCGGAGGGCGTGTGTGGTTCCACTCCTCCGAACGCCGCGCTTCGTCCCGCGGACCAAAGCCGTTGGATCGCCCATATATTGAGGAAGGCTTTATATCGTCACGCTTATACCAATAGGAGTAGAACACAAATGAATAATGTTTCATAGTCGGGAGTGTACTCTTTCACATCTTATAAATCTTCTTTGAATGTGTTTAAAATGGCTGAACTTATTTTGACGCTATTTTGTTGCTTCGAAAATGATTTAGATTTACAATTGGATCCTCAAATAGATGTTTTATTATTGTTTTACTTTATATCAGGTATATATTCAGCTGTTTCACACCTATGTAGGGGTTAGGGGTAGATTGCAGGTGCAGGCACGGAGTGTTGAGTTTTATAAAAACTTAAACTCAAAGCGTTATAAAATGTAGTTAAACGGCAAATACTTTTTATAATTTACCTATATTATATGCATAGTTCATATAGCACTAAAGTACGTAGGTACTTCAGCTCTCCATGTTTCTGATAGGCGAAACAAATTTAGTACTAAATTTAAACTTGACAATAGATTGGACACTGATTAGTCGATTTGAGCGTGATTGCCTTCTAGAAACCCAGGGTGAGTGTTTTATTATAGATTCAGAAAATATTTAAACGGAAAAAAATTGACGGAAATTTGGTATTTTTTATAAGGAAACAAAATGTTCCAGCAATTTATTTTCACAGCAAAGGATTTTGTCAGAAGTTTGCAAAAAGTATTACCAAAGAAGCGTAGACAAAGTATTAAGTCCGGCTTAACTGTCCACTGTTAGACCTTTCGGGTCTTAATGAGGATCATCGCTTTCTTTGATAAATAACTTATTTGAAAACCTTTTGGATTACAGTGCCTGCAATGAAATGCTCACAAATATTGAAAATTAGATGTTTTCCGCCACTTCGCACTCATAAATGAAATTCCACGGTAACCGTACCCTTTTCTGCAGCAAAAAGTAGGGTGTGTGTTAATCCAGAATGTAAACTACTACCATACCAAATTTCATCAAAATCCGTAAAGTAGTTTTTATGTAAAAGAGTAAAAAACATTGGTCCACCTAATCTTACAAACTTTCACATCATATTAATAGGATTATGAAGGATCCAGTACTAATAAAATTAATACATAAAATACTATATACATACATAACTAATTGTGCCACAATTAAAATTATTTTTGCAAAGAAAAGATACGCGGTGAGTTAAAAAAACTCTTTTACGTAAAGTACTTTTTATGTAAAAGAGTAAAAAACATTGGTCCACCTAATCTTACAAACTTTCACATCATATTAATAGGATTATGAAGGATCCAGTACTAATAAAATTAATACATAAAATACTATATACATACATAACTAATTGTGCCACAATTAAAATTATTTTTGCAAAGAAAAGATACGCGGTGAGTTAAAAAAACTCTTTTACGTAAAGTACTTTTTATGTAAAAGAGTAAAAAACATTGGTCCACCTAATCTTACAAACTTTCACATAATATTAATAGGATTATGAAGGATCCAGTACTAATAAAATTAATACATAAAATACTATATACATACATAACTAATTGTGCCACAATTAAAATTATTTTTGCAAAGAAAAGATACGCGGTGAGTTAAAAAAACTCTTTTACGTAAAGTAGTTTTTATGTAAAAGAGTAAAAAACATTGGTCCACCTAATCTTACAAACTTTCACATAATATTAATAGGATTATGAAGGATCCAGTACTAATAAAATTAATACATAAAATACTATATACATACATAACTAATTGTGCCACAATTAAAATTATTTTTGCAAAGAAAAGATACGCGGTGAGTTAAAAAAACTCTTTTACGTAAAGTACTTTTTATGTAAAAGAGTAAAAAACATTGGTCCACCTAATCTTACAAACTTTCACATCATATTAATAGGATTATGAAGGATCCAGTACTAATAAAATTAATACATAAAATACTATATACATACATAACTAATTGTGCCACAATTAAAATTATTTTTGCAAAGAAAAGATACGCGGTGAGTTAAAAAAACTCTTTTACGTAAAGTACTTTTTATGTAAAAGAGTAAAAAACATTGGTCCACCTAATCTTACAAACTTTCACATCATATTAATAGGATTATGAAGGATCCAGTACTAATAAAATTAATACATAAAATACTATATACATACATAACTAATTGTGCCACAATTAAAATTATTTTTGCAAAGAAAAGATACGCGGTGAGTTAAAAAAACTCTTTTACGTAAAGTAGTTTTTATGTAAAAGAGTAAAAAACATTGGTCCACCTAATCTTACAAACTTTCACATCATATTAATAGGATTATGAAGGATCCAGTACTAATAAAATTAATACATAAAATACTATATACATACATAACTAATTGTGCCACAATTAAAATTATTTTTGCAAAGAAAAGATACGCGGTGAGTTAAAAAAACTCTTTTACGTAAAGTAGTTTTTATGTAAAAGAGTAAAAAACATTGGTCCACCTAATCTTACAAACTTTCACATCATATTAATAGGATTATGAAGGATCCAGTACTAATAAAATTAATACATAAAATACTATATACATACATAACTAATTGTGCCACAATTAAAATTATTTTTGCAAAGAAAAGATACGCGGTGAGTTAAAAAAACTCTTTTACGTAAAGTACTTTTTATGTAAAAGAGTAAAAAACATTGGTCCACCTAATCTTACAAACTTTCACATCATATTAATAGGATTATGAAGGATCCAGTACTAATAAAATTAATACATAAAATACTATATACATACATAACTAATTGTGCCACAATTAAAATTATTTTTGCAAAGAAAAGATACGCGGTGAGTTAAAAAAACTCTTTTACGTAAAGTACTTTTTATGTAAAAGAGTAAAAAACATTGGTCCACCTAATCTTACAAACTTTCACATAATATTAATAGGATTATGAAGGATCCAGTACTAATAAAATTAATACATAAAATACTATATACATACATAACTAATTGTGCCACAATTAAAATTATTTTTGCAAAGAAAAGATACGCGGTGTGTTAAAAAAACTCTTTTACGTAAAGTACTTTTTATGTAAAAGAGTAAAAAACATTGGTCCACCTAATCTTACAAACTTTCACATCATATAAATAGGATTATGAAGGATCTAGTACTAATAAAATTAATACATAAAATACTATATACATACATAACTAATTGTGCCACAATTAAAATTATTTTTGCAAAGAAAAGATACGCGGTGAGTTAAAAAACTCTTTTACGTAAAGTACTTTTTATGTAAAAGAGTAAAAAACATTGGTCCACCTAATCTTACAAACTTTCACATCATATTAATAGGATTATGAAGGATCCAGTACTAATAAAATTAATACATAAAATACTATATACATACATAACTAATTGTGCCACAATTAAAATTATTTTTGCAAAGAAAAGATACGCGGTGAGTTAATTTCTATGTTGGGGTATTTCTCATAGAAACGTGAAAGTCAAAAGTAAGTCTTTCAGCGGTGGTACTTTCACAATAGACTCTACATAGTAGGCACATACATACCCTAAAATATTATCTCTCCTTTATTTTACACCTTGTATATCCGAAATAATGATGATGATACTACTGTGTCTGTAGCGGGCTAAAGAAAGATTTGTGTTGCCATAAGCCAGTTCGCCCTAAATTGTTAAAAAAAAACAAGATATTTTAGGACTAATTGCCTAATCCACTTGATTGGACACATTTATTTACACCTTGTATATGTACACCATTCGTATGTATACACACGTATACAATTGCCATGTCCGTGGATTGGACATAGATTCTTACTTAATCGGCAGTGCTATGCCGGTTGGCCGATTAGCAGTATGTTTTAAGACCAACCTAAGCAACGTACACACTTCGAAACAAGGCGATCGTCAATCGACAGACGGCGCTAGTTACAATATGTAAACAAACGCGTGAATCACGGTGTTTACATTACACTGAGCTGCTGTGTAATGCGCACGTGTTGTGTGTGTGTAGATCAATTAACAGTTTTAAAATGGAGCTCGAAGAATATTAAAAAAGGAACGTGAAAAAAATAACTAATTTTTCGTGAGTACCTTCATTTTGATGAACGCCCAAGAATTTCTTGGACGGAACTCTTGTTTATGGTAAATAACAGAGGTAGCAAGAATAAAGATTGTGGATTTGGTGATTGCAAAATATTTTTATATTGTAGTTACCATTAATGTTATTTTTGAAGTCGGTGTCAACTGTCAGCAAAGATTTCAGCAACTTTAAGATGTTGTTCCTTTAGCTGGCACCGTCTCCAAAAAGAACATTAATTGTAAGTACATTATAAAAATATTATTTAACAAAAAGCGGCGCTCCGGAGTACAATAGTTACTAATCAATAAAGTGTACCCGTCTCTTATCCCTGGAAGCGGTGTACAGCACCCAGCCCACGTAGACAAACATTATCAGCGCGGGCACCACCAGGCTCGCTACCACGGGGATCTTGCGTACCCAGGCATGGTAGAATGCCAGCATCAGCAAGCAGATGCCCACCAGGATGGCGATGTATCGGCCAGTCCGGCGACGCTCCTCCTGGAAGGTGGGGAGAGGATCGATATTATGTACGACAGCATATCCTTATACGGCTTAAGGCTGCGTTTCCACTGACGCGGAGCGGGGCGGAGAGGAGCTTGCGGTGCCCGAATTTATCAATCACTATGCTCGAAATCTCCGCTCCGTTTCCACGAAAACAGCACGAGCATAGTTATTGGTCAATTTGGGCACCGCTAAGCTCTTCTCCGCCCCGCTCCGCGTCAGTGCAACTGCAGCCTTACTTACACTGACGCAGAGTAGAAACCGCTACTCGTTATTTTTCCGTACATTCACTAGGAATTCGCTCGCAAAATACTACAAATATATGCATATTTATACATAAATTAATACCTTAATAATGGAGAATGTTAGTATATATACTTGTATTTGTGCAAATACACAAGTTGTTGCCTTATTTACAAATACTTTAAATTAATGAATTTACAGACATTTGAATTTCTTGAAAATTTGCAGACGTTGAAAAATTACGTCATCGGATCGAGAATTTGAAATTAAATATTTTGGAAACTAAACGACGTTTCGTAATAATTTTTTTACTTATATTTTTATTAAATTTATACAAGTACACTAGATTTATTTTATCGAAAAAAAACTAGTATTAATAAGTTTACAGACATTTCAAATTTCAGTGTTGTAAAATGACGTCATCGCGCCGAGAATTTGAAACAAGTATACCTTTGACACTACACGACGTATTGTAAAACTTTTTTCAGACATATTTTTTTTCAACAAGGTTACAACCAACTATACAATAAGTATACATACATTTTTAGGAAAGTTCAAAATAAAAATTACTGAACATTCTCTATTACAAAAAAATAGAGAAGAATATGCTATGATAATCACGAAAAACTTGACGCTTTGACACAAGTCAGTGGGGGTTGAGGCTACTTAATGAGGATCATTAACAAAATCAGTTATCATATAAAGCTTATTATAAGATAACTGATTTTGTTAATGATTGCACACCCTGGGAATAAGATGGCCAACCATAATGGCTGCTTATATTTATTAACTTTTTTTATGTTACATTGTAAAAAATATATACTTTTAAAAAAGATCAATTTTCCATCTTTTTGCTAAAAGATGGCGAGTTTCTTACGCCGGTTCTTCTCGGCGGGTAAGGGTTGAGCTTGTTTTTCTTGTTGACTTTCCGAAAATAGCATTTGGAAATAAAACGTTTTTTTTATTTATTTTTTTATTTTTATTAATAGCAATATTTACACACTGGTTAAGCTATCTATATTAATATATTTTTTCCTCTTACAAGCAACTTTCTAACGTATCAGTCAATGTGTAAATATGCTTATAAGTAGGGTATTAATATTATGTTATGTATGTATAGTGTAGAGCAGGGACGGCGAACCTACGTGCCATTTTTTACAGAAATGTTTAATTTAGTCATACACGTGAAATAATTAAAGACATGAATGGATGAAGGTGATATGTAGCAAAATGATGATTTCGAGAAAATTTAATTCAAACTGTCACTTAAATATTTTAAAGTACGTCGTAAAGTATTAAGTTCATTAATCTAAAGATCCGTCTCTAGATGTACTTAATACGTTACTACATAATATCCTAAAATGATTAAGTGACAGTTTAAACTCAATTTTCTGGGTAATTTTTTTTTTGCGACATATCACTTTCATTGATTCATGTATTCAATTTTAACTTTGTTACGAATGGGAAAATAATAATAATAAATTACCAACTTAAAACTCTTTATTTTCACGTTTAAATTATACGCGTAATTTAAAACAACTGTTAGACTCTATAAAATTTATAAACAGAAATTAAGAAGTAAGTACTCATAACTGGCTTCAAAAATTAAGCAGGTAATCTATTTGGCTATAATCTATTTTGTATTTTATGTACGTTACTTTATCACTAATATATTCTGGGGGCACGGCAGTGTCCTCGCCAAGTTGAGCATGGCCGTACCATCCTTTTCTCGAAGCAGTTCTGGCCATTTTCAACCCCCTCCTATTTGGTATTTCTGTTTTGGCACATTTTACAAGTTATGTTTTTGATGTTATATAGATTTAAAGATACTATATTACTTGTAATTATTCTAATAAATAAAGCAGCCGCTTCTAAAAGCGATTTGAATTATTTAGTAAGACAAAACCTTTGAAAATACAGTGGCTTATCTGGTCAATATTTCCAAAGAACCTACAAATGAGCACTGGGTCTACCGGACCGAGGCTATAAGATATTGAACTCTCCCCCGACGTAATAAAGTCACATTCAGTTGAGTTTGAGTACCGATTGTATTAAAATCAATCAACATTAAAATAACATCCAAGTCCTAGGACGGCTTTATTTGCTAAGGTGTATTTGCTATACTTAAAATTCTTCACGAGTTCAAACGTTAAATACTAAATTGAATTGAATTTCGTTTAGTTCGCTTAGTTTAGCTAACTTATATTTTACTAATTTTATAAAGTTACTAGCTGACCCGTGCCCACTTCGTTGAGCTTACAAACCGTTTAAACCTTCCTTGGACTTCCACGAATAGTTCAAGACTAAAAATAGCCGAATCGATTCAGCCGTTCTCGAGTTTTAGCGAGACTAACGAACAGCAATAAATTTTTATATATAAGAAGATACTAGTTGAATACGTTTAAATCCCGCGACACAGTATGAGCCATCATCATCGTCATTCTCATTTCAGCTATAACGTCCACTACTGGACATAAGCCTCCTTCGATTAACATTACCCTAGATATCGTGTCAGCACAAAAAATCTGCCTCGGCGAATATCAGCTCACTAGTAAAGTGAGTTGTTATTTCATTTAGTTTACTGGACACTGCCTACGTCAACACGTGCACACAATCAAGAACAATTTAGAAGCACTAAATACAAGGCCTACGCCAAAGAGGCGACTGCCACATTAAAATTTCAATAATATATAAAATTTTAATCTTAAATACTAATACAAATTATACAATAAATAATATAGATGTTAATAATAATAAAACTAATAATAAAAATGTTAAATTTGTGTTTCAAATATTAATAATTGTAATTTAAAACTGTTATATAATATGTATTGTAGTGTGGTAGAATAAAGGCTATTTTTATTTTTATTATTTTATTAAATACAAATCACGCAAATTGATCACGTAAACTACTTTTTAACCGACTTCCAACAAAAGGAGGAGGTTCTCAATTCGGCCTGTTTTTTTATGTATATACACCGATTACTCTGATGTTAATTATCCGATTTGCGTGATTACTTTTTATCCGATGCAGAATAACTACCATTTGGACCCATAAAAAAATTTTTGTTGCTTGGACTTGTACTTTTTATTTTATGAACACATTATTTTATTTTACATTTTTTTATTTTACATAGACTATTTATTTATTTGAAGTTTCAGAACGGCATATTCGCATTTATAATTTACTCTCGACACAAAAAGGAGGTGAAAATTATAAATATGGTGTCTGTCAGTCTGTCTGTAGCATCGTAGCTACCAAACGGATTTATCTTTTTTGAGACACTAAAAAATAAAAAATAAACTACGTTTAAAAAATCTGACTTCAACAACTAACTATATAATAATACTTTTATAATCATCACACGAGTTATTTACGTAAAATACTTTTTATCTATATACTTATAATAAAACTGTAGAGAGGTCAATTCTGTACATTGAATATTTTTTCAAAATACATATTGGAGGATGATTGGCGATCGATACTGATGCCAAAAATGCAATTAGTAAAATTTTTGTCTGTCTGTCTGTCTGTCTGTCTGTCTGTCTGTCTGTCTGTATGTGCGCGATGGGAACAAAAACTACTGAAGGGATTTTAACCAAACTTGGTACGATTGTAGCCCATATTCCTGGGCAGGTTATAGGCTATATAACATAACGCTACGATACATAGGAGCCGAGCAGTGACGATAAATTTGAAGCAAGTCGGATGAATTTCGCGCGCGCGGCCTGCGGTCGAACGGTTCGTGCGGGGGGCGCGGGGGATCGCTTACACAGCTGTTTTCTGGGAATACAAGTGTCATAATAATATAAAAATTGTATTTTTGAACTTACTTCACAAATTGAAATAAATTATCATTTATTGTACCTATAAAATCAACTTAATTACCTAACTGTATTATTAAAAGAATGCCTTTCGCGATAAACTAAAAAAACGGGCAATTAAGCGGTTTTTGAATAGTTTAGGAAATAGGTATAGCAAAATTAAAATCGTTTAGCCGTGATTCGACCGGGCGCCGCCGGCTGCTACGTCGTACGTCCGAGCCGGGCTGGTTTAGTGTAGGTATCAGATGCTGGTAGGAACTTTGGCGAAGGTCAACCAAAGGAGCTCCACCCCACTGCTGGGTAAAAAATACTATTAAAATGTGCTAACAAGCAGTACCGGTGTTTGAATATTAACCACGCACAGCCGCTAACTGTGCTATCTGTGCCTGTGTTATAGGAGACTTTTATTTAAGTATGCAATAGTACCCAAAACAATATTTTTTTGAATTTTTGTCTGTTTGTCGGTGCATTTGTGCACGCTAATCTCAGAAACGGCTTATCCGATTTAGATGTGGTTCAATCATATTATAATGTAGTAATCTTGACTTAATATTTATTAATTCATCTCAATCGGTTCATAAATAACAAACAATTTATGACAATTAAAAAAAATTGCTGGACGTTTGTATGAAGCGCGGCGGGAACCGAGCTGCATCAACCATTCAAATTTAATCTTTTTTTATTTTATATTTTCTTTAAAACTAAATTTCATTTATTTATATTATTATTATTATACTTACGGTAGGTTAATAAAAAAATGCCTACTAAAACCGATCGGCCTAACTCTCTAAACTGATTCGATTTTGATTCAGATTCGATCGTGCCGCATACTCCCGAATAAATTTACGTTTGTTTATTTCTAACGGTTTTCTTTATCCTAATTAGTTCCAAAGTAATCTAACAAATAAAACACCAAAAACCGTTGAGATCGAATTGATTCGATTCTCGGATGTGTCGAGAGTAAGCCTGCTGGATCCTCGGCGGGGCGTGTCACTGCGCCCATGTCTAACCGAGAGTTTCGTTTTAAATACGTCCTTAGTATGTAATTGCAATATAAGTTTCAATTTAATTATTAATATCTCAAAACATTAATGGCAAAAACGGTAGTAAGTTCAAAAAAATTAAAGATATTTTTATGGTTTCGCAATTTATCCTATGTCGACACTATTAAGACGTTGCTTCATATCAAATTTAAAAATTCTGAGTTCCCGGGAAGTAACCTTTAGGTTTTAGTTCCCTGTGGAGTGTTGAAAATTACGAAAATTAGCGACATAATCGGCTGAATCTTTAGGTAGAGCCAGAAGGGACAGAAGATCCTGAGTATTTAATATGATTTTTAGCTTGATACCTACACGTATTAAAGTTTTGACACCCAGACAGACAGACAGACGGACATCGAAGTTTTTTACTAAATTAACGTGAAAAATTGGCTAGGTCTATACGTTGCATTCGAATCCTGACTTCGAATACCTTTGTCGACTTCTACATATTGTTCGAAGACCTACTTTATCGAGCCCCGAAAGGATGGTACTATATTATTATTATACCCTGCATACCAAGAGGCTTGCCGGGTACGTGACTTGCTGGATAGGGATCAACACTGGGATTCACTGGGAAGTAACTATTAAATTAGCGAAAGTTGTCAGCGGTTGCGCCAATAAACTAAAAATATATTTAAAAATACTAAAGTGCCCTTAATCACTTTTCCACGCGTACGAAATCGCGGGCACAGCTAGTTTATAATATTTTATTTTACCATACCATTCAGTACTTTTTACTTGAAGAAGTCACAAATAATACTTACTCACAAACTTTCACCTTTATAATACAAGTGTCATAAATGCTACACCGATTCAGAACAATAAAGCTTTTACAATTATAACAAATTGAATACTCAGCAATTATTTAAGTAATCTCATTGGAAACGCGTTGAAACGCCGCCCGCCCTTCGAACAACCAATACGTATACACACATGATTACATATTATTGTAAAGACACAATTGCCGTAGTACGGTGTGCGAAAAGTACATTGATAATAATTAATGTTTACTAATTAAAAGTAGTAGTTAGATAATTAAAAGTAGAAACATTTGTAAGCTCCGTAACCGAATAACGAATAACAAATAATAAAAAATAAAATTGAAGCTATGAATGGATGAAGGTGATATGTCGCAACAATGACCCAGAAAATTGGGTTTAAACTATCACTTAAACATTTTAGAATATCTAGTAACGTATTAAGCAGATTTATTCTAGAGATCTTTAGATTAATGTAGTACGTACCTACTTAATACGTTACGACGTTGTCTAAAATTATTAAGTGACAGTTTGAACAACATCTCGAAATCAGAATTTTGCTACATATTGCCTTCATCCATTCATGTCTTCAATTGTATGATAACATGACAGCGCCAATCCAATTGACATTCAAATAATAATAATAATAAATAATAGCTCCCCTCACCGATTTCGGTGTCGGTAGCCGATTTCATTGAAACCAGGTCAGCTAAGCAGGAGTTATTTTATAGTGCCCAAGTGTGTGCGCAATACACAAAGACACTCTCTCTTCCTATTACTCTCATAACCCAGTGGGACGGTAAACCGACACGACTGGCGAGAGAACAGGCGCAAGACCGACTTATTTACATGCCCATCCGACGCATGGATCATCTTTCTTATCAGACAATCAGGTGATCAGCCTGCATTGTCCTAACCAAACCTGAAAACAACATTTTTTGTTGTTCCAACGCGGGAATCGAACCCACGACCTCCGGGTTGAGAGCGAAGCTCTGAACCACTAGACCACGTAAGCATTGACATTTAAATACTTCACTTTTAAGAAGCTTTCAAATGGTTCAGCTTGGGATACGGGTGTGCAAAAAATCTGTGTAAATAAATGTTTTTTTTTATATTTTAAAAGCTTTTTAATAGTCGTTTGTATAGTAATGCTACAACATTGTAGTTTTGACTTTGTAGACGTTAATTGATGGTGGTTTTATTGCCTTAGCTTCAGTTAACTCTTTAATACAGTGAACTTTATTTACTACATAAAAAAAAGAATATTGCACGAGTTAAAATTGTTTTACGGTCTCAGCTGTACGAAATGTTGTCAACGACTTTCCTTGCGTATCAGGAAAAAACTATATAATTAACACTTAGTTAATGGACAGATAAAAGGAATATAGGAAGTTTCAAATATCCAGCCCTAAAGGTTTGCCCTGTACATTGATCAATCAGTTTTGCCTTACATATCTGGGAGCACAGCAGTGCCCCCGCGAAGTTGAGCACGGCCACCGGGTACCATACTTTTCTCGGAACAGTTCAGGTAATTTTCGACCCTTTATAACTTCGTTGTGGATAAATCTAGAAGCCCATATTTTTAATAACCAGGCAGGCATTATATAAACACGATATATTTAAAATTTCATTTAATTTGAAACTGATGATATAGAATTGTAACTTGTCTAAGGGCAAATTTTTCAATCGTTAGATAACTTTTATCTGTTGAATAAACATGTGACTTTGACATTTGTTTCGTACAAAATCTGCCAAAGTCACACATTTATTCCTTAGATAAAAGTTATCTGACGATTGAAAAATCGGCCCTTAGTTTCTTAATTTTGTCACTGACTCACTCACTCACTCACTCACTCACTGACCGATCATCAAAAGTATTAGGCACTTCTAGCAGACATAGAAGCTTCAAATTTGTAATGCAACTAGTGCTTAGTGTATACATGAAGAAAAATATCTTGGACTTTCTGTCTAGTTATCTAGATACGTCAACTGCATTAGTAACTTTGTTATCCCATATAAATGTATAGGATTACGAAGTTATATTTCCCATCAAAAACATAACTTGTAAAAAAATGCCAAGTCTTGCTACTTAGTACTTTTGCTGTAAAAAGTTGTGAGATCCATGTGATGTCAGGGTAAGTCGGCCGGTCTAACAACATCGTATAGTGATCATAATATCAATATTATTGAAAATATTTTATGAGTAAAACTGTACGCAGTCGATAATGTTTTGTAAAAGTATTTTGTTTTTAAATTTGTTTTTGAATTGTAATTCTTATAGGAAATAAAGATATATCTAGACCACAAAGTAGATAATAAATCTAGTTATGTTAATTATATGATCCGATTAAAACAAGTAACATTTATTTTCACATACATGAACTTAATCAGAAACACGTGATCTGTGAGAATAGCTGTGCAAGATTCAAAGAATTTTTATGGTCCAGATGTAAGCTCTTAGCGTTGCCTAGCTTTATAGTTCTACTTATTGGTCTGAAATGTTTACTTACGAAGTGTTAGTCTGAAACTCTGAATTCTGATAAAAATAGAATATATATGTACAAGAACAAATAAATGAACTCGCAAGCACGACGTCTTTCAAACATAAAACAAGATCGAAATCGGTTAATCCGTTTAGGAGCTACGATGCTATGGACCACAGACAGACACGTCGAGCTTATTGATAACCCGCTGTTTTCGTCGGGGGTTGAAAATATTTATCAAACTAAGTATGTAATGGCTTTCTTTTCTGCAATATCTTAAAATCAGCAGGCTTACTCCCGGCACGAGTCGAGAATCAAATCAGTTCGATCTCAGCGGCTTTTGATATTTTATTTGGTGGATTACATTGAAACCAACCAGGATAAAGAACTTTAGATCGTAACTTTTTGTACTCCTGACCACATCAATCGACTGAGAATCAAAATAGACAAACGTCATATCATATTTATTGGGCGCGCGGCACGATCGAATTTAAATCAAAATCGAATCAGTTTGGAGAGTAAGGCCCCTGGATCTGCAATCTGGTATTATATGCTATTATATATTATATAGTATATATTATAACGGACACGGATATAGTAGATTATTGCGAAAATTGGAAAACCAATCAATGTAATACACATTTTTTAATTAACCTTCTTACTAATAAAAATATATACAGGCTATGCTGTACAATGTTGTCTCCTTGTCTTATACGTTAGAAAAGTCACTTGACAAACAAGGACAAAACATAGTATAGCTTATACAATGTGTAAATATTTTTATGAGTTTACGGTTTAGTGAGTAAGGTTGGTCTTATTAATGTACCTAATGTTAATTACCTACTACGCAATAGTAAATGGAAATTACTTGATTTGCCTTAAAAATGATTGAGTTAAGAAAAAAATATGTACCTAGAACAAATTCCTTAAACATTATGATTGATGGGTTTACATGTAGTAATCTTATTATGTAGAAACATCTTCACAAAAACTTTACACAAACCTTAAATTATCACTAATTCGTTTATTTTAAACTAAAATTTATGATATAATATGTATTAAAAATGTTACTTCAAACAAAATTAACAATATAATGTTTCTTACAAATTATTTTCTATATCTTTAAAGCTCTATTAGATGTGAACTGTACTAATTGATTATACCCGCCAAATGCAAGTACTACCATAATAATTAGTATTGTTGACTTATAATATTATATTTTAAGGTATTTAAGTATGTTTTGTCAGTATTGTTAGTAAAACATTCGCCGAAAAAATTTGTTAAAATTATGTTAGGTTTAATTAAAAAAAAAATGTTAAAATGTAAATTGCGAGAAAAGTTAAGACATAAAAAAGAAAAATTCATGCTTCGTTAGAACTTAGGCGTACTTAGAATATTGTGCAAATGTACAGCTTATTAGAATTACCTTTACGGAAGCAGGAGGCTCTTTAGTCAAGTTCACTGAGCTTCTTACCTCGTTGTTAAGTTTCAAATTCATTGCTGGCAAAATATGCTGATATTATAATAAAAATTAAAAAAAAAACAAAACGTCAACTCTTATTTAATTTTCGAACACCGCTCCTAATTTAAATCACGATCATTTTTCACCCGCGAACGTAGACGCGTTGCGTGCGCGCTTACCGTGAGCACACTGTTGCAAAATTAACACAAATGCATAATTCTTAGTTCTTCGTCCGTTAAAAACACATAAAACCCTCTGAACAGTGTATCATTCGGACGAGTAGCCCCGCTTTAATGTCAGGCTATTTCCTACCTAACAATATAACGATTAATCATGGAATAGGTACATAAATATCGACGGCTGAAGATTCCCAGAGATTTTTTACTGACTGAACAATGTTGCGAACGTGTAAACATGCTAAACTTAAATTTACGATTTTCGAAGTCGGCGATTAAAATCTGCGGGTCTGGTACGTTACCGCAGATTTAGTCTGGTAATGCAAGGTTGATAATTATTAATATTCTGTATTTAGTGTGCCTTAACTGGCTAACGAGTCTCATCATATTTTTGTTTGTATTTATGAAAAGATTGCATTAGTGTATAATTAATTATTATATTTACATAATGATAAGTTAATTGTAATTAGATACAGGCGCCTAAAACAATAACTATATATTAGCAGGCGCACCAAACATTTGTGTCCACTTTATCTACTTATTTAATAATTAATCGAAGGATCAAAGTAATATGTTTAAAATATTTTAGAAATAATTGTTGGGTAAATAAAAAAAATTGTTTATAGTTATTCAGAAATTGTTGTTTTATATTTAATAATCAGTCTTTTTATATAAAAACGTTGATTGTTAATAGTAAGTAATATGAACCCAAACATACCCCTACGTTCAGTCAAGACTATGCTTAAGGACGTTCAGTCAAGACTATGCTAAAGGACGTTCAGTTAAGACTATGCTAAAGGACGTTCAGTCAAGACTTTGCTAAAGGACGTTCAGTCAAGACTTTGATAAAGGACGTTCAGTCAAGACTATGGTAAAGTACGTTCAGTCAAGATTATGCTAAAGGACGTTCAGTCAAGACTATGCTAAAGGACATTCAGTCAAGACTTTGCTAAAGGACGTTCAGTCAAGACTATGCTAAAGGACATTCAGTCAAGACTTTGCTAAAGGACGTTCAGTCAAGACTATGCTAAAGGACGTTCAGTCAAGACTATGCTAAAGGACGTTCAGTCAAGACTATGCTAAAGGACGTTCAGTTAAGACTATGCTAAAGGACGTTCAGTCAAGACTATGGTAAAGGACGTTCAGTCAACACGTTGAACGTTACATTAAAGAACTTGCGGAGTTGTCCTTTACTCATTCAATTACATGTCGTCATTTCATAAACGTGCTAGTCGTTCAATTAAACCACTGATTCAATCAGATGACCGCGACAATATATATAATATTCTCTTTGTCGCCTTTTACGACACTCAAAGAAAGAGTGAAGTGGTATTCTTTCTCGAGCACGCCACGGATTTGTCTAACGTCTTACTATTTACTCCCAGTTTTCGAAAATTTCAAGTAGAAATTGGTTCTAATTTCAGCATCTATTCAACGAGATTGCCTCGTCTATTCGAATGTCACTAAGGGTTTCCTAAATTCCCTAGAAACTTATTAAATTAGGATAAACATGTCTCTCAAGCTTAGAATCACTCAATCAGGGGCTTTTAGGCATGTCATTATTGGCAAACGAAATATCCTCATTGTGTTCTTATGCCGAGGGGATAAACATCTTTCGAAGTTCTCGAGCGCTATTTACATTGACGTACTGTGGTCACGGACGTCTCACTCCAAATGTCTTCGACAAAGTCACCAGTAAGCCAAACAGGAACATTTGACAGCTCGGTAAAAGTAACGTTATCGAATAATAAAAAAGCATAGAACTTAAATATTGATGTTGCCAGCGTAGTGAAATTTTTACAATTTTGTGCAGATTAATTATTTTTTTCAACCAATTTATACTAATTTCTACTGTAACGCAAATTTAAATAATGATTTATTATAACACATTTGATTGCTAAATTAATGACCTATTGTAATGTCACTTTATTTTATTATAAACTAAATTACTCATCCGATTTTAAAGAATGTGAATAGATTTGTATTAATAGCCCGACTATATACTTTACTTAGTGGTATAAGTATTATATTATAATAACTATAAACTATATTAAAATCTTTTACCCGAATTGTCAAGCAGTGAACTAACTGTTGAAGATGAACATATGCTAGGAACAGTCCCGATCACGACAGCTTTTGACAATAAAACGATATCAAAATAGGTTCATCCTACGATTTAGCTACGATGCCACAGGCAAACCAAAACAAACACACACAGTCTCGTCAAACTTGTAACACCCCTCGGGTTTGTCGGAGATTATAAACTATCAACACCCTGTTAACAACCTTGTTACACTATCCTAACCTATGAACTAGCGTATCACTACCTTTATATTGTAAGAAGATTAATATAAGACATTTATTTCAATATTAGAAACCCAAGTGTGTCCACAGCTTTACTCCGCTGTACCGCACACGGTGCAAGATTTCAACATCAATTCGAGGGAAATGTCCAAGTCAGCGTATGCGGCCACCACCGTGGGAGCCCGGACCGCGGAACTCATTCTTATACTTAACTTCAGTAGGGAATCACTCTTAATTTGTAAGTCTTAATTTTAATTTTTGTATGTTTAAATTTTAATTAATAAAGTTATTTTTAAAATTTACTTTTTTTTGGCAACCAAGGCTGCAACAATCGTTACTACCTCCTTAAGGGATTAAAATAATAATTATAATTTAAATAATTTTCCAAAATATAATAGGCGCAGAAATCAAAGAAAAAAGGTAGAATGGAACATGTTAGAACGTTCAAATATTATTTGAATTTGAACTGGTACAAAATGAGAACAGATACAGCTTAAAAAAAACAACACAGGCTAAAATAAAACCAACAATTCAATTAATAAACAAAAAAATTTAGTTATTCAATCTCTTGAGGCCTTTTTAAAACAAGATGACATAATAAGTAAAATTTCCTATTCCTCCCCGCTCCCCAGTCACAACGATATTGCGGCCATTAAAACAAATGTCCCGAAAACGTAACAGGCTGTTAAGCAAAGGTCTCTGTAAAGTTTTACACTCTGTACCTACAGCTTCTGTATACATTTTCAGGGTTCCTTAACCGAAGTGTAAAACGCTGTTACTAAGACTTCTCTGTCTGTCTATTACTACTTACTAGATATATAGTAAAACACAAACTACTTGCACTTTTTTCTACTTTATTTGTTATTTTACATTAATTATTACTTAAAATACACGACCGGTTTCGACATAGTCATCACTATGTCGAAATACATACACATAGTGATGTATTTTGTGTTTTACTATATAACATGAATTTCCACCATGAACCTACATTCAATAACATACAGTTTACTAGGTTGTACTGCCATAGCTGGTTGTCATACAAGATGTAAAATAAGTGAGTGATAATACATTAGGGTGTGTATGAGCCTCCTATGTAGAGTATACTGTGAAAGACTTACTTTTACCCGCGCTGAAATACTTTTGACCTTTATGTTTCTATGAGAAATGCCCCAACATCATAATTTTGCCGATACAATAAGTTAAAAAAAGTACCTCTTTTTTAGTAAACTCTATATACGGGATCCATACACTTCGTAAAGTATTATCACTCATTAATATTACAGCCTGTATAGATGCTGTTTGACAATTGAAATTTTCACAAATAATGTATTTTATTTTTGTTGCCGCTATAACAACAAATACTAAAAAAAAAAAAATTTTTAGGCCATGTTTCACCAAGCAATGTTAAAGTTAACGCCATATTAAATGTCATGTTATCTCTGTCGTATTTCCTGTCAATGAATGAGAAGGCATGGTATTTTAACATGGAGTTAACTTTAACATTGCTTGGTGAAACACGGCCTTGGGGAGGGCTCCCATACAATAAACGTGGTTTTTTGCCTCGTTTTGCTCGATATTAATTGTGGCAAAACACTTGGGATATTTAGAAAATACCAAGTTGAATATTTATTTTAATATTAAAATATATTAAAATAAAATACATTAAATATATACAGGGGCTCATATACAACAGACGTGACTTTTTGGTAGATTTGTTACATTTGTGGCGGTACTACTAGCGCCACAATCCTGCATCGCGCTATCGAAGTTTTCTAAGTCCGGCGCTGTATAATAATATACAACATCTGAAAACTAGTACATTGGGCTTCGGCCTGACCGAGCATATCATCTCGCTCGGTCGGAGATCTCCCTTTGGGGCTTCCACTCGTACTCCCACACTTTCAATGGTACGGAATCTAATAAGCGCGTGTCCGACTCGCACTTGGCCGGTTTTTAAATTAGTCAGCGATCATTAGGAGAAGATTTCTTTGACTTTCTCTAGAACAGCCTAGGGTGAGGCGATGAGCTTTTATTTGGGTACAAATGGTTTAAATTAAAATGGCGTCTTCTGAATAAGTTACAAAATTGTCGCCCTCTATGGCTCAGGTTGATCAGCGCTTAAGTTGCAGGTCGCGGGTTCGTAACCCTCCATGGGAGTCTTTAGTTTGAGCACACATTAGTAAAGGTACAGAAATTAATTTGTGGTGTTAAATAGCTAATAAAGTGGAAAAGTGTGTGTATTATTACTGTGTAACATGAATATCCACCAACAGTTTTATTTCAATAAAATGAACCTCGAATGGGGCCAGAAATAGAGATATAGCTCCCCTTACCGATTTCGGTGTCGGTATCCGATTTCATTGAAACCAGGCCAGCCACGCAGGAGTTATTTTATAGTGGCCAAGTGTGTGCGCAATACACAAAGCCACTCTCTCTTCCTTTTATTCTCATAACATAACCCAGCGGAACGGTAAACCGACACGACTGGCGAGAGAACAGGCGCAGGACTGACTTTTTACATGCCTATCCGACGCATGGATCATCTTTCTTGTCAGACAATCAGATGATCAGCATTGTCCTAACCAAACTTGAAAACAACATTTTTTGTCAGTTCCAACGCGGGAATCGAACCCACGACACGGTCGAGAGCAAAGCTCTGAATTACTAGACCACGGAGGCGTATAATACTAGTAATACACATATTAAATACCCATCATGTTATCCTGACATGTTTTTCTATAACAAAACCCTTATTATATTCCAATAAAGTTCAAACGCGATTTTGTGTTTGTTGATACGTAAAAGTCCCATACATTTTGTATTTTTCGAACGAAATCATTGGAGTTTGTGTATTTACATGTTTGTAAATTAATTTATAACGCGAGGTGTGATTGGTAATATCCGCAGACTCAGGCGGACGATAAATTCAATAAATTATTGCCTCGCATCAAACGCCGTTTTATCTTTTCAATTCGAGCCTGAAAAATAGACTGTAATTAATTATTTTGTGCGAAAAACTTTGTGAATTCATCGAGGCTGTGAAATTATAAAGTTTGATAACAATTTGTAAAAAGAATGAAGAACAGTGTTTGGAGAGTTAAAATGTTTTAGGATTATGCTACGCGCAAGGTCGCGAAGGGCTCAGACCGAGACACGACGCGGCAAGACATTTTCAAGTATTTTAACTTCGTTGACTTCACGTCTTTGTTTCAGCTGCTAGACTTATATAACCGTGATTCAGTGACCCAATAGATAAATCAGGTGATCAGCCTGCATTGTCCTAACCAAACTTGAAAACAACATTTTTGTTGTTCCAACGCGGGAATCGTACCCACGACCTCCGGGTCGAGCGCGAAGCTCTGAACCACTAGACCACGGAGGCGTGTTAAAATCACATTATAATAATGCTAAGCATACAAAGAACTTTACAGAAAAGAAATTTAACAACAGATGGAGCTTGTGCCGGACCTGTTCCATACACCGACAGTATATATTATCTCCTTTGTGACCGACAGCAATTTACAACTATTAGCTGCCTGCATATTCGCACTAATTTTAAATAAGTGGATAAAAAACAAATTTTCCTCTCATAAATAATATCATAATATATTTTTCATCTTTGGTAAAAGTCGGTCACCGATTAATAATTGGTGACCTACTTTTTGTAGATGAATAATAGAATATTATACTGATTGCAGTAGTGCAACGCACTCAACATACATAAAGTCGGACATAAATTATATGAAGCAAAACTCTGAACGATTATTGGTCCTACAAAAAGTAGGTCGTAGGTTTTTTATGTACTTGTATATTATATTCCTTTTATAAATTAAAGATCATCAGATCCTTATAATAAACATCCTTTTGAATCCAATATGGTGGTCCACCATATTGGATATAAAATGGCGGCATTTACATTTTAATAATTTTTTTGTTGGTTTTGTAGCAATAACAGCTTACATACATAATTTCAGCTTTCTAAGATTTTCGGAAGTAACCTAAGAATTTTGATGATCTATAAATGAGTCAGTGACGAAATCAGGGGTTTTTAGACATCGATAAAATCTAAAGTATAATAGCTACGACATTCAAACGTTGTATAATTCATGTATTTACTGGTGTCATTATATTATGTTTAGCAATGCATTTAACACGGTCGATCATGATATACTCCTGAGTCTGCTAAGGTCCAACAACCTATCTCCTTCAGTAATTAACCTATTTCGCAGTTATCTGGTGGGTCGTCGTCAGAGAGTTAAAGTAGTTGATAATTTTACGAACTGGTCCTCTATTACTGCCGGCGTCCCCCAGGGCGGTGTCTTGTCACCACTTCTATTTGCAATTTTTATAAATTCCGTTACCAAATCTATTTCCTCTTCGTTTCACCTATATGCAGATGATTTCCAAGTTTATACTCAATGTTCTCTGATTAATCTACGGAATGGTATTAACACCCTCAACAGTGACTTGGAAGTAGTATGTGACTGGAGCAAGCGTTACGGTCTCCTCATTAACCCATCAAAAACGCAACTGATTGCTATTGGAAGTCCGTGGCTTGTCTCTAGGATTGACTGGAACAGCTTACCACCTGTTCTTTTAAACAACGTACAAATTCAATTCAGTAAAAATGTGTAAAAAACTTGGGTGTTTATTTCTATGAAACGTTATCGTGGTCTCAGCATATTAATGAGATTAGCAAGAGGATATTTGCAACTTGGTTCTCCGTTTGTCGCCTTCGTTACCTTCTTCCAATTCCAACTAAGATAAAAATAGCTGAATCCTTATTCCTGTCAATTCTTGATTATGCAGATGCCTGTTTTACTAACCTCACTGAAGAACAGCTAAATAAGCTCGAGCGACTTCAGAATCTTTCTATAAGATTTATCTTTGGCCTTAGAAAATTTGACCATGTGTCCGAGTTTCGATCCAGACTGAAGTGGTTGCCAGTACGTTATCGCCGGAATGCTCGTATCCTTTCTCTAGTTTATTCGATTATTCATGATCCTATTTTACCCTCATATTTAAAAGATAATCTTATATTTCATGAAACTACAGTTAAAGAGTTACGATCTGCATCCAATTTTCGGCTTGAATTACCTACGCATCAAACAAAATATTATGGCTCCTCCTTCGCTGTTACTGGTGTAAAGCTGTGGAATTTGTTGCCAAAACATATTAAACTGGCAAAGACATCGGATGGCTTTAAAATGATGGTCAAGCAGCACTATTTGACAATTTGTAGTGAGATGAATAAATAACTCCATAATCTGCGTTCATTATGTGTTTTAAAGATCCATGTTTATTTATTTATTTATATTATCAACTTTATTTATTTTTATTCATTTTTGGGTATGTATGTATCTATGTATTTATTCATATAATATTTATTTATAATACTATCACATATAATATGTATTATGCTATTATTATTATTTTTCATGAACTAATTTATTTTATTTCATTTGCACATGCATGCTAAATTTCTGCTTCTACTATTCCTTTACCCGTGGTTGCCTGGAAGAGATTGCTACCTAGTAATAAGGCCGCCATTGTGTTACCTGTGTATATTGTTATCATTCTGTTTTATATGTATTTTTCTTTTATGTTGTGTGCACAATAAAGAATTCATTCATTATGTTGAAATTTTCAACTATTTAGCATCATCCAAAGCAAAGTTATGGGAGTTCAAAAAAACGACGAAACCTTTCGAGAAAGGGTAGGTAGTGCCCTTGCGCTTCGCTTGGCTCGTCTTGACGGGGGCACGACCGTGCCCCCAGATTGTTTATAAATTGGAGGACACGGCCCAGCACACCTTCTAGAAGTGAGCGATCGTTGGGCCGTGCAGCGCTACGATTTCGTGGCAGTGCTAGGGCAGGACCTCTCACTCCCGAATTTGCTTTGCTGCATGCTTGAGATCGATGATGCCTGGCGCCACATCGTCGTGCCGAAAGAGGCCTTAGAGCGGCACAGAAAGTTAGCCATCCTCAGTTCCGCTTCGCCGGCATATGACACAGGAGTGCATAGACGTCACTTTGCAGCCCTCCCATCTCACGTCTAATACGGGGCTCCGGGCGAAGATGGGTGGGAACCCATCTTCGCCGTTCGCGCCAGCACTAGGTACCTAGTGCCGGCGCGAACGGCAGCTCTCCAGTTCACCGAAGTACTTTCTTATTTTGATGGAAGTCCGGTACCTTGGGAGACATCTTGTGCTAAACAGATCCAGGACACTCCCTTTCATAGCAGGTAATCCGCAAGTGTTTTAGGGAGTCGCTCATACCCCCGGCTGATATACCGACATGCGACATCAAATAAAAGGTTCGGTTAGGCAGCTCAATTTATTAAGAAGAAGTACAAAGTCCGGCTTTACGTATCAATATAAAAAGATAGTGTTAGACTTCAACTACGCGATGAGGCGCTTCCATTACCACTAAGTCTCAATTTACATTGGCACAGATTCAAAGCGTCCCGTTTTTTATCCTCATAGCATATACATCTCTATTTTCTACCTATTAAGGCACAAATTATAAAGAAGCGGTCCGTAGCGTCGGGACGCGTCGACGCGCGTCACATCCCGATACTGTTCCTTCTAGTCAATGTATAGAAAAATGTCGTGACGCTTTAACTCTGCGCCAGTCTGAGTGGAGCCTATGTCCGTCGTACCCAATGTTTCATATTGGAAACAGCTGGAATACATCTATCTGTCAATCCGTTCATTTTCTAAAGACATAATTATCTGGTATCTACTGGAAAGCTGTAATTTATCGCGATACTAAATAAAAGGTGTCCCGCAATAAAATTGTAAAATAAAACGTACAACAACAACATCAAAGTAATGTTTTAATTAAATAAACTAATCATAATTAGGATAGTAATTGATAAAAATATATTTAAAACAATCTTTCTTATTATCAGACCTTTCTTTATTTATTTTACCTACGTTATATTATATTATGAGTCGCTAAATATATAAAGATAAAGTATTTATAGCGGACCTCCAGCGGCTATAGGCTGGAAGGTCCAGCATCAGCTCTATGTCATGGTAATTATTGTAAAAAAGTATTGCATTACCACGCAATGTACAAATGCATGCGAATTTTCTCCTCAATTCAAGGGTCAAATTTTACGTGCAAGATAGATTACACACAGGGGTACAGGTGACAGTAAATAATGATTTACAGTGACATTAGGTACACTGAATTAAGTAGTTTCCATTGAATAGGCTCCGAAACTAGTAGACCGATTCTGATAAAATCACAAACATAGAGTAGATCAACGGTGAAGGAAAACATCGTGAGGAAACACGCACACGACTGTGTTGTGAAAATGCCGTCTGAACTGGGCAACCATGCGACATTTAAAACCACCAGTCACATGTATTACATTGTTTTAACAGTGGCTACTTCGCTCGGAGAATACTGTATATATATCATACAATAACGGATGCAAAGGCCAACTTTTTAGTGTAGACCACGGGGACCTTTTATCGCGTCCAAATGAACAGTTCATGGTTTCTTTTTGTCAAAGCCGCGGGCAACATCTAGTGTAATTAATTACACTTTCTCGTGTAGCAGCTGTGTTTAAGTCTGACACTTGACAAAGGTCTATTATAGAACGCTCATTTAGTTTTTGCAGAAAATATTAATCTCCTTTATTCAACGTCTACGTTGCATTTTCTGGAGTTTGTTCAACCATGGTTCAATCCTGTTTTTACCCGACTATAGCAAAGTCAAAAGCAAGGGTAATTAATCATTTTGTCAGGATGATGAGACATCAGGTATGTATGTTTGTTCCATCGCCTAGACTACTTTATTTTCATTTTCCAAATATGAAATTTAAGAGGTATCAAAAGATTCATAATAGCAGGCTACATAATTTAAAAAGCGAATAAATAAAATAATTTCAGAAAAAAGTAAGTTACATTAAAATTAAGTGAGATAAGAAAGAGATATTTTTTACACATTTTAAACACAAGAACATTTTAAACAGACAGGCGTGCAAGAAAAAAAGACATAATTATGTTTTTTTTATTCTTATATATCAAGAAGAGGCAATATTGAATTGTACTAATATATGGTTGTGCTAAAACGTTTCTAACAACCAAATTTTATTATGCTGATAATGTTTAATAGAAAAATAGTACGCACATAACGCAAGTGTCATTGAACTATTATACTTCAGAAGATGCCAACTCTACTGACACCATAACTGCAACCTGGCAGCAGTGCCAACGTTGCAAATAGAAAACTATTTCACAGATTAATAAGACGACTGTATTCATTGTAAGTGTCATCGCTCGCTCTTGGCCATAATATCATGTTTCAGTTTAAGAATAGGTCGTAACTTTTAATAACTAGAATACGTCCCACCATCCTCAATACAATTTATCTTACTAACAAATAATGTAAACACCAAATATAATGTAAAACACCAAATAAAATGTAAAACACTAAAGAACAAGCATTCTAAAACATTGGAATTTATCATCAAAACATAGTTTATGTACCTTTTTGGTACAATCTACATTACAATATAGCCTTAGAAAATAAATTATTTATAATTTTTAACTGACTTCCAAAAAAAAGAAAGGAGGTTCTAAATTCGGCTGGTGCTTTTATGTATGTACACCGATTAAGCTTAGATTAATAATCTAATTTTCGTGTTTTTTTTATGATTCAAGAGAAATCATTTGTAAAATCATTTTCTGATCGATGAAATCACATATTGTGTAGCAAATAGGATTTTTCTTAAAACACAAATTTTATTATTTGTCCAGCCTATAAAGTAAGTTAGACCGCTTCATATTTTATTGAGGTACCCTTGTAAGGTATACTCCGTTCCGAATGAAAGTGATCTTAATGTAAATAAAGCTCGGTATACGTCTATAGTAAAACCAATTATTTACAAGTATTATCTACCTCACAATGCTGAAATACAATGGATCATAAATCGCTCATTTTCATTTTTTTTTTGTTTAAGTTTAGCGTAGACATTTAATCTCAAATTTCCAGAATCGGTACAACTTTATGCTTAACCTAAAAACAAAGATTTAAAATTTGAGATATGCCCTGCAACCGAAAACATTGACGAAGCCTTATTAATATTCCCTTTTATTAATACTTAAATCAACATTGGCCATTGTATTACTTACCAATTTCAATACATTGAGTCACCAAAGTTTTTCACTTGTCTCCATATTATTATGCCGATAATTTGGGCCGATTGCACTAATAGCTCCCACACCGACTTTCGTTGGAGAGGCTGGTTTCATTGAAACCAGGCTAGACAGGAGTTACTATAAGAGCACTGTCACCTTTACTCTCGTAAGCCAATGTAACTTGCAAGAGATATATTACCGGCTCATCCGACGCATGGAACATCCTTCTTAGCAGACAATCAGGTTATCAGCCTGCTTTGACCTAACCAGATCTAAACATTCCACTTGGAGATCGATCTAGTACCCTGTGTTCCAGGAGCTGATAGTAAACGAAAATAACGTTTTTTTCGTTCAGATTCGCGTTTCTTTAGCACTTTAAAGAATCATTATGATCGTTTTGAACTGTTCTTACTCGTGTTCCACAAGCAGGTGTCAGCTGTCAAAAACTGTTCAAAATGCTCAGAATGATCCCATCTTGTTTTGACGTTTACTTAGATTTCACTGATCTCGATGTTATTTTTAAGTTATGGATCGAGCAAATTTATTATACATTCTTTTATAATGTAGTTATTATTGTTAATTTTAAATATAAATAGAATTTATGAGATAAAAAGGAAATGTTAAATTTTGACATCTGTCAGTCGTTCCACTAGCAGTAAAGTTTGTTGAAACGTTCAGATCGAAAATTTCAATAATGTGCTAAAGAAACGACTGTGTGCGTTATGAATGATCTAAGCGTTCAATGTAAAAAGAGCGCCTAAAGGAACACGCCCTTAGAGAGCCAAGCTCTAAACATCTGGACCACGCAGGCGTTTAAACGTACTATCTATACTTAATATTATAAAGCGGAAGAGTTTGTTTGTTTGTTTGTTTAAACGCGCTAATCTCAGGAACTACTGGTCCGATTAGGAAAATTCTTTTCTTGTTGGATAGTCCACTTATAGAGGAAGGCTTTAAGCTATATAACATTACGCTGCGACCAATAGAAGCGAAGCGTCAGTGAGAAATGTTGCAAAAACGGAGAAAATTATTCACATTTGGGGTCTTTCATTGCGTGCACTGCATAAACGGCTCAAGTCACTCAAAAACTCGAATGAAGTCGCGGACACAGCTAGTCAGCTTATCTACATATTCCAATCTTTGGCCAAAAACTTACACATCAGCTCTATCTAAACAAACGTTGCGTTGATATCGTAATAGCAAACAAACCCACGGTAAAAATATCTTAAAACGTCTGTCTGTTCTTTCAATTTGCAATGATTCAGTTTCTTAAAATATTTCGTGTAAACGTGTACGATACGTAGCGGGCTGTCTTGCGAGTTGCGCTTGTGACGCCATCGTGTTTAATATCAAAGAACTCGTCAGCTTACTTTAGATACTAGCATAGCAATGTAGTTATGTTCGGGCGCTGATTACGTAAAAATAGCGATAAGTAAAAATCGCGCGATGAATAAGCAATTGATTGACGAGCGTCGAAAAAATAAGGAGTAGGGGCCTTACTCTCCAAACTAATTTTGATTCAGATTCGATAGTGCTGCGTACTTCCTACGACGTTTGTTTATTTTGATTCTCAGTCGATTGATATGGTCGGGTGTACAAAAAGTTCCATATCCTGGTTAGTTACGAAGCAATCCACCAAATAAAATGCCAAAAGACGTTGAGATCGAGCTGATTCGATTTTCGATAGTGTCGGGAGTAAGCCTGCTGATCGCTCGGTGTTATGCTTGAATATGATACGGACTAGCGGCTTTAGCAAATAATTAAAACGTAAATCTGGGAGCACGGTCGTGCCCCCGTCAAGACGAGCCAAGCGAAGCGCAAGGGCACTACCTACCTTTTCTCGAAAAGTTTCGTCGTTTTTTTGAACTCCTTTAACTTTGCTTTGGATGATGCTAAATAGTTGATGAGAGGAAAATTTGTTTTTTATCCACTTATTTAAAATTAGTGCGAATATGCAGGCAGCTAATACATAGTTGTAAATTGCTGTCGGTCACAAAGGAGATACATAATATAACTGTCGGTGTATGGAACAGGTCCGGCACAAGCTCCATCTGTTGTTAAATTTCTTTTCTGTAAAGTTCTTTGTATGCTTAGCATTATTATAATGTGATTTTAACACGCCTCCGTGGTCTAGTGGTTCAGAGCTTCGCGCTCGACCCGGAGGTCGTGGGTACGATTCCCGCGTTGGAACAACAAAAATGTTGTTTTCAAGTTTGGTTAGGACAATGCAGGCTGATCACCTGATTGTCCGACAAGAAAGATGATCCATGCGTCGGATGGGCATGTAAAAAGTCGGTCCTGCGCCTATTCTCTCGCCAGTCGTGTCGGTTTACCGTCCCACTGGGTTATGAGAGTAAAATGAAGAGAGAGTGCTTCTGTGTATTGCGCACACACTTTGGGCACTATAAAATAACTCCTGCGTAGCTGGCCTGGTTTCAATGAAATCGGCTACCGACACCGAAATCGGTGAGGGGAGCTATTATTAACGTGATTTGTTAGAAACTAGCTTGTTAGTGACTCAAAATATTCTCTAGAATTCCTTGTGCTAGTTACTATCATCACTACTACTATTAGGTATAAGGTACTGTTGAAAATACTAGTGGTAGTGGCTAATATTAGCACTGGGCGTGAGCAGGCGTCGGCAGGCGTCGCGGCGCTGGGCGTCGGCAGGCGTCGCGACGCTGGGCGTCGGCAGGCGTCGCGACGCTGGGCGTCGGCAGGCGTCGCGACGCTGGGCGTCGGCAGGCGTCGCGGCGCTCGGCGTCGGCAGGCATCGCGGCGCTCGGCGTCAGCAGGCGTCGTGGCGCTGGGCGTCGTGGCGCTGGGCGTCGGCGTCGCGGCGCTCGGCGTCGCGGCGCTGGGCGTCGGCAGGCGTCGCGACGCTGGGCGTCGGCAGGCGTCGCGGCGCTGGGCGTCGTGGCGCTGGGCATCGGCAGGCGTCGCGGCGCTGGGCGTCGGCAGGCGTCACGGCGCTAGGCGTCGGCAGGCGTCACGACGCTGGGCGTCGGCAGGCGTCGCAGCGCTAGGCGTCGGCAGGCGTCGCGGCGCTGGGCGTCGGCAGGCGTCGCGGCGCTAGGCGTCGGCAGGCGTCGCGGCACTGGGCGTCAGCAGGCGTCGTGGCGCTGGGCGTCGGCAGGCGTCGCGGCGCTGGGCGTCGGGGCGCGCGGCGTCGGCGGGCGTCGCGGCGCGCGGTGTCGGCAGGCGTCGCGGCGCGCGGCGTCGGCAGGCGTCGCGGCGCTCGGCGTCGGCAGGCGTCGTGGCGCTGGGCGTCGGCGTCGCGGCGCTCGGCGTCGTGGAGCTGGGCGTCGGCAGGCGTCGCAGCGCTGGGCGTCGGCAGGCGTCGCGACGCTGGGCATCGGCAGGCGTCGTGGCGCTGGGCGTCGGCAGGCGTCGTGGCGCTGGGCGTCGTGGCGCTGGGCATCGGCAGGCGTCGCGGCGCTGGGCGTCGGCAGGCGTTGCGACGCTGGGCGTCGTCAGGCGTCGCGGCGCTCGGCGTCGGCAGGCGTCGCGGCGCTCGGCGTCGGCAGGCGTCGTGGCGCTGGGCGTCAGCAGGTGTCGCGGCGCTGGGCGTCGTAGCGCTGGGCATCGGCAGGCGTCGCGGCGCTAGGCGTCGGCAGGCGTCGCGGCGCTAGGCCTCGCGGCGCTGGGCGTCGCGGCGCTGGGCGTCGGCAGGCGTCGCGGCGCTCGGCGTCGCGGCTCTGGGCATCGGCAGGCGTCACGGCGCTGGGCGTCGGCAGGCGTCGCGGCACTGGGCGTCGCGGCTCTGGGCATCGGCAGGCGACAAGTCCATTAACCAACTGACGAAAATAAATGAAATCCCACCGAAAACATTTTTCACAGGGTAAGCTATGTAGACTCGTCTTGGCAACATTTTTACATGAAAATGTTTTTGGTGGGATTGTAGCGGTACTACTAGCGCCACATCCTGCATCGCGCTATCGAAGTTTTCTAAGTCCGGCGCTATATATACGACGTCTGAAAACTAGTACAGTGGGCTTCGGCCTGACCGAGCATACCATCTCGTGAGGTCGGAGATCTCCCTTTGGGGTTTCCACTTGTACTCCCACAGGATAATACTTGAAAACATTGTGTATACTTGTATAAAATAATACATAATGACACCGCACATCAATATATAAGAACATTAATACAAATTCAATGCAGTGCGTTATTATTCAACAGAATACACATTAGCTACGCCAAAATCAATTTAGTGGAAATCATAGAAACTATTAATTAAATATTACGTCATAGAAACAATGACGCCAAATTCATTTTTCTGAATTTTAAAACTTTAAACTCTCCTTTAATTTATAAAAGTAATTAAAACGATCACACAAAACTTTTGTATATGATCAACATTATAACAGACGAAGGCTGTTGGTTTTATCTAATCACTGTTGAGTACTGTGTTACTTTAAACCTTCGCGAAATTGCCTTCGGTAAACATGTGATTAAAATTAAATTCAGAATAACTAAAATATCTATCGCAATAGGCTTTATTATTCACAATCTGTTTAATCCTAATCATAATATAGTATAGGTATACAGTAAGTAGATGAAGCACAAACCTAATAGGTTCAAGTTACGTGTATGATTATAATTCGCAGTAAGTTCCAGTGTCAGTGCATACCGACTATTATATATATATTTTTCTTTATTTATTTATTTAAACATCATGCACATTTTGTACATAGGCGGACTTAATGCCTCAAGGCATTTTCTACCAGTCAACCTTTAGGTGATTTAGAGACAAAAATAAGTAGATGCTTTCCAAACGAGATATAATAGGATAATTTTAAATTCAATAAACAAATTTATAAATCCTAATAATACTAAACTAATAATATAAAATATATAATAGATAAAATATAATAAAATACAATACATAATAGAAAATTAGTAACAGCAATAATAATAAAAAACATTTTAAGAGTGTGAGATACCACTCATGGGTCCTGCGTTTGAAGGCCTCCTTAGTTGTTGACATCCTGATTTCTATAGGGTGAGCGATCCAAAGTAGAATAGCCTGAATGTTAAAAGAAGAGTGCATAAGACTGGATTTATGGGGCGGACACATGAGAAGAGCGTTGTTTGCTGAGCGAAGATTTTTATTATGTATGTTTGTATGTATGTATCTATGTTCCCTCGTAGCGGCTAAACTACTGGTCCGATTTTAATAAATAAGGTGCCAATCGATTTGTAGTAGTCCCGCGAGTAACATAGGCTATAATAATTTTTAGAAAAAATTTGGATTTTCAAAATTATACCTCAAAAACTATCTCCAAAAAAAATTAATTAAGATAATTGTATCGTGTTTGGTATCAAAAGATAGGTCTTGACGAGCTCATCACAAATATGTAATTTTGTGATTTGTATTTAAATATTTTATTAATTATTAAATTTTATTGTTAAATTCAAAATAAAAATTTAAAATGCGGTTTTACAAGTAGTATCTAGGAGTTGTTTAGTTACTTACTATGTAATGGTTTGTTTAATGAAAATATATTTGATGAGAAAACAGAAAAATTAAAAAATTAAAAAAAGTTAAAAACTATAACCCGACTTCGCAAAAAATGGGATCTAAAAAGGCTGAAATAAGAAAATAATTCAATTTGAAATCCAGATATGCATAGGTACAAAAATAGTCAAGGTAGAGCCGTAGTCGTACCCGCTAAACAAATCTAAGCGCACAAAAATACGGTAGAAAAAAGAAAACTTGAAAAATAATAATATTCGTCTGCTGTTGAAATATACAATCCCAATAGCGGGTACGACCACGGCACTACCTTGACTATTTTTGTACCTATGCATATCTGGATTTCAAATTGTTTTATTTTCTTATTTCAGCCTTTTTAGACCCCATTTTTTGCGAAGTCGGTTTATAGTTTTTAACTTTTTTTTATTTAGGTTATAGATTAATCTAATACAGCCGTTAATATGACGATCTAGTTTATTAAGTTTATCTGCATTGAGATAATTCAATATTATCGCATTGACACACGCATAAAATTATTTGTCATGCGCGACACTCACGCAAATGCGACATTCCCTAATACAGGTACGAACCCCTCCCTCCACCAACCCATGGCCCCATCAACCGATCGTGGTTATACGGGCCGAAACACGGGAATGCGCGGGTGCGCAATTCTTGATTCCCTACAAGTTATTTAATCTCTTTCTATTTGTCCCTAAGTCCATTCTCCCCTTTCTGGGGCGGACAACACAGATACGACTGTATATACAGGTACGAACAATAAACATACACTTGAGGTAAATAAGCCCCCGGTTAACTTATGCCTTCCACACCGAGTTCGGTGGAGGGTTTCATTGAAACCAAGCCATCTACATAGAAGTCATTTGCAGTGCTCTACTTGTTTGTATAATTTTATGGGGCCCTGTCTGCGCAAAACCACTCTTATTTGGTTGGCTCTCGTGACGATTGAGACGGATAACCGACACAACTGGCGAGAGATCGAAGCAGGACCAATATACCCATCCGACGTATGGATCATCCTACTTTTCACACGATCGGCCTGCATGATCCCAATTTAAGTTGAAAGTCACAACAACACTTATAGTGCGTGCCAGTACTACCTTACCTACCTAGCAGGAGTGAAATGGATATTAAATTTCGGATACGGATATTAAATTATTTCAGAATATCCGTTTGTTTTGGTTAATTTCGGTTACGGATATTAAAATTTGGTTACCTTTTTACAGTAGCAAAACTTTCATTTCGGATTCGGTTACGGATATTTTTTTATATCGGATATCCGATAGTTTCGGTTACGGTTACGGATCTCCCTAACATCCCTGCTACCTAGCACCACCTTAGAATAAACGAAAATAATGTTATTTTGTATGTACTATAATAACTTAGGCTGAAATAAACAGGAATGTGATTCGATAATAACGATATTTCCTTGCAACTGGAACGCATCTTAAGTTATTTAGTATGCATCTGATTGAATCAGCTATTTGATTAAATTAATTGATTGAACAAGCGCAGTCATCTGATTGAATCTGCTTATTTAATTGAATGACTAGCGCGGTTATTTATTAAGCAAACAATAATTGTTCCATTTCCAGTACATTACAAAAGTAATTACGTAATACGCAAGTATACCCGTGTTTGTGATACGTGAAATATGGCGACCTACATCCAGCTTTTAGTGACGATCAGGGAATACATATTGTTAATAATAAATTATTATGTTGAAGTTAAATAAAAGCTATATTTCTTTTGGAGTTCTTTCAGTATACTTTTTCGTCTTTTCGTAACTTTTTACCAGTTGTATTTACAGTAGTAACAGTTATAAAAAGTGTTTAATTTGGCATGTTTTATTATCCACCTCTAATTTACGCATTATTAGTACAAGTACAGACACCTGTCACACCACTATTATTTAGATAAAGACCATAATAAAAATTGGTCTTTGCCAATAATTATTAATCAATAAGTATTAAGTTAAGTTAAGTAATTACTAATTAATTGCTAGGTACTGTAAATAAGGTTTTTTTTTTTTTTTTTTTTCGAAAGGGTACTCACTAATGGCTCGAAAGCCGATTTAGCTGTATCGGACTATAACTAGCCGGGTGGCTAGTTGTTTGGCTGGGAGTAGATGGGGAGGTTTGACCCCCCCTAACATCACCCGGGTGATATTCAAATCGGATTTTGGGGATAGCTACGGAAGTAGTCTATTTTTATACGGTGTGTAAAAATAGACTACTATTGTAAATAAGGTCTCAGAGATACTGGACATCATTGATTTAACGTAGACTACCGATAGCGCGATGTAGCTGCCTAACAGCGACATCTGTTGGTGCGTTTGTGAAACATATTACATCCAGTACATTTCAATATATTCCCATCCAAAACATAACTATAGTAGGTACGTCCGAGATAAATTTAACCTAAACGTAAACAAACCCGTCTATGACACAACCAAAGACTAGTCAGTGATGCCAATTGGCCAATATTAATCCAATGATTTTTGTTTGCTATGAAACCATAGACTATAGGCTTATATTCTACAATCGGCAGTGTCAAAATGGCGTTTTTTTTCTGCAAAATATTTTTATTTGATGTTTAAACATATTAATTATTGTTTAATTGTTATAAAATGTATTAGATAATTAAGTTTAATCCTTATAAATACCTGTGAAAGTGTTGATAAGTGTGCACAATAAGTGACTATGGGAAAATTTCGATGTTTTCGGTTTGTTTACCTTTAGGTTAAATTTATCAGGGATGAACTATAGTAAAAAAATGCATCGCTACTTAGTTCTTAGTTCTTTTGCCGTAAACAGTTATGAGATCCATGTGATGCCAAGTCAGGTTAGTCGGTCGGTCTAACAACATCGTATAATAATAATAAAACAAAAAAATAGTCAAACCTATAGTCAATGACACCAGTCCTGTTCCATAGTATCTACGTCGTCGTTTTTCTTAACCCACCATCTTTCCCCATACCGGACACTTCTCTCACAACTCATGCCTCATAATATGAATCAAGATACTTGGCACACGCCCGTACCTGAGACATTGTGCCGATACTCAAATTCCGAAATATAATAATAATAATAAATCATATATTAACTTCTTCTTATAACTTAAGAGCTTCGCTCTTGTCGGTGGAGTTTTCTCCATTCCTCTCTGCACTCCGCCCTTCTCTTGACCTCCTGATACGACACGACCATCACTTTCTCCTTCACCTGGTCCATAAAAGTTATTCTCGGCCTTCCACGTTTTCTTCTACCTTCTATCTTTCCTTCAATTATTCTTCTAATAAAATTGTCGTGCCGTATCAAGTGTCCTAACATCTTTCCTCTCCTGTTCTCGATGGTTTTTAATATCTCTCTCTTTTCATTTACTAATTCCAAAACTTCTTCATTACTTTTCTTTTCAGTCCAACTTATTCTTTCCATTCTTCGCCACCACCACATCTCGAATGCCTCCAATCTCACTATATCGCGTTGTGTCATAGTCCACGTCTCGCAATGCTCCAGATATATATTTTAACTAGATTTTTTCTGATGTAACGTGATACACGGGCTTTAAAAAGGTATTTTTTGTTGTTGAAGGCTTTCTTTGCTAATGCTATTCTTGTTACTATGTCTGATGGAGTCCTTGTTGTCCACCTGGAGTCACTTGTGATCATATATTAGGTCCTTACTTAAGAAATTGGCGTTTTGTATGGGAGGAACATAAAGGCGATTTTTTTCATATTAAAATATATTTTATTAATCAAAGTATGTACCATTGCTATCTATACACTTTTGCCATCTTATAGGTAGTTCATTGATCCCTTTACTAAAAAAACCATTCGGACGGGAATCAATGAAATCTTTGAAAGCGGTTTGGACTGCCTCATCGGAATTGAATTTTTTTCCTTGCAAGAAGTTATCCAAATTTCGAAAAAAATGGTAATATGTTGGAGCAAGGTCCGGAGAGTACGGTGGATGTCTTAGACATTCACATTGAAGCTCCTCTAATTTGGTAGCCGTCTGTTGGGCCGTGTGTGGTCTAGCGTTGTCTTGAAGCAGCAGTTGCGTAGAGCGATTGACAAGTCTCGGTTGTTTAACGGCGAGCTTTTCCATAATGGTTTGCAGTTGCTGACAATAGACATCAGCCGTAATCATCTGACCAGATTTAAGAAAGCTATAGTGTACGACACCGGCACTAGTCCACCAAACGCTTACAAGTAACTTTTTTTGAGTCAATTTTCGCTGGGGCAAGACTTTGCTGGTTCACCAGGGTTCAGCCATTGCGATGAGCGTTTACGATTATCGTACAGAATCCACTTTTCATCACATGTAATGATCCGATTTAAAATTCCGTCATTATTGTGCCGGTTGAGCAATGTAACGCAGCAGTCGACGCGCGTTTGTCGGTTTGCTTCACTCAATTCATGAGGTACCCACCTTTCAAGCTTTTTCACCTTCCCAATTTGCTTCAAGTGGATTAAAACGGGTTTGTCACTAACACCGCAGTCCGTAGCTAACTCTGATGTGGTTTGCGATGGATCTGCTTCCACAATAGCCTTCAATTCATCATTATCGACCTTGGTCTCCGGCCGTCCACGGGGCTTGTTCTGCAGGTCGAAATTTCGATAACGAAAGCGTTGAAATCAGAAACGCACCGTGTTTTCTATTGCGACACCACCCCCATACACATCATTAATCCTTCGAGCCGTTTCTGCAGCACTGGTGCCACGGTGGAACTCGTACTCGTAAATAATGCGATATTTTAAGTTTTCCATTTTATGAAATGAGTGACAAAACACAAATGCATGAGTAAATATCTGTTTAAATTTTAATTTGGAATTCCTAACCAAAAAGGATATATTTAAGATCAAAGTGGCCAGTACGACAAAACGCCAATTTCATATGTAAGAACCTAATATTAATTATTAACTACCCATCAATAATTTGAGGAAGGCATATCCAGCAGTGCAATTCTCTGAGCGCATAAATCGTGACAGCCAAGAGAGGCTGTAATAGCAATGACGGTCGAATTGGTATTCCCCAAGATTCGTTTACGCTATTCAGTAGTGACAACTATTGCAGCCGACCGTGTGACGGCGGTGACATTCGTGATCACAGCGACGAGCACAGCCTAAACCGGTCGCTTGGAGAACTGCAGCAGTGACCGCCGTAATTGAAATAATGATAATTAGGTTACCTCTTGTTCTAATCTGTTTCCAAGAGACAAACTCGTGTACAAATACCAACCTTGAGGTAGAGAGGACGTGCTCCTTTGTGGACATGTTGTCTCGTAATAATCGTCAGATATTATTAATCCATATTTGTAGGTGTTTAGTTTAGGAAGTTTTTTGAACTTACAAGACAGTGATCGTTTTTAAAGATGTGTCACTGATACATGTACGGAATGGTATCAGTAGTTATAACGGTTTAAAACATACATACATATTATTATGTATATGTCGCACTTCGCAGTCATCTAATTAAATAGGCAGTTTTATTGAACGGCTAAAGGACAACTCGTCAAGTTGTTTGATGTAACCTTCAACGTCTTGACTGAACGTCCTTTAGCCGTTTTTTATAGTTGCTGAATGGGATATATCATACTTTGTAATGTTTGGTAGAGGTGACTATAAGTTCGCAATTTGTATATTGACTTTAATCACTATGTAATTGATTCTATTAGAATAAGTAATTATTGTTAAATGATGAAATGTTATGCTAGTATTGTATTAAGTAATTTTAAAATGTGTACAAGACGTGATGGCTAATTCATTTTATTAAAATTAGACTTTATGAGAAAGTGTTCTCAGGGAAGAAATGAGAAGTCGTGAGATTCGGATAGAGACCCAGTTTATTCACGCACACAGTCACAGTTATAATTGCGAAATACAGAAATATAATAAACAGTTTTAGAAAAGGGCGCAGTTGCGTTACGCGTATTATAATCGCACAGAGCTGTCACTCCGTTGGCGGCGGCCGGCGGACTCCCGCGCCAGTCGGTCGCTCGCCCAACTAAAGTGTGAGCGAGACGGCGATAGCCGTCATCGGTAGCGGCTCGGAATGAGCCCGCGAGTACCTCGGATGGGACGATCGGATACTCCGTTACGGTTTGCTATATACTCCCCCTCAAGTCCAGGAAAACGACCCCGCTCCTGGACTGGTGAATTCGTCCTAGGCCTGGCTGGGCGTCCTCTTCCTCTCTTAGGGATAACAGGTTGAGGTACGGAGGAATCTTGGGTACTTTGGTACCGAGTGAGATCTTTGGAATGAAATTTTCCTAAAATGATATCAGGCTTATCGGTGCTGGCGATGGTGAACGTAGAAGGACTTACTTTGTCAATGATTTTGTAAGGTCCATCACGGCGTGGGTAAAATTTAGCAGAGAGACCCTTTGGTCCTTTGCTGAGCAAGTGTGTCTTCAGCATTACTAAATCTCCTACCTTTAGATCTACTGCTGGGCGACGTGCCGCATCAGCGTACTGTTTGGTCTTATCTTGTTGCTCTTCCACGCGTTCCCTGATCGCTGCTAAAGAATTTACGAATTTCCTGAGGTAAGGGGTTATTTGCGGAACAAAGTTATCTTTGTGCAAGATGGCTCGAAGGTCATGACTCACCTCTGTAGGAGACCTCATCTCCCTGCCAAAAGAGAGATACGCCGGTGACTTACCCGTTGTGCGACACTTGGCAGAATTCAGAGCGAAACGAATCACCGCCAGCTTCTTCGGCCACGAAGAGTGGTTTTCCTCCACAAGGTGAGCTAACATTGCCTTTAAATCGCGGTTCTTTCGCTCCGCAGGATTTGATTCCGGATGATACAGAGGTATGAAATTTTGTTTAATATCAAAAACTGACATGACTTGTCGCATAACCGAGGAAATGAACTGCACTCCATTATCCGAAATAATCCTGCGCGGAAGACCGAATCTTAGAAAGAACTCCTCAATGAGAACCTGAGCACAGGCTTCAGCCGTGGCCTCTTTGAGGGCATATAATTCAGTCCAACGCGTTGCTGTGTCTTCGACTAGAAAGATCCAGCGCTCCCCCTGGTCTCCTTCCGGTAACGGGCCGAATAAATCGATTGCTAATACCTCGTTCCGTTGATTCATCACCGGCGTCTGGAGAAGACCTTGTGGTTTTGCGTTGCTGGCTTTATACCGTTGACAGTCGATGCAAGCTTTGACATAATCGCTGATTATTCTTCGCATCCCTGTAAAATAATATAGCTGTGCTACTTTATAGTAAGTCCTATCTATACCTGGATGGCCAGCTGTTTCGGAATCGTGAAGTTCCTTCAAAATATCAGCAACTTGGCTGGCGGGAACTACGAGCTGGGGACATTCACTGTCAGCGTCCGGGTTGAATCGGTATAGGACTCCTTGATCCATTAGATAGCCTCTTTCGGACCATCTTTGGGCTGCGAGATCGTCGGAACCTTCTAGTTCTCTGATTACCTTTTCCAGTTCACAATCTGCGATTTGATCAGAGCGGAGTTGGCTAGGAGTCTTTGTGGGCAGATCACATAAGACAGAGCATATGCCGCAGTCTTCGCGCGACTCGCTGGAACAGATCGGCCTGCTAAGTGTATCTGCTACGACATTCGCCTTACCTGGTGTGTACTGGAATTGTATATCGAATGATTGGAGTTTTAAGGCCCAACGGACTAACCTTCCAGCTGGTGATTTTAGAGATAGCAACCAGCGAAGAGGCTGATGGTCGCTGCCGATGATGACTGGTTGGCCGTCGAGGTAAGGCCGAAAACGCTCCACCGCCCATACTACTGCGAGCGCCTCTCGTTCTGTCGTGGAGTAATTCCGCTCAGCAGCATTTAGAAGACGGCTGGCATGTTCGATCGGTCTTTCCTGATGTCCATCCCCTTGCAGCAAAACTGCACCTAAGGCGTAGTTACTTGCGTCGGTACGCAGAACAAAAGGACAGCTGAAATCGGCTTGTACCAGTATTGGAGCTGTTGTTAGGCGTTGTTTCAGCTCATTGAAGGCTTGGGTTTGTTCTGAGCCCCAAGACCAGACTTGGTTCTTTCTGGTTAGTCGCGTCAAAGGTTCAGCAACCTTCGAGAAGTTTGGTATGAATTTTCTGAACCATGTTTGCAGAAACGTTCTTAAGTGTTTGAGGTTACCAGGTTCCTTCATTACGAGAACTGCACTTACCTTCTCAGGGTCAGTGGATATGCCATCTTGTGTAATGACGTGGCCGAGGTACTTCACGCTCTCTCTAGCGAAGTGGCACTTGTCCCTGTTGACGTGTAGATTAAATTCAGCCAAACGCTTGAATACTGCCTCCAGGTCCGACAGATGGCGCTGGTAACCTTCCGATATTACTAATAGATCGTCCACGTACCCTAGAAGTGTGACATCTTTTAATGCAGCAGACGACCGAAAACGGTCAATAAAACGCTGGAACGTAGCTGGCGCGTTGCGAAGGCCATAGGGCATTCTTTTAAAACGGAATGTACCTAGGGGACATACAAAAGCTGTTTTGTCTCTGTCAGCCTCGTATACGCTAATTTGCCAGTACGAAGAACGCAAATCTAAAGTGCTCATATAACAATTTCGCTTCGTACTTTGCACTAAGTCGTCAATGCGTGGCATTGGATAGGTGTCAGCTTTAGTGATTGCGTTCAAGCGCCGGTAATCTACGCAAAAACGGATCGAACCATTTGGTTTTGGTACCAGGAGCGCCGGAGAACACCAAGCTGATTCACATTCTTCTATAACGTCTTCTTTTAGCATTTTTTTTATTTCCTTCCTCATCAACTCCTTTTTAGAAGGGTTGAAGCGATATGGAGGTACTGCAATGGGTGGGTGCTCACCTGTGTCAATTCTGTGTACTGCATACGGCGTAGGACCTCCCCCTGCTGAAAATACCTGTGCGTGCTTGTTGACGACGTCGGCGAGCGCCTGTCGTTCAGCTGGCGTGAGGTGAGTACCTTCATCCTCTCGGAGAGCAACAGCTGTGGATGCACACGACACAGTACGAGAGGTTGGTTCGAAACACAGATTATACTTTACGTTACCACCATCAGCACCGAAAAACCAAATATCCCTACTGAAATCTATCACGACACCTGCGGCGGTGATAAAATCTATTCCGAGTAAGGTTTCGTTATTAATGGACTCCGGGAAAATTAAAAATGGCATCGTAATAATTTTTGACTCTAAAGACACATCTAAAGTGGTGGTGAGAACTTCCATTATGCGAATGACGCCGTCCGCAAGCTTAACTTCACGCGTGGACGGGTGGAGAGGGTATCCCTGGCCCTGAAGGAGAGTGTATAGCGAGTGACCGGCAATGCAGTGCTTAGCCGCCGTGTCAATCAACGCGGTACCGTGAAAGCCTAAGATTTTTATTCTAAAAATCGGTCGTAATTCACGACCGTTACTAGGGTTTCCGTTGTTGTACTCGCGAGCACACTCACACTTACAACTAGAAAATACACTTTTTACATTATTTTCAATTATCGTGATATTGTCCCTTAGACTATAATGAATGTTACAAATCGAAGGAGAAGAAGAACTATTGTGATACAAAAAATTATTTGAAAAATGTTCGTGTATACAGTTTGGTTGCATATTGAAACTACCAGCTCCTGTACTATGATTTTTGTTACAAGAACAATAATTATTATTTTTACACAAAGTATTATTACACACGTATGTGTTTAAAGTGTTTTGTGCAGTGCACGATATCGTACAGTATTTATTATATTTACAAAAAACGTTATTACATTCCATACGAAACTTAAAATTCTTAGAATTATTATCACTTACGTTTGTAGTGTCTTGTAAGGTCAATGAACTTTTAGCAAAGCGTACATTTTTCGATTTATAAGACTTATTTTTACCACTGTTATAACTATAGGTATAATTACTACTATTTTTAGAGTTTCTAGTGGATAAACACTTTACATTTTGACTTAGGTTACGATCACTTTGGGATACGCAATTATGAGAATCGATAGAATAGAAAGAGCTACTTTGCTCACTTATCTTTTCACTATTTCGCACTAAGTCAGAGTTATAAGAGTATTGAGGCTCACCTGGGGTCATTAACTTACGACACTGGTCCCTCGTGTGGCCGTAGCGTTTGCAGTAAACACACGTCGGCCGGGACTTCTTCGTGGGCGCGGCCGACTCCCGGGTCGGCGCCGTGGGGGCGGTCGACGTAGGCGGGTGTCGCGCCAGAGTTGATGATGGAAGTTGCTGACGAGTAGCGGCACGCGCGGGGGCAGGGCCTGCTACGGCCGGCTCGCGCGGGACGCGCGGGTACACGGCGTCGGGAGATGACGAGGCGGGAGCTACATGCGATGCTGGTTTCAGGCCAGAGCTGGGCCTCCGTCCCTCGTCGAAGGCGTCCTCGACCGCTCGTGCGAGGCGTAGAAAATCCGTGAAGCTGCCAAATTCTTCTCTTCTTATCCTTTCTCGGATACGGCTACTCGTAAGCGCGTAGGTGATGTCCAATTGAGCAGACAGAGATAGATCGCCCCTTGGTAACCTCGCAAGAAGAGCGCGTATTCGCGCGACGAAAATATCGATATTTTCGCTTTGCTGAGGACTACCGAATATTTCGAGGTAGATTCGGTGAGGTGGACGACGATCTCCGTACGCACTAGTTAAATTTTCTTTAACTTGCCGCCATGTTGACACTGTATCTTTTATACCTAGCCACCACGTGGCGGCGTCTTCCTTTAGTAGGTACGCGAGTCCTCTTATGATGTTTGAGTCCGCAACTTGCGCACATTCGCAGTAGGCTTCTACGGCATCGATGAAAGCTTCTACTGACTCTTTGGCTCGACCGGAAAAAGAAGCCGTGCAGCGCGCCAGTGTTGTTTCGACTGGCGGGACGGAAAAAGTTGAGTTAGCCCTGACTGACTGCAGCAAATCCCGAAAGGCTTCTGTCTGGGACCGTTGTAATGATGCGATTATCGATGCTACGTTGTCCTGTGTAAATGTTGTGTGGACACGATGCAGAGACGCGTCCTCGCCATGTTGAAAATTTTCGAACGACGCGGCTGGCGTGCTCGGTCGAGAGGGATTTTGTTCCTCCTCCCTACGCGTAAGACTCGCCGCTCTGCTTCGTTTTCATCGGTAGCTTTCATCGGTAGCGGCTCGGAATGAGCCCGCGAGTACCTCGGATGGGACGATCGGATACTCCGTTACGGTTTGCTATATCTTCTTAAAGTTAAAATAAGAATATTTTTCATGCTAATGTTTAGCTAAAAGTGCCAGCTCTTAATGTAATCTATGTATTGAACATCTGTTGTACCACTTTTATAGCAAATAAATAATTGATTGATTGATTGATTTAAAAGATCCTCAAAAATGAGGACATGACCATATCACACCAAATGAAACTGAAAAGGAAAATATCAACTATGTATCTGTTCGAGCTGTATGTCGCCATATTTGTTTTGGTGACTACTAGCGCCACGGCGGGAAAAATTAACTAAATTTAAATCACCTGACTGATTTTACGTCCTCTCTGTTTAAGAGGAAACACCACGGTTGAGAGAAATACAAAATAGGTATTTATAAAATATATTGCTGTCTCGCAGTGCTTTAGCTAGCCAGCACCAGCGCGCTACAGACAACTGCAACTTGGACTGAACTTACCTATTAAAAGTACCAGAAATCGACGCTTAGGGGATTCTTGTTTCCTCTTCCAAAACTTAACCGATTTAAATATTTTTTTCTGTAGTAGCTAAAAAAAGAATTGAGCTAGGTTCCTATTTTTTGATTCTGTTGCTTATTGTAGCCAAATCTGTTTCCTAGATATTTAAACATAGCGGAGAGTCTGGCCATTTTTTTTAGGTTTTTAAATGTACCTATATCTTTAAATAATTAATTTATTGAAAAAAGGAAAAAATAGGGACGTACAAACAATATCCATAAATATTCAGGAAAAAAGATGTTACTCTAGCAGCATTGTCCAGGGAGGAAACAGGAATCCCGTAGACCCCTATTCCTGTATGGAAAAAATTTCGTAGTGTTTCCTCTTAAAGGGCTTTGTACTCCGCTAACTAGGTAGTAGGACGTTGAGTGACGCTTGTTCAATCAACATTCGGCCTAGTCAATCAATTAAATGTCGATAAACGCGCTAGACATTTAATCAAATAGCTGATTCAACCAGATGACTGCGGCATATATATATCCGAAAATAGGCAGATGCGTTTCTGTGGACGTTATTCTGAAAACATATCCCTCGGGGCCCCTCCCGGGGGGACGCGTCATGCATTTCCCTTGCGAAAAAAAAAAAAGGTTTATATCCAGTAGTGGACGATACCTATAGCTGAAATGATGATGATGCGACAGAAGTTTGAAGGGAAGGGTTAAACTGCCTATCTTGTTTAAGTCGCTATGATGACCTACTTCGTCGGCATCGTGCTCGCAACTTTTGGGAAACGTTTAATTTGAAACCCAATGTAGGTAATGGCACTTATATAGTTTGGGGCTGAAGAAAGGCTAATTAACAGATATAAAACATACGTCCTGATATACGTTGTCATGCTTTAAGTACTGGAATAAAGTTATCACACCTAATAATAATTAAAATTGCAATCTACTTTTATTTTTTACATATTACACAAACATCTACAACTACCTACGATACACATATACGAGGTGTAAAATAAATGAGCGATAATACTTAAAGTGTGTGAAAGTACCAGCGCTGAAAGACTTACTTTTGACTTTCATGTTTGTTTGAGAGAAGCCGCAACATCATAAATTTTCCCATGCAATCATTTTAAAAAAGTACCTCTTTCAGCGCTGGTACTTGGCAAACTCTATATACGGGACCCATACAGTATACACACCCTAAAGTATCTCGTTAATATTATAGCCTGTACCAGTGTGTGTGTCCAGTGTACACGCTAACTACCTGTGCACATAATTCAAATTTTAAACTATTCTCGAATTCACAGAACACAAGACATTTTAGCAAAATCGGACCAGCCATTTGCAACTCGCACAAAAGATAATCACATCACGCAATTTTTTTACTCTTTCTCACAAAAACTACTGAGCGGATTTTGATGAATTTTGTCAGTGTGGAACATGTGGTGGGGTACCTATCATTTTGGTAGTTTAAGTGCTGTATTAACACATAGGCTACTTGCATTTACGGCAAATGTACCTACTGTTTTCGCGCGGTAAACATCTAGTATTTTATAAAGATAAGAACTAGCACTCCCGCGAACGCTAGCTTTTAAATAGTTAACTATGTCTAGTCTAGTAGACTGGTCCCAAACTTTTAAAAAAATGGTGAGACCGATTTCCCTTAAAATGTGTTTTACAAGCGCATGACTAACAATTAGCTTCCAAGCTCTAACGATAAGTCAATGTTTTGTCCTAAAACTGGCATAAATAATACAACACCTGCAATAAATACTACAGCAATATCAATAGCCTACAACTACATCTACTCACATTTGACAGCCCCAAACGATGGGGTTAGGTAGACTACATACTACAATAATTGCTGGTAGAATGGAAAAGAAGTGCATTCACATATTTCATGGATTGTAGAGAAGCTAACAAGAGCGGACAGCAGCTTACAGACCTTATTTTGTAATTATATTAAAGGTATTATAGGTTTAACACCTCGTACTAAGGAACCCTAAACTGGAACAAAAAATATGAAAATTTTACACGCGTCGGTAAATATTATCAAAAAGCTTTCTCGCGATTTTCTTATAAAAGAAACGCTCAATTAAGTATAAATTATAATTAATTGGACTGGAGTGACATCTAGGTCGATTATTCATTAGGAATAATTTTTATTTAATCATTACTTTAAAATCGAGCTTTTTTTCCGTTGTGTGAATAATTATTTGAATTAAATATTTGTACTTTGAACGCCAAGTAATAAAATTTGAGGGCTGTCATTGGCACAGCGTTCAAAGACAAAATTTTCTCTTAATTCCATTCAGAAAAATCATTTGCGTTAAATAACGTAACTTACGTAGTAAACGTAAATATTAATTTTAAGTGATTTGGGTAACAGATATGCCGACATGTTCCAAAATATACATTTATAAATCTTGTTTACAAATACATTATAAAACAAATGAACAGATAAAAATAAATATAAAAGTACTTAGTTTAGTTTAGTTAGTGAAAATATAAACTAACCTGATTTCCTACTCCCGAGTGCCAACTCAGCCTAATTGATCTCGATTTAAAATGTAACAGCCGTAACAGCCTAACTTTACTCAAGATATCTCAAATTATTCTCGCAACGACAATATTTTGTGAAATAATTATAACTTACTGCAAAACAGAAATCGCCAAAGTTCGAAGTTTGTCTTTGAAATTATACACGGTTGTGCTAAACAATGACAGTTTAATGGGTACTAAAAACTCAGGTAATGTTATACAAACGAGTATGGATCGCTCCTGACCCGGTTAACGCAACTGAAATTCATTTATTCCTGTCATAACGCTCTCATTAATGTGCTTATGACTTGCAACCCGTTTAATTTTTCCGAGGATTTCTCGTATACGAACCTGCTTTATGTACTTATTATTATATATATTATTATGTCGCAAAAGAAATACACAGAAAATTGAGTTTAAACTGTCACTTAAACATTTTAGGATATGTAGTATAGTAATACGTACCTACATTGGTTCTAGAGACGGATCTTTAGATTACTGTACTTAATACTTTACAACTTACAAAGTATTCTAAAATGTTAAAGTGGCAATTTGAACTCAATTTTCTCGGAATCACAATTTTGCTACATATCCTTCATCCATTAATGTCTTCAATTAATTATTATAAGCAAGAGAGCAGATTACTAAGTAGTTAAGAGCTACGTAAGCTAGAGATGTAGGTATATAGTTGGCATATAACTAGATTACATTATCTATCTTGGCAAGCACGCACCTGAGTAGGTAATAATGCCTCCCACACCGATTTCGGTGACGGTGGCCGGTTTCATTGAAACCAGGCCAGCTACGCAGGAGTTATTTTATAGTTCCCAATTGTTTGCGCAATACACAGAAGCACTCTCTTCCTTCACTCTCGTAGCCCAGTGGGATGGTTAACCGACACGATAGGCGCAAGATCGACAATTTACATGGCATCAGCATGCATTGTCCTAACCAAACTTGAAAACAAAATATTTTTTGTTGTGCCCACGCTGGAATCGAACCCACGACCCGGGGTCGAGAGTCACTAACACCTAGGCCACCTGAGTGTATATGGCCGCTGATAGTAGAATACACGGGTTCGGGTTTCCTCAAGATGTTTTCTTTCAACCGTTAGAGCGTCCGTACAATACAGTACAATTTTCAGATCTCAAATATAAACTTCAGATCTAAAAATGTCCAGTTGGTACTTGCCATAACCGGGGAATCGAACCTGCTAACTAATACACGTAGGGCTCCTCGAAGGTTTGCGCTTCACGATTAATCTTATGACAAGTAGGTACTAGGCCCTCACCAACTGGCGACTTTTGAAGCGATGTTTTGCGCTTCACGATTAATCTTATGACAAGTAGGTACTAGACCCTCACCAACTGGCGACTTTTGAAGCGATGCTGTCGCGTGTTCTTCTCGATACAGTCGCGATGCAAACGCGATATCGTCGTGCTTCTGTCGTGATGCAAACGCGATTCAGTTTAGGCTCAAATCGGTTCTCTACTGACGCGCCAGCCTCCATTATTTACTAAACGTCATCGGACACGGTCGCGCGTTTACATCTATAGGTATATATATTCGCTATACTATAGGCCATAGTGATTATACCTAAGTACTTTATCATAAAAAAAAGGAATAAAGTTTAACAAAACGGAATTTTTATGCCACAGGCAATGTTCTTAAGCAATTTCATTATATCGCTCGTTCTAAAACTTTATGAAATCATAATCGGGGACATATTTTCGCGCCTTTTTAAATTTTAACAAGAGATGAGTCGATTGTTCTTTACATTGTCGTTTTATGTTCAGGTCGTTAAGACCCAGTTTAACCCCCAGTCACCTATAAAAGAGAAACATTGTAAAATTATTGTTTAATAAATTTTTCACGTGAATCCGCTTACAGGTTAAGTCGTAAATCATGATCACATTTTCAGTTGGCTCCATATAGTGTCCAATACTTAAAGAAATAACATTTCATAGAAAACGTTCAGGGCCACACCAATGAATATAATTAAATGTGGCCAAAAACAATAATGAAAAAAACCATATTCAGTGCTATGAAGTGTTATAAGTATCTTGTAAAAGATAAAAAGGCACCTTTAGTTTCTCCTGAAGCTGGTGAAAATTGATAAAGTTAAATGCGTTGCTAATGCAAACATTTATAGGAAAAGTAATTTTCCAGTACCACCTCCTAAACCTTATTCCAATTCTATACTTGCCAAACATTTTAACCTAAGAAATCGAAATTAACATAGGTAAATTAGGTAATCAAAACAATAAGCATTTCAAGGGAATTAGGACGTGTGTAGCGTCGCTGACCACTGCCGCCCAATCCCGTCAATCTCGAACGGGATCTCGTCATATGAGGCGTCGGGATTGATCCAGAAAAATTACACGAGATCTCGCGAGATCGGGATCCCGCGGGATCGGGATTGCATTTCCTAGTAAACACTACATGGGTATCATACACAGCCTACCGTATTATTACTCATTTAATTTAAACCTTGTATTCTATTTTGCAGCTAGATGTCGCTAATTGAATTAACCATTTGAAATCACAGGCCGCATTCCGAGCTATTATTTGCACCAGAAATAAACATGTCGTGTGTAACAGCCTAATTAATAGTTTCTTTTATTTATAGTCGACCTACAATATTTGACGCACATAGGCGGCCTAGACGCGAGAGACTGGTGTGAACGCCCTAACAATGCTATCCTAAATTATACTAGACTTCGATCCTATTATCGTGCGTATATGGCCGATGAGTGACTAACGACCTGCAGGCTTACTCCCGACAAAATCGAGAATCGAATCAGTTCCATCTCATTTTGGTATTTTATTTGGTTGATTATTTTGAAACCAGGATAAAGAAAATCTTTAGATCGAAACATTTTGTACTCCCAACCATATCAATCGACTGAACATCCAAATAAACAAATGTCAATTTATTCGGAAGTATGCGGCACGTTCGAATCTAAATCAAAATCGAATCAGTTTGGAGAGTAAGGCCCTTGTATTCTGCCGTCTTTATTATAAACAACGCACTTGCCTGGAGGTTACTTTCGAGTAAATCGCGAATGTATAACAATATATAATGCAAAGCAAATTGTAAATGGATAAGGAATTGCAAATAAGATAAAAGGAAAAAAAGAAAGAAAGAAATTAATAAAAATAATGAAAATGTTAGGGGCGATGGAAAAAAACAAAAAAAACGAGTAATACGCTTTCCCTAAGCAGATATTGTCATTCAGCGTGCGGCTCATGCGGCGGACTTCAAATTACTATAGGTATTTAACCCACGACGAAAACAGAGAATTTTTTTGTTTGCCGTGTCTGTGTGTATATGTGTATGTCTGCATTATATCTATTGGCACTTCACACCACGTCAATCTAGCCCGATGCTAAGTATCCAAAGAACTTGTGTTACCTGACAAAGGAAAAATATATTAATAAATTTTATGCTATACACATAATAATTAAGATTTTTATTATATTAATACTGTGGATATCCACGACCCAGGAACACATACATTTTTTTGTTTCTTCTATTGAGCAGACGAGCATATACAGAACTTAATAAAAACAGAAAGACACATATTCTCAAAATGGAGATAAAACATAACAATAAAGAAAAGAGATAAAAATTAAGAGGGAACGTGTTAGAATGAGATAGAAGTTGAGAGGGACGATGACTGAGGGACAGTGAATATAATAATATACAGAGTGCTCGCGCGTATTTTCTTTAGATTTTCTCGCCATGATCATATATTATGTCACCACAGTTACTAAGTAATATGGATTCCTCCCCAAGCCATTGAGCAAGCCATCTTCCATATTTAACTGAATATATTTTTAACGCGATAACGATTTAAATGTCGGCTGCAAGCACAAAAAAGCATGACTCATTATAACGTTCCGCCTGAGCTGACCGTGCAGACTAGAGTGCGCCGCGTCCGAGTACTAAAGATATAGCGACAGCACACAACCTACGCGTAAACAGTTTTTTTCACCGTTTATAAATCGCTTCATTAATATTTGACTACTTTATTACATAATATTATTATCTACCGACGTTACAGACAACTAATAATAACAATTTTCAACTGAGACAATTAAGACATGAGAAACTATAAAAATATTTATTAAAGCTTGCAAATAATTTCATTTTACGTCAATATAATAAATAATTCAATTAATTGAACACATTTCATCAAAATCACAATTGTATATTGAATTATGGAAATACGTCTTCAATAGCTCAAGCGGGCACAGCTCGTGGTCGCACATGGGCAGCTTCACAATTTTCTCCTGATGAAGAGTCAATATTCGTTGTTCATCGCCACACCTGAAATAAAAAAATTATACGATTGAAGTCATAAACATAATCAGAAGCAGTTAGCTCAATAATTGTTGAAAAACTTCGCCATAAGTATGTTTTAAAATTAAATTTTAGTTTTTACCCTTTATGTATGGACCTTAAAAAGTATTTAGGCATATTATGTTATTGAATGTACTGTGGGTTCTTGGTGGAAATTCATGTTATCTATATAACTATCACTGTATAATAAAACACAAGCTACTTGCATTTTTTTCCACTTTATTTGCTATTTTACATTAATTATTACTATTTATTACTTAAAATACACGACCGGTTTCGACATAGTAATAGACACCTGATTATGACTATGTCGAATCCGGTCGTGTATTTTAAGTAATAATTAATGTAAAACAACAAATAAAGTGGAAAAAAGTGCAAGTAGTTTGTGTTTTATTATACAGTGTGTAAAAAGAGCAGTCACTATAACTTTGAGATACGATTATACTACCTTTCCTCATTTTGGTTTTTTTTTTTTGGCAAAAACTAAAAAATTTTTTTTTTACTTTTCACCATTTCTTATTTTTTTGTCGCAATAATAACAATAAAGCAAAAAAAAAATTTATTCTTTTATTTTTGTAAAAATACAAGGAAAAAACATATAATAATATGTAGAATGAGAAAAGGTAGTATAATAATATCCCAAAGTTATAAGTAGTTACTGCTCTTTACACACATTATAGTATTTAGGCAACTCATAAGTCATCAAATCATGAATTTCCGAATGAGAAAGCATCCTCATCGCAGAGATTATTGAACAGAAATAATTACATATTTTACAGCCAATATTCACCATCAAAAATGTTTTATTTTATTTTTATTTTTATTTTATTCAGATAACAACAACCTTAACCGATTCATTGCGGCACTCGATTCCGCAAACTTTTAGCCGTGGCGGCGTACCAATATTTCATGGCACGCCTGTCGTGTCAGCCGCCATAGAAGAAAATGACACACCTAGTGTGCCATCAGCCATGTGTAATAAAAATATACTTTTTATGCTTTTTAGGCATGTGTAGACCTGATTAGGTTTAGGTGTCATCGCAAGTTGATAGTAAACGGTCTTGTAAGTGGTTGAAAGTGGCTAAATACGAGTTTTTCTACGCGATTTCCTTGATATGGCGGGTAAGTGACTTTTTTATACAGATGTTACAAACCTTTTGTCATATTATTATTGTTTTTTCGAATATTAATTAAACACAATACTAACCACCAACCTACACAATATTAATGTACCACACGTACATTAATATTGTGTAGGTTGGTGGTTAGTATTGTGTTTTTAAGTAACGAAGTTATCGGTAAGACATCACAACACAATTTAACTGTTCTATAGAAAAAGTAGGTAGGTAGGGTTAAATAAATATAACCTACTTACCTATATACGTTTATATTTTTGTCTTATGGTTTATGAACCTACGATATTTTCTGTCAGAGTTTTCTAACTATAGTTAGAGCTAATAATACGACAACAATTTAACCAAAATTAAACTTTGACTTATTCAAAGGTTTTACGTTCTTTTTATCAAGAAGCAATCCAGAAACATGTTTACAGCTTAGGTTCGTAAGCGTCTTTGATGAATGGTACTTATGCAAGTTATGCTACACATTATTTTTCCACAAAATTATTTAAAATTCATTTCACACAGCAGGTTCTTGGTTCTACCTATTACATTTTAATGGCGGACATCCTATGAAATATTTTAAATAGTGTTCAACATTAAGCTGTACTACGTATGTCCATTAAATTTAACGATAAAAGAAGCATATCCGCATTTAATATTACTTTGTCAAAATTGCTTGTCAAAAAAGGTTTGCCACACCTGAAAATTTCAAATTCATAAAATATCTAGAAACGAAGTCTGTGGGCATGTACAACGTGTAAAATAATGTATATTTTGTCCTGGACAAATCATCCTCAAAAGTAATTTGAGCAAGTTACAGCAATTTTATAAATGGCACGACTAGCGTGCCCTCCGCCACAGACAAAAGAAATCAATGGCACGCGTGGCGTGTCATCCGCAACGAATCGGTTAATTCTAAATTATTCTAAATTAAACAACATATATTATTAACTTGAAGGTCAATTAAAGTTATCAACAAATTATTAGATACAGACTTACAGATAAAAATATTACAAAAAAATGCGTTAAAATGAGGGTAGTTCCGTTAGGTAAGTAGTAGGGAAAAAATTTAAGTATATAAGGACACTCAATTATTACTACTAAGTTGTAAAATACAAATTACAATGTGTGTGTTTACCTAATCTTACAGTATTAACCTAAAATAAGTACAACATAGAAATATTATAAAATAATACAATAATATGCAAACATATATTCATTCAGTAAATATTAAGTTTATGTATTTATAAAAAGGACATAAATAGAACCCGATAAGTTACAAGATCAGTTACGTTGTATCAATGCATTCGCCTATCATTTTGTCTACAATTTTTTTTATAATTTTTTTTTATTGCCTAGGAAAATGTCGATTTTAGAAAAATCCTTATTATAGTCTCGTGCAATTCTAGTAAGTACAGCATTTTGTCCGTACGATGTACGATGCATAGGTACAGAGAGCATCAGGGTGTTTCGGGTGCGGTATAATGGTGTATTAAATGTTATTTGTGCTAATACATCAGGGCTGTCAATACGGCCTCGAATAATGTCAAAAAGTAGACCCATACTCATTAAGGTTCTCCTCTCCTCAAGAGAGAGTAAGCCATGTGCACGACAGTTTTCATGTTCGAAATGGAGTATTGATAATGTCTGTGTCTTACAAGTCCCCTCAAAAAAACGTATTTCCGGATATATATACCCACTGTTGGCCTTAATGACACCCATGGGAAAGGTTCATGGGGAATTCTTTCTCCGGCAACACAACGGAAGATGTTAGAATTTGATTGCATTTACTGAAATACTTACTCATACAAAACAAACGCTAAATTAGATGCGAAGCAGTCAATATCAGATGTTTTCCACGGCCTGGCATCGTCCACGCGGTCAGCCCTCAGAGGTGCATCCGGCTTGTACAGGTGTAAATGTGTTAGAAGCTTGAGTAGTGTACCGGAATGTGCAAAGAGGAATGAAGCTTTTGGACCCTCGTGTTTACTGAAAAAACAAAGAGTTAATTTGATAATTTTAGGGCCGGTTTTTATTATTAAATTATATAATAATATCTATGGACGTGTAACGCGTCAATCTACCCCTGTGCTAAGTAACCGAAGAACTTGTGTGAAATATATTTAATATTTTTATACTATACACATATTTAAGATTTTATTATATTAGTACACATCCATGAACCAGGAACAGAGAAAACTTTTTTTGTTCCTTCGGCGGGATTCGAACCCGCGACCTCTCGCTCGAGCACCGACGCTTTTATTGATTTTAGAAATGACGACCTCGAGGCGACGACGACGAGTGGTTGAGTAACCACTACAGAGGTCGTCATTTTTAAAGACTAATCAAATCTATGATCAATTAACATGACTTTCATGCAACAGATGGGCTGTCCATGATCGAACGCCGATTGGTTAAACATTTATCACATAGAAAGGGAGAGACAGATATTATATAATTACGTCACGCTCGCACTCGCCGGGTATACCACAACAAGCTGTCGGAATTCACCGAAAAGCACTGATTAGTTGACATACAATTTGAATTAAACATTGATCAGTGATTTTATTCATCATATCAATATTTTATTAGATCAGGGCGGCGATTCTCAGGCCTCGAACGTAGTTCCGAATATTAGTATATCCCGCTCGCACGCGCGGTAAATCTCATTTGCATGAGCGGGACAGACCGATAGTAAAAACTAAGTTCGAGGCCTGAGAATTAGGGCCCTGTTGATTGTAAAATTCTTGAATTTTATGAATTTTTTCGATCCATAGAAAATAGATTCAAGAGTAGGCATACAGAAGATTAGGAGGCCGTATTTTATTTAAAAAAATATTTTGTAGTAATGTGGGGTATATTACGACAAAATAACTATTTTAACAAAATGTATTATGAGTATTTATTTAAGCGAAAATTTGTTATTCTGAAAATATTTAAATAAATACTCATAATATATAGACGAAATGGTATTTTGAAGAGCCTTACCTGACAAATTGGAACATATCCTTTAATATCATACAGGCCTGTAGATAAGTCAGTTCATACCCATAGCCGTCGAGCCAGTAGTTTCTCAGGTCGTGGTAATATTCCAAATCCTGAAATATATTTAACAGCAAGCTTTAGAAGTTGTAGGATAAAAATTTCGTTAATGTTAATAGTTGTCAATGGATAACTATGTATTGGTTACTAGTGTTCATTATTGACTGAGAATGGTTTGACAATCATTGACACAGGCAGGACCTATTTATATTTCGTATGATAACATTACAAGTATAGTACGTCCAAGATAAATTTAACCTAAACGTAAAGAAACCAAAAACGCAGAAATTTTCACATATTTACTTATTGTGCACACTTATCAACACTTTCACCGAAATTTTAAAGAATTAGACTTCATTATCCAATACATTTTATAACAATTAAACAATAATTAATATGTTTAAACATCAAATGAAAATCATTTACAGAAAAAATACACCAATATTTTATAATTTTAAACCCATTGGTACTACAAATCTATATTATAGACTTATAAGAAAAATCTTTCATATAAAATTTAATAATCTTACCTTTATACTGTCTAAACCAAAAGCATAACACCAAGGAGATTCAAAATGCTTATGCCAGGCGGTCTCAAACCCACACATCTTGTACATCAAAACTACTGCATCTGTAGAATAAATGTAAATAGTTATTTGAATTGACCTTTCAATAGACTAACGTTAAGCAAGTAAATTGTACATAAAAGCAGTATGATAGTGATGAAAATAATAAATAAAATAATAATAAATATGATTATCTAATTGATATTACAACACAGCAACATTGACATGAGACAAAACAAATCGATTCCATTTGGTATTGCTACCTATAAAATGCTTGGTAAAATTGCCAATGAATTATTAATGTGTTATTAATTTTATTTCCATTTAGATCACTATAAATTAGTTATTTTTTCTGTTAATACTGTATGATATACTAATTTAGTGATACTTTCTAAATTGGCACAAATATGATACAACCAGACATCATTACACACCCAAACTTAACACCCTATCAAGCCCAAGTCTCTGGGACACTGACTCCAAGGTGTCATTCATTTTCTGACTTATGCCAAATGAACTCTGCTCCTTGAATGTGTCAGGATTTTTCTTTACTCGCTTTTGCCACTTGTCACAATGCTTATAAAACTGAAAAGTTGAGGCAAGATAAGACCAAATTATAGAAAACAATATTTAGGGATCAGAAACAGGTCTTGAGAACTTGAGAAATATATAGAAGTCTTAATAGAGGTAAATCGAAATTTGAAAGAACTTAATGTGTATAAATTATACATAAAATTTGGAACCAAAATAATGAAATAGAAGAAGAGTTTTAGTGACAAAAGAGTAGATTAAAAATTGCATAAAAGACTTACCCTCAGTGTTGTATCTACTTTTCTTGGGGGTTCAAATAAAATGTTGTCAGCAATTTTCTTGTCAAATAAACCACGAGAAAAATATCTTGCACTTTGTTGAGTTCTTTGTGTGGCTGTGTAGCGAAACTGAAAATATTACAATCATATTTTAAACATTAATTATAGCTCTGATTTTGGCGCTGGTGGTTCCACTGAAAGCAGACTATGCAGTAGTTATTTTATTACTTAATCATCCTTCTACCTTCGCAACCCAACGGGATGGCCTTTTGTTTTCTGTGCACAAACAATGTTATTTTTGATGCAAGATTGAAAACATATCTGAAAAAATTTATGTATTACAAGTCAATTTTGAATATCTATACTAATATTATATAGCGGAAGAGTTTGTTTGTTTGTTTAAACGCGCTAATCTCAGGAACTACTGGTCCGATTTGAAAAATTATTTTTTTGTTGGATAGTCCATTTATAGAGGAAGGCTTTACGCTTTATAACATTACGCTGCGACCAATAGGAGCGAAGCGTCTGTGACAAATGTTGCAAAAATGGGGAAAATTATTCACATTTGGGGACTTTCATTACGTGCGCTGCATAAATGTTGTTTAAATCACTCAAAAACCATGCGAATGAAAGTTGAAGGGCACAGCTTAGTACCTGATATGATTTGTTGTTATATTCCCCAGACATTATATCTGGAAATCTTTTCTGCATTCTCTCAGCAATCAGTATCATTTCATCCTGACCTTCGTATGTTAAAATTTTTTTTTCATCTGGAGACAAATTACAATCCCAATTTTTGAAGCCTGTTATTTGGTCTTTATTAAGTGCATCTGTAAAAACATTTGAAACACTAGTTACATAAAAGAAATTTAACATGAATTAAAATTAAATGACTATAAAAAGAATATCTTAACACGTTGACGGACAGTAACGCCCACAGACGTAAAGACTAAAAAAGTGATATGACAGAACGCCTCTCGGCGTAAGACTCTATGTTGAGCAAAAGGCAGAACGCCTTAAGACAATAAATTTTTCATACTAACTACTTGACAGTACGTCGTACGATGTATACGCCTTCAGGTGTACTGTCATATATATCATAATCTATTTACTATGTGTTGTGACACTGCGCCTATAGGCAATGTATGAAAAAAAGTAGTGTCAAAACAGCTACAATCAGTGCAGTAGTACTGTCCATCAACGTGTTAATTATTTACTATTGTAAAAAAAACAAGCATAGTATGTACCTATTATATATATTACTCTGCTCTGATCAAAATTGGATCTAGATGTAAAACAAAAATGCCTATTCACTAAATTAATAATATATCATATGTACCTAATTGTTTTCTTTATTTATTGGTGAATGATTGACATTTTATTTCAATGCTCTTGACCCACCCATGTTCGGCTCTCACCCACATTTAAATTACTTTAAATTGGAATAGAGTATTACTCACCTTTTTCAGCATTTTTTAATAAAATCTCTAGTTTTATGTCTTTTAATTTTATATTCATATTGTTTATGTCTTTAGTGCTTGGCTGACGAGTTCCATGTCTTAAGAGCATCCATATTTTCTTTGCTTTACAACCTTAAAATGTAAGTAGTTATGAAAACCAAAATAAATGTGTCTTAATGTGGATTCAGTGTCTAAAGAGTTAAGAAGCCACAACATAAATTATTTATTTGGAATTTATTTATGGTATCATAAATAAATTCCAAATAAATAATTTATGACCATTGTCTAGAGTTGCTGTAAGCTATTGATATACATCTTTGGTATATTTTTATATAATAGAGTAGGTAATTATATTATTTCTTACCGGGAAATATTATTTGTGACTCGTTTGTGTTATACTTATATCTATAAGGTGTGCGTGTAGATAAATAATTTCTTATATCATTTTTGTGAAGAATATTTGCATAATTTAAAGTATTACACAGTGTAATGAATATAAATATAAACGGTGTGTACATTTTGTATAACATAATAAATTACAGAAACATTTAAACTAAGTTTACAAAAGTCATTGTATTGTGATTATAATCGCTAAAATTTGCATTTTTCTTATTAACTATTCAATTTCTTCTCCATTCCCAGAATAATCACAATTTTATCTGTTTTTATACCATTTAATTTGTCAATGTCAAATTTTTTAGGCCGTGACTGGCCGTGTTCCAGGAGACGCTCTAAACGTTCAGATCATTCATAACGCTGACATTGACAGCTGACAGTACCTATGAAAACAGTTCAAAACACAGAAGAGTAAAAGAGATTAGAATGGCATTGTAGGCGGGGCAGACGCGCCGTACATATGATCAAATGATCATATGTCAGCCGAAACACGTTTTATCGGTCAACAGTCACAATCTTACTGTGACAGCGTACGGAGCTCCATAAAAAATCGTTAAAAATGCCGTGTTGCGCTGTTTTAACGTGTCGGAAAAGAAGCCAAGTGTGTAGTGTAGCCCGAGAAGGAATTTCTTTCCACCGGTAAGTCCAAAAACTTTAAATTTTATGTGATATTAGTAATTATTTCCATAGCATTATGTAGTTCGTGATCGAAAACGATACATTCGTATTTAGGCGCAAAATTATCCATTGCTGCAATACGTGGGTACCATTTTGTGTAATGTCTTTGCGAGTGAGCAATGTATTGCATTCGCAGCGATTGTTCGCTCGCGGAATGACAGCTTCAATTCTAGGTACTTCGTGCGTATCGATAGTGTTGTACCAAGATGTAAACAATGTCGATCTAAGAAAATGATATTATAATTTAAGCAACTCTCTTTATTGATAATTACCGTCATATTATTGTTTATTTAATTTAGCTTTCTATTAAGAAATAAAAGATAATTTCATACGGACATTATTATAATTATATTGTTATATCTGTGATTAATGTATGTTTTTTTTGCCTAGTAAATAAATAAATAGATTATTAAGGACCGATTTTTTTTCTTTTTTTTCCATCCTCAGATAAACAACCAGATAGCGTTTATTCGACGAATAGCAATATTTTGAGTTTTTCAATACTCAGATAGTTGTTAACTGTCTAATAAGACACCTATTAAAGGAATAAAATTATCTGCTGCTTGAAGAGCCTGATAAGGCTTTATTTCCCCGATAAGTTCGTGTCTGCATTTATATTTAACAGTTTCGTCAATTTCTTTGGGTATCAGAATCTAATAAAATTGATGTTTTTGAAGCAATGGACGACTTAGCAATCGAGGAGGTACCTGAATTCCTCAATTATTTACATCTGTCTGGTAGAAAACCCCGACCAGCTTGTATTTTCAACAGTACCTTATGCCTAATAGTAGTAGTGATGATTGTAACTAGCACAAGGAATATTTTGAGTCACTGACAAGCTAGTTTCTTACAAATCACATTATACTAATAATATCTATGGACGTTGTGAACACCACTTCAATCTGGCCCTGTGCTAAGCATACAAAGAACTTTACGAACGATAACGGAAATATATTTAATACTTTTTATACGATACACAAATTATTTTTATTAGATTATACACACATTTAATACACATCAATGACCCAGGAACATTGGAATTTTTTTTTCTCTCGGTGGGATTTGAATGTGCAACCTCTCGGTTGAGCACCAACAACAATGCAGTCGACTATTGAACTATGGAGGCAGCGTAGTGGTTGAGTGCATTGGTGCTCAAGTATTGACATTGAATAAGCTATTACTAACAAGTAACAAATATAAAACAACATATAATGTAACTCTTTAATATTTAATTAATAGGATTTCTTATTTATAGAATTGATTATCTATACATATAATAAATCTGTAGAGGGGTCATGTCTGTACATTAAGAATATTTAAGTGAAAATTAAAAAAAGGAGGTCTATAAAACCCACAGAACCTAAAAATAACATTTTTGAAAAAAATGTCTGTCTGTCTGTCTATCTGTGTGTGTAAAGTCCATATAAATCTCAGTACAGAGATCTTCGTCGCGTATATGAGCGTACTATCAAGTAGTCCCGTTCGCATAAAAGAAAAAAAAATATTATACATACAGACGAATTGAGAACCTCCTCCTTTTTTTGAAGTCGGCTTATAATACACGGTCATTTTTTGAGCTGGTAGTAGGAATTTTTAGCATTTTCATAGAAAAAATACCTCAAAACATTCACGACAAAAACGGCCATTATTTGACAGTAAACTATTATTATTAAAAATAAATAAAGAAGCATTACTATAAATTAGTGATTTTAAATATCCAAACGACAGTGCTCATAAACTAAAAATGTATTTGAACTGCTGCCCTAAATCACTTTTCCACGCGTACGAAGTCGCGGGCACAGCTAGTTATTGAATAAAGAAATCACAGCCATAAACTATGTGCGCTAAACTATTGAAATGTTACTCTTTAAACATTAAGGAGAAACAAAAAACATAATATTATTAAGTTTCACATTTTTATTACAAATAAGATGATATTGTCAGTAACACAGTAATTGTTTACTGCATTTTGCTCTATTTATATACATTTTGTTCTTTCCTCATATCATAATTCTCAAGACATAACATCTTTTATGCTCCTTTTCTAGAAAATAATGCCATCTTTGCTATTGTAGTTTTATCAGCTGTCCATCAACTCTGAATCTGCAAAAAATTTATGATTAGATGTATCAGTAATTTCCGGTATAAAATGGCAAACCAAAAAGATATTAATCTTTAAATTTCAAGCAATGTTCCAACCTAATTCATGCATTAATACATGAATTTATTTTTGCATATACCTATATTTTGTTTGCAACGAAGAAACCTATATAATAGTTTCGGTTCAATTTTCTTTTTCTCCTTTGAAAAGTAAGCGGTTTTGATTAGCAATATGTTAGATAATAAAATAATAAATACCTTTGGCAATAAAATTCTATACAAGAAAATTACTATTTTGTAGTTTGATATTTTGTCACGAGTTCTATTACAACTAACAAGTTCGGAGTTGGTAAAGTTGCAGAACGTCCTCGCATCCTTTTTTGTTCCAAATGGAACATGGTTTTATAAAATTATAAAACCCTTATTATTTACATCTATGTTACACAACAAAAATACATAATAATTATTTGTAAGCTTGAATTTTCGAAAGACAATATTGACAACTGACAAGTGACAACTGAAAAAGTTATACCTACCGAACATGTTGCTGTTCTTTTTTAACATATTGAATGCAATAACTGTGCATCTCACTTGCACACAAATAGTGTGAAGTTGTCTGGTTAAATACCACTAATAGCTATTTTGTAGCTATAAGACGATTGAAAAATCGAAAATATTTATTGGCTTGACAACTAGGCAAATAATTTTATTTGTCAGGCTACTATTTGACGATTTATCTGAGTATTGAAAAATCGGCCCTAAGAACAATACATTAGTCGTACGGTACCCTGTCACCCCTCAAAAATTGAACCGAACTATTGCAAAAAATGTGACAATTATTTTATCGATATCAATTATCGACCTTCGGTCGCCCTAGCGTGTATGAGAAAAGTGCGCGTGTGTAAGTGTACATCTAATGCATTGTTTACGTTAGTGTGACAACCAATTACAAATTAGCGATCTAAGTGCGTGAGGTTTATTTGTGTGCGTAACGCTCGTACGTATTGGGTTACTTCCATGTAGTGGAATTAAGAGCGGCGACACGCGTTCTGATACAAATTTGAAACTATTTCCATTCTAACCTCTTTATCTGTTCTGTGGTTCAAAACGACCCTAAAGCCCTAAACAGTGCTAATGAAACGCAAATCTGAATGAAAAAAACGTTTTTTTCGTTTACTATTAGGTCCTGGAACACAGGGATCTGTCTGTCATTTTATTTTCATTTGTCATAGTTTTTTATTTTTTTTATATAGTATAATAATAACCGTAGACCTATTAAGTTAAGGCGGGAAAATATATTTTCCAAGCTGTTGCTTTAAATTGTCAAGTACAAAGCTTAGTTAAAATAATCAGTATAATGAATGTAGTATACTTTTTTTATCAGAAGCACTTAAATCGTCAATCGTCGACAAACACGTCTTATGGGGGTAGAATTATGGGAAGTGATTGGGAACTATAAAAAAAATTACACGACACACTTCTATTAATAAAGATCTTTTAAAGCATTTTTTTACTAATATTCCTCCAATTTTGCCGGCGTGTTTATTATAAAATATCAACTTCTACAATAATTAATTGGACGGGTGTGTAAATGTGGATTATTAAAACAAACCACAGAAATCAAAATAGGTACGCAAAAATTGAGTTGATTAATCGGGTCAGTCGATGTGTGATATCATTGCATAGGGTTATAATATTCCGATTTTGTAAGACATTGCATTTAATTTTCAAAATAAATGCAATGTCTTACAAATAATATATAAATCATAAAATTTTCAAATAGATACAGTAATGAAATAAAATAATAGTCACAAATTAATGGTTTCATAGACCTATTTTGAGATTCGATAATAATATGTTATGAGTTGTTAATTCTAAATGGATAAAATTCTAAATATTATATTCTAAATGGATTTTTGCTTGCTTGATGCCAATGCATTGTAAAGGAATTAAAAGGTAATGACGTCACTGTCAAAGTGTCGATTTGCAAATTGTCAAGTGTCAAATGTTACCATTGTCCATTACTCAAGTCAAGTCTCAAATCGATTGTAAACTTAAAGCGTTGACCGCCGTTGTGATTTAAGTTTTTGTGAATTTATTATAGTAATGCTTTACTAATCAATATCTTTTATACCAAGAAATTATATACTAAAAGTTCAGATTTTTGGACCTTATTGTAGTACAAGCTACAAAGTAATTTATCATTTATAACCTATAAGAATGGCAGCAGCATATGGTATTCACCTTGGTAACAGCTCCGGATGTTTAGGAGTTTATGCAAACGGAGCTGCATCAATATTAGCTAACGATGCCGGAGATAGAGTGACTCCTGCAGTTGTGGCTCTAAACGGCACAGAATGGGAAATAGGACTACCTGCAAAGTCCGGCCAACCTTCCGCCAAATCAATCATAAAACATAATAAACGTTTGATGAATTGTAAGTTTACAGAAGAAGACCTATCCTACGTAGAAACATCTTCCTCCTGCCGAATCCAGAATGACGATAAACTTGTATACGAGTTTGAGACAAGTGAAACAAAACAATATTCGAATCCAGATGCAATTGCTACCAAAATTTACGCTAAGCTGTTTACTATAGCGAGTCACTCTCAAAGTGAAGGTGACCTTAAACTAGTATTAGCTGCACCATTACATTGGTCGGTCTCCAGTAGAGATAGACTAGTTAAGTGTGCTGAGTTAGCTGGATTTGATGTTCTACAAATAATAAGTGAACCTGCGGCTGCCATTTTAGCATATAATATTGAAGATACTCAGGAAGATGTTAATGTACTTGTGTATAGACTTGGTGGTTCAACATGTGATGCTTCTATAGTGCAGATAACTGGAGGATTCATGTCTGTTCAGAAAAATGTTTCCCGATCAGACTTGGGCGGGCAATGTCTTACTAAAGATTTGGCTGACTACATAGCCCAGGAGTTTAAACAGAAATGGAAGTTGGATCCACATGAAAGCCGCAGAGCTATGTCTAAGCTCTTACATCACGCTGATAACTGCAAACATGTTCTATCAACTTTAAACTCAGCTCATGTCTTCATTGAATCACTTGTTGATGGAGTTGACTGGAGCCAAAATGTATCAAGAGCTAGATTTGAAAATGTTATATCCTCCAAAATATCCTCATACTTGGAACCGGTTAAAAATGTCATTGACAGTTTTGATGGCAAAATTTCTAAGATTGTTTTGTGCGGTGGTAGCATGAAAATACCCAAACTTCAGTCTGCAGTAGCAAATTTGTTGCCAGAGGCTGAATTACTTTCCGGAATAAATCCAGACGAAGTAATTGCTGCGGGCTGTGCAAAGCAGGCGGGGATGATACTGGAACTGCCAGAACTAAACTTATGTGATATGAACACTGATGTGGAATTTTTGGGCAGTGATATTTACATGAAATATTTAGATCAAACTGTCCAACTTTTCAAAGAAGGTGCTGCGCCATACACTCAAACTATACAAAATATTGATGCTAAAGAAGATGTCAAGGATATTTGTTTTACTCTGCATGACAATCCTAATGGTGAACAATTTGCAAAAGAAACCTTCAATGTGGAAAGTCTAAATAAGCCTTTTAAATTAAAGGCAACTTTACAGGATTCAAATGTTTTGTTACAAGTAGAATAAAATAAATATTTATCAATTATTTTCCTTTTTTAACTAAGTAATTTAGACATTTCCAGTATTATTTATTAAAATCTTCAATAAGATAATGTGCATACATGTAAAACTTTGTACATTAATATCAATTCTGGTACTTTATTCATGCATGTCAGCCTGTATTTTTCCGACATCCTTATTTAAAAAATACCTAGGTTTATATTTTTATTTAATTGCATGTTCCATGTGCTTAACATGGTATAATTAATTTCCCTAGAATATTAAAATGCTTAAGTAGGTAGCTTAGATTAAATATTCATATAAAATCTAAGGTAGGTAGTGTTGGTATATGAGTATATAATCTAAGGTAGGTAGATAGTGATACTTAAAAAATTTACAAACAACATCAGGTTTATTAAAAAAATAACTAAGGATTTGGTAGGATATATAAATTTCTATTAATACCCTGATAGAAGTTGTGTAGATATTTTTATTTGTAAGACATTTGCATATTTTTTTTTATAAAAAAACTACATTAGATATTATTTATGATTTTGGCGGGAATCTTAACATGTTTAAAAAAATGTATTCTAAATTATATAGGTAGGTAGGTACCTACATAAAGTTGTGTTTAAATTTAATTGACATAATATAGGTACTTACTTTATATCCAATTTTCTTTACATAATCAGCATATTATTTATTTAATGACGAGACAAAAATGGACGCAACACAAAACTTTAAAAAATTCTCGGAAGAACAAATAAAAAGTTTAGTTAATAACCTATCTAAATGCAAACTTGTGAGTACCTATCCTTTATTCAATACTTAATTCGGTCTACGCCATTTAAGTGATATTTTTTATTCTGCACCTTTAAATAAATTGTAAGTAATTAAATGTATTTTAGGAATACATAAACTGGAGAGAAGAATGTAAGAAATTAGAAGAAACGAAAAAGAAATTAGAAATCGAACTAAAAGAGTCAATAGAACTAGAGAAGTCTCATCGCTACCATTTGCTAACTTCTCGAGAGATGATAGGCAACCTACAAGACACGGTAACACAATTGCTCTACTTGAAGAAAGATGTAAAGAAACTGAAGGATGAAATTATTTCTAAGGATATTACAATCGGCTTGATGGAAAAGGTAAACTTAACTAATAATACTCTGTTCCGATTCATAAATGTCTAAATGAAAGCAAAAAACTTTTAATTCGCCTAATTTAATGTGCTATTGTATTTCTTGACTGAACGGTGAATAAGTGACATTTAAATTGGTAGCATTATAACCCAAACTAAACATTGTAAATACTTTTGGTTCATATTGAATCAGCGCGATTTACATACTTACAACTTGGTGAATGATTTTAGGTATTCTTCTATGTTTCTATCACAATTATAACTTTCTTTTTTATAGTAGGTATAACTTTTAAAAATATTGTAGGATAAAGATAACAATTTTAAACAAGGCAACAAGAAAATGGATGAGCTGCGTAGTCAACATGAAAGATATATTGACGAAATAAAATTGTTGCATGATGAAAAAGGTAAGTAGGCATATTATAATAATTTTACATACAGAATGCTTGGTCGTTTGTAGGAAGTAAATAATGTTCTTATAATCAGATAAAAATCCGTCCGCGCCTAATCTTTCGCTAGTCCTATCGGTTTGTCCATTTCCGCGAATAAAATTATAATAGGCGTTTTAAGAGATATTGTAAAGTAAACCACGTTTCTAACGGCTTTCGGGGACTATGGCTTTTTTTTTCCAAAATATAGGTAGTCTGTGGTTAGAAAAACGATGATTACGCCATTACCTACCTTTTACTTAATAATATTACTATATTATTAAGTAAAAGGTAGGTAGGTACCTATGTTTAGATATAGGTAGGTACATAATTATATTTCCGATACTGTCTACTTTTTTGTAGACGTACTTATTAATTATCATCGGCAAGTAATATTTTATGCATTAGCCTATAGAGCCATCTAGTTTCCAAAATAATCGCGAAGTTGGCCAAACGAAGCGAAGTTGTCCAGATTTCGTAGGTTCGCTCCACTTCGTGTCACTCTTTTCGAACTTTTGGTTACTTCACAACACTTACACTTAGCTCTTTCTTGACTTACTACTTCTCGAGTACCTTCTACTTCTCGAGTCTGGACCCAGCTTAATATATTTTAATAGTTGCTTTATAAACAAACTAGCTGTTCCCGCGACTTCGTTCGCGTGATTTTTGAGTGAATTAATCCGTTTATCCAGCGCACGCAACGAAAGTCCCTAAATGTGAATAATTTTCCTCGTTTTTGCAACATCTCTCACTGACACTTCGCTCCTATTGGTCGCAGCGTAATGTTATATAGCCTTCCTCTATAAATGGAATATCCAACAAAAAAAAAATCAAATCGGACCAGTGGTTTCTGAGATTAGCGCGTTTAAACAAACAGACAAATAAACAAACAAACTTTTCCGCTTTATAATATAAGTATAGATTCAATCTGTTTGTAAGTCCAACAGGTACAAAACGACTCGGAAACTCAGATAGCGCAGTGCAACTGTCTTATTGAGGAGCTCCGAGCTAAGATGGCTGACATGGAAATGGAGCATAAGGAAAAGGTATAATATTTATCCGTGGGGTACCGGAGTCAGCATAGCACCTTCCCATCAACCATCTATCCCATGGGTGTCGTAAAAGGCGACAGGGGGAATATATTATACCCGGAAATAGGCAGCAGTGTTTCCGCGGAAATTGTTATTAGGTATTTGAAAACTGCGCTCGCCAACCCCCCCAGCGTGGTGAGTATAAGCAACTACACCCCATAATATACCTACTTTGGATTGCTGAAATCATGATGATGAGATAATATTTTAGGTATTAATTTAGGTAAAATACCTAACGTTGTACCTAAAATATTATCACATAATGTAAGAATATCTATTTTATAACTACCTACTAATAATATAAGAAGAAGTTCTTTGTTTGTTTGCCTCCGGAACAGCTTACTGGGAAGGATTAAATTTGACACGATTTAAAGTAAATTAAAAAGAGGCAGATGAACGGAAGCGGGTCGCTTCGGCAGGGTCGCACCCGATAGGAGGCGGCGAGGGCGGTGGCGCTTAGAGCACCTCAATGCGCTAAACAGAGCGCCGTGAATGGATCTGTAGACGGTACTACCGGGGGCTGCCGTCTGCCGAAGGATTCAGAGGGGTAGCGCTCCCTAATGTGAAATTTTGTGAATGAACTTTTGGCGAAGAAAGATTGCAGCATAGGCTGACATAGATTATGTCAGCCTATGCTGCAATCTATGATGCAGCATCTATGATGAATAGCCTTTAAATAAAGAATAGAAAAAAAAAATGGCAGCATCGCCGTCATCTATATGATGATGCCCGATGAGGCAATACGCCAGCGGGGTTGTGGTAGTATAGCTGTTCCCAACTTATATTATATCATAATTTAAATTATATATCATATCCTTGAGCCACTCACAATATATTGTAACTTGTAACTTAGCTTTGTGTATATATATAATATGTAAGTAAGTCGTACATGTCTGTGCGAATAAAAGTGCCCGGATAAACTTATATAGTTTATGGCGCACTCCATAGTTTAAGAAAAAATATGTTAAAAAAAGAAAATGTTTTGAATAGAGTTATTAAAAAAAAAAACTAAAGTCCAACATAACCTCGCGACCCTCCCCCGGGGTCGCGGGGTATGGGCAACGCATTTTCCCTCGAGAAAGAAAAAAAAGGACTAGAGCACGGGAAAGGAAAATGTGTCCTGTGTAACACAGGCTGTGTTCATTTTACGCGCACGAAGACGAAAACATCTAGTTCTTATTAAAAAGCGATGTTAGATCGGATAACCTTACTCTACGGCGGGAAAAATTAAACTGCCTATCAGAGGCGTAAGGTTCTTATGCTTCCATTCCTATCACCTTATCCCTTAACTTCTGTAGACCCTCATCCAAATTCCTACCCATAATAATGTTATCATAGGGCTTTCCTCAAACGGAAAACCAACCTTCGCCACGGCAGGCAATCAGAGCCAGTTGAAATGTTCATACATGATGTATTTTCTGTTTCCGCCATAACAACAAACTAAACATTAATAGTGGCTGCTATACAGCCCGATTTTTCATATTTTGGACGGAAGCTTTCGCTAGTCTGACTAATACTTGACCAGTTTATTTACTAACTTTTGATTATTAGATGAACATATTAGTGCTAGAATACGAGGAGAAAATTCAACGGAGTGCAGCCCAGGTGGTTCATCTCCAAGGTCAGCTAGAGCATCAGACTACGCGCACTGACACCAACATCGACGCGTACAGGCGGGTGAGTTCTTCTTTTATCTCTCTTTCAATAGGCTCGACGCATTACTAGAGTAGGAGACGAAGAGACAGCGCAGTGCGGCCCAGGTGGTCAATCTCCAGAGGTAAATGGAGTTCTTCAATAGAGTCGACGCAAATAGTGAGCTAGAGTAGGAGACGAAGAGACAGCGTACTGCGGTCCAGATGGTTCACCTCTAGAGCCTGATGACGCAGCCACGCGCGCTGACATCAACGCGCATACGGATAAGTTCTTCAATAGTGTAGTATTTTTTACGTCTACTGCTTCAATAGGTTTGTTCTTAAATTAAATCGTGCGTCGTCGTCTTCCCAGCTTCTCTTTAACAGTAGTTAGTCAATGCTGACTATAATTTCCTTAATTCGGACACTGAAACAATACATTAATTAAGTGGCGCTCAACTCGTATAAGTTGACATTCTCATCTTGATAAGCAGTCAAAGTGACAGCTAGTGAATAGCCTCCTAATATTTACTAGCGTTTCATATTTCATATGGCCTTTTTATTTATTTAAAATAAAAATTCTTTATAAGGTAAGTCTTATAATAGATCTAGGTAGATTTAATAAGTATATAATAAAGATACTCCTAGATGAGTATTACATTCAAAATACTATAGATACATACTTAGTCAAACATTTTTATAGAAATTGGAAGACCTAGAAGAGAAACTCAAGCAGAGTCAATTCAAGGAATATCTAGCTCAAAGCGCTCATCCCTCCCAGTATGAGAGTAGAGTGGAGAGACCGTATTCCGAGAGCAGAGATTACTCTGAAACTGTAGTTCTCCAAAGCCCAATTGATAGGAACAGGTCTCTCTATGACAAAAGTCAGAAGAAACCTGCACCTATGTATAGGGAGAACAAACCGAAAACAGATAAAAAAGGACCATTTAATATCACTAAGAAGAGAAAACTTTATTCTGATAAGGATTTCATGAATTAAACTGTTATGTGTTTCCTATTCTTTCTTCCGCGTCTTTCGTGACGTGGGATTCATATAACGCCATTTCAATCGTCTTCACTTACCCCTTACCCTTATCCAAATTCCTATCTATAATAAGGCTAGGGATTCACTCTGAAGTAGAACCATACTTCGCCACTATGGGCCGGTTTTTGAAAGGCTTATCAAATCTACGTATATAATTAATTGAAGACATGAATGGATAATGGTGACATGTAGCAAAATTATGATTTTGAGAAAATAGAGTTCAAACTGTCACTTTAACATTTTAAAATACGTCGTAAAGTATTAAGTACATTAATCTAAAGATCCATCCCTAGAATCAATGAACTTTATTCGTTACTACATATCCTAATCCTATCCTAAAAATGTTTAAATGACTGTTTAAACTCAATTTTCGGGTTTTTTTGCAACATATCACATTCATCGATTCATGTCTCTAATTAATTATCTGTGGTATTTAAACCAGCCTTCCGAGTGCGAGCGTGATGTAATTATTTAATATCTGTCCCTCTCTTTTTCTGTGATAAATGTTTCAGCAATCGGCGTTGAATACTGGTTGTTAACTTGATTATGTTAGTTGACCATAGATTTGATTAGTCTTTCAGGAACTGATCATATGAATAGTGGAAATAAATTAATGTGTATTTTTTATAATTTGCTTTCACACCACGTCAATCTGGGCCCGTATGATAACTTTGTGAAATGTAATGCCCGTAATGACAACTTATAATGATAACAAGTAGACCGCCCACTGATTTGCTAGCATTAAAATAAATTTTACGTTTTCATGTATGAAGAAAGTAAAACATAATTTAATGCTGTGAAGTACCTCTTAAGATTTTAACTATTGCTTCGTTTCAATTTTAACCATTATGACAAAATGTAGAGCGTAGGTATTCTATTTAATGCACGTAAATATTTTTAATGATGACTAGCAATCAGTGATTATAACTTATACTTAACTTATACTTACATAATATTATAAAACATCCTCTACCGCGTCTGTTCGTTCGCGATAAACTCAAAGACCAATGCACCGATCATCACGCTGTTTTCAACAATGAGTAGAGTGATTCTCGAGGAAGGTTTTAACCCTCGGTTTCCCATACGCTATTCTTATTTATTTATTTTATTTATGTCCGTTCCTTTCTGTATGATAAATACTGATAATGTTCTTACCAATCAGCGTTCAATATAGGTTGTTGATTTGAAGGCCATGTTAGTTGATCTTTCATTTGAATAGCGTACGGGAAACCGGGGGTATGTGTATTAATTGGACCCGGTATGCCCGGTAACCCGGTATATTATACCCGGCTGCTGTCAGCGCATCAAGGTACGAAAAACGCTGGGAGAGCTGGAAGATAAATCTTAAAGTATGTTTATCGAGTAAGTATTAACTAAATAGAAAATATATATGCTACCTACACAGTTAAACCCACATACCCATCGCTTGATTATAATTTATATGCTAAACATAAGATAAAACGAGGCTGAGCAATTAAAACATATTAAAAATCATTGCACGATTCGGATTTCTTGAATGCAGATACTTTCCATACTTTCACTCTCGAGATGCTAACGCGCTGTAAAACAATGACAAGTCTGAAGTCGAGATAAAAAGTATTCACGCGAATTGCAATTGACGCTAATGTAAATCTACTCGAGCATATAAGTAACATAATTGAATATCGATCTTATCGTATCGAACAATTCAAACAAGAATAGTCTTAGGGTGCGCATCTTTGATCTTTGTGTCATTGTAAAATTAATTTTAAAAAGAGTGGCACTTGTTGCGGTTATTCCTCGCCTAAAGTAGGTGAAAAGTAGAATATAGTTATTTCGATTGTGCGTAATCGGTCGGAAAAATCGATGAAAAAGTTGGGTAGCCTTAAAAAGGTCAGTAAAATTATTAAAAACTAGCTGTGCCCGCGACTTCGTTCGCGTGGTTGTCGGAAACACTATCGCGATATCTTTTGATTGCTCACGTTGGTTTTTATTATTATGATTATTAAAAAGGAATAATTATTTTATACATATTTTGGAGTAACTTAAACCGTTTATGCAGCGCACGCAACGAAAGTCCTTAAATGCGAATAATTTTCTCCGTTTTTGCAACATTTCTCACTGACGCTTCGCTCCTATTATTCGCAGCTTCCCTAATTTTTATAAAAAATAAGCCTAAAGCGTTATAAAAATGGACTATCCAACAAAAAAATAATTTTTCAAATCGGACTAGTAGTTCCTGAGATTAGCGCGTTTAAACAAACAAACTCGACCGCTTTATAATATTGGTATAGATAGTATTATGAACAATGTCATACTTAAAAATCCATGGTACTGCCAATATGTCCCTCAGCATACTCAAGAAGAAGATTCTTTATAGTTCCACAATAACAATTGTCAATTACCACGAACCCCTTGAATTATTAGCCTATGACCGTCTACTGTTGAACGTTGGCCCAATGAGCGCCACCCCTCCCGATCTTGGGTAGTCCTCACTCATCATATCATTCATTCACTGCCAGCTAGTATTTTTAACTCGTCCTACACTACGGCCCGTATCAACGATAAATTAAGAAGTCTCAAGCCTAACCTCACTTGAGATCAAATTTGACAGATAAAACAATGTTTCGTTTCACTTTTAAAAGTGAACAGCTTTCTTAATGTTACATAGTACTTTAATTTCTTTTCTTTATAAACCGTTATATTTCATGTCATAGATTACAGAAAAACTTTAAAATAAGTATCCTTAATCTATATTTTTATAATCGTTATTTTTACGTTTTAAAAAGATAAAAATTAAAGTATGTAGGTACCGTAAGTAAATTTGTTCATTTTTAAAAATGAAACCAAACGTTTTTTTATCAGTCAAATAGGTTCTTAAGTGAGGTTGGGTTTGAAACTTCTTTATCAATACGGGCCTACGTTTACCTACTGCGTGGTCTGGAGACTACTTGGATGGATAGTAAATATCTGTAAAACTACCTTTTATGTGTATCTCTTAAAGCTTTTAAATACACTGTACGATAGATACTATGTCGGTCTAAAGTCAGAAATTATAAAATCAGTCCAAACCGTTCAAGGCAAACTTATACTTCATTCTACTTCCGTTCAATGTGATGTATGTTATGTAAGAAATGTATTTCAGCCAAAAATTGATAATTGTTTTTCTTTTTGTTGGTTTTGTTACGGTGAATAATGTCTAAAAACCTACCAATACCAATGCCGAGCTTTGTTTACACTTACACCACATTCCAACGGAACGCAGTAGACATACCTACTACCTATGTCGAAAAGGAAAAAATATGACGACGTTTTAGTACCTACAGCTGAAAGTGGTTCAACTATAAGTGTTAAAAACAACAGAGTCATGGCATACTAATTTTTAACACAAATCTGTCAGAAGTGATATAAGTGTGTTCTAGTGGTTACATAAAACTCAAAAGTGATCAGTATAATAGTAATTTGGTGAACAAGTGGGTTAACTTTATAACCATATTATTACGTTAGAATTTTAGAGATATTTAGACGAAAACTGAAAGTCATCACATTTTCTATTTGTGCGAGTAATGATGCATTTCGCTTTTTAAAGCGGTTGTTGCCTACAGTAACATCTTTATGGTAAAATACATTATAATTAGGTACAGATATTTTAATCTAGTCAAAAGAAGACTTTTTTTGCAAGTTGTAACTAATGCTATTGCCTATACAAATATTATATTATAAATAATCCAACATAATTTTTTATTTAAAATTCTGTTCTAGCTTTTGGCCTTGGTCATATGACCATATGGCTTTGGTCAAACATTAATATAAATAGTCCAAATTAGATATCTACTCACCTAAAATATTTTTCTGTAATATTATTTCAGCACAATGGTCATGCGATGCAAACTGTTAATAAAATAATTTATTACTACATATTATTTTATTACATTAACATGTAACAATATATTGTATTAAACTAACTTCCGTATGTTATAAAATGACTGAATTCAAAAGCAATTCGTATAAGGTTCCGTATATGCATATTTTGTAACAAGATGATGTTTTAGTTAATAGAATTACAACTAAATATTTTAAGCTATTGCATAGCTATATATCGCGGGCCTTGAGCGTGGAGACCGAATCCAGAAATTCCGTAACGAAAATAACCTAACACCTCCCACTCCGACCGGATACTTTTTATTACCATTTATCGATGAATAGCAGAACTTTTAATGACTTTTTTGAAATATCACGCTTGTCTCTTTTGTTCAACAACTCGCCTCTAGGTGGCATTGGTTGTATCGGATAAGTTGATATGCAATAAGTAAGTAGGTACCTATGCAATAGCTTTACCGCGGCAGTCCCCGAGTGCCACATGTCTTTTTTTAATTAATATTTGTCAGATTAACATCTATCAGACTAGATACTAGAGACAAAGTTCCCCAACCGATCCGTACATCACCCGGGTGATGTAGAGGGGGGGGGGGGGGCGAACCCCCCCCACTTTGCACTCTTACCAAACAACTAGCTACATGGCTAGATAGAGTCCGACGCTACTAAATCGGCATAAATACCATTACTAAGAGTCCTTCCAAAAAAAATTACTAAGTACTCGTAAATATAAATAAAATGAGCCTAAACTCGATGGATTTTGCGTTGTTAGAGTACTACGTTGTTACGTGTGCACAACGTACACATGGTAGTACATGCTTGCGAAATTTCATTAGGTACCTATATTATGATTCAGTCCCAACGTAGACAGAGACAAAGGATGTATTTCGTTCTTTGTCGTTGTCTACGATAGGACTGACTTACGCTGTGCAGTAAAAGTAAGTAAAGTAAGCCCTTTTTTTTGTAATAGAAAAAATATTACCGCTGTTTAGCACTTCGTCCCCGTCTATCAGGTGTAGTAGTGTGACCTAAGTTTATACATAAAAAACAGAATGTAATTGAACGTTCCTTATTAACGTTATTTACTTGCAACTGAGACGCACCTCAAAATAACAAAACAGACGGCAGAAAGTGAAAAAAATATGAAAGATAGATGTGACCAGTGTTGCCAGTATGATTTCCCAAAAAAGTACGACTGGCTTTCTGAAAAGGTACCGGTTTTAACATAAAAGTACGGTTTTGCAAAAACGTTTAAAATGGCCATAGTAACCCTTTCATAGTTTGTATTAAAAATAATTTACCAGTATAATTTATCAGGTTGTGTGATAAAAAGTACGAAAGCCGTACTTTTTGGTACGTTCTGGCAACACTGGATTGACACTTAAAAATGAACGGCTGAAGGACTTGTATCCATATGTCATTAATAAATTAATTTAAAAAAAACTTAAAAATGAAATACATAAAGGTTCCGTCATAGATTACGGAACCCCACAAAGATGGAGTGATGGCATAGTTTCGCGGTTTCATAATGTGCATTACTTATTAGATTGTTACGATTGCAAGCGCTACTTAAGGGTACTATTATGTATACATTGTAGTTTGTACGTTGATTATTTTATTACCTACTTATGATAATTTAAACACCTATTAAGTACTCACGGATTACATCACTTCTGTAATATGTAGTAATAATTTCTTTAAATATTGTAAGTGTGTTAAGTTTAATAGGTTGTTCATTGCTGAATAAGACAAAGTAAACTACATTAAATGCTCTACTTTGATACTAAAGTAAATACTTATTTCTTAGTATAATCTGAGCCGTACGTCGTAAAAACGGATTTAAATAGACCTAGCCAAAGAGATTAAAATAATAGGAGGCTGAACGGACACTTCTAATTTTTAACCGACTTCCAAAAAAAGGAGGAGGTTCTCAATTCGTCTGTATGTTTTTTTTTTGTTTTTTTTTTTTTTTTTTTTTATGTTTGTTACCTCAGAACTTTCGCCTGGGTGAACCGATTTGGATGATTTTTTTTTTATTTGAAAGGTGGTACTTCCCGTTTGGTCCCATTGTCAGCAAAGTGGTGACCTGATGATGGGATCCGTGAGGAATCGAGGGAACTCCTCAAAATTTATATGGAAACATATATCGATTTTGATTTTTTCTGAAGTAGCCCAAGCATATGTTACCAAATAGTAAGATTTTGCACCATATCCTGGACCTAAAGTAGTGAACAGAACTTCTGAGTCCTTAGAGATACACGTTTGAAGATTGCAGCGTTGTTTAATGAAATGCAAGCATACGCCACTACGTCAATTACAGTGTTGTACCAGTGTTTACCAAAGTGGTGACCTGATGACGGGATCCGTGAGGAATCGAGGGAACTCCTCAAAATTTATATGGAAACATATATCGATTTTGATTTTTTCTGAAGTAGCCCAAGCATATGTTACCAAATAGTAAGATTTTGCACCATATCCTGGACCTAAAGTAGTGAACAGAACTTCTGAGTCCTTAGAGATACACGTTTGAAGATTGCAGCGTTGTTTAATGAAATGCAAGCATACGCCACTACGTCAATTACAGTGTTGTACCAGTGTTTACCAAAGTGGTGACCTGATGACGGGATCCGTGAGGAATCGAGGGAACTCCTCAAAATTTATATGGAAACATACTTATATCGATTTTGATTTTTTCTGAAGTAGCCCAAGCATATGTTACCAAATAGTAAGATTTTGCACCATATCCTGGACCTAAAGTAGTGAACAGAACTTCTGAGTCCTTAGAGATACACGTTTGAAGATTTCAGCGTTGTTTAAAGAAATGCAAGCATACGCCACTACGTCAATTACAGTCGAACTTGGTCTCATAGTTATCAAAGTGCATGCCTGATGATGGTGTCGTAAGGAATCGAGGGAACTCCTCGAAATTTATAGGAGCACTCATAGTAATTTTGTATTTTTTTCGAGTAACATGCTTATGTTACTCGATATACTAATATCCGTCTAAAAACAAACATAATTTTGAATCAACTATCAAGGTATACTGCATAGATCAGAAACAGGCATACAGGACTGCTTACTCTTTGAAGTTATACGTTTGGAACTTACGACATCGCTTAAAGTACTGCAAGCATACTTTAAGCGATGCCACTATATCAATTACAGTACTCAACACCACCTCTGTCTTCACCAGATAGTAGGTATCCATATAGCTATACTATCATAACAATATGACGAAATAGGTAAATATTAAAAAGGGAAAAAATTGTTTTAAGCCAAATAAAGAAATGTAAATCGACTAAAAATAATAAAAGAGTTATATAGAAATCATATTCAGTTTGGCTGGTACCGACTTTGATATTATTAAAATTTGTATATCATTTTATAGTCAATCAACTTGATATATATAATTTTTGCGCTGCTCTGGCGGTACCTAAATATCCCTACTCAGTCTAACCATAACTAAAAATCTTAAAATAAAATAATTTTAAACAAAAAAAAACCGACTTCAAAAGGTACCTAAACTAAAAAGAAAAAAATAAATTTACTTTGCACAAAGTAATACTTATTTTCACTTAAGTAAATAAATTTATTCTATAATTTTGAAGTCGGTGCCAAGTACCTATATCAAATTACTAAATATATTATGTAGGCAATCACAGAAAAAAGAATCAGAAAAAAATATACAACTATCAATGTAACTATTACTATATATTATGTACTTAGTTAGCTTACAAACTAATATTAAATGAAAACAAATTATGATAGAACGCTGGACTTGGCACCGACTTCAAAATTATAGAATAAATTTATTTACTTAAGTGAAAATAAGTATTACTTTGTGCAAAGTAAATTTATTTTTTTCTTTTTAGTTTAGGTACCTTTTGAAGTCGGTTTTTTTTTGTTTAAAATTATTGAATATTTTCATAATAGAATTATGCTATGAAATACTATTGCGAGCCCATAAAATTTGGGATTCAAGACCTGAAATTATCGTTTTATTATAAAAAAGAATTTCGTAGTTTAATATTGTTTTTTTTTATTTCTGCTCAGCCAATCACAAGCTATGCGGGATAATGTTTGCAAAGACGATGGTCCGGTTTAATTTTAAATTTTTAATATTGTCAAAATTGCAAACGTAAGTTACCCCCTGGACCTAGTTTATAGTAGGTATTTAATTTTATTTTCGATCAAAAGTCAAGCATATAAAACTAACATAATTAAAAATAGAATTATTTAAAAAATTGGTATATACATAACGTGTGTATGATGTTAAATGCCGATTGCAGTCAGCAGTACTTTAATATGTAAGTCCCACGCACTGGGAAGAGAAAGTGTCAACTCTCCTTAATAAGATTGAAGATAATCTTATGGAAAGTGAACCGCAATGCAATGAAAATTCGTGTTATTATCCGTTTTCCTTACGATCAAACGTTGATTATTGCGGCGTAAAAAAGAAAGTGATATTTAAATACCTCGTACTTATAAATTTTGAAGACCAGACTTCGATTAATTAATTAAAAAAAAAACGAGTAGGTATTAAATCAATGGTGTTAAAAGTTTTTATGAAGAAAAAAAGAGTTCAACGCGCGTTAAGCTCTACACAATTAATTAGTGGGTCAAATATCAAAGCCATCTGTGTGTGTGTGTGTGTGCGAGAGTGCTTGTGTGCGTGCAAGGAAAGGAAAATTTACGATTTGAACGTTATTTTTTATCACATTTCTCTTTCTTTCGCCCTAAGTTCATAAGTCAAAACGGTATTTAATTATGTATTTCAATTTATCATTTGTTATTAATGTAGACCTACTAGTGCCAGAATGGGTTAAATTAATAAAGGATTAGCCTATATTCTCAGATCCAGAATTCCAGATAAATATCTTATACTTTAACCCAAAGTTATTCGGCGCAAGTGGGTCTTTAGGGTTTAGCTAGTACTTTGTAGATACCCTAGGTATCTACAAAGTACTAGCTAAACCCATAAGGTAGGTACGGGCTAATACTTAGGTATTTGTTGCGTTAGCCGATTTGTTTAATTTCTAGATTCATATAGGTACCTATTACCTAATATAACCTAACAAATTTATTTCTGGAACCTACAAGGATCAGTAGCAACTCTGCAACATGCATTGATAATATATTTAGCAACATAGATCCAATTAATAAAGAAATAATCAACATACTAAGCTCTGATCACAGTGGACAGCAAGCAATTGTGGACAGCAAAAAATGTTGTATGCTGCACACAGTATCGGGTCCCACACGTTATTATTAACACATTAAAAATAGAAAAGGACCTAAAATAGACCCTATTTTAGGTCCTTTTCTATTTTTAATTTACATAAACGACCTACCATACCTCATAAATGAAAAACATGGGATAGTATTATTTGCTGATGATACGTCTCTTATCTATACATATAATAAATCTGTAGAGGGGTCATGTCTGTACATTAAGAATATTTAAGTGAAAATTAAAAAAAGGGGGTCTATATAAGCCACAGAACCTAAAAATAACATTTTTGAAAAAAATGTCTGTCTGTCTGTCTGTCTGTCTGTCCATATGGGAATGTTTGTCGTCGCATCACGCTAAAACCACTGTATGGAATGAAATGAAATTTGGCTGGCAGGTAGCTTACGACCTGAAGAGCATTATTGGAAATTGTTATCCCGAAAACCGAAAGGGTTCCCGTGGGATCTTCAAAAAATTGTAGCTACCTATTTGACGGTATTTCAGCCAAACTACTCAACGTATTTAAATGAAATTTGGCAGGCTGGTAGCTTATAATCTGAAAAGCATTACTAGAAAATTATTATCCCGAAAAACGAAAGGGTTCCCGTGGGATCTTCAAAAAAATTTAGCTAACTATTTGAAGGTATTTCAGCCAAACTACTCAACGTATTTAAATGAAATTTGGCAGGCAGGTAGCTTATGATCTGAAAAGGATTACTGGAAATTATTATCCCGAAAAACGAAAGGGTTCCCGTGGGTTCATCAAAAAATTGTAGCTACCTATTTGACGGTATTTCAGCCAAACTACATATTTAAATGAAATTTGGCAGGCAGGTAGCTTATGACCTGAAGAGCATTATTGGAAATTATTATCCCGAAAAACGAAAGGGTTCCCGTGGGATCTTCAAAAAATTGTAGCTACCTATTTGACGGTATTTCAGCCAAACTACTCAACGTATTTATATGAAATTTGGCAGGCAGGTAGCTTATGATCTGAAGAGCATTATTGGAAATTGTTATCCCGAAAAACGAAAGGGTTCCCGTAGGATCTTCAAAAAAATGTAGCTACCTATTTGACGGTATTTCAGCCATACTACTCAACGCATTTAAATGCAATTTGGCAGGCAGGTAGCTTATAATCTAAAGAGCATTATTGGAAATTGTTATCCCGAAAAACGAAAGGGTTCCCGTGGGATCTTCAAAAAATTGTAGCTACCTATTTGACGGTATTTCAGCCATACTACTCAACGTATTTTAGTTAAATTTGGCAGGCAGGTAGCTTATAATCTGAAGAACGTTATTGTAAATTGTTATCCCGAAAACCGAAAGGGTTCCCGTGGGATCTTCAAAAAATTGTAGCTACCTATTTGACGGTATTTCAGCCAAACTACTCAACGTATTTTAGTTAAATTTGGCAGGCAGGTAGCTTATAATCTGAAGAACGTTATTGTAAATTGTTATCCCGAAAACCGAAAGGGTTCCCGTGGGATCTTCAAAAAATTGTAGCTACCTATTTGACGGTATTTCAGCCAAACTACTCAACGTATTTAAATGAAATTCGGCAGGCAGGTAGCTTATGACTTGAAGAGCATTATTGAAAATTGTTATCCCGAAAAACGTAAGGGTTCCCGTGGGATCTTCAAAAAATTGTAGCTACCTATTTGACGGTATTTCAGCCAAACTACTCAACGTATTTAAATGAAATTCGGCAGGCAGGTAGCTTATGACCTGAAGAGCATTATTGGAAATTGTTATCCCGAAAAACGTAAGGATTCCCGTGGGATCTTCAAAAAATTGTATCTACCTATTTGACGGTATTTCAGCCAAACTACTCAACGTATTTAAATGAAACTTGGCACAACGGTAGACTGTAACATGAAATAACCAACATAATATTTTTAACCGACTTACAAAAAAGGAGGAGGTTTCTCAATTCGTAAATAGTTTTTTTATGTTTCTTCGCGGATATCTTCATCGTTTCTGAAACGATTTTAATTTTTTTTTATGTTGTGTAGGGTATAATTTAAATTTGGTCCCATTGTCACCAAAATGGTGACCTGATGATGGGATCCGTGAGGAATCGAAGAAAATCCTCAAAATTTATGTGGAATAATATATTGATTTTGATTTTTTCTGAAGTAGTCTAAGCATATGTTACCAAACAGTAAGGTTTTGCACCATATTTCAGTAAACTATATATATATATATATATATATATATATATAGAAAAATTTCGCGCTGCTCTGGCTTACGCCAGGCTAGGCTAGGTAGACTTTTTCTCTTTCTACAATTTTTTTTTATCTAATCGTTTTTGTTTTTCATTTTCCGTCCTCAAATAATCGTCGTCTGATCATTCGAGAATTATCCGTACTCAGTCTATACCCATCACTAAAAATCTGAAAATTAAATAATTTTAAACAAAAAAAAACGACTTCAAAAGGTAAACTAAAAGGAACAATTAAATTTACTTCGCACAAAGTAATACTTATTTTCCAGTACAAGTGAAAATAATTATTACTTTGTGCGAAGTAATTTATTATTATACTTAGGTTTTGCAAATACGATTAATAAAGTATAGGCGTAGGATAGTTTGTTTTCAAGACATGAATGAGATGTCATAGGTACATTTAAATTAGAAAAGTTATGTCAATATAAGTAAGATTTATGTTTTTCATGATATTTTTATTTATAAGTTTTCATGCTAGGTACGGCTTGGGTTTTTTCTTTCTTTTGGACTTTTGTTATTTTGTCGTCTAAAGGAAGTTAGTACTTTAACCGTAAAGTCCCTAAGTAGGCTACATGTTTGTTAGCGTAGGTAATTAATAAATAAAAAACCAGGCAAATTCGAGTTGGAATTGCGCACCGAGAGTAGACTTTTAAAAAATTTGGCGCTCGGCGCCAGCAGCGCAGCGTCGGTGTGAAAACGATCATCGTCTGCAGTCGCTGCGGCGTAAAGTCCATACAAATCTCAGTACAGAGATCTTCGTCGCGTATATGAGCGTACTATCAAGTAGTCCCGTTCGCATAAAAGAAAAAAAAATATTATACATACAGACGAATTGAGAACCTCCTCCTGTTTTTTGAAGTCGGTTAATAATACACGGTGATTTTTCGAGCTGGTAGTAGGAATTGTTAGCATTTTCATAGAAAAAATACCTCAAAACATTTACGACAAAAATGGCCATTATTTGACAGTAAACTATTATTATTACTCCATCGGCCTACTTCTTTTGCCTATGCACGTCTAATACCGTGTTTAAAGAAGCATTACTATAAATTAGTGATTTTAAATATCCAAACGACAGTGTCCATAAACTAAAAATGTATTTGAACTGCTGCCCTAAATCACTTTTCCACGCGTACGAAGTCGCGGGCACAGCAAGTTTTTAATATGAAACGGCAAAATATATGCCATGACGAAGTAAATAATGCTCTCTCAATGATAGTACATTGGTTTAGTGTCAATAATCTTTTACTTAATAATAAAAAAACAAAATGTGTAAAATTCACATTGCCTAATGTGAGGCAAACTGAAACCAATGTGCTATTAAATGATGAACGTATGGAACTAGTGGATACTGCAGTATTCTTAGGTATAACGTTAGACTCTAAACTTCAGTGGGGCCCCCATATTGCTAGACTGGCCGACAAACTCAGTTCAGCAGCATATTATGCAGTTAGTAAAATTAGACAATATTCAGATGAAAGTACAGCACGCCTAGTGTACTTTAGTTACTTTCATAGTATAATGTCCTATGGCATTCTGCTATGGGGCAGTGCTGCAGATATAAATAGTATCTTTGTGCTGCAGAAGCGAGCTGTTCGGGCAATCTACAAGCTGGCCCCCAACACTTCTCTTAGAGAAAAGTTTAAGGAAACTGGAATACTAACTGTAGCTTCTCAGTATATCCTCTCTAATGTATTATATGTTAAGAAAAATGTAAACCTGTTTATAAGAAAATGTGATAATCATAATAGAAATACTCGGAATAAGAATAAACTTGTTGTTCCAGTGACTAGACTAAGCAAAGTAAAGAATTCGTTTAAAGGCCAATGTATACGCCTATACAATAGGATCCCAGAAAACGTTCAAAATTTTTCAACTAATAAGTTTAAGAAAGTAGTCAAAGAACGTTTGTGTGCAAAAGCTTACTATAAAGTTAATGATTATATGAATGACTAGCTGTGCCCGCGACTTCGTACGCGTGGAAAAGTGATTTAGGTTTAGTATTTTTAAATATATTTTTAGTTTATTGGCGCAACCGCTGACAACTTTCGCTAATTTAACAGTTACTTCCTAGTGTATCCCAGTGTTGATCCCGATCCAGCAAGTCACGTACCCGGCAAGCCTCTTGGTATGCAGGGTATAATAATAATATAGTACCATGCTTTCGGAGCTCGGCAAAAGAAGTAGGTCTTCGAAGTTCGAACAATATGTAGAAGTGAGAAAAGGTATTCTAAGTTAGGATTCGAATGCACCGTATAGAGCCAGCCAATTTTTCACGTTAATTTAGTAAAAAACTTCGATGTCCGTCTGTCTGTCTGTCTGGGCGTCAAAACTTTAATACGTGTAGGTATCAAGCTAAAAATCATATTAAATACTCAGGATCTTCTGTCCCTTCTGGCTGTGAAAAAAACTGACTTCTTAGCCACATCTACCCAAAGATTCAGCCGTTTATGTCGCTAATTTTCGTAATTTTCGACACTCCAAAGGGAACCAAAACCTGAAGGTTACTTCCCGGGAACTCAGAATTTTTAAATTTGATTTGAAGCAACGTCTTAATAGTGCCGACATAGGATAAATTGCGAAACCATAAAAATATCTTTAATTTTTTTGAACTAACTTACTACTGTTTTTGTCATTAATGTTTTGAGATATTAAATTGAAACTTATATTGCAATTACTAATGTATTTAAAACGAAACTCTCGGTTAGACATGGGTGCAGTGGCACGTCCCGCCGAGGATCCAGCAGGCTTACTCTCGACACATCCGAGAATCGAATCAATTCGATTTCAACGGTTTTTGGTGTTTTATTTGGTAGATTACTTTGGAACTAATTAGGATAAAGTTAGAAATAAACAAACGTCAATTTATTCGGGAGTATGCGGCACGATCGAATCTGAATCAAAATCGAATCAGTTTGGAGCGTTAGGCCGATCGGTTTGAGTAGCGTTTTTTTTATTAACCTATCGTAAGTACCGTAAGTAATAATAATAATATAAATAAATGAAATTTAGTTTTAAAGAAAATATAAAATAAAAAAAGATAAAATTTGAATGGCGCAGCGCGGTTCCCGCCGCGCTTCATACAAACGTCCAGCAATTTTTTTTTATTGTCATAAGTTTTTCATTTATGAACCGATTGAGATGAATTAATAAATATTAAGTCAAGATTACTACATTATAATATGATTGAACCACATCTAAATCGGACTAACCCAAAACAATATTTTTTTGAATTTTTGTCTGTTTGTCGTTTCATTTGTGCACGCTAATCTCAGAAACGGCTTATCCGATTTAGATGTGGTTCAATCATATTATAATGTAATATATTATAGGAGATTTTTATTTATGCAATAGTTTGCATAAATAAAAATCTCCTATAATAACACAGGCACAGTTAGCACAGTTGCGGCTGTGCGTGGTTAAATTCAAACACCGGTACTGCCTCTTAGCACATTTTAATAGTATTTTTTACCCAGCAGTGGGGTGGAGTTCCTTTGGTTGACCTTCGCCAAAATTCCTACCTACCAGTATCTGATACCTACAGTACACCAGCCCGGCTCGGACGTAAGACGTCACGCAGCAGCCTGCATCACACGGCGCCCGGTCGAATCACGGCGAAACGATTTTAATTTTGCTATATTTCCTAAACTATTCATTATATTTTCATGGTATACAGGGCAAATATAGTCTTCATGGAATGCTTAAGCCAACTAACGTATTAAAATGATAAGGATTAATACCGTGATGGTATAAATAGCTTTCCAAAAACCGCCTAATTGCCTGTTTTTTTAGTTTATCGCGAAAGGCATTCTTTTAATAACACAGTTAGGTAATTAAGGTGATTTTATACAATAAATGATAATTTATTTCAATTTGTGAAGCAAGTTCAAAAATACAATTTTTATATTATTATGACACTGTGGAAACACTTGTCTTCCCAGAAAAAAAAACCTGTTAGTTAGGTACTTATTTCATGTTCTAATCTACTTTAGTGCCACGTTCTATTGCTTCGCGTCACTGTGAAAGCGATCCCCCCGCGCCCCCCGCACGATCCGTTCGTCAGCAGGCCGCGCGCGCGAAATTCATCCGACTTGCTTCAAATTTATCGTCACTGCTCGGCTCCTATGTATCGTAGCGTTATGTTATATAGCCTATAACCTGCCCAGGAATATGGGCTACAATCGTACCAAGTTTGGTTAAAATCCCTTCAGTAGTTTTTGTTCCATGCGTGCACATACAGACAGACAGACAAAAATTTTACTAATTGCATTTTTGGCATCAGTATCGATCACCAATCATCCTCCAATATGTATTTTGAAAAAATATTCAATGTACAGAATTGACCTCTCTACAGTTTTATTATAAGTAGGTATAGATAGCACACCTTGGGAATAAAGTAGCCCCCTACAAGGCTACTTATATATAGTACATTCTATGTTATTTAGTTTTAGTATTGACATATTTATATGTAAATTTATACTTTTTTAAAAAAGAGAAATTTTCCATCTTTTTGGTAAAAGGCCCCATGCGAGTTTCTTACGCCGGTTCTTCTTGCTAGGCTAGTTCCCGAACCGGTGGTAGGCATCATATAGAAACGAAGTTCAGAAAACATTTTTTTGTAAAATTTACTCTGAATAATACAATATTTGATTTGATTCTTAAAATAATTTAATAAAGATTTACCATTACTCTTTTGAGTACTGGTAGGTATAACATCAACACACAAGTAACATCAACAAGTGTTTTAGAATAAAATAGGTTTTAGGTTGGAAAAATAAGAAAGATATAATTTTATTGATATTTTATTATTCTCTTTGGCCAGTGCATAAAATATAATAGATGTTTATCATGTACCTATCTAGTCATAAATTAGGTATGTATACCTACTTATTACATTGCAGATCTAGGTAGATTTTAGTTACAATGAGCAACGTTAATTAATCATTAAAATGTTAATTATAATAATAAAATCTATTTTTATCATAATAATGAAATTGATACGTTTTAAAATTACGTTTATTTCAATATACAACATTCAACTTATTTAAGACAATATCCAAAAATAGAATAAAAACAATTTGATACACACTTTATATATTTTATTACGACTTACAATGATCTTTACAAGGAAAACTAAGAACACAAAATGTCTTAACCTATCATATTATTTTAACTCATGCTCTGGTGTTTTTTGCTTCAAACTCATCTGTCTTCAAACTCGTCTACTACCTCAGAACAAAGAATCATATGGAACTGGCATAATCATGTACTTTGCCTGCGTACCTAAATAAACAAACCCGTCGACAAACATGGCGGATTAGGGATGCTCACTTTTCATATATCCCCGTGTTCCAGATGCAGCTGTCAGTGGTCAAAAACTGTTCAAAACGCTTAGAATGATCACGTCATTTTGCATATTTTTACCCATCTTGTTTTTGACATTTAGGTACTTAGATTTCACTGATCTCGATGTTATTTTTAAATTATGGATAGAACAAATTTATTCTAGATTCTTTTTTAATGTAGATATTATTGTTAATTTAAAATGTAAATAGAATTTTTGGGATATAAATAAAATATAAAATTTTGACATCTGTCAGTCGTTCCACTAGCATTATGAATGATCTGAGCGTTCAGAGTAAAAAGAGCGCATAAAGGAACACGCCCTTTAATGTGTATAGGTAGATATATTTAACCATTGACCAGATAAATTAAAAAATATATCTTTATATAAATTTAAAAAAGAAACCAAAACATGACTGGTAAAAAATTGTTTCTATAGTATTAAGATTATATATAGATTTAGATTTTAAAGATAATAATTATATTTAGTTGTGTTTAGTCTTATTAGGTATAGTATAAAAATTTTTGTTATTTAGTTTAAAACGCACTGCATGTACACCCGTAAGGGTAGACTTTGTATTTTGTCAAATGTCAATATGCAAATAAATATTTCAATTTCTTTTTGAGAATGTTGCTTACCTATTTTATACATCACAACTGAGCACTTCATGGTACCTATTATAATGAATTCAGATTTTTTTTTGTTTTGCACAGTAATTAAATCGAAAATCACACAAAAATCATAAAAATCTCACAATGACAACGTTTGACATGTAAACAAAGCGGTAGAGTAAAATGGCGTTCGTGGCAGCAGAAGTATATCAAAGCCAATGAAGGGGGCGCTGATAAAAAGAGTGTAGATACTTATTTCTTAACCAAAACTGTTGTTATATGAAAGAGACAGGTAGCCTATTATTATTGCCGTGTGAAATTGAACTATTAGTACAGTACAGTTCCATAGGATTCTTTGCTCTGAGGTATACTACTCCTTAATGTAATTTGAATTGATTGCATAGGAATTTGACAGTTCTGTAATGATAAACACGATTTTAGTGATAAGTTGGTATCTGGAACTGTCCCATTTCTGTGAGTCTACTTCTAAATTCTATTTGAATTGATTGGATAGAAATGCGACAGTTCCAGATAACAACTTACCACTAACATCGCGTTTAACATTACGGAACTGTCAAATTCCTATCCAATTAAGAGTTACGACCGAATACTGAACCTCTAGTTAAAGTTAAGAGCCCTCCTAATCAAAGGCTCTGTCATTCCTTGAACGCTATTAAATTTGAATATCGTTTCAGTAGCTGTAAATCTGCTGTGCAGGGCAACCCGAATTAGTACGGAAATAGCCGATCGTAATCGAAGATTCACGAAGTACAAAAACTCTGATACTTCTGCTTCTATTCTAAATTTAGCATTTTAGGTATCTATAGCACAAAACAAAATTAAAAGTTTAAGTAACCCCCATGAGCGAATACATGATGCTAAATATAGCTAAGAACACTTGGGGCAACGCTAGCTTTCAAACAAAAAACCCTAGATCAAAACCGGTTCATCCGTTTGGAAGCTACGAACCGGACCGGATGAACCAGAGACACAGACATACTTATACCCTCAATATTGGGGGGGGGGGGGGGGGTTTAAAATAGCCTAATATCAATAGTAAAATTGTCAATGGTTGAACAGGCTATTTTCGTACTTATTCAAGTTGCCTCTCGGGTTTGCTATGCCATAAGTCATTCGTTTAACATAGGATATGCAGTAACTAGCTTACTAAGTAACAGTTGGATATTAAGAAAATAATCTCATACTCGGTAATATTCTGTTTGAAACGTAAAAATGTAGATTATAGGTACTTATTATTTTTCTATAATCTACATAGTAAAATTACGTTCAGAAAGGAAAATAAATGAAAGTATTTAACATTAGTAAAGTTTCATTTTAAAAAGTGGAACGAAACGTTTGATCTGTCATATCAAATAGGTTCTCAAGTAGAGGTTGAGATCGCAATTCTTGAGATAGAATTTCAGACATGTTTATTAATACGGGCATATGACATGTAAATTAAAGACATGAATGTGACATGTAGCAAAATTATGGTTTCGAGAAAATTGAGTTCAAACTGTCACTTTTAAACATTTTAGAACACGTCGTAACGTTTTTTAATCTAAAGATTCGTCTCTAGAATCAGTACTTAATATCCTAAAATGTTTAAGTGACTGTTTAAACTCATTTTCTGGGTAGTTTTCTTTTGCGACATATCATCTTCATCGATTCTTCTTTATCTTTAATTATTTCGACAAGTGGGAACACAATAAAATCTTAACTGAATAAACCCATGTACTAGAGTTGAATTAGAGAATAGAGTTCAATAACTCTGAGTTTGGCGCATGTGGGTTAGACTTAAGGTTACCCTATGTGTTCGAGACTATACTTAGTTCTTATATGTCACGCAACTCGTTTCGTTGTGCGTTCCATATACGTTCGATAACTTTACGAGTACGTAGTTGTCTCTTGTCTCTGCTAATCTCACAGATATAGAATCTCAAGACGTAGTAGCTCTTGTAATTATTTCATTACAGGTGCAACCCTGTATAGGTTCCTGCAGATTGGTCTTATTGGTTCCGTATGATCCTGTCCAGAGAGTTCCAGCTGCAGGAGTAGTCGATGCGCAGATGTCCGTACCGTGACAGGTGGAAGTTATCTGGTGCCGCCTTCGGAGCCGGCCGGGCCCAGTCCTCGTACTCAGGATTCACCGCTTCATACGCGTATTGCTCGTACACGTCTGCAAGCCTGGAAAGAGAGTGTTATGTTAGGTATATAGTATATCAGGGGGGGGGGGGGACGTGGTCAGCAGGCTTACTCCCGACACAGTCGAGAATCGAATCAGTTCGATATCAATGGTTTTGCCATTTTATTTAGTGGATTACTTTAAAAGTAATCAGGATAAAGAAAATCGTTAGATCGTAACTTTTTGTACTCTCGACCAAGTCAATCGACTGAGAATCTTAAAATAAACAGACGTCAATTTATTCGGGAGTACGCAACACGATCGAATCTGAATCAAAATCGAATCAGGTTAGAGAGTAAGGCCCCTGTATTTGCCAGATCCAGGGCCCTCCTCCCATCGCAACAGCTGATGGCAAGTGGTTTTAATGAACAAACCGGCCGTAGCCAACCGGGACTTCCACATACTCTCGGAGGATCCTCCCCTTGGGATGCGTAATGCCTTGCGACATAAAAAAAAAAGGTATAAAGTATGTAGCATGTGATTGAAAATATTAGCCTTAGGTATTTATAAAAACGATATTTTATAAAAGTCAAAACCCGATTGCGTTTAACTAATACAGTTGTTAAGGTGGGTACTGACCAACGATACGAGATGAAATGTAACATTCGCATCGAGCAACGAGCGGCTCGTAAGTTGCTGGTTTCCCCGTAACACGGCGTACTGGCTGCACGAATGCTCGCTGTGTAACATGTTACATTACACCTCGAAACGTTGGTCAGTACCCACCTTATACGACACTCGTCAAGTTAAAATACAAGAGCTGTAGCATGCCGAAGAATTATACATGCAAACATACTACGTATGTAGGTACTCTCGAAAAATATAACCCTCCTTCTGGCGGTGTCGGGTAAAAAAAGTCAACGAGGGTTGCAAGTTGCAATCTTAAAAATCTATATCTATACTTATAATAAAACTGTAGAGAGGTCAATTCTGTACATTGAATATTTTTTCAAAATACATATTGGAGGATGATTCGCGATCGATACTGATGCCAAAAATGCAATTAGTAAAATTTTTGTCTGTCTGTCTGTCTGTCTGTCTGTCTGTCTGTCTGTCTGTCTGTCTGTCTGTATGTGCACGATGGGAACAAAAACTACTGAAGGGATTTTAACCAAACTTAGTACGATTGTAGCCCATATTCCTGGGCAGGTTATAGGCTATATATGTATAACATAACGCTACGATACATAGGAGCCGAGCAGTGACGATAAATTTGAAGCAAGTCGGATGAATTTCGCGCGCGCGGCCTGCGGTCGAACGGTTCGTGCGGGGGGCGCGGGGGGATCGCTTACACAGTGACGCGAAGCAATAGAACGTGGCACTAAAGTAGATTAGAACATCAAATAAGTACCTAACTATCAGGATTTTTTTCTGGGAAAACAGTGTTTTCACATTAGATGTGGTTCAATCATATTTGTAGTAATCTTGACTTAACATTTATTTCATCTCAATCGGCTCATAAATAAAAAACATATACAATAAAAAAAAATGCTGGACGTTTGTATGAAGCGCGGCAGGAACCGCGCTGTAAACATTCAAATTTAATCTTTTTTTATTTTATATTTTCTTTAAAACTAAATTTAATTTATTTATATTATTATTATACTTAGAGTAGGTTAATAAAAAAACGCTACTAAAACCGATCGGCGCGCCGAGCTGGGGCCTAACTCTCCAAACTGATTCGATTTTGATTCAGATTCGATCGTGCCGCATACTCCCGAATAAATTGACGTTTGTTTATTTTTGTTCTATGTCGATTGATATCGTCGGGTGTACAAAAAGTTACGTTCCAAAGGTTTTCTTTATCCTAATTACTAATTAGTTCCAAAGTAATCTACCAAATAAAACACCAAATCACAAAATGTGTCGAGAGTAAGCCTGCTGGATCCTCGACGGGGCGTGCCGCTGCGCCCATGTCGTTTCGTTTTAAATACCTTAATAATTGCAATATATATTTTTCAATTTAATATCTCAAAATATTAATGACAAAAACGGTAGTAAGTTCAAAAAAATTGAAAATAATTTTATGGTTTCGCAATTTATCCTATGTCGGCACTATAAAGACGTTGCTTCGTATCAAATTTAGGTTTTGGTTCCCTTTGGAGTGTCGAAAATTAGAGAGATAAACTGAATATATATGATAAGCTGAATCTTTGGGTAGATGTGGCTAAGGAGTCTGTTTTTTTCAAAGCCAGAAGGGACAGAAGATCCTGAGTTAAATACTCTAATAGGATTGTTAGCTTGATACCTACACGTGTTAAAGTTTTGACAACCAGACAGATAGACAGACGGACATCGAAGTTAAATAATTTACTAAATTAACGTGAAAAATTGGCTGGGTCTATACGGTGCATTCGAATAATATTATCCTAACTTCGAATACCTTTGCTGACTTCTACATATTGTTCGAAGGCCTACTTCTTTTGCCGACCTCCGAAAGGATGGTACTATATTATTATTATACCCTGCATACCAAGAGGCTTGCCGGGTACGTGACTTGCTAGATCGGGATCAACACTGGGATACACTGGGTCCTTCCCCTATTGGCGAAAGTTGTCAGCGGTTGCGCCAATAAACTAAAAATATATTTAAAAATATAAAAGTGTCCTAAATCACTTTTCCACGCGTACGAAGTCGCGGGCACAGCTAGTATACCATAAAATATCAATGAAATTGAACCTGTAATATTCTGTGTATTATAATATTATTCAATCTGTTAAGATATGTTTTTATTTTAGGTTCTATAATTTCGATACTTGCCAAATTGCAAATATTAATTGTTTTCTTTGTTGTTTTATAACATTGTTTACTCTTGACATTTTACAAGTTAATTTGTTTACAATAATTTGTTATTTGCATTAATTTGTTGCGAAACATCCTAATTACAATCCCAGTAATATTTGTCTGCGGATTAGAAAACGTCCTTCAATCTTATTGAGGTGTTAAACGCTGGATAATGTGACTATTACGTGCGCGCAGTTTTAATTGAACTTTAGCGCACCAAGATTTAGCAATTTAGCATACAATACTAAACCTGAATATATTTAGACAACACCCAAAACAAGACCGATTTTGAGTAACAAATACACAATGGTAAAGGCTACAAAAAAGCTTTAAAGCGGCAAAATTTCATTTTAGAGATGTTGCCTCCTTTGCTCAAAAAACCTATAGGAATCGTACATTTTGTCTACGCTATGTGTTTGCGAAATTAGTTTCTTCATATTTGATGTAAGTAACATGTCAATTCAATGCAAACTAAAAATAAATCTTTCGAAAATGAAATGAAAATGAAAAATCTTTTATTTCCAAATAGGTTAGTTACTAACACTTTTAGAATTGTCCTACATGATGACCTACCACCGGTTCGGGGTAGGTCATCATGTAGGAGACCCGGCGAGAAGAACCGGCGTAAGAAACTCCTTTCCACTCTATTATATAGTACATTTCAGAGTAGAAGTGTAAATTTCAGGTTGCAAGTATTACAAAATTGTGTTTGTATTAATTACCAAGATACAAGAGTGTGTTGAGTTGCACGTGTTTGTCTGTACCTGACTCCTGAATGAACCGATTTAAATACAGTTTTTGTGAAAGCTGAAAAGTCGTGTAGCAATTCGAAAAACGCATGCCTAAGCGAAACGGTCTAAAAATAAGTAACATGTAATGAAACTAATAAACTCAGAACGAACAAAGACCGATTATTATCATTGATAATAATGATTGTTAACATTTTTCACTGCAATTAGCTCTCATCTCGGGAAAAAGAAATGTGCCACGCTTCGGTAACCCCATGCTATTGGTGGAGGATCGTGTTGAGCTTCGCTTTGATATATTATGTTCCACTACACAGTTATCTAAAACCGCAAATTTTAAACCATATTTATTCTAGCCTAAGTAAATTTCATGGAGAATTGCGGTCTACATTATTAATATCATGGATGTGTGAAGGTGATATTATGTCGCAAAAAAAATACCCAGAAAATTGAGCTTACACTTTTTAGGATATGTAACATATTGAGTACGTTGATTCCAGAGACTGATTATGAACATGACGGATTAACCTGTTGACTATTTTTTATAGGATCAATAATCGGTCAGATTTTTCCTCCATATTATTGCTGACCGACTTTCTGTATGACGTGTGCGGTGCACTATAGTTAAAGACATAAATCGATGAAAGTAATAATTATGTCGCAAAAAAAATATCCAGAAAATTGATGGAGGAAAAATCTGACCGATTATTGATTATTTATTGGTCCTATAAATAATAGTCAACAGTTTAATCCGTCTCTGGAATCAACGTACTCAATATGTTACATATCCTAAATAGTGTAAGTGAGTTCTCTATAAACTGCGCTTGCCAACCCGTCTACCAAGCGTGGCGAGTATATAGGCCCCCCAATGAAATACTTTGTCTAGTAGCAAGATGATGATAATTGAAGACATGAACGGATGAAGGTGATATGTAGCAAAATTCTGATACATTGATTCTAGAGACGGATCATGAACATGACGGATTAACCTGTTGACTATTTTTTATAGGATCAATAATCGGTCAGATTTCCTCCATATTATTGCTGACCGACTTTCTGTATGACGTGTGCGGTGCACTATAGTTAAAGACATAAATCGATGAAAGTAATAATTATGTCGCAAAAAAAATATCCAGAAAATTGATGGAGGAAAAATCTGACCGATTATTGATTATTTATTGGTCCTATAAATAATAGTCAACAGGTTAATCCGTCATGTTCATGATCCGTCTCTAGAATCAATGTATCAGAATTTTGCTACATATCACCTACATCCGTTCATGTCTTCAATTATCATCATCTTGCTACTAGACAAAGTATTTCATTGGGGGGCCTATATACTCGCCACGCTTGGTAGACGGGTTGGCAAGCGTAGTTTATAGAGAACAAAGTCCACGAAAACGCTGCTTTATAATAATGTTATATTTCATTTTCCGTGGCTGTCGTACCCACCGGGAAGAGGGGTATTATTTCTCCAACACCCCACGGATATCGTAATCAGGAATGATTCCAATCTTTTTTTTTCAAGTTTCTTCTTATTCCATAAATCATTCTGTTTTATTTCGTTAGGTAAATAAACTCACTGACCTGCACCAATACAAGTTATTGCGTTACAACATTAATCATTGAAGATTGCATGTTTAATTTCACCTACATACCCAAAACCACACCAAACGTACGTCGATACGAATTAGATAACTGTTACGACTCCGTTCGACAATAATTAGTGACGAGCAATCCCCGACTTTCACTACGTAACGTGACAATTAGGTCTCTTTGTTTCCTGAATACCGATATCAAATCCATCAATGTAGATGATGCAAAACAAATCGCAGGGAAATCACACGTCTTGGGAGAAATGAGTCTAACATACTCCGACACATATTATGACGTTTTGTTAGATAAACGTTAGAAACTTAATTACTATAGCCTTTATATATATTTATTTTAGATAATATTACCTTTCATCATACTAAAATTTAACTAAAAATGCAAAAAAAAAAAAATAGAAACTAGAATGAGAAAGTAGTAAGTATAATCTTAATATTATCTCAAAGTTACTATAACTGGTCTTTTTACAACATTTATAGGACGACGATTACGGTTTAAGCTGTGGTGTTATCTAATGGCATGAAGTAAGGTCATTGCTATGAACAAGTTTCTCCAGTAAGCAAAAACCCGCCAAGATTCCCACATGTAACTTTCATTTAAGCTAAACAACTTACTCGTTCGCACGCTCGATTGTTTTTAAACTAAGAGCTGCTTACTACAATGGACGTAAAAACTGTGAAGATATGCAAGTATTACTGAGTAAAGACACGCCTGACTAGTGAGCAGTGGACCAGGGCTAGACTATTTAAAGGCTATAGAAAACATCACTGGCTAGATAAATACAAAATTACATACATAATATATTCCTGTCTCGCAGTTCCCTAATTAGTAATAGATCGATAGAGGCAACTGCAGCTTGAATTGAAATGACCTATTAAAAGTACAAGAAATCGACGTTTAGGAGACCCCTTTCCTCCTCCAAAACTTAACCGATTTAAGCACTTTTTTCATTATAAACTAAAAATGGCTTGAGCTGTATTTATATGTTTTGATTTTATTTTAAAATTTACTAAAATGATTTTCTGGATGTTTGAACACAGCCGAAAATTTGGCCACATTTTTAGGTGTTTGAACGTCCATAACTATCTTTTTTAATAATAAAGAATGTATAAAAAAAGGAATAATAGTAGACGTTGTAATAGTATACATATTAAGGAAAAAAAATGTTAGTTTAGCGCATTATTCTGGGAGGCAACAGGGGTCGCGTAGGCCCATGTTTCAGTGTGGAAAAACAGCCTTTGTATTTCTTCTGAACTATCATTTAATTTGTACCAATGGTAAAAAACGTATCAATGGCATGGGATTGCTATATTTTGCTTCGATTCAATGAGTTTGACCAAATTAATTTATAGATGTTGATGAGACTACTGTCCGCATCGGACAGACTCCATCCCTCTGTCTCCAGGCTGTATCTCAAGAACGGTGAATCTAGCTATAAAGCTAGACAGTTGAAAATTTTCACAGATGATGTATTACTATTGCTGCTATGATAACAAATTATAACACTATATAGAAGGGAGCAAGTAGTTATGAATAGACTAAGAATAGGGCATACCAATGTAATATCCATCTAATTACGAAGGATCCTAAGAAGAAATGCGTGAGGTGTGATAGTGACATATCTGTTAAGCCCATATTAATTGAAAGTCCAATGTATAACACTGAACTTTCTCATGTGAACCTCCCTGTATGTTTAAAAGAAGGCCTAGAAAGAAACGCACAGATAAAACTGTACAATACCTAACATTTATTATTATAATCTTATATAAAAAAATGTATTGCTGTTCGTTAGTCTCGCTAAAACTTTAGAACGGCTGAAGTGTATGGGATATGACATAAGGTACGCTAAATGATCGCGATTTGGTATGTCATTTAGCGTACCTTATGTCAAATTCCATACATTTTGTTATCGAACTTTGAAAGCGATAATTAGCGATGGCATCTTGAGTAGGCCCCCTGAATTGATTCGGCTATTTTTAGTCTTGAAATATTCGTGGAAGTCCAGGGAAGGTTAAAACGGTTTGTATGCTCAACGAAATGGGCACGGGTCAGCTAATATAAAATGTAAACCTAAAGTGGTCGCTAATGACCATAGATGTTGAGCGACCTTAAATAAATTAAGTAAGTATTAAAAAATGTATAACGCAAAAAATTAAATTAAATTAATAGCTATCTGGGGCTCTCTACAAAGAAACGTGATAGTACTCGCACTAGGGCGGTTTTTTCCAATATTCGAGCCCGCCAATTAGGTATTTGAATAAATGGATTTTAATGTCATATTTCCCACAAGATCTCCATCAGGTGTGCTTAAAAATTTGCGCATTTAGACAAAATGGTCATATTTATGTTCAACTTTGCAGTGGTAATGTTTCATTAAACTTAATGTCACGCTTTACGGTGGGAATGAGAACGTTGAGTGACTTCAAAAGCAAAAAAAAAAAAAATAGATGTTGTCGTTAGTAGATACGATTTGATTATATACTTTGTTGTACGATTAAGCAAAAGTTCCAATGAAACTATATGTGTTATCGACTTAAAATTTTAAAGATATTTACTGTTTTGACTATGCAACTTTACCACACAAAATGTTTACGTGACAATGCAACATTACGATGACATGGAGGTTTTTCAGCACACATACAGATGTGTGCTGAAAAATGGAGTACCTACTTTGAAACTTTTTTCTAAACAGTCTTATTAAAAAAATCCCAATTAAATTATATAATAATCTCCATATTTATTTCGTTTATCGTTACACAAATTGATAGTTTTGTTTTATTATAGCTTAAAATAATATGCAAACTACACCCAATTTTTTAACGTTGTAACCTTTTTTCTCATAATACATTATACTAATTACTAGTGACGCGAGTGTAAAAATTACTTCACTACTTTAAGTGAGACAAGACTCAAGGAATATCCTATTAGTTTTTGAAAATATTGTCTCGAGTTTTTATACGCTCCTGTCGGCGAGATATCGCCTTAAAAATAAAAAAAAAGTCGTTAAATGTCATTGGCGTTATACAAAGCCTCAATGACTATTTTGTTCTTATATAGTATTCAGGGTTTGTCAATAATAAAGGTTTCAAATCATTTTTTTATAAATTTGACATCGTTATCAGGGAAGGCATCTTAGTTAATGGGACAGATATTTTTAAATAAAACTATTTTGAAGCCATAATACACCTTAGTTATACACAATTTTGGCTCAATATGAAACAAAGTCTAATTGCCTCCTAGCTTAGATTGTCATCTTTAGGTTCCATGTACCTACCTAACTAACGTTTTAACTTGTGACCTTTTAATGTCATGAGAAACTTTTGAGTAAATTTAGTTAACGTTAATCAGCTCTAAAAGTAGTACAAAATAGTAAGCACTGAATCGATCACGAGAGCAATTAAATAATCTAATCTTATATTATTTGGGTAGAGGTAATTTTTGTGAGATAAGTACTAGCTAATTCCAACAGTAGTTGAATCTATTGATGCTGTGTGAAGCGTCCATAGATATTATTATTATTATCCACGCCTACAATCTACTTTCAATTGAATTGAATATGGAAGTTAACTAAAAATAACCATGGTAACTAGGGCACATAAATGTCTGTAGTCTGTAACCTTCAAAGTTAGGTACCAGGGGCCTTAATCTCTAAACTGATTAGATTTTGATTTAGAATCTATCGTGCCGCGTACTCACGAATAAATTGACGTTTGTTTATTTCGATTTTCAGTCGATTGACATGGCCGGGGTTCAAAAAGCAACGATCTAACGATTTTCTTTATCCTGGTTAGTTTCAAAGTAATCCATCAAATAAAAAACCGTGGAGATCGAACTGATTCGATTCTCGATTGTGTCGGGAGTAAGCCTCTGCAAAAATGACATGGTCAGATGATGTTAATCCCATCGCAAACTATAGTGCGTAACATAGCGTTATGGACATAATATCGTCAAGACTGAAGGCACATGTAGGCGAGATGATTTACTTATTAGATATTATTATCTAAGATTTTCCGATTGTTACGCATGGAAATTGAGCTTAAGTACGAGATTTCTTTACTCCGTATTTTCTAAACGGACAATAAAAATCTATTTTTGTAATCTGCCCCGGTTTTCGTGTATTTTTATCTAGCATCCTAGTTTATAATTATACAGTTAATTAATAACGTATGACCCCTAAAGTTTAGGGTACGAAATTAAAACTATTTTCCTTTAGGACAGTCTGTTATTTTACCCGATTGCCCGGCTGTAAAGGAGTGGTAATGTGTTTAACAGTATAATATGTACGTTTCCTTTGAAGCACACCAGGCCAAACGCTTTTTATCATTCGTCAATTGATTTCTCTTAGTCCGGCGAGTATCACTACAGACATGACGTCAGTTAAAATTCAATATGGCGACTACTGCAGGCTTACTCCTGACACAATCGAGAATCGAATCAGTTCGATCTCAACGGCTAGATCGTAACTTTTTGCACTCCCGACCATATCAATTGACTGAGAATCAAAATAACCAAACGATTTTCTTTAACCGGGTTAGTTTCAAGTAATCCACCGAATAAAAAACCAAAAGCCGTTGAGATCGAATTGATACGATTCTCCATTGTGTCGGGAGTAAGCTTGCTGTATATATATTTAAATAATATATTTAAATAACGGTGCTCATCTTAAATGTGCTGGTACCTAAGTGTTTAATAAGTTTAGACAACTCACCTGGAAGGTCTTCTGTGTGGCCCGTACACATTTGCCACATACTCTGGATGATGCTGCATGGAAACTCGGTGCCGCGGGGGAGGAGGCATGGGGGCGTAGATGCTCTCGTAGAGTATGGGGTGAGGTGCGTATATCGGCTCCTCTATGTACATTGATGGTCTCCTTTCGGCTGTAAATAAGAGAGTACATGTTTATAAACAACTAGCTGACCCGTGCCCACTTCGTTGAGCATACAAACCGTTTAAACCTTCCCTGGACTTCCACGAATATTTCAAGACCAAAAATAGCCGAATCGGATTAGTCGTTCTCGAGTTTAGCGAGACTAGCGAACAGCAATTCATTTTTATATATAAGAAGAAGAAAGAAGATAGACTATCGACCATTTTCATAGAGTCTAGAGTTCTCTCCGAGTGTAGTATTACATGAACCATTTGGTGCCACTTTTGACCCTTCTATAACTCAAAACCTGCATTACGCATCCCCCAGGGGTATGTGGGACTCCCGGCTCGCTACGGCCGGTTTACCCACTAAAATCACATGCGGATTGCCATCAGCCGTTATGTTGGGTGGAGTGCCCTGGATCTGTAAAAACACAGGCCACTCCTCCCCCGACCGGCCGGTTCACCTATATAGGGACCGGACTTCCATCAAATTAAGAGAGCGCTCCGGAAAGTGAGTGATCTCTGGTTTAAGCTCAGTCAGGAAGCTATGAAGCCACACAGATACGTTTAACCTTGAAGAAACCCTCTGTTTTATTAGGTCAAAAAACGACTAAAACTACGTTTAAAAACCGACGTCAACAACTAAAAAGTATAAAGTAATATTTTTTTACAATGTAGTTACAATAAAATATGATCTTTTTGAAGCCGGTGTAAAAAATCGACCCCTCGAACTTCCTCCTTTTTTGGAAGTTGGTTTAATAATAGTGAACGATTGAGTATCGGCCGAAAACAACGTTTCGTTTCACTTTTAAAAGTGAACAACTTTATTAATGTTACATAGTACTTTAATTTATTTTCTTTTCATACCGTTATATTCATAATATAGATTACAGGAAACAATAAAATAAGTATAATGTTTATTTTTATAATCTTTATTTTTACGTTTTAAGAAAGAAAAAAATTTAAGTACATAACATAAGAAAATTCTTCATTTTTAAAAGTAAAACGAAACGTTTTCTTATCTATCAAATAGGTTCTCAAGGTGAGGTTGGGTTTGAGATTGTTTTATTTATACGGGCCTAAGACGACTAACGGTCAAAAACCGAAAAGCTAGGTATTTTAAATTAAATGATATCACAGGCTTTATCAGTCCTTGTTGGAAGAACAAGGATCTCGTAGGTACAAATATTTATCTTGCACGTTGGACCTCAAAGCCTCTTCCTTTTACTAAAGAGAGCCGAGTTGATTTCTATGGTAGCGTATGATGATGATCATGACTGGATGATGGATGGCATAAGCTGGTATATGCGTTGGAAACCAGATAAGGAAGTGACGGAACAAGAATTCAAGCCGTGCCTTATTGTTTAGGCCCGCCTCTGATAAGCGGTTTTCTCAGGAATTAAAATACAATTTTCGATTGTGTCTGAGAAAAAGATGCTATCTACAATAAACAAATTAAACAAACTATGACCTACATCTGCATTTTACATCCGATATGTATAGCTGGCCAAATACTATTTTGCTTAGACCTCCCTAAATATCTTTATAAAACGTTTTTTTTTAATATGTTTTTTTAAACACACAAGTGTGCGCTTCGCCTCGTGTTAAACTTTACTTCGGGAGTAGCTAACTTATGGAAGTTAAGCTTTATAATAAAACAGTAGCCTGTAACCTAAAATTATTTATTTTATTTTTATTTATTTACAACACTTTATGCATTTTACAAAGTCGGGCTTAATGCCTTATGGCATTCTCTACCAGCCAACCTTAGGGTGATCGGGAGATAGTGTGATTATATGTCAGACGTTATAGATGTGAATTATATGTCAGACGTTTAAGAGTTAATTTTATTTTATTGTTATTATCTTCCAGCCTGACTGAAGCATGGCGAGTATAGGCAGCTAGATATGATCTAATAATGTCCAGCAGTAAACATACCTAATAGCTGAAACAAGGACGACATTAATAGATAATATAATATTTTTTTCAAATTCTCACAAAGTATTTAATTAGGAATTTTATATATCAATTTTGAAAAGTTGAAAACCACCTGAATCTTCTTTTTCTTCTTTTATATATAAAAATGAATCACATTTCGTTAGTCTCGCTAAAACTCAAAAACAGCTGAACCGATTCGGTTATTTTTAGTCTTGAAATATTCGTGGAAGTCCAGGGAAGGTTTAAACGGTTTGTATGCTCAACGAAGTGGGCACGGGTGAGCTGGTAATATCTACAGTATTGGGCGTAGCTACACGCATTAACCTGTTGTAAAAAAACAAATAAATATTGATCGTTCTAACTGTTCACCTACATTATGTATGAAGTAATTTTTGTAATTCGCATTGTAAACGAGTTGCAAGTATCAGAAAACATTTACCCCAGTTCATACATATTCATTTACTAGTTGGCCGTTGCAGTAATTTTCTACTTAATTTACACTAATTAAAAGAAATTATTTGAACCAGTATTCTATTGCTGTAACGTCGATTAATTTGTGTTATTGCCTATGTCGTTAAAATTCCTTCAAGTTTTGAATTTTGTTAAATATAAAGCGAATAATTATTGTTACTTTGTATTTATTTACTCATATGATAAGCAATGATAATAAAACTATACCTAAAGGGTAAAAATGGGACCATATAACAACAAATAGGTATGTACTAAAAAAATAAACGTGATTTTTTGCTTGTTTTGTATAGAATCCGTTTATAATATGTTTCGTGGCTGAGTTCGACTAACACATGGCCGGATTTTATAATAAAACGGATTTAAAATAATTTCATAAAACGACATAAAGTATCGACAAGTGGCACCAAGTGGGTAGTGATCCCATAGCCCACCCAAAATATGTTTTACGTTTAAACCGAAGTAAGTTGGAATTTTACAGCCAAATTGTACATTAAAAGATTGTGTTATAAATATTTTGTTGCTATCGCATTTTTGTAACAAAGACTAATGAGTAGTAGAAATGCTTCGTACCTATCTGTACAAAAATATAAATACCTACTGGCTAATAGATTGTAGGTACCAATTGACAGATTTTCTGTATCAATCTATCGTATTTAATATTTATACGCTTTCTTACAAGAAAATGCGATCGCAACAAAATATTTTTATCACAATCTTTTAATGTACAATTTGGCTCTAAAATGCCAACTTAACTTAGTGTAAACGTAAAACATATTTTGGGTGGGCTATGGGATGCTAGATCACTCCCATTTAGTGCCACTTATCAATACTTTGTCGTTTTATGAAATTATTTTTTATTTATTCTTGCGTAGACAGAAATCTATTCAATGGTGGTCATTTGTGCTGGTCGAAAATGGATTCTCAAATGATTTTCATAAAAAATATTACCAAATCAATCACTTACGAATACGCTTTTGGTAAATTGGAATGTTATCCTGTAGGTTCGGCGCGTGCCGCGATATTCTTCGGCTGTACCCGTACACGGGCTCCACAGCTTCCTCCTGCACGATCGACCGCCTCGGAACCTTCGGGGTCTCATCACAGGTCTTAGTCGGCACGTAGTAGAAGCTGGCGCTGACCGGCTCCCCGGCGAACGAGTTCATGTTGTCCTGGCTGGAGTCAGACTCCCTTTGGGATACACCCAGGGCCTCGTTATCCCAAGGATCGACGTACACCCTGTGGCTGGACGCGGGAGACTTCTCGTCCTCGCTGTCGAAGTCCACGGCCGCCCAGTAAGGACTACTGGCGTGTCCCGGCATTGTCACGAGCACATGAGTTCACTGCGATTGATTTTGGGCTTGTAACCATTATACACTGGCTAATGTTTCGTTTGTTTGAACAGTCATTACGATTCTGAGCACGGCGCGGCGCGGCGGTACGCGCGGAGGTTGGCGCGACTGCGTGTACAGTAAGCATGTATGCCCAGCTGTTTTCTACGTCCACATCGCTGTGCTATTGTGATAGTGGGGGTACAAATATTATTTATCTTAAGCATAGAATACTCTGTATACGATAACTGTGATATTTACTTATGTAGATAATATTATCTACTGTCTATTAAAATCGTATTGGTCTAGCTCCGCTGGCGGCTAAGTTATCAACTATCAACATAATTAAATATTTGTAACCCCGTTATTGGTAAAAGTAAGTGAGCTGATGATGATGATTTATAGCTACATACCTATATATGTCGCAATCATCTGATTGAATCCGCTATTTAATTGAATTAGTCATTCAATTAAATAGCGGATTCAATCGGATGACTGCGCTTTTATTGAATCCTGTTTTCACTAACAAATTTTAGAATCCGAGACTAGGACAGCCATTTAATATTCTAGTTTTAAACTTTCGAATGAGTACTAATTAAACGAACATTAAAGTAAATTAATCAAAAAATATATCAACACATTGCTATCTGTACGAGCTGTTTGACGCCATTATATAACCGCCTAGTGATTCAATTAAATAACCAGATTCAATAAGATGACTGCGACATATACGCAAGCCGGACTCGCTCACCGAGAATTTTTTCGTTCTATCCATCCAACTAAAACAAAAAGAACCATGATATTTTTTTCTCAGGTTGTCATAGTGGACGGACAGACACACAGACAGACAATCAGACGGACCACAATGTTTAGAATATTAATTAGGTACCAATCATGGATGAAGTATATTACATCCTAGCCCTGAATAGTTAATGCCTTTGTCTGTCAAGTAACGCGTGTTAAACACAGACGCCCGGTTTCTGAAAGGCTGATCAAATTGACCAATTGATCAAATCAGCTAATCTGAACGCTGATTGGTGAACATCACTTCGCAGTCACTGTTTTACCGCGCGAGAAACAGTCTGTAGATAGGTACAATTGTAGGTTACTTAAGATCTAAGGGTTACATATTATAATATACATTCATAAATTGTTTGTGTAAATTAAGTCCTATTATTATGAAAGTAATAAATACCCATAAACCAGATTTCTAAGATGTTTTTAAGAAGATTGTCGGTAATTATTTAACAATAAAGACGTTAGACCTATTAGTTCGATAACTAAATTTGTTTCTGAACCAAATCACTAGATAAAATGGATTCAGTTTTTTCAAGCATCGAAAGCTTAATTACTATTAACAATTATTTCCAACAGAATCCGAAATTTAAAAACAATAAGTAGGTAAATACTGTATATCATGCAAATAATCAGCAATGAAAGAAATGAAGAGCATTTAGATAAGTTTGACTTTATTTACAATAAATTAAAAAAAATATTTGACAGATGTCAAGTGTCAATTCTCATTTTTCGTTTACGCGCCAGAAATACCGAATACGTTAACGTCAATAAAACTCAAACGTAACATTTATTGTATTTATACTGTATTATCTATGATTTATTGTATGTTATTAATTTTATGTAGTGTTGTAAAGAAATACATTTTTATGTAGTTTTGTTAATAAAGTAGTGTCTTTACATAAATATAAGGTATGTATAACTTTATTCCTGCTTTAAGTTATTAACGAAACATCAATGCCATCCCACAATACCTGTTTCAATCGCCTCTACTGAATAGGGCCTCTTTGTAACTGGATTTATCGTAGTGTGGCTTTTAGTCAGGTTATAAGAAATAATATTCATGTAAAAAAACATGTTAGTGTTATAAACAGTAAGCTTGAATGAAGTTCAAAATACGTGAAATATTTTTTTGTTTTTACAGATATTCACGATCAGAGAATATGTCCTGTGAAATAGAAGCCGGTTTGGAGGAAGTATTAGATCAACTGGCTGATTACACACTTAACGCTCACAACTATCAGTCTATACACAATGCTTTAAATACTGAGAAAAGTGTAAAATTAGCGGCGGTTGAAAAATTGTTATCAATATGTATACGTGCTTTAAAAGAAGATAGAAAATACACAGTTAACACGTTAAATATTATATTGGCAATTATCAAAAAAGTTAATGTAAGTATTTCACAATTTTCTTACAATTACCTATTCAAGTAATTTTACATGTTTGTTAAGTTTGCTTCGATTTTATCTATTAAATTGAAGTAACAAATGGTAAAATCAAAAAAATAATACAATAACTAGCTGTCTCAACAACTTTGTCTGCATGAAATAAAACCCCTGATTTTAGAACATTCTTCATTAGTGCGCTCTTGATAAAGGTCTCAGAGTAATGATATAATATTATATTATAAGACAGCCAATGATAGCCTATGACCTTCCTCATAAAATGGGCTTTCCGACAAAGATATATTTTTTTAATTGAACAAGTAGTTCCTAAGATTAGTGTGTTCATGTAAACAAACAAATAAACCTATTAGCTTGATAATATTAGTATAGATTAATGTTCAGTATAATAACTGTATATTATGTCATTTGGCATACTGATGTCTTTCAGCAATAGGTAACTGTTCTTGAAGCAATATCCCAAACTGGTATTCATAATAATATTTTATAGACACTATGATGTTCAGAAAACATATTTGTAAAATTCATATCAAAATGATTTGATTTTGATACAAGAATTTTATAGAGGCAAAACAAATTCAGTAAATGTATGTTTTCAGGATGGACAATGTGTTCCTGTACCAGACTTGGTGCCTTCAGCATTAGCTGTTTTGCATTTACTGCAAACCACGGTCCTCTTCAGCAAAGTGGAGGTGTTAAAAATATTATGTTTTGAAATATTATTGTCGTACCCTGATGGAGCGCTTGTATCCATAGCAGTAAATCAAGGAACTGAGTTTATGGAGTTGTTCAACTCTTATTGTCATCAGAGGATACCTGTTGATATAAGATTACAGGTAAATATTTATAATTTGTGTGTTACAATTATACTTTACTAGCTGTCTAGCATACTTTGCACTGCCTTATTTTCTGGACTAGTCTAGACAGTAGCACCACCATCTACTGGGTCCAATTAAATGCTAAAACCTTCCCTGAGAACTCTATCTATTAGTGAAAACAGTATGAAGATTGGACCTGTCTTTGAGTTTATGTGAACAGACAAATACTCAAAAGAACACCACAGCAATGGAGGACTTTCTTTATGATAGTATGTTAGGATTGTGACAAAAAATATTATATTGCATTCTAAAAGTTACACAGAAATGGTAAGCAGAATGTTATGATAAAATCATGAATCAAAAAATTTCTTTTTTCAGCCTGTTAATTTACTTGCCAAACTACTTAAAATATTACCACCAGATAGGAGACGGCAGTTTGTGAAACATGGTGTCAGCGTGTGGTTCTCAAAAATTGTGCCAACTGTTGTTTTATATCTAAACTCAGCTAATGCCAAAACCGATGTGCCAATAGATGCTTTAAAAATGTTAACGGAGGAATTAATTCATATTGACTATGTTGACAATCCTCAGTGGCAAATAGTATTAGAATGTATTTATACACCACAGAGGTAAGAGATTTAATGTTCTTTTATAAGTATTTCATTGTAATATGCTCCTTAGGACCTCTTTTCTTAAATGTTTGAAGATAAATCAGATATAATCAGTGTTATAATTGTCTTTCAGGTATCCTTCAATCATGAAAAGTCTTTTGGAAAAGGACAATGTTGTTTGGTATCATTTATGGGTGATATTTATCAAATTATTAAAAAATCAAATTACTAAAGTGAGCAATTCAGTTAAGGGAAGCCCCATTAACTCAATGCTACCAGTTGTAGAGTTGGCATTCAAAATGAACCCTCAAAACAGATGCAGGGCATTTGAGTGCTGGAATGTGTTAATTGACAACTTCTCCACAGAAACCAGCGATTTATACATTAATAAGAGAATTAAACTACTGATAATACCATTATCATCAAACAATGCGAAGGTAGTGGAGACTGCAATAGCTAAACTAAACACATGGTGGCACCTCATTGTTAAATTCAATGTAAAATTGCTAATGGTTGCAGATATAGCTTTAATACCATTTTTTTATTTTTGTTTTGGTAAACCAAACACAGATAAACCAGTGTTGATACCCGGTTTCCTTTCTGAGGAATTAAAAAAGAATTGTGTTGAGGCTTTTACTGAAATATTTGGTCACAAAAGTGACTGTGAATGTGAAATCAACTTGCCTAGGCTTAGTAAAAAACTTATTACTGGAAACTTACTTGTTAGCAAATGGAAGGAATGGCTACATGCTGTAGACAATACAATAAAAATATTTGTAGCCAGTAACTCAAAGCAAATGGAGTCTTATATTAAGTGTATTTGGTATTCCCTTCTTTCTACAATCAGTGATCTCACAGAAAGTAAATTAAAAAGGGATTTGTACTATGAAGTACTCTGCTATTTAGACAACCTATGTTTGGTAAGTTATCTTTACATAACCAGCTGCATTTTGTTATATCAAAAAACATGCATACTAAAAAATAATGAAATATTATGTATGTTAAATATTTGTCTGGATGATAATATTCTTACTTCTTAAACTTGAAACGCTTAACATAAATTGTGTACTCAAAGTTTCGGTTTATTTGGCAAAATGTTATAAACATAATATGAATTTTGATAAATGTGTTACAGATCATATTTGATACTAAATTTGGTTTATTGTATGTTATTTATGTATGTTTTAGGGTGTCACAAATGCTATGGGGAAGATGATATTGGAAACTTTCATTCCATCTCTATTCCATGAACAAAAAGGACTTGCATCATTAAAAATCAAAATAGATGAATACCCACTTGAACAGAAAGTAATATCTATGTTACACAGACTACCAAGAGATGTACTAATTGTCAGGTTAGTTTCTTTTATTTCTACTTGACCTTTACTAGAAATTCACCTTTATGGTATGTAAACTACAATAGTTTATGTTGAATGCAGTATTATTATACAAGCAAGTTAAAAGAAAATTATTCAGATTATATTAGTGCCTTCATGATACATAAAAGTAACCTAATTGAAATGTGTTAGCCTATACAATTTAAATATTTTATCCTTATGTTACAGACCTGAATATGTTAATGAGCTAAGAATTGTAACTGACCAATTCCTAGACGAGAAATCTCCTTTAACACTTAACACAATTGAACTAGTAATAGAAGACATCCCAACTAAAGGCCTTCTTATATGGACGGCTCTTGCTCAATCTATGTGTAAAACAAAATACACTAGCAATAGCAAAGCCCTAAATCAAATGTTGCTGTGTCCGCTACAAAATTGTACATTCAATGTAAGTTTCAATTTTACAAAACATTATTGATTACTAACATTCATGTCAAAATCATGGTATCTAATTCATAGTGTTCTCTTAAATTATTTGTATTTCGTATAAGTAATAAATTCTAATTGCAATACAATAATAAATTATATTAATATGTCAGGTTGATATCCTATTATTATAGTGCTAAAATGTATGCTACTCAAGAATAAGTTTCCTTGATAGTACATAATATTATACAAATTTAGATCAATATTTTTCTTGTAGGCAACTTCATTCTCAGCTTGGCTAGATCTGTATGGCTATGTACTGGACCAAAATTCTACAATAAACAATGATATTTTGAATATCATTTCGAATAATGACAAATTAGAATATTACTATGCAATGGCAATTTCTTTGCAAATTGTAAAACAAAAAATCAACTGTTCGGATGGCAAAGGTTTGTAGCAATATTATTTGTATTTAGTGACAGTAGATTGGTCTGTAATATATATTTACACAATGTATTTTACATTTTTTTAAACTAAAATGATTAGAAAGGCGTGCTGAAATCAACCCAACATGGATATTGATGCTTGCTAACACTTAAATACCTCTCATTGGAATCTTGGTGGCAATAGTAAAATGTCTAATGTCCATCGTAAAGGCAGTGAGACAATAATGAAACAAAGTTATTGCATTTTAATCAACTATAATATTATGATTTTCTTTAGTTTCTTTTTACAAATTTAAATTTATTGAATATTGTTATAATTTAGTATTAGATGAAAATGCAAAAAATTTGTTAAACGAAATTTCAGTAAAATACTGTAAACTATCTTAAGTTATAATAGTTTTCCTAGATTAATATCGTACAGTTCTTTTTTAAAGGTGATTTAAGTGTTAAGTTTCTTTACCTTGTTGGAAATTTGATGATTCTTTAGTAATATGATTTACATTAAAGTTTAAGAAAAAATAAATTTATTTTGCTTTTATATTAAAATTTGCGAACTTTTTATTTCCAGGCACAAGTTTCGACAAGGAACTTGACAATCTATGTAAAATGTCTGCATCTAAAGACTTGATCGATTGGTTCTGTGAAAAGGAGAACTTCGAAGCTATAATTAAAGTTTTAATAGATGTATTTACTAAATTAAATCCTACTGATGATGCTACTGTTGAAAAAGTCTTATCAGTTGCAACTTATGTCTTAGGACAACCAGTTCAACAGATTCTTGAGGTATGTCTATTGTCGTTTTAATTTTTACTTATTAACCAAAGGTACATTCAAAAAAATTATATTCATTTTAAATTATATTTTAGGAATCCAGAATATGTGAAAATTTGGAAGAACTATTCAAAAATATAGAGGTGGTAGTAACCCAAGGAACACACATGACTACCAAACTACAAATTATAAATGAAATTAAAGATGTTGGTGCTAAATTTTTAAGCAAACTAGAAACTTATCATAATGAAGAAACCATAAAAAAATTAAAAAGTCTTTTAGATTCAATTTCTAACAATGGGAAAACTGTATCTAATAGCAAAATAAGTTTTGCAGAACCAGAGACAAAGTCAGCAACGAAAAAATCTACAAAATCTAAAAAAAAAGAAGCAACTATTGTTAATACGGTTACAGATAGAGGAGAAGAGTATGTGGTAGTAAAATCAAACTGGAAGTTTAATCCGAAAAAATTAACTGATAATCAAAAAGAAAAGTTTAAAAGGAAAAGGGAAGATATTCCTGCTTTGTACCAAGATCTATCACAATCTCAAGATGAATTTAAATTACTTGGATGGAAAACAGATTCACAGGATACATCCTCAACAAGTAAATCTACCACTGTCTCAGTAAATGAAGATGTATCTTCAATTCTCAAAAACTTTCCTAATTCTGAGATTGTCCCTAAAATTTTAGAAAATATGAAACCTACAAGTGAAAATGGTATTTCCAATCATACTGATGACATAGTATCCAATAAAATCAAAGAAGTTGATTTAAAAATCAAAAAGCATTTGGCAAGGACTCCCTCTCCATCATCTCCAAAAGAGACTAAATCGCCAAGATTGACACTTACAGATCGTGTCTTTAGAAATGTAAAAAATCTAATTGAAAAGTCGAATGTACCAAATGGTAATATAAGCTTAAACTGCGAGCTAAATGAATGTGATCCAAAAACGCCAGTAACAAAGAAACCTGATAATATTAGCGGTGTTGTTAATTCCGCGCCACCGAAAATAAGCACAGAACGGCCATGTCGGCAAAAAAGGAAACCTAAAAAATTTGAACACCTGGAATTATTTGGTTTAAAGAAAAGACGACAGTCTTCAGGGCAAAATGATTCACCGTCTGAAACAGATACTGGAGATGAAAAAGACGATCACAATACAGAAAATAGGGATCAAAACATTTCCGGCGTAAAACCTATACATGATGAAGCCTTGTCTATAAATGAAATAGTTCAAGAACCAGAGAATGAAAATTTAGTTTCGGAAACTATAGAATCTTCATTGAATACCGACATAAAAGAACAAAACAACATAGAAAGTGAACCAAAATCTGATGGTATTTCTGATAAATCAAAGACTGATGATATTCTTCAAAAACTACATTATACAACCGAAAACAAGGAAATCGTAACTGATATTAATACAGACAAAACTGCACTCAGCGATGAACACGAGAAAAAAAACACTAGCCTTGACGATTTCAAAACAGAAGTATCAACACCAAAGTTAAAAAATAAGGACAAACTTTCTGAAGTCACAAAATCATCAACCAAAAAAAGCTGTTCAAAAAAATCTCGAATCGAAAAAGAACTAGCCATCGACATGGTTGAAGGTCATCCTTTATTGAATGCTCCAACTGAAACAAGAGTTACAAGAAAAAGACTTTTGAATACACCCAATTCCAGAAGAAGTAAATCGGAAAAGACACCAAATAACAAACTGGAGACTAAAGAGATTAAATCAGTTAAAATTGATGGAAAAATCAAAGATAAGCCAAAAGAAAATTTACAACTTCAAAGGGAAGATACATTTAGTTCTGACGATACACCGTTATCACAGGACATTATAGAGAGTTCACAAGATTCGAGTATTACTACAATATCAGTAAAGTCAAGCATTTCCTGTAAGAAAATACCTACTGTTATAATTGATAAATTAACAGTTGATTCTATTTCAACTCAAGGTTTACTTAAAGATACTATTAATGAGTCAAAACTTGCAGATTGTGATAAAAAAGATAATTTAGAGAATAAAGATATAACTTTTGATACATACGACAAGAATAAAGACGATACACAGTTACCTAGAAATAAAACGTTAACGGAGGAAACAACGTTTATAGACTTAACAGAAAACATGGATACTGAACCTATCTCGCAAAATAAGACATTGGATGATATTGTAGTTATTGAGGATGAAGCGCCGGAAATAGTTGAAGTTATAAATACAGAAGTAGGTCCCGAAACACAAGAAATAGCTGAAGCAGATACTCAGTCTATGGATCCATGTGCTATCATTGAAGCAGAAATCATTCCTGATAATATAATCGATACGGCTAATGATGTTCCAGACGCGAAAGAAAATTCACTAGACGTAACACCTGATATAACACAATCTATAGGCGATGTAGAAAATAAAGAAAAGCCTAAATTTTCTCCGTTCAAGGATGAAGAACAAAGGCAAAAAGACTTTTTAAATAATACAATAGAAATATCGCCAATAAAAACGCTCAGCCCAGTTGAAACGAAATCGTCGGCTCAAGATACAAGTAGCGATTATGTTGTTATTAAACTGAAGTCGCCTGTGCAGTGCAACGGTGAACCGTTTGAGAAATGTGATTCGCCAGAGATTTTTACAGAGGAGCAAAAGATTTCTCCAGACAAGAGAAACCTATCGCCGCCGAGAGAAGAAATAACTGTTACAAATACAAGTCCAAGCTCATCATTATCACTAAAAAAGAGGCCCCAAGTTCGTGCCGGTGGCAGAGGAGCACAAATGCTAGGTCTATGCGTTCCAAATCGACTACAAACTAATGATAAGATAGACATTGAAGAAAAAAAGAGCACTCCTATTAATACGTCAGCTAGACGAAATTTGAGGATAATGTATAATTCAACGACTGAGAATAATGATACAACTGAAGAAGATGATAGTGATAATTTCCTCAAGTTGAAGAGAATTTTGCCCTCTACTGATTGTAGTCCATCTGGTCCTATCTTGAAAAGGAAATTATCAGAAATCACGGATGATGCTACTGTTTCACCAGCTAGTAAAGTGAGTTTCTATGTTTATCTTAATTCAAAGTCTTCTACTATATATTTATTATTTGTTTAATACAATGTATTATTTATAATATTTTTTTAAAATTCTGATCTAGAAGTTACTGAGGATTTGATATCATAAAAAATACAATTTATGTTAAAAGTAATTAAAAAATTTCAGAGAAAGCGAGTGAGCTTTCATGATCCGCCGGTGTCCACCAGTATATGCGTAAAGAAATACATAGAACCTGGTGGTATTCGGTCACCACAAAACTCCGCTATTAAACGCCAGGAGAGACAGTTACGGTCTCAAATTGCGACTAAATCACCAAAGCGACTGGATAATCTGTTCAAACTGGATACTGTATTAACTAAAACAATAGAGAGTTTTGTTGAGGAAAATACCAATTCGAATGAAGATACAGACATGAGCTTAGATCCTACACCCCTCGTGGAAATAGTTAAAACTAGCGAACTTAATGACACCGATCCGATTTGCTTAGAACTAGTAGAATGTAAAGATTCCATTGAAAAAATAGCAGGACAGCTGTCTTCGAATACGATGAAGACGTTATTGGTGAAAGAATTGGAAGGTAAAATAAACACAGTTGGCGATTTAGCAAAAATGACAGAGATAGAAGTGAATAGACTGTGTATCAAAGCGCCTAAAGTAGGAGTTGCGAGGAAAGTATTGACGGAATACGCTGAAATGGTAAAGCAAGCTAATGAAGAAATAACGCCTACTGTTGAAGAGGCGATGTCGGAATCAATGGTACCTGAAGTTATGGCTATAGAGGTCCAAACTGATCAGGTATTAGCTGACGATGTTGCTATCCAGACTGACGTTCTAGAAACTTCGGAAAAACAAGTGCAAAGTGACCCATTGTCGGTTGCACATTGCAGTGCGCAAACTGATGAGTCTGGTAGCAAGACAACGGAGGACTTAGTCAAATTATGTTTAAAGGTAAGAAACTAGTCTTAGCTTACCATATTTTTTTTATCATAAAACTCTTAACCCTAGATAACTAATCATTCGTCTACACGACTACGCTACTATCCACGATAGTCGAGTACACCTAGTTCCTCGTACCCCCCGCTCAAGAATCTTTTTCTACCTTCCTAAATAGTCAATTTAGTACATCCTGTGAGGAAATTTCAATCATACGATACTTAGAAATTGAATTACGGTCATATCGTCGTCCAGTCGACGAAAGTTTAGTAATTACGTGGTATGTTTTGCAAAGGTATATACATTACTTTTTTGTTATTTTTTTCTATTTAACATGAGAAACACACAATATTTTTTATAATAAATATAGTTTATCTATATTTTACCAAAAACATACATAAAAGAACTATATAAAGATATACTTTGTGTACTTCAATTAGAAAACCTATGTAGTTTTCTTAGTTTGTTCATAGGAAACTAAGTTATTAGCCATTTTTTTATACATTATTATAATTTTTATAAACGGATATGAGGAACTGAGCATCAGAGAGAAAAACCGCAGAAACAGAAGATGTGGTCGACAAGCGGTCTGACAATTCGGGAGACTGAGGAAATTTTGAGGGTTAAAGTTCATCACGACACTAACAAAGCTTTAGATTGCCCTAGTGAATTTTCAGAGTCGGAAAACGTTATTATACAACCAAGCGAGAGTCAATAACATCAAATTATAGATTCTGAATCAGAAATAATCTAGTTTTATCATAATAACAATGGTGCATCTCAGTCTCAGTTTATCAGATGTGCCCGAATACATGTCATGTACTAACAGACAAACTTAAAGATGGTCTCTATACATTTTTATAATATAATAATATGCTAAATCTGTTTATTATTAATTATAATATTCATAAATAACACAATAAACATGAAAAAAACCAATGTCAGGGCGCGATTTTTTAATGAATGTGAGAGATCAACTGATGGAGCACTGGCTGCGGCAACGCATTCAGACGGTGACTTTGTGGAGTGATATTAAAGTCATAATACAAGAATTTTTTTGGCGATTGTTTCAACATAGAAGTTCATTTTCCTACTGTTTCAATCGTGCGCAAAATCTGAATGTCATGTCCATCGAAAGCTCGTAGAGTGACAAAACATCGCTACATAAAATCTAAAAGAGTTATTCGAGGCTCCCACAATATTATCATATGTAGTAGCTGTATGATGAATTAAATAAATATTATCACTCTTATTTTTAGTTCGTATTAAACCAAACATAAGTGACATGTAACAATTTCCTGGTTTTATTAAACATTTTTGATAATATTCACGTTTTTTACCGCGTAGTCCGCTCGACGAATGTTTAGTTACTATGTAACTGTAAATATAGTTTAGTTATCTAGGGTTAAGGACTAATTCACTATTTTGTTCTAACAAGAATATTTCTTTTGCCTCTTACTAACACCGAAGCTTGGTTAATAATTATTTGAATAAAAGAAAACAATAAAATACTTGTAGTGTAACCTAACCCCCTTAACTAAAAATAGGATTCGTTTTTCAGTGTTGGCTTTTTCTGACAAGTAAATGTTCCATCATATCCGTCAAAGACAAGAACGATAATGGACTAGTCAGTTGTGTAAACGTTCTTATTTGTGTGTTAGTGTATACAACAGTCGTTTAAACAATCACTTTTATAATTTCTTTCAGAGAGAAGATTTTGTAATGCATCTTTGCAAACAAACAGACGAAACACTCAAGAGGGACGTTGGTGAGAATTTGCCTGTAAATACTATAACAGATGTATTATTGAAGAAAATGACAGCTGCTAACTCCACAGAAATAGTGAACAGGATAATGGACCATAGACAAACTTTAAATAGTAAGGAACAAAATCTCTCAGTGTTGAAAGACTATATCTGTGACAAATTCGAATCGAGAGACCTTATTTTATTCTGTAGTGAGATTCTAAAGAATGCCTACAATAAAATCACATAATAAGGTGATTATTTATATTTCATTATATTTTTTAATGGATTAAGTATTTTTAGTTTTATAGCTTTTCCTAGTTTTACAGTTTTCTACTTTATATTAGTTTTCTAAAAATGTATAATAGTATAATATAGAATAGTATTTTAATTACTTTCTTACAATGTCTCTCTTTTGTAATATGCAGTTTTTACTGATTTATTATCATTTTATTATGATACAATTTTAAACCACAAGGGAAACAGATTTGAAATTACTAGCCATAGTATTGTAAAAATATAGAAATATAAAGCACATGAGACTGATTATAAAGTATTTATTATTTTACTCTCTCCAGAAGTCTTAATTTTAATACTTCAACCTTACGTGCCCTTACTAACAAAAATACTAATATAGTGTTATAAGCCTGCCACACTACATGGGATTGAAATTAACATACCCATATGCTGATTGGTGGCACATATATCAGAGAGAAAGGAACGGACAGATATTTTATATTGACATCACGCTCGCACTTGCAAGGCTGGCTATATTTCCTCAGATAAAGTTGATTCAAATCGTACGTCAACTAATCGTTGTCTTTGGTGAATTGATCTTATCTGTGGAATTTTAACCATCGAGCGTGATGTAATTATAAAGTATCTGTCCATTCCTTTCTGTCTTATAATACTCCACCAATCGGCGTTAAATATGGGATGTTGATTTGATTACCATGTTAGAGTCTGGCTAATGAAAGTAGACATTGAAAAAGCGCGGCAAATTCAAAAAAATTTAGCACAGCAACCCAAGATGAACATAGACTAACACGACTTGATATTTGTAATATTTTTATTTTATGCATTTGATTTTTATAACTTTTATGTGTTATGAATTAGGCTCCAGCTAATGATTATATTTAATACATTACTACAAGACTTGAGATTTCCATGTTAGTTTCTGTTTCAACCTTTGGTAAATTTCTTCGATTTTATAGACAATTATACATTAGTATATATAATTATTAAATGAAATAAAAAAAAACATTTTAGTACAAAAATTTATTCTAACGAATCAAAGTCCAAGAATTCTTTAATTCTTCAAAGTACTGGTTTTGTGTTATTATCCTGTCTTTCTGCTCTAAATCAGAGAGTTTTTGAATCGTGTTAATTATTTCACCAACTTCTGCTACATCCTCCAGATTTTCTAAACCAAAAGATAAATAATTTATTAAAATAAAATACAAATACATGAAATTATTTTTTAAAGAAATTTAATGCTTTTATTGATCTAAAATCACAATGTCTTGTATTCTACCAAAAATATATCTAAAAAATCAAGTATCAAAATTAGTAAACCCTACTTACCTAAGAATTCCTTCACCACACGCAAACAATCCTGTTTTTGGTTGAATTCTACTTCTTTCTGTTCTTGATTTTCTTTAGATTTAGAAATCATAGAAAATAATAGTCTGCGAGTTTCACTTTTAGTTGTTTGATTCATATTTAGGGCACTAAAAACTGAAAAATATGAACCAAACAATGACACATGATTTCTGACAAACGCCATCATCAGCATTTGACATTGATTATAGTGTTGCTATTTCTAAGATTGCAATAAATACGATTGTCTACTTTCATTGGCCAGACTCTAGTTGATCATAGATTTAAATAGCGAAACCGAAAACAGAAACCGGGGGGTAATAATCCTCGCTCATTGCTTTGCTCGTTGTGCTGTCGCAATGTTGCCCAGAGTTATGTGACGAGTAACGTTGCCACACTACATCTCTGCCTTCTTTCCTCGCTACTTACTATACTATTCGTCAAGTGTGTTGCAGATGCATCGGATATATAACATTTTCTCTCTGTCTGATGTGTTAGATAAGCTATACCTACAGACTACAAAACTTTGTAGGCTAACTTGAAAATCTTTATATAATTAAAAGGCATCAGTGCTGGCAAGTGTCATGATACTCCGTCTTTTATTTTCTTCTTTCTTTTTCTATGTGTATCTCTTATAAAATAAATGTACTTAAGGAAACAATTTTATATAAAAACTTACTTTATTTAATATATAATAAAACAAGTATTTACAGTATTCAGTCAATCTGACCCGGAGCGAGGCCGCCGGTGATCATTCATACATAACAATATCGCAAATATTGTATGGTCGTTACGATATGAATGAGTTGGAGGATATGACTTGAGTCATACTTATTCTAGTTAGTAGGTACCCAGTTTCTTACGCTACATTAAAAGTTAATATTACATTGTAAACTATAGAGAGAATAGATGAATTAACAATTACTGAAACTTGAATGAAAATTGTGTTACAAATCTTTTTGCAGTAATGTCTATGGACAAGTCACTATAGATCAGCGCAGTGACGTCAGAGCGTGATTATGACCAGCCTTCATTTAAATAAGTTGTCCATGGACAGAATTGAGAATAGACAATTTTTCGGACCTAATGTTCTCAGGTTAACGTCCATATATGCTTTCTTATCTGGACTGCATGACTAAGAAAGAGTTGTAGTTCGGAAGATACTATAGAAACTTATCAATTAATATTATTATATATACAAAACTAGTACTAATATATAAATATATTGTAGTATACTTGACTTTTGACATGAGATTCCAAAAAGTAAATGGCATCAGAAAATATTTACAGATATTTAAAGCTTCGTACGAGATTAGTTTGTCTTCAAATTTATAATTATATTTTTTAAATACAAAAGGTTCTAGGGACTTCAAAGATATGTATCAAGATTTGTTGGTTTTTATGATGTAATCATTTATACTTCTTTGAAAAAATTGCAATACTAACTAAATTTCATTACTGTCTGGCTAGGTTCATTAATAATCGTTCGTCGTAGGTACATAATAATTTAAAATGCATATTGCATACATATTCAATGTGACATAATAAATAATTTTATGGTAAACAATTTTAATGTTTAGTTTAGATGAAAAGAAATCCTGAATTAATGAAAGGTAAAATAACTTGATATAATTTAGGTCTTATAATCTTATGACACAAAACTTAGTAACTACATAATGTTATGGATTGACAGTTACTAGTCATTCCGTGAACTAAGCCATCTTACAAACAAAATGTTTGTTTTATCTTAATCTAAAGTATTTAATGTATAACAAAACTGTTCTCTAAAACCTAACAGTCAATAAGAAATAATGTAATTGTACAAAATGCTGTCAGGATTAAAACAGTTTTAATATATACACATTTAAGAGTTCATAACAATATAAAAATAAACTAGATTTGACTTAATTGTAGACCCAAAATTCACTAAACCAAGTTACCACTTACAAATATTCGCATTATACACAATTAAAATGTAATACTTTGGTCCACATTTGAGCACACTTAAACTCTAGTTTGTCATTGATTTACTGTCAAGGAAACCGCATTTCTGAGACATAGTCTAAATGTTCTAAGCTGTGGTGTGAGTTGCTGCGTCTCGGTGCTCTGGCTTTCTGAAGGTTGTGGTGGGAGTGAGTTCTAGTCACTCTATAAGCGCCCTCTCTAGGATTTGAGTCGCTACCCTTTCTTTCTTTATCTTCGTCTCTTTGTGGTCTTTTATAATTATCAAATGCTCGTCTATTAGCATCATACCGTTGTCTTTGCCAAGTCCTTTCAGCGTCCTGTCCGTATAGATCTAATTCTCCTGAAGTCTGAAATTGGCTGCCACCTTGGCAGTAATTGAATTTCTTCCAGCCTTCGTCATATTTCGTCCTCGTATCGTCATTATTTATTTGGCGACGTTGCGATTGGTTTGAGCTGCTTTCGCTTGTATCTTCACCTGATGTTCCCAAGCCTAGATCTTTGTCGTCGCCGTATATTTTGTAAATACCATTCGGGTTTATGTTCTTCCCATTGAACATTTTGTCTTGCAACATCAACTGGGGATGTGGCATGTACGGGTTGGGATAGCATTTTTCTACTTTGGTGATTTTTAAATCGGTTTCTTTCGATCGAGTACAGGAGCCCGGACCGAATAGTGACAGAAGAACCGGCAACAGGAATAGACCATGCATCGCCCCGAAGAATATAACCATGAATACCATTTTGAAGAAGACAGAGAATATGTAGCTGTCTGCCAAAAGTAATGCCACTACTCCAAGAATTGTACTGAAGGATCCCTGAACAATTGGCAGTCCAAGAGAATACAGGCATTCGCTGACTCTATCCTTGGGATCTGTGGCCTTCGATGCCATGTATGCGTAGCAAATGTGGGCGGTAAAATCTACGGAGAAACCGATGCACATTATCAAGTTTATCATCGAAATGGAGTCTAAATTGATATCCCATAAGGCCATGTATCCGACGACTCCGATTTCTATGGATATTATACTGAATGCCACCCACAACGAACACAAGATATTTGGTATGAATATAAAAGATGTTATCATCATCATTAGAGCTCCGTAGCACAGGTTCTGGATGGATGTAGGTCTGACGAGTTCAAACTGAAAAAAAAACCAACATTATATGAGAAACTTTGAATAGTTAACATCAACATGGGGAATCACTATGCTGATTTCTTGATTGTGGGATCTTTGATATATACTAATGGACACAATAAATATTAATGAAACGCCACACATAATAAGTGACGGTAGAATGAAAGAATTTGTACATATTCTAATGGTAATGATTTGAGTCTATAAACAGACTCACGTTCTTCCAACTACTGGTATCAATACGAAACTAATGAAACAAAATTCTTACCTGATCGAAGAAAACAAAGTATGGATGGAAGACGGAGGCGTTGAGTGGTGATTGAGCGACAACTTGTCTCAGAGCTTTCACCATCTCTTTCTCGTGATTAGTTCCACTGATATTAATGGCTTGTATTAGAAATCTGGATGCAAGTATTTGATCGCCTTTTTCGTTGAACCTTACGTCTAATGAAAACGGATTGGCGGGGAACAGCCACAACTGAAAAATAATGAATTATAATGAAAGAATGCACAAAACGATATTACTACACTGTCGAAGAACTTTTAGTTAAGGGAAGGTCTGAATGCAAACTCAAAAAAAAAAATGTGGTTCTTTCCTCCCCTGATTTAAAAAAAAAAGCGTAAAATCTGTAGTTACCTCTTTTAGATTTCTGGTGAAGTCCTCTTCGCTGTCGATCGATACGTTCAGATAGTCGTTGTTCCTTTCTACGTACGTTATAAACGTCCTCAGCCAAGACTCCGTGTAGAGAGAGTTCGATATGTACGAAGTATTCTCCAGCCTCTGGGTCAGTAATTCCACCTCGTGTTGGACTTTCGGATCGGAATAATTATAGTTTCCACTTATTACGACCTGGAATTGCAATTCATGATTATATTTTGGCTGTCAAAGTGGCTTCTTTATTGCTGAACAACTTGTAAAACAAGGGATCAAATTGAACAGTGACGTCTTACCTGTATTCTATACGGGAACTCTCTGTAATATTGGTCTTCCCGATCAAAGAACTCGACAGAGTATGAATCCACTTTCGACAACTTACGCCTCTCCAAACCTTCGTTGAGATTGGTGATTCCATAACCAGCACCCGCCAAGTAACAGAGAAATACTACAATAACTATAGCTTTAACAAGGTTGTTATTGAGCAAGTCAGCGACGGTGGTTCTGAAGAACGCCATAATGCAATGTTCCTTATTGTCGATGGGATTGTCAGGATCGGCGTGATCTATTCCTCCGCTGCAGAACATGCGGTATAGCCATGACTTTTCTTCTGGAACAAAAATAAATGTATTACTCTGATGATGTTTAGACCAGGCCTAAACTTACTTATAATTTACAAATTGTCTTAACATTTCCAAAATAATTATATAGAAAATTTCGTCAATAGATGTTGTATTTTCAAATATCACGTCGCTTATATTTGTGTATGTTTTATGTATTAGTTGATATTTAGTATAGTTCGTCCCTGATAAATTTAACCTCTTTAGGTTTTCAAAACATCGAAATTTTCACTTACTTATCCACTGTCAACACTTAGGAACACATTCACAGGTTTATTAAAGGATTATACTTCATTATCCAATACATTTTATAACAATTAAACAATATTTAATATGTTTAAACATCAAATGAACAAAACAATACGCCATTTTGAAACTGCCGATAGTAGAATATAAGCCTATAGTCTATGGTTTCATAGCAAACAATAATCATTGTATTATTATTGACCAATAGACATCACTGACTAATCTATGGTTGTGTCAAAGACGGATTTGCTTACGTTTGGTTAAATTTATCTCGGACGTACTATAGTTATTTACCTTTTCTAGCTCTGGACTCAGGTAGCACTTTAAACCAGGTGATGGTGTGCCTGTTCTGTTGCTCCCTGTAACCCGACACAGCGACACATCCCGCGAAGAACGTCAGATGCCATACGAAAGTGAAACAAACTGCTAGACCTGAAATTATCAGAACATTGTGCTTAAATAAAATCAACCAAGAATTTTTGCTATCGGTTCATACCTACTACATTCTTTGGCAAAAAATAACCAAATTTCAATAGAACTTTATTGACATGGTGTAGGATCATATGAAAATACTTCCCATGTAGACCACACCTTTTCCAATCTCATAACTCACGCGTCAGCACCTTAACGACTTTAAAACAATTAGGTGGACTATGACAATAGATCATAAAACCCGGTAAGCCGTCACATGGTAATGGATACACAAACAGCTATTGAAGCTTACAATCTAATTTAATGTGATGGGATTGTTATTTGGTTTTATTACTTTTACTATCCTCTGTTTTCTTAAACAAATTTCTGATTAAATATTTTAAAAATTCGTTTGGAACCACTTGAGCATAATTTTGGATTATTCAATATATCAGGTGTTCGCTCCTATATAAAACTTGATATTATAACAGTTTCTATAAGGTTACTAGACTAGCTTATGATTTACATACCAGAATACATGCAGAAGATTTGTACGGAAGGAAACGGTGAGAAGACACCAATGAAGAACGACAGCATATCAGTGACCGATGTAATGGTTATGGAGACTGCGGCTTCTGACAACATGATGGCCATCCGCTCAGGCACGGACAGACGTAGCGAGGTACGTCGCCACGCTGCCAGCATTACGAAAGTGTCGTCGATTCCGATACCTGGAAACATTACAAAATTTTATTGTGTTTCATGGCTTTTATGATATGGTGTATCGATGTGGATGGTTGACAGTAGTTCCAAGAACGCATCGTGCTTTCAATGGGAAAGTTTGAAACTTTTAAGGCAAGGTCATCTAAGTGATGTGATTTCTGCAATATGCCTTATAGATACAGTTATTTAATCTTCAATCTTGTTGATCATAGAATGGAATCAAATAAGCAAATAATTTAATCTCTCCCAAGGTAACTTACCGATCATTAAAAATGGCGCAGCCAGGTTGATGCCAATAAACGAAATTCCCAGATATACCGCACAGCCGAACGCTGCTAACGTAGCCATCGCTGCAGATATATTCCCTAACAGACCCAACCACGGCTTCGATCGGACCCAATCCCCCATCATACAAGTGACTATGGAGAATATGCCCATGAGAATGAAGGTTGAGCTGAAGAACGGTATAACTGTTCTCGTGTTCTTCTCCAGTTCGTGGTCGAGAGTGCGTGAGGCGAATCTCGCTACTGAGATGTGTTTAAATCGGCCTGTGTCTTCTGCTTCGCCAACACCATCCAAAAATGCGTCCTCCCAATCTGCTCCTCTGTGGAAAAGAGGATTTTTTGTCATAACTTAAATGCGGAGAAGAACAATACAAATCTTTGCAACTTGGTCTGCACATGTTATTGGTTGAATTCGTATAATTTGTGATTCTTGGGATATTATTAACGGGTTCAAAGACGAGAAATGATTAGGTATATACGCTAGAATAAAACAACTTATCTATGTGAGGTTATGGTATGTACTGTAGAAGTGGGACATCTAATGCTCTTATACTAGATAGTACTACTAGGTAGAATAGGTAAGTTAACTTAAGTGGCTATCCATGATTTTAATTGACTGACTTTTAGCTTTAGTAGGTAGGTACTTAAATAAGTATTTTTTCACTGACATTTTATTCGTTGTCACAGATTTGTGTAGTAAAAAGTTTACCTACGTATTTCAGTAGCTAGTTCTTCAAATAGGATCAATATGAAGGAAATTACGGTTAAAAAAAGCTAGGATCAAGTGTCACCAGTTTTTCCTATGTGATTTAACTCAGGCACTAGAAGCATACAAGTTCCTCTTCTATGAATATTTAAGCCGCGTACGAAATTCGCTAAACCAAATTGGCGTGACTTACGAATAATAGAACATAAGGAACGTTATTGTTCCTACTTCTATCTTCTTTAAAACAGTGTGTATTGTGTCATTTTCTTCATAGTCCAATTATGTATGTTGTATTATTTCAAATTACGTAAGTATGTTGTATCTACATAGACCACCTACATATTAACGCGTGTGTTCTGTATAAGTACCCCTTTTTAGAGAAAGAGTGCCGAATGATTATCACTCATGCTTTCAAACTAATCACGCTTTAGATATTTATGAATACAACTAATCTCACACTACCATGCATTTGTAATTTATATAATCATAGAAGTAGTAAGTACATAATATGTTACTTAGGATTTACCGTACTTCGAACTTTTACAGTAACACATGCATACAGTACTTAGGTTGACATTATTTTGTCAATCTTTCTTTCAAATTCCTTATTATACATAATAATATAATATTATTTTATTATTTACTTTATTATTGCGTAAGTATCTAAGAGGCTTATAACGTTATTTAAAAAATATATTTACCTACTATATTGCCACATAATCAAGACACTAACATAAATGTTTACCTAGGTACATAATCAATTGAGTAAACACTAATATTTAATCAGTTATTTCAACACAACCAATAGGAAGGTACTTCTATTGTAGATGTACTTATGTTTATGATGTAGCTTCTGTATAAAAAGCAGCTATTAAATAATAATTAATAGTTGAAATGCCAGGCAGGGAGAGGAAACATTAGCTGTGTTTTATTGTTTCAACTCTGTATACTTAAATATATCAAAAATTACTAAGTAAATACATATGCGTGTGTGCCTCACAGTATTATAAAATATCTTTAGCAAGCAAGTAAAAGTTTTCCTTGGCTATTGCCGGCACTGATTTATTCGGGCTTAGTCTAGAATTTGGACTTAACAATTTAGAACAACGTTGCCCTAAACTAAAATAAAAATTCTAAAAAAAAAAACACTGGCAAAAGTTAAAACATTGTTGAAGTTGAGAACCACAAACGACGTGTTTCTTTTGTGCAAAGTTAAACTAAGTAGGTTCATACCTAAACTACCAAATCTCAGTTAGGTAACTAACCATAGTTTTACGATTTGGGTCTCCAATTCTTCCGGGAACAACGGTGCCACGCCCATGCAATTTAAAAGTTGTAAAGTGTCAATAGTTAATCTTCTAAGTGCCTTTTTTCGATTTAAATCTATTGACGTTAATGTAACAAAGTGATCACCTTTCTATTCGTATTCTTGCTGCGTTTATTCGACACCGTGAAACCGTGTCAAGATCGGCCTATTATTATCTAAGTTTACTAATTGTTAGAAATTGATTGTAAAAACCCGACCAAGTGCGAGTCGTGCTCAAAATTACATATGTTGTGTAATAAATATTTTATTTTGTATAAATATAAGTATATTATCACAGACAACAAGAACAAACGGCAACAGAAATTCATAGTTCACGAAAATTTCAATTGTCTAGCTACCGCAGTTCTTGAGATACAGCCTGATTAAAGACAGACGGACACAGCGAAGTCTCAGTAATAGGATCCAGTTTTTGTCTTTTGGAGACGGAACCTTAAAAATACAAAGGACACAATACAACTTAATGTTTAAAACCCTGTTCCTTTATTTAGTTAGGTAGAATTATAAAAACTCCTAGGAAAGAATGCCCTTTGAAACTCTAAGTGACAAATAACTATTATAAAAGATGTATATAACTTTAACGACACCTCATTATAGTATAATAGGCGATGATTAGCCGTTTTAAAAGAAGTAAAGGACTGTAATTAACGAGACTAGTATTATGGGTTTCAACTTTCAATGTTTCTTCTAGCGTCTAAACAAACGATGTGTTAACAAGGTTAACTTTAACGACCAACTAGCATTTTAACACACTAGTCCATTTAACATTTTAACCTATTTAAAATGGACTAGAGGTAACTAGGTACAGTAAACTAGTGATCAAAGTTGGACCATAGCTCAAATTTGAAATCGTAATTTTCTAGATTTTTTAAGTATTATTTTGCCTTTTATGTAAATGTTGTCTATGGAATATAAGAGAAAGATTAACAAGTGCAATATCGTACCTACTGTAATTATACAACGCACTAACTCGCAGCGCGTGCCGCTTATGTGTTGTTATTATTACCTATAATCAAAAAGAAAACCGACTTCAACAACTAAAATGTGTAGAAGAAAAACGGTAAAATTCCCTATAAAATTTTAAGAATTCCACCAATTAGTCAAGGATACCAATTACCATCATCAGATCCTTACCTGATGACTTTGAGACCACCTGGAAAGTACTTATACCTTTTTTTTTAGGGGGAAATGCGTTACGCATCCCCACCGACTCCGGGGGAAGGCGGCGGGGTATGTCGGACTCCCTCAGCGCGTGTGAGTGCGCCGAGGTGCACCGACTAAAACCCCCCATGCCCGCCTTCTGCGCTGTTTGTGGGCCGAGGGAACTTAAAATACTACTTCCGCAGCCCACTGCGCTTGCCGCATCCGGCTCAACTCAAAGGCCTGTTGGAATGCCGCCGACTGCCTCTCCGAGGGCTCCCCGGGCATCTAGGAGAGCCTTTAAGTACTTATACCCTATAATTTTTTTTTTTTAAATCGGTCCAAAAAATCAAATATACCGACGAATTGAGATGCTCCTCCTTTTTTGAAGTCGGCTAATGATTCATTTTACTTATTTCTTAGTATTATTTGAAAACATATTAGAAATCGGCATCCCTTCACTATACTAACTATAAGTGTGCCAAATTTTACAATTCGCTGTTTGCAGAATTAACCTAAAACTGTGCTAAAGTTTTTGCCTCACGTACCCTCTGCCACTGACGTTACGTCTGACAGACACCAGGATATCTACGAGTTGTTGCTATGTTGCCAATTCGCGCCGTATAGTTTTGTCTCTCTCTGTACCTTCCTGCGTGGACGCACGCCACCCGCCAGTGCAGCGTAGGTAGCTGCGGCGCGCGCATGTGTGGAGCTAGAGCTGTTTGGTGTATACAGGACGTAAGGTCAGTATTGAATGATGGATCTGGTAGACGTAACGTCAGTAATATCGCTATAATTTCATAGTGTCTGACATACGTCTGGTCAGCATATTAATTATTGAATTATCGCGCAGATTCGTTTATTGTCATATAACTGCTTTTAGATGGCAAGCAGCTCTCAAACTAGACCTACGAGGAAGAGGAAGGCTGCTGAAACAGTTAACATTTCTAATGAGCAGCAAATTCTGCAGTGGATGGATGAAGATCAGGATTTTAGTGATTGTGACGATGATGTCGCAGACAGGGATTATAATATCGAAGAAGAAGTTCACCAGGAGAGTGAAATGTCAGCAGACGAAGGCGAAGGTTTAGAAAATGTGTATGAAAATTTAATGCCCACAGTAACCAATGACGACACCGTGAGTGAGAGAAGACAGAGCCAACCACAAACGTCAAGTGCTTGTTATCTGGGCAAAAATGGATTTTCTTGGAGTAAGACCGATTTTGCGAGAACATCCCGTACATAATATTATCTATTTACCGGTATCACACGGACCTATAGAGTTTCCTGGTTATAAAAACCTCTGGGAAAAATTTTTTGACAACGAGATGATCGAAACATTGGTGGTTTGTACGAATAGGAAACTTCAAGCATATCGCCAGAAATTCGCCAACTATGCAAAATACGAATTAAAAGATACTAATGATTTTGAAATCCGGTCATTACTTGGATTACTGTATTACTCTTCAGTATTTAAGTGTAATGATGCCGATACAAATTACTTATTTGCGACGGATGGAACAGGTCACGAAATATTTCGCTGTGTTATGTCCAAATACAGAATTAGCACTTTACTAAATTGTTTGAGACTCGACAATATTGAGGATCGAGAGGAAAGATTAAAAACAGACCCACTTGCTGCCGTTTCATACTTTTTTAATAAGTTTATCGCAAATTCTCAATCACATTTTATACCTGGACCATACACCTGCATTGATGAAATGTTGGTTGCTTTTAAAGGACGATGTAAATTTATCGTTTACATGCCAAACAAACCCGCGAAATATGGTCTTAAGATCATGATTTTAACGGATGCCCAGCAGTTTTATGTTTATAATGCATATATTTACCACGGTAAGGGATCTGATGGATTTGGACTGCCAGAATCAGAGAAAAAACTCGCTGTACCTACACAGTCAGTGTTAAGATTGGCAAAACCAATTGAAAACACAAACAGGAACATAACCGCCGACAACTGGTTTAGCTCCATTCCGTTGGCTCAACTTTTACTGAAAAAAGGCCTTACCTATTTAGGTACACTAAAAAGAAATAAAAGAGAACTACCACCCCAATTTTTGCCGCACAAAACAAGACCTGTTGAGAGTTCGATCTACGGATTTACAAAAGATTTAACTTTGCTCTCTTTTGTGCCGAAAAAGGATAAGGCAGTTGTCCTTCTATCTTCTTGGCACCATAGTGCCAGTACTGATGAAAGCACTGGAAAACCTACAATTATTGTTGATTATAATCAGACAAAAGGTGGCGTGGACGAGGTAGATAAAAAATGTGCCATCTATTCGTGTAGACGTAAAACACGTCGTTGGCCTCAAGCAATCTTTTATCGTTTGCTCGATATGGCTGGAGTTAACACATTTGTGTTATACGGTAAATGTGAAGGAGCAAATTTGAGAAGAGGTGAGTTTATTCTAAATTTGGCTCGAGAATTAGTACTCTCTGCACTAAAACAGAGAGTTTATAATGAAAGATTACCTAGAGAATTGAGGATGACTTTACGTCGTGTTCTAGGCAATGATTTACCTCCTCCACCACCCAGGGAGCCTGAATCATCATCAACAAGGAAGTTGTGTCGAGTTTGCCCAAGCCAATTGAAAAGACAAACAAGATTTGTCTGTTGTTCTTGCGCAAAACCTATTTGTCTGCAATGTTCCGCTCAAATTTGTGAAGACTGTAGAAGAGAAGTTTAAGGCTGATTAAAATGAAGATTACTCTAAGGATTTTTTATTGTTATTATTTTTGGTTAATTTTATGTTTCAAAAAGACTAATTTAAGTTAAAAGTGTTGATTTTATGTTTTGTTTTTTTTTTTATATAATATCTTAAAGCGGCTGTGTCAAATGTTCCTATTATTACTATGATAATAAAAAGATTTTATATTTTCGTAATAATGTGTTTTATTTTACCTAATTCATATTTAAATTAGGTTTTATATAATGCTACAAATATTAAATCTAAAAAATTTAATTATAAACGTAAGCAATAAAAAAAAAATTGATAATCAAAGTTTACGTCTGACAGACTACTTCTCAGTAGAATATTTACAAGAATGCTACCTCAGTGGCAGAGGGTTAACACTAGTCAACGAGTTATGTAATATATTTTATACCTACTTATAATGGATTTCGAAATGTTCAATAAACTTTGACATTTGACCTAGCAACATTAATTTAGATCTAGACAGGGTCTTCTATTCAAGGTCTTTTCTGAACCAGACGTCATTTGTTATGTGTTGTCATTTAATTTGATTTTAATTATAGACAATAGATATGAGATGAATAAGTAACTATTTTACTTCATAGTATTAGATTGAGACTATGTTTCTATAAGCTACTGCTACTGCCCTACTAGCTGTAATCGTCGACCGACTTTTCGTAGCTAATTGGTCCTACAAACAGGGCGCGGGGGGACTTACTAATAGTAGCTAAAAGCCTCTTCGCACAAACATTATTTCGACTTCTTGGCGCTATTTGTAACAAATTACCTACTTACATGGCATTTACGAACGAGTACCAACTGAAATGATAATTAAATTAAGTGTCGCTTATGAGTTATGCCACATGCTGTCCTTGTCATTCGACCAACCATCGACAGTGACAACCTGTGAACACGGTGTTTTGAAATAGCGTTTCAGGAGGTATTAAGCCTCTATACCCTATATTGTTGTCCATAATAAGGCGAGCGCTATTAAATAAAGTATATTTTCATACGGCCCGCAACTGTATCTATATCTATACATATAATAAATCTGTAGAGGGGTCATGTCTGTACATTAAGAATATTTAACTGAAAATTAAAAAAAGGGGGTCTATAAAAGCCACAGAACCTAAAAATAACATTTTTGAAAAAAATGTCTGTCTGTCTGTCTGTCTGTCTGTCTGTCCATATGGGAATGTTTGTCGTCGCATCACGCTAAAACCACTGTAGGGAATGAAATGAAATTTGGCAGGCAGGTAGCTTACGACCTGAAGAGCATTATTGGAAATTATTATTCCGAAAAACGAAAGGGTTCCCGTAGGATTTTAAAAAAATTGTAGCTACCTATTTGACGGTATTCCAGCCAAACTACTCAACGTATTTAAATGAAATTCGGCAGGCAGGTAGCTTATGACCTGAAGAGCATTATTGGAAATTGTTATCCCGAAAAACGAAAGGGTTCCCGTGGGATCTTCAAAAAATTGTAGCTACCTATTTGACGGTATTTCAGCCAAACTACTCAACGTATTTAAATGAAATTTGGCAGGCTGGTAGCTTATGATCTGAAAAGCATTACTAGAAAATTATTATCCCGAAAACGAAAGGATTCCCGTGGGATCTTTAAAAAATTGTAGCTACCTATTTGACGGTATTTCAGCCATACCACTCAACGTATTTAAATGAAATTTGGCAGGCAGGTAGCTTATGACATGAAGAGCATTATTGGAAATTATTATTCCGAAAAACGAAAGGGTTCCCGTGGGATCTTCAACGAAATTGTAGCTACCTATTTGACGGTATTTCAGCCAAACTACTCAACGTATTTGAATGAAATTCGGCAGGCAGGTAGCTTATGACCTGAAGAGCATTATTGGAAATTGATATCCCGAAAAACGAAAGGATTCCCGTGGGATCTTCAAAAAATTGTAGCTACCTATTTGACGGTATTTCAGCCAAACTACTCAACGTATTTAAATGAAATTTAGCAGGCAGGTAGCTTATGGCATGAAGAGCATTATTGGAAATTATTATTCCGAAAAACGAAAGGGTTACCGTGGGATCTTCAAAAAATTGTAGCTACCTATTTGACGGTATTTCAGCCAAACTACTCAACGTATTTGAATGAAATTCGGCAGGCAGGTAGCTTATGACCTGAAGAGCATTGTTGAAAATTGTTATCCCGAAAAACAAAAGGGTTCCCGTGGGATCTTCAAAAAATTGTAGTTACCTATTTGACGGTATTTCAGCCAAACCACTCAACGTATTTAAATGAAATTTGGCAGACTGGTAGCTTATGAGCTGAAAAGCATTACTAGAAAATTATTATCCCGAAAAACGAAAGGGTTCCCGTGGGATCTTCAAAAAATTGTAGCTTTTAATTTGACGGTATTTTAGCCAAACTACTCAACGTATTTAAATGAAACTTGGCACAAAGGTAGATTGTAACATGAAATAACCAACATAATATTTTTAACTGACTTACAAAAAAGGAGGAGGTTTCTCAATTCGTAAATATATGTTTGTTTTTTATGTTTCTTCGCGGATATCTTCATCGTTTCTGAAATGATTTTAATTTTTTTTTATGTTGTGTAGGGTATAATTTAAATTTGGTCCCATTGTCACCAAAATGGTGACCTGATGATGGGATCTGTGAGGAATCGAAGGAAATCCTCAAAATTTTATGTGGAATAATATATTGATTTTGATTTTTTCTGAAGAAGTCTAAGCATATGTTACCAAACAGTAAGTTTTGCACCATATCCTGGATCTATAATATCAAAAAATTTCGCGTTTCAGTAAACTATATATATAGATATATATATCTTTCTACTATTTTTTTTTATCTAATCGTTTTTGTTTTTCATTTTCCGCCCTCAAATAATCATTCGTTCAATATCCCTACTCAGTCTATACCCATCACTAAAAAATAAAAATCTGAAAATTAAATAACTTTAAACAAAAAAAAACGACTTCAAAAGGTAAACTAAAAGGAACAATTAAATTTACTTCGCACAAAGTAATACTTATTTTCCAGTACAAGTGAAAATAATTATTACTTTGTGCGAAGTAATTTATAATTATACTTAGGTTTTGCAAATACGATTAATAAAGTATAGGCGTAGAATAGTTTGTTTTCAAGATATGAATGAGATGTCATAGGTACATTTAAATTAGAAAAGTTATGTCAATATAAGTAGGATTTATGTTTTTCATGATATTTTTATTTATTAGTTTTCATGCTAGGTACGGCTTGGGTTTTTTCTTTCTTTTGGACTTTTGTTATTTTGTCGTCTAAAGGAAGTTAGTACTTTAACCGTAAAGTCCCAAAGTAGGCTACATGTTTGTTAGCGTAGGTAATTAATAAATAAAAAACCGGGCAAGTCCGAGTTGGAATTGCGCACCGAGAGTAGACTTTTAAAAAATTTGGCGCTCGGCGCCAGCAGCGCAGCGTCGCGTCGGTGTGAAAACGATCATCGTCTGCAGTCGCTGCGGCGTAAACTCCATACAAATCTCAGTACAGAGATCTTCGTCGCGTATATGAGCGTACTATCAAGTAGTGGACGTTCGCATAAAAGAAAAAAAAATATTATACATACAGACGAATTGAGAACCTCCTCCTTTTTTTGAAGTCGGTTAATAATACACGGTCATTTTTCGAACTGGTAGTAGGAATTGTTAGCATTTTCATAGAAAAAATACCTCAAAACATTCACGACAAAAACGGCCATTATTTGACAGTAAACTATTATTATTACTCCATCGGCCTACTTCTTTTGCCTATGCACGTCTAATACCGTGTATAAGCATTACTATAAATTAGTGATTTTAAATATCCAAACGACAGTGTTCATAAACTAAAAATGTATTTGAACTGCTGCCCTAAATCACTTTTCCACGCGTACGAAGTCGCGGGCACAGCTAGTTATAAATAAAAGTCTTAAATTATCCAAACAATATCAGCTACAAAAGTTAACCATAACATAGTTCACGCAAGCAACGCAGATTTTCAAAAGTAGCGCTGAGAGGTTATAATTTTGTATCAATAGTTAAAATATCTATGGATACAAAATTATCTTACGCGCCTAATGCTGTTAATGTCTGCCAAAATGTTGCCGACCCCTTATAGACAAGCATCATATTTACCGTTGCTGCTGTAACGGAGTGTCGGTCCTCAGGAACCACACCAGCTGCACGGCGGGCACCGACTCTATGATGTCGTCCACCACCGTGGAGCCGCCGAAGAACACCGGGAACGCGTGAGCCTCCCACGTCACGGGGTTGAACATTATGGGGAAGGTTAGGTTCAGCTCGCCTCGCTCCACCTGAAAGGGAAAATATGGTTGAAAGGCTGAACAACTACCGGAAAGATTCCAATGAATATTATTTTATCAATCAACCTAGCCCAATGGCTTTTTAAAGAGCTACCTAAATTCTCCTAGCCCAATAATATACTTCTACTAAACTCTCAAAAATCTGGGTAAGCTTTTCTTTCTACCCAGAACAAGATAGAAGTGGCTGCGATACAATTTACTAGCATAAATATGTGATGCTGAAAATAGTCTTGCAATTCTTGATTGATGATGATGATGAGATGTGATGTCTTGCAAAATGATTTTGTCTGTGGCAATGATTTGCGTGTGTGGTGTATCTATCCTATAACATTTCTGTCTAGTTCTTTCCACCATTGTTGTAATTTATAGCTCTCTGTTAAGGTTCTGAAAGGCTTATAATATTATAGGTACTGTTGGATAGTTTTTGCATCGTTTTTGATGGATTCATAATATTTGTAATCATCAATCAATGATTTCAGATTTTACATTGAGGAACTCAAGTGAGAGCCAACGTACGCAATACACATTACACACTGAGTTGAGTATTAAACTAACAAAGGTCTTGATTGTCTTCCTCTCCTAGTGCCAAGTTTTACAGACAAACAGCCCTTTAATAATTCCATTTTTTGATGAACCCAAGAATGAAGCCAAGATTGACAATGTTTTTTTTATGATGTGGCAATAACTAGATGTCTCTGATTTTTAACCGACTTCTCATTATGACGTTTTCATGTCTTTATAATGACTGTGACGAAATTATGGACTTGACCCTTAGGTCATTCCCAAACTGTTACCAAATACAATTCACCGAGTTTAAGCCTACCATTTAAAATACAAGTTATATTAAGAAAAACCAGACAACAGACTATTAACAGTAAACATACTTTTTTCGCACACAATTATTCATCATCAATACATTCTTCGTCGTTCATCTCTGTTGAACAATTGAATGCTAACGGTACTCAATCGTTGTTAACTTGTGGTATTATTTATGTGACTAAGCCCACCGCATTTGTGAACTCATCAACTTATTGTTATTCCTATCAGATATTTTTAGATGGGAGTTAACGACGTAAGAAGCAAATCTACGCATCGTAACAAAATACTACATAAAAATTCTTATGGTAAACAGCTTCGTAGCGTAACGCGTGACGGCGCCAGTTTATCTGCCTGTTGCCACTCTCTCACGGCAGCGGTAGGCAGGCCCCTTCTTTCTCATTCTATCCCAATTCTATCCCGCATCGAAGTTTTTGCCAGGCGTCCTAAGAGGCACATTTATCAAAGAACAGCAGCAACAAAAGACAGATAGAAATCGATTGCTATGGCTTAGGCTTTGCTATTTACTCCCGGTTTCTGAAAGGTTGATCAAATCGTCGATCAGCTAACATTTGAGTCAACAAGCCATTCTGAACGCTCATTGGTGAAAGTAGCGACAGAGCGAAGTTGTTGCGAGTGATGTTCACCAATGAGCGTGTTTTCCTAATGGCTACTAAAAATATCGCAGACGTACATCATCCATAACGAAAAAAAGGCTCTTAGTTCCGGATATTATGTCTGCATCGAGCCTGGAGCGTGCAGTGCGCAGTCACATGAAGACAATGATATTTCAGGTAAATACTTATTTTGTTGGTTTGAGAACAATAGAGACAGGTAGAAAATAATAAACAAAACCACTTTTGAAACGGAAATACCCTTTGCTGACAACAAAGAACTGTACATACCTTTTGTAGAAAAAGGCACAAGTTTAATTTTGTCTTTAAACGTTATTGCAGTTGAGTATTGATATACAGGATAATAATTGTCAATTAAGTATTTTAGTGAGTAAGGGAAATGGCAAAGGCGTTGATAAAATCGGCCATGACACAATATCACATTACGATTTACTTACACGGCTCATATAGGTACGGTGCATACTACGAGTCATGCGCGAGTCAACCCAACCGCACGTGGAAGGGACAGGGGACTCATCCCTTCCCTTGTCGTGTCTAGGCTATTAAGAGGCCCTCTTAATAGCCTAGACACGACAAACTCAAAGAGCCCCTCTATCGCGAAAACTCAAACACATTTAGGTAGTTCAGGCTACCGCGCGCGAGCTACCTTATTCAGTCTGTCTATCCCCAATCCGATCCGTACATCACCCGGGTGATGTAGGGGGCGGGGGGGGGGGGGGGTCGTATCGTAGTCGGTCCGACACAATTAAATCGGCAAAAAAAAATCCGTTCCCACGTTACTTTGTTACATGCTGTTTGTTATTCGGACGGACGAGAGGATGGCCTGGTGAAGTTTCTGGGATCAGGTCCCTGATTCAAGATACCATTACTATTATCACTTACTAAGTTCGAAAACAAAATGATATTTGGCCATAAGCTTCGCTATGTGACATACGAATTCGCGTGTCAATAAGCCAACAGTATAAATCCCATACATTTGCGATCGGTATAGACTGATATTCGAAACGAAGTACAAGGAGCGAGAATCAGGGACCAAAGATTCAGTGTCGTGTGCGAGTTGTCACTGGATAGCGTCAAGATGTTGGCATCGAATTAGTTACCATTATTTGGCATTAATGACATTGTTTAGTTAGCTTATTCACCGAAAGCATTGACAAAAATTTGCTCAGAGTGCTGACAAGAGTATTATACTGGCAAACGTGCTAACATTTAATGAGCACGTTCGTTGACAGAACGAGACCGCTCGTAAACATTGTCATGACACAAAAATGTTTCTTCTTTTGCCGATTATAATTCCGAATTATATTATACTAAATGATATGTACGCGCAAAATGAATACCCGCGGGACTGTACATTTTGGTGTCGTAAAAAGTGCTTGATTCATGTGTTAATCCAGCATGTAAGCTATCACCATAATATGAAATTTCATCAATCCGTTCGGTAGTTTTTGCGCGAAGAAATAACAAACATACACACTCACTCACAAACTCCATTATTATAATATTATGTTTGTGGCTACGCGATTACCTATACATTTTTTTTTAGATAATTGGATGGTCTTTTCCTTGTTCGGATTAGTGAGGCCCTTTAATTGTATTTACAATTGTTTCCTTGAAGGAAACCGTATATTGTAAGACAACTTAACATCTATTGTTTAACACACCGCAAACCAATTGTTATTTTTCTTTTTACTATGAGTCATTGTGTCATTGGCTAACATGAGGGTAGAACCTAGTACTACCTACCTAACCTATATAAGTAGGTACGACTTTTAGACCTCCGTAGCGCAGCGGTTGAGCGCGTTAGTGCTCGAGCGAGAGGTCGCGGGTTCGAATCCCACCGAGGGAACAAAAAGTTTTCAATGTTTCTGAGTCATGGATGTGTATTAAATTTGTGTATAATTTTCTAATAAAAATCTTAAATATGTGTACAGTATAAAAGTATTAAACATATTTCCGTTGTCTGGTACCTGTAATACAAGTTCTTCGGATACTTAGCACGGGGCCAGATTGACGTGGAGTGAAGAGAAAAAAAAAGAAATATACACCATTGAGTTCTCTAATTTATTGTACCACCTTACTCTTCAAACTGATTCGATTTTGATTTAGATTCGATCGTGCCGCGTTCTCCCGATTAAATTGACGTTCGATTATTCTGCCGTCATAAGGAGAAAAGACGTTTCTGACAAAATATAAAATCGGAGAAAATAAATGTTTTGTAGTCCAAAATTAAAATCATTTGCTGTCATCCACATCATTATATTTTTTATGATATTATGATGTAAAAATATGAGTGTTGTTTGTGTCTTATTAATTTCAGAAATGTTTTAGGTTCAAATATTATATTTTAATAATTATATCCAATTTTCCTTTTATTTGTAGTTAAAAAAAATATTGAAAAATGAATTATACTCACATGAAAAGACGCTTTTGGCTAGCTACGCCTTTTCAACTTAGTTATTTCAAAAACGTCTTTTCTACCTAGTACGAGTAGGAAAATTACTTTAACAAAAAGACTCATATATCCATATGCCACCTTTTCAACCTAGTAGTATGCCTGATAAGCTAAAAAGATAAAATTCTGGAAAGTAAATATGCCTACCTTTGCCTATCAATATATTCGTTATTTATTTTATTGTGATGAAAAAAAAAACAGATAACATTTACAAAAATGTGCTTAGTAAAAAACTATATATTACTTCTCTGACAAAACATTTACATAAAAACAAAAATCACAGACTTCTCTGGCAACAAACATAAAAAAAAAAACATACAGACGAATTGAGAACCTCCTCCTTTTTTTGGAAGTCGGTTAAAAACAAAAACAACGTTATCACAATATTTCGGTAAAACGTACATTAAACAACTTTATCTTATTACTATTAGTTAAAAAACAAGGAAACAATGTTTTAATATAACTATCAGTCATTTATTAGAACTAAAAAGTAACACAAACAGTAAGAACAAAAAAAATCACAGTAAATTCTTCGGCATCAAAAGAAGTATGTTTTTGTATCATACAAAAACGTTGTCATACGTTCTAATGTGATGCCTCTGTATTTAGTATTCGGTTTTGGTGGTAGTATTCCGCTTTTAATATTTTGTAATCTTAAAAAGTCAAGAAAGTAGTCGTCTTGACTAGTGAAGCCCATTTTATATTGAAAGAAATTGTTGCATCTGTTAAATGTTACTTGAAACATATAACTTAAGTACGCTCTAACACTAGAATTTTGTAGTTAGCAAGACAAAGAACAGTCTTCAAATTGACAAAAATCATCAAAATTCATGACTTTTGCAGTAATGTTACACTTACTCAATCAGCAGTTTCTTTTTTTTCATCGTCAACTCTATTTGGTGTTGAAACTCATCAGCAGACATAACTACTATTTATGGCCAACTTCTAAATATTTTAATTTTATAGAAAGAAAATTCACCTCTACGGAATTCACAAGATGATTCAGACATACTCGTAGTATAGCGTCCAATTTTTATTTTGTGAAGCATAATTATCTAGCTACCTATATAACTGTGTTTTAAATTTCTCTTAGGGGGTTGTCCATTAATCACGTGATCTTTTTTTAGCATTTTTTAACCCCCCCTCCCCCATTGGTGATATGTAGTGAGGTTTAAGACCACCCCCCTCCCCCTTATCAACATCACGTGTATTTTTAGTATCTACAAAGAATCTTAAAATTTTCTGAATATTATCTTAATTTAAATACAGGTAGGTCTCTACACGCAGCGCCTTGCCGCGTAATATATGTTTAAAAATCGCGCGTTTGACGAAAAAATAAATACACGAGATATCTTACTACACCCCCCCTCCCCCCTTGTGTTATATTCGTGATTTTTATCAAACCCCTCCCCCCCCTTTCAAGCCTCACGTGATTAATGGACAACCCCTAGCTTGTAAAAAAGCTTTGAAACAGCTTGCTATGTCACTCAATTTACGACCTGATATGGTTTCGTGCCATATGTTTGACAGGCTGGGTTTTTCTTTTTGTCACATATAGGGACAATGACAAGACGTATCTACGCAGAACCGTCTTTCTTTCTTGTTATATATATTATGATTAAGTTAATATTTTTTTAGAAGAATAAGACGCTTAAGCGTAGATGCGTTTTTACAACGTAGTAAAGACGAAAAGTGATTTTTCATTTTAGTAATACTTTAATAATACTACATATGAGTCTTATTTCACAGTGGTTTTAACGCTGTTCTAACGGGATTTTCAAAAAAATAAAAATATCAGTCGATGAGCCTTTTTTAACTGATTCCAAATATGTATATAACTCAATTTTGAAAAAACTGTTAGATACCTACGTCTTTTTTTCTTATGACGGCAGTATTATGATTCTCAGTTGATTGATACGATCGACGAGGGAGTACAAAAAGTTACGATCTAACAATTTACTTTATCCTAGTTAGTTTCAATGTAATCCACCAAAAAAACAACAAAAACCGTTGATATCGAACTGATTCGCTTCTCGATTGTGTCGGGAGTAAGCCTGCTGTAGGTAAGTTAAGTAAATTCTTGGATATCATCAGGATAATTAATACAATAAATATGTGAACACAATATAATTAATTAAAAACTCAAACATACTTACAATAAAAAAAAATGATAAAAAATAATATGCGGCTCAATAAATAATTAATATCTACATGGCTATTTATTCTTCAAATCATAGTCATGAACTATCTTCATTAATCGTGTAGTTTATAATTTATTTAACTATTAAATATTAAGCAATAGCGTATTTACATAATTAATTAGCTACTTATGTAGAAATACTTTTACAATCCCAATTAAAAATCCATAAAACAACAGAATTACTCGGTAGGTACAACAAAACTATTAATTATTATGAAATATTTAAAAATAGAACACGTTTACTGATTTAAATGTTGAACCAATTAAAGTTTTTTTTCTTTGATTTTTTATTACTTTTCGGTGGCAGCTATTGATGTCAAGGCGGCTACCATGGTCGGAAATCTAAATTGCCCTTTAATAGGTTACATAGCCCTTAATAAATATGTTTGTTTACAATATTACAACATTCTAATATAAAAATTTCCTTATATTTCATGGAGCATAATACACTCGTTGTACCTACTCAAAAAGCACCAGGGGAGGGATGAAAAACCAAAATCCGCTATAATGCTTCTGGATCAAATTTGAGTTAGGAACACCGTTGGAAACCTCGTAAAAATTGCTTTAAAATGCTTGGCTAGTTTCGTACCAACACCCGCAGAACCAAACCAAAAATTCAAAATCAAAATCCCCTATAACAGTATCAAAAGTATAAAAATCCGATTAAGCTTAAACGATTTTTTAACCGACTTCCAAAAAAGGAGGAGGTTTCTCAATTCGACCGTATATAATATGTTTTTTTTATGTTTGTTCGCGGATAACTTCGTCGTTTATGAACCGATTTTAAATATTATTTATGTGTTGTGTAGGGTATAATTCCAATTTGGTCCCATTGTCACCAAAATGGTGACCCGATGATGGGATCCGTGAGGAATCGAGGGAACTCCTCAAAATTTATATGGAAACACATATCGATTTTGATTTTTTCTGAAGTAGCCCAAGCATATGTTACCAAATAATAAGGTTTTGCACCATATCCTGGACCTAAAAGTACTGATCAGAACTTTTAAGTCCTTAGATATACATGTTTGAAGATTTCAGCGTTGTTTAAAGGAATGCAATTTTTTGCTTTTTACTTTACCTATTGAAGTCGGTTTTTTTTGTTTAAAATTATCTTGTATCCTGTGATATTTTTGAAAAGTACGTTTTAGTGGGTTTTGATAGGTACTACTTATACAAGCCATCTAGGTATATTATTATTTTGTTTGGTTATTCGCAGTGCTACTGAAAGCCTTATAGAAGAATAATTATATTGCTAAGCTTGGTGTTGATCTGAGATTTTTTTGTAATCTGAATCTGAGCCTATTTTAAGCCCTTTCACATTAGGGACTAGCGATTTTAATAAAAAGAAATAAAAACAAACCTCTCCAATGATCTTGTCCAGATTCAGTATGTCATTTGTGAAGCACTGTCCCTCCCACCGCGCGCACTCCTCCCGGTACGTGAAGGTCTCCCCGGAGCCCAGGGTGACGGTGATGTTCCTCACCAGCTCGTCCAACTCCCTCAGCTCCCGGAACACCTCCGTGCGAAGGAGGTTCGTGTTGTTGTCCTTCGCTACCACGATCACGCGGCCGAACCTGCCTGTAACCATTTTAATGATTATTTTAAAGGTTTATGCCGTGTTTCACCAAGCAATGTTAAAGTTAACGCCATATTAAAATACCATACCATCACATTCATTAACAGGAAATACGAGAGGGATAACATGATATTTAACATGGCGTTAACTTATCATTGCTTGGTGAAACATGCCCTTAGCCCCGATTTCACCAACGCATGTTCTACTTCATACATTGGGATCCCCGCAACCGTACTTTTTTCTGCACTAAATAGTAGCCTATGTGCTAATCCAGCATGTAAACTACTACCAGACTAAGGGCATGTTTCACCCAGCAATGGTACATGCGTTGGTGTTAACGGCATGTTAAAATGATTCTTGAGACTTCATTGATAGGAATTACGAGAGGAACAACATGATATTTAACGAAGGATTAACTTTAACATTGCTTGGTGAAACATGCCCTTATAATGTTAAATTTTAACAACGACTTTACTATGTGTGCGTGGAAAATCCCACAGGATCTGCGAAAACCTTGTGGTCTGCTTCAAAATCAGTCTTCTGTCCAGTAGCAATATAATTTTAATAGCTATCGTTAAAAAGAGCGTCCGTGGCCTAGTGTGTAGAACGTTGATTAGTACTCAAAACGGTGCAAGTTCCATTCCCAGATTGTGCCACAGCATGTAATGAGTCTACATTTCTAAACTTTGCAAATAGGTACAAACCCGCTCTTGTAATCCGTCCTACGTTGAACCGATGGCTGTAGTTGACCTTGAAGTGTTCTTCCACTATTCTCCTCTCCAGTTTGCCCTGCCCACTGACGGGGGAGAACAGGTATTCCGGGTCCATCTCATAATATATTCTTTGGAAGCCCGTGATCATGAGGAGCGTGAGCAGAACGGGTATAATTATAAAGTATCCCGGTCTCTTTCCCACTATCAGCCCCAATTTGTAGAAGGTTTTATTGAGCATCGTGTCGACGAACGTTAGACTGCAACCCATCTGCAACAAGAAGAGAGATAAGATTAGATCAAAATATAGTTTTATTTTGTAAAGGCGTTTATGAAATTCTGTAAATACGAAATACTATTATGAACCCTTAAAGATAAATCTTTTAGCATTTAAACTGCTGAAATATAACATCGCTTTATACGCAACGACAAAATATTAGAAAATTATCCTGAACTTATTAAAGACTAGCTGTGCCCGCGACTCCGTACGCGTGGAAAAGTAATTTAGGGCAGTGTTATATTAAATCTGTTTTAAAAATATTTTTAGTTATAAAAACTGTCGTCGAGGTATTTAAAAAACTACTTTATGTTGACAATTCCTACTACCAGCTTGACAAACGACCGTGTACAATTACTATAATGCGAACGGGACTACTTGATAGTACGCTCACATACACGACGAACATCTAGTAGCGCCGCAGCGACTGCAGACGATGATCGTTTCCACGCCGACGCTGCTGGTGTGGCGACAATGATATTAAGACAGCGCGCCGCAAAATTTTGCGGTCTTTTAGCCTTTAGGTGCGTAAGTCCGACTCGCACTTGCCCGGTTTTTTATTTATTAATAACCAAACATGTAGGTACTGATTATAAATCACTTCACTGTTAAAGTACTGATTTTATACAGAAAAGTAGCAAAATATAGAAAGTCCCAAAAGAAAGAAAACAAACCTAAGTTGTACCTAACATAAAAACCATTCGGTCCATAATAAAAACTAAGAAATAAAAATATCAAGAAAAACATAAATCTAACTTATATTGACATAACTTTTTTAGATTAACTGTAAACACAATACTTATGTTAATCAAAATTCTATGTATTATGCAGTTATCGAATACATAATTTGGACAAAGAAGACTATAAAAATGTACAGTAATAGTAGGCTGTAGTATGAATTTTAACGGACGGAATGAGAACTATAATATACAATGCAAAATAATATTATACATTGCTAATGATGCACGCTGAGTATAACTCTCGGATAACGTATTGTATAAATGTAGGTACCTACTGAACTTTGCTATAATTGTATTAAAAGTACGGCATTTGGCGTATATATGTCGCTATTATGGTCTGCTCTGCATCGCGCTATCGCTTGTAAGATAGATTTGTATATGAGAATACTCTATCAATATTATGATATTTGGCAAAAAAACCCATAATAATCTGTTAACACATATCCAGGACAGGCCGCAAAAGGCTAGAATTTCAAAAGGTATCTCGATTGGAATCGAGTTGTATCAACAGTTTTCCCCTGTAACACAGTTTAGTAACTATCAAGATGTTTTTTAACGTATATATTATAAAAGAGAAAAAACAAAAAAAAGAGCAATATATTTATGAAAATCTTAAAACTGTTTTTAAAATTCCGTACCTCAAAAGGAAAAAACTAAACACATATTATAAGATCATTTCCATGTCCGTCTGTCTGTCAAGACCCTTTTACTCAGAAACGCGTGTAGGTAAATTATATAAAATACTCAGGATACCTACTGTTCCTTGAAGCAGTGAAAAAATCAGACTTCTTAGCCAATGCAACCTAAGCTAAATTTCGTCATTTTCGACACTCGTAAGGGAATCAAAACCTAAAGGTTACTTCCCGTGAACTCAAAATCATAAAATTTGAAACCAAGCAACGTCTAAAACCATACGTTTTTAGTAACATTATATAGATAGTAAAAATATTTTGATTTTTTAAAACTTAGTACCGTTTGTCTCGAATGTGTATAATTGAAACTTATAACAAATACTTAGGTCTCTAATATATTCAAGCTGTAACCAAATCAAAATTCTATGTCAATCAGGTTTGTATGCAGCTATCGGTGCGCAAGTCCAACTCGCACTTGGCCGGTTTTTATTTATTTACTTATTACTAACCTACGCTAACAAATATGTATACAGTACCTACTTATCACAAAGGACTTTACAGTAAAAGTACTAACTGATTTTATACAAATAACTTTCGTAATAAACTCAAGAAAAAAAATCTTAGATTGTCCCTACCTAGCAAGCCTAAAACTAACAAATAAAAGTCACCCCCGCAGCCCCGGTGCGTTTGCTGCGAATACAATTTGAAGCGGCGCGGCGCGGGCCGGGCGGCGCGCGGCTCCCAGACCCGGCGCGCGCTTCCTACAAACGTCCAGCAAAAACGACATGATCTTTTAAAATTGTCATAACTTTTTTATTTATGAACCGATTTACATAAAACAAACACTAAATGTTAAGTGAAGCTTGCCGCAATATATTAGTGAAAAGTACATCTTAATCGGATAAGCCGTTTCTGAGATTAGCGTGCACAAACCCACAGACAAACAGACAAACAGACAAACAGACAAACAGACAAAAATTTCAAAAATCATAGTTTTGGGTACTATAGCGTAAATAAAGGTCCCCTATCATATTTTTTTTCAAATATCTTCAATGTACAGACACGACTCCTCTACAGATTTATTATATGTATAGATGTATAGCAGGTACTAAAAAGGTACACCCTAAAGATAGCGGGTACTTAATGTGGTGTCAGAAGTGGGATTCAAAAAGTGTCCCCAGTTCAGTCTAGTGTCCGTTTTTCGTAGTTTTGCATAAGTTTTTGACAATCTATAGAGATAGATTAAAACATAGATAGCTACATAATATTATTCTTAGTATTTTTCGGTCATGTTTATTTTTGGTGCATGTTTTGAATAAAATATGCTTAAAATAATTTGTTCGTTGCCTATTTTACTAGACTTGTTAAATCTAGAAAAACACGTTTCTTAAGAAACACATCTTCCGCATTTCCAAAAAAAATGTGGCACAGTTATATTTGGTGTACTACATGATCCGCGACATTAAAATATAGGATAACCGTCAATGTTATGATTAAAATGTCTTTGAAATAACTAATTTAAATTATTTAAATAACAATAATTTATTCTCTTTAAGTGTAAAATTACATAGTAGCTATTAATTTTTAAATAGAATACTGACCTTTTTCAATGACTGGCGTTATAATTTATTTATTAATCAGTTTCAAAAATTATTTCGTTTTTATTCTATTTCACAATTAATTCATATTTTAACTATGTAGCTAAGTTTAAGTATTAAACCTAAAATATTTTTTGAGTTCTGTAGCCAATGCACAAACATGACCCGATTAGATGCCACTTATATACATAATGGTACGTAACCCTATTTTTAATTATATTGAGTTACGTGTTTATCTTCTACACATCGAATTCTTGACCTCTAATCATGCTAAGAGCTCTCCTATTCAGTTATTCACAGGCTGTCACTGCTTGGCAGAGTGACAAAAACAGCACGTGACTTCAGCGCTATTTAATTTAACTAACGTTGCATTATCCGTTTTTACCGTCTTAAGTTTGACTTTTTTTTAAAGAAGTTATGTAAACTTCAAGGGACAGTAGACCTGAGTATTTGATTTTCAGCTGATACCCGCACGCGTTCCTGTGGAAAAGGGTCTTGACAGACAGATATACCCCTGGAACGTTAAAAAAGGTTTCTCGATTCAATTGTGTATTTTTCCTGTTTTTTAACTGCACGCGGTTGCAACTTAGTGTCTGTATAAGGATTTTAGGTCACTAAATAATTTTCCTTAAACGTTTCACAAACAGTATAGATGTTTCGAGGTGATTCTAAGATATATGTAAAACACCCGCCGCGGTCTGCCTTGACCGACACCTGTCCTACCTTTCACTAAAGACCATTAAATTACATAAATCTGTTATAATTATAACCACGATCACTTTTGACGTCGAAAAACATTCTGGTTTTGGTGCAATATTAGTACTATCTTAGTAGGTACATAGTAATAGTAAGGATATTGAACTATCTTTACCACAGGCATCCTAACCTACATATTATCCTTTCAAAATTTGGACTTTGCCCCGTATCCGAAATTATCCGAAATTATTATACTTGTTTTGTGAAGCTCAAGTAGGTATATGTTTAGTTTCGAATGTCCGATAGTATCAGTTTCAATTAGGGATCATACGAACAACACTACAAAACTTAAAAGGATTCGATATTCAAAAAAGTACAGACGAATTTTGAACCTCCTCCTTTTTTTGGAAGTCGGTTAATAAAATGAGATTTATGTGATCCCCGAATCACATCGCGAACTTTACATTTCAACAACGCAGTTACAGGAATATGAAAAGACTCGAAAACCTTCAGGAACAATAGATAGCTATTTAAAAGCAATACAGTCAATACTAAATAAAAATTTGGATTCTCATTATCAAAGAAATGTTTTAAAAAAATCATATCGTATTAGTATCGTAAAATGTCCCTAATTTTTGAGTTCCAGCAAGTAAAGGCACAAGGGAATAGACTGTATGTGTGACTGTTTTTAACCTACTTCAAAAAAGGAGTCGCAATTTACCTACGGCCGGTTTCAATAACATACTCAGTTCCAATTTCCCAAACACATGTTAAATTTAATCCTTCGTTAAATATCATCTTGTCCCTCTCGCTTTTCCAGTCAATGAATGAGAAGGCATGGTATTTGAACAAACCGATAACACTGTCAAGCGTTGATGATATCGGGACTTACTTCCTTAACTAAGTTTTAAGTTATACTTAAGTTTAACTTAAGTTAAAAACTAGTTAGTACATCTCTTCTTAATCGTAAAAATGTTATTAAAATCGGCAGTTAGATACTCTCCAGATTATTTAGAAGGCCTTTGATATAGAGGTAGTTAAAGTGGCTATTTAAAAGTAAATAAAATGATAAAGGTAAACTGGTAATATGACGGTAGCTTGAGTTCGAATCCTCGTATAATTCAAATTCCGGGGTCAGCATAATTATTACATAAGCAAAACGTTACCTAACTTTGTACTTAATATCCATAAACAACAACCGTGGAACCGGTAAGCGTAGTGTGAATGACAAAACATAGATACCGGATCGTTAAACTTTGATCTTGTTTTTTTAAAACTAAACGTAGATCAATCAATTTGATTTAAGACATGGTTTTTGGTTGAGCTTTAGTTCATACATCAAAAAAAGTAATGTGGTTGGAAAATTTCGTTAATAACGTCCTTGCAACTGGAACCCACATTTAGTATTTGCCAAGCGTCTGCGGACTAGTCTACCGATCGTAGATTTGCATTCAAGAGGTTGCAGGGCCCTGATTCTAGATGTTATCACTGTTTATCGCTTACGAAGTTCGAAAACAAACGAAACGATCTTGCTTGTCATTTACCGAATCTTATGTCAAATTCCATACATTTTGTTTTTGAATTTCGTAAGCGATAAATAGTGATGGCATCTTGGAACAGGGTAACAGGTTCTATTCCAAAGTTGTTGCGTGTTACCAAAATCCGTAAAGCATACGGCGAAACCGATTCGAACGCGGGCCAACTGTTTCAAATGAAATAAGGTGATTTTCATAAAATAACTCGTTACACATACAGTTTTTTATAATGATTGGAATGTGTTCCACAAGCCAAATTGTTGGTTTGATGTCGTCATAAAGTCATTACTGGCAACATATTATGCTATATGTAATAGCTGTGTACATAATATTATGTAAGGCTGTTGCAGAATTAGTCGCCTTTGGCGCCACTCGAAAGGAGGTAACTACGCCATAATCTATTAATCTGTGTAATACGTTTTTAGTGAATAAGACTGGTAAATAAGTTGGCAGACCGCCAGATGGCTAGGCTAGCTAGTCCATCTAAGTCAGTGGTTCTTAACCTTTTCGTGATGAGGGACCATTTGCATTTTTTTTGTCTTGCGGCTAGACAAAAAAAATTGTGGTAAATATAGTAAATTTAAATTAATAAAGGATCTATAAATAAAACGTACAACCTTATATTTTCTAATATCCAGTTTCATCACCTTATTAATACTAGATGTCGCTATTATAAAAGTCAATTAGCTGAATCGCGCTATAGAATTTGAACTTTTTGGTATAGATCTCCGACGCCTAACGCATTATTTTGTAAATTATCATTCGGTTCGAATTTTCATATGGTAATTATTATTCCGAGGGCTTCGCGGACCACTTTTAGTGCTTCCAGGGACCACCAGTGGTCCGCGGACCACCAATCTAAGAAGTCAAAAAAAGACGCGGCCCTGTGACCGTGAGACGGATTGTTAACGCCGCGTACGCGCGATCAGATAAAAATTGGTGTACTTTGAAACCTTTTTTCTCAATGCTGGTCTTAATGAAAATTTTATTTTATTTATAATAATATTCAGTATATTTATATATAGGTACAGACAAAGGATTGTCGGTTTATAAATTGATATTATTGTTTTTATTAAGCTTAAAATAACACGCAAATTTTTTATCTTTTTATATTAGTGACGCGAGTGTGAAAACTGCTTATTAAATTACATATTTTATATAAAAGCTAATAATTACTAAAATCGAGTGTTTTATTAACGGGTTAACAAATAGCTATATTGGACCATTAATTAACTTATTAATTTATTTCGTACCCAAATACGTAAATAGAAATTATTGAAACGATGTGTTTAACTTATTAACATTGTAAATTATCAAGGTAAATAATGATCAGATACAATGTTATGTAGGTACATTGCCTGATGCAATTACATATAATAATTGAAGTATATTTTACATTTTAAAACACAATTAAAACTTGTTTTACTCGAGTTATTAGGTCAAGATTTATATTTTGGAATGTTTAAAAATATAGGTAAGTAATTATTATTTATTGGTCGCAGACAAAATACAGAAGTGCTAAACTTAAAATGAAAAATATATATCTAGATACTTATGTTTTAATTACTAAAGTATTAAGTGGCCTCTCTAGTCTCTGCTCAGCATGCTGAGTACACGTCCCGATTTCATCAACACTTGTTAGTGTTAACGGCTTGTTAAAATACCATGCTTTCTCATTCATCAACAGGAAATACGAGAGGGATAACATGATATTTTTAAAGCATTTGTTGGTGAAATTGACACTCAGTAGACTAAAATACTTTTTGTCCCTGAGTGGTGAATAGTTCTCATTTTTATCCGGTATATTAGGTAGGAATTTGGTTCGGACCACACATCGGACTACTGCGCTATCTGCGCGGTTTGGACTGCGTATCGAACTGCTGTGTTACGTTGTTTCTTATGGCCCATTTCATAATAAATACATATTATATGGAAATCGATAGCGGCAACGACGCAACGCACTAATGGGATCTCGCCCTTAAGTCCCGATTTGACCAATGCATGTTAGTGTTAACGGCTTGTTAAAATACCATACCTTCTCACTCATTGGTAGGAATTACGACATGAACAACATGATATTTAACGAAGGATTAACTTTAATATTGCTTGGTGAAACACGCCTTAAGTCGGCTATATGTATATGTCGCAGTCATCTGATTGAATCCGCTATTTAATTGAATGACTAGTGCTTTCATTGAATCCTGTTTTTACCAACAAATTTTAGAATCCGAGACTAGGACAGCCATTTAATATTTTAGTTTTAAACTTCGAAATTTCCGAATGAGTACTAATAAAACGAACATTAAAGTAAATTAATCAAAAAATATATCAACACATTGCTATCTGTACGAGCAGACTGTTTGACGCCATTTTATAACCGCCTAGTGATTCAATTAAATAACCAGATTCAATAAGATGACTGCGACATATATATTAGCCGAGCGTACGTTTGTTTCGGATCGTGGGTTGGAATAGCACATGCTATTTCTACCGGTCCGAACTGTGGCGGGAGTTATTATTATTTAAACACGCGATTGTGAAAGTAAACAGTGTGGGGCGAACGGCGACACGCGACAATTATACAGATTACTCGACGACTGACATCTCCAAGAGATACTTACGATGCAAACAAATTGACAAAAAGTCAAAGCCCCTGCTTTCTTAATGAAATAAAATACTAATTAAAAAAAGGTTTTAAAAACAAGCTTTTATTGAAATGCTTTGAGTGATTGTCGAGACTATTCAAACGATAATAATAGATGGATTAAAACCGATTTAGTGCGGCCTTAGCGAGCCGGGAGCCCACATACCCCTCGGGGAACCTCTCGGAGGAATGCATTTCCCTTGCGACACCAAAAAAAAAAAAAGGTATTAGGTGCTGTTTTACAAGTAAACTTTTTATCTGTAGTCTAATAAAAAACAAGTTACTCTACTATTTCGATACCGTTAAGAATGCTTATTGTTCCTGCCAACTTCACTGAAGTGAAATAAATTATGGACGTAATATGAAACACCCAAAATGACCTTTTTAGACCGGCTCGTTAGAGTCTATCTCACAAATTAGGACAGAAGGAAATGGTGATAGTGATACACACAGCGGGAAGTCGTTGCCACATGCTCCATTAAATACTCAAGCTATTTTTTAAATAAATATTTATTTTTCATTCAGTGAAGCGGACTAGAAACTTGCAGATTCCATTTTTAAGCTGAAGTTAGGTCATTGTTCAAGAAAAAGGGCCGATTTTTCAATCGTCAGATAACTTTTATCTTTTGAATAAACATTTGACTTTGACATTTGTTCCATACAAAATCTGCCAAAGTCACATACCTATAATTATTCCTTAGATAAAAGTTATCTGACGATTGGAAAATCGGCCATAATGTAAGAAATAATGTATAAAGTAAAAAAAAGCCATCAAGTTTTTTATGGTTCCAGGTTCCAAAACAGATGAGATCCAACCCTGGTCAGGTGTTAGGTCAACGACCAGTGCGTTCGTTTGTATAGACTAGGAGCCAGCGAGCTCCAGCTTATTAAGATTAACTCCTTGTGATCATTTTAGACCTTTGATTTTTTTTGAGTTATTTGTAATTTATAAAAGGTGCTAAAACAAAAAATGCTCTACGCGTCATTCTCTTCACACTATATTCATAAGCACCATGAATTATCCTGTATTCTACAAAAAACTCAATTATCGCAAGACTTCTAGTAGGTGAAATGTAAAACTGATTTCAATACTCCAACGTCTTACCAAAAGTTACAAAATGGGTCATATTCGTGAAGCTGGTGGAAAATCAGCCTACAAAAATTAGTGGGTGGGCAGTCGGCACCCTTATTGTATTGTTTATGTCGCCTCCGTGGTCTAGTGGTTCAGAGCTTTGCTCTCGACCTGGTCGTGGGTTCGATTCCCGCGTTGAAACAACAAAAAATGTTGTTTTCAAGTTTGGTTAGGACAGTGCAGGCTGATCACCTGATTGTCTGACAAGAAAGATGATCCATGCGTCGGATGGGCATGTAAAAAGTCGGTCCTGCGCCTGTCCTCTCGCCAGTCGTGTCGGTTTACCGTCCCACTGGGTTATGAGAGTAATAGGAAGAGAGAGTGTCTTTCTGTATTGCGCACACACTTGGGCAGTATAAAATAACTCCTGCGTAGCTGGCCTGGTTTCAATGAAATCGGCTACCGACACCGAAATCGGTGAGGGGAGCTATTATTATGTGCGGGCGGCATGTTATTATTTTGATGATGGCAATAAAAATAATTGTTTTGAAACTTGAGCACCTGACATTTTCCATTTCATGGCCCACGGTCACTCTCTCGCTTCCACTTCCTGTTACAATAAATCATACGTTACAATTGTAAATCAGTGGTAATTGTAAGATAGCTAAGGTAATTGTAAGTTGCCCTTAAGAGAATAATAAGTTTCTTAATTTTATTGAAAACTGCGCTCGTCAATCTGCCTGCCAAACATGGCGAGTATTAGTACAGTAAATCTGTCGAATGAGCTTTGCGAAAAAAACCCTATGTTTTTTTCGTCGAAGAATGATGTAAGTTAAGTACCCTGAAGGTGGGCATCTGCAACTCGACCGAGGTTTTTGGAAACTCAAAAAATGTCCAAAAAAATTTTTGAAATGCATTTTTCTTGATTTGTATGCATTTTAATCGGACTTTTTTTTGCATAAAACTTTAGAGGACGTTGAGATATACATTTTACGTCAATGGTGCAGTGTTGTACATTGACAAATGCGCACGGCAGGTGGCGCTAAAGTGTCTAAAATTGTGTTTTTCAACTTGAAAATTGTATTTTAATCCAAAAGTGTAAATGGACAAGTTGTTCCTTACTTTATTATAGGGAGTAGTTGCCTATATACTTTTGTATATAGGCAACTACCCCCCAATACACTTTGGGGAGGCTGAAGATAACAAATATTTCCAACCGACATTAAACCAAACTATGACTTAGTAAAACGTAAGAAAGGGGATAGGCAACAAACAAATAAGTATAACGTTTGTATAATAAATACCTATTTTGCTGGCATAATAAGCTTATAATAAGCATTAGAATTCGCATACGCTGTTTGAGAGTTTAATTGGCCGTAACATTTTATAAATAATGTATATTTATGGTGTCCACGCTATAAATATATACATTATAATTATTGGTAATATAAGTATTGGTACTTTAATTATTTAAGAAGTCGGTTAAATAAAAGAGTTAAATAATAATTGTTGTTATTGGGATTAGACATAGTCATAGACCACGAATCTTTATGTTAAGGGTTTTTAAATTTAAGCACATTTCAAAGTTAAAATTAAAATAAGATAAAAAATACAAAATAAGAGTTCCATTTAAAAAATTTCCAGACAATAAAATAAAATAAATACAATAAAAGTTTTGTTATCGTATACCTGTCCTTTAAAACCTTAGTTGGTGTCTTTTGTAACGTAGGTATATATGTCGCAGAAATCTGGTTGAATCCGCTATTTATTTGAGTGACTTGCGCGTTCATTGAATCCTGTTTTTTTACCAACAAATTTTAGAATCCGAGACTAGGACAGCCATTTAATATTTTAGTTTTAAAATTCGAAATTTCCGAATGAGTACTATTATAACGCACATTTAAGTAAATTAATCAAAAAATATATCAACACATTGCTATCTGAACGAGCTGTTTGACGCCATGAAGTTTCCGCGCTAGTCATTCAATTAAATAAGCAGATTCAATAAGATGACTGCGAAATATACATAGGGGAGACCGGGGATGGTTGACTATAGGGGCAGGTAGACTAATCAGCAATAACTCGCCACCGTCAAGTATTTTTCATAAACAAATCATGAACAACGATGCCTCTCCGCGTCCCTCTAACGTGTGCGAAGTGAGCCGCTGCAGTCGCAAGCCGTTCATAAGTGGTACTACAAGTTCCTACCCGACCCCGGTCAACCTATATGATATGGGGTAGGTTGACCAAGCGTCAGAGGTTTAGCAAATCAACTAAATAAGTATTATAATGACAAATATAAGATTTAAATATTAGTATTTTAGATACCTGAATAGCTCTTCTATCTTTGTCAATTGTTGTTATTATTCTATTTAGTTAAACATCAGAGATATATATGAGCTTAAGTCAAAAGTTAGTCAACCATCCCCGGTCTCCTCTACCTATATCTTACACATGCTCACTAGTTCTCATTCTTTTATTTTAGTAGTATTTTTATATATGTAGTTGTTTTGAAAAAAAAAATGTTCAGGTAAATAGTTTGAGCTTTAGTAGTTTTGTTTTTACTGATGTAAGCTTGAAATTGGCATGTTATTTGTATTATGTTTAATTTATTGTGGTTTTTGTTGTTGCTGTAAGTTTTACTGATAAAACAAAATAAAAAAAATGCTTTACAAATCGAGTGGATCAGGAGACCCTCTTTCCCATACTTGATGGTGTTATCATAGAACTTTAGAAAAGGCTTGTCTGATGCAAGTAATTACAGTACAGATTACCTAAGTGTAATCTACGTTATGTCATAGAGAGGGAAGTCATTTGTGGAAAAAACGCCCTACTTCACTCTATAAATAGATCTACTTAATTGTAGAGTAAGTTATCTCATGATGACATCATGAAGAGATGTAGTACAGTAAATTCGGTTTGGTACCGTATACTTACTAATTTAACGTTTTAAAATTTCAAGTTACATTTTAGAGAAGAAAGAATACCTACCTATAACGCCTTAGCCTATACCATTGTTTGTATTTCTTTGAATTATAAATTAATTAAATTATAACATTACTTTGAATTTCTTGAAGTATTAGACCGATATTGACGAAATTAATTATGTGTATAAATAGACTACGGAGAATTTTAATTACGGAAAACTGTACAGTTCCAACGGTAATTGCTGTTGCGCGCACGAAGTCGCGAGCAGTATCATGTTGATTATATGATATTGATTGAGTGTTGATAGTTGACACAATATCAATAAGCGTTCGAATTGCGTCTGTTACGGGATAATCTTAGAAAATACAAAGACGATTTGAATACGGATATCAAGATTTAAAGGGAAATCGAGAAATGTTTATGTATATAATTAAAATAACTTAACAAATTTAAGTTTAAAATAAACAGTTTTCTTACTTTTGACGAATGAATTTGACGCTTACGTTTGTAAAATCACGATCATGAGATCGAAACTATGATAATATAAGATTGTACAGAATCGACATCGACATGATTGTAACTTTTGTAACTAATGGATGACATTATTGCACCTAGCCAATGCCACAATTAATATATTTTTAATTGTAGAAAATAATTGCAATGTTGCAATGGACCTCGTTTTTTTGAGGAGACAGATCTAATGTTAGGAAACTAAACCCTGACCTCGGTCATTTGGGGTAAACTGACGTTGCCCAATCGTGGACACCAGATGAACTTGGCAGCTCGAAGGCCGTGTCTAGGCTTCATAGCTGATGAACCAGAAACCTGTCACGCGAAGGCTGTCAACCTTTGATGTGAACAATGAACGTTTAACAGTCAAAAGACCTTTAAAAATATCTAATGTTCTTTTAGTTTCGACTTAAGAGTATCAGCTAACTATTCTACACATAGACTGGCAAGTCAACAGTATACTTGAGCCAAAAATCAAATTACTGTTTGTGTGTTTGTCACTTATTCACGCACAAACGGCGGGACCAATTTATTAAATCTGGTAATCAGGAAGCTGACCTTAGAATAACACATGGGCATTTTACCCCGACAAGTGTTCACATGGGTGGTATTCTCGAGAGCGGAGCTACGGGCCGAAGCTAGTTATAACTATCACCAACATAACATACGACACACAAACGAGGTGAAGGACACTTGTATGTTACATAAGTTTATTTGCAAGAGTTGTATAACGAAAATCAATGTCAATGCTTAACCTGCTTGCTATGGGCGATGCGTATTGCAGCAGTGGCCAGTGATTGGTAGGCTGACGATGAAATGGTGCCATAATATTATTTGATAATATTTTTTCTCGGGCCCTGGATTCTCGTACTCGAAGTTCAATTCGATTCGCGTTCAGGGCCCTGATTCAAGATGCCATCGTTATTAACACTTGCGAAGTTCGAAAACAAAATGTATGGGAGATTCGCTAAATGGGATACTAATTCGCTTGTCATTTAGCGAGCCTAATGTCAAATCCCATATATCTTTGTTTTTTAAGTTCGTGATGATAAAAGCGTTGACATCTTGAATTAGAGTCAACAAAGAGGAAATTTTGTATGTGTGTTTTTGTTACTTCTTCACGCTCAAATGGCTGGACCAATTTGATATATTTTTGGTATACTTTAGCATATACATAGGCTAATTTTTATCCCAAAAAGGTATAGTGTTCAGGTGGAGGAGCCGCGGGTATCAACTAACCTATCTAGCTTATGACTTTATTAGTATTGAACAAGCCAGATATGTCATAATTTAAAAAGGATTTTACAGTTATATTATTTAAGATCGCGTGGGTTGCACTGCAAACATGTAATTGAATAAAAATAAACAGACTGCGAGAAGCGTAAAAAGTGGATCAAAATACTTAGGTACATAATAAATAAAACTGAAAGGAAAAAAACAAGCACTTAGATGTCCGGTGGTCTAGAATGGAACACAACAATTGATCAGTTGTTATCCATTATTCGACAGCCAATCTAATTTTTCAATGGATCTCGACTGTTCAGTTGTTATGTTCCACTAATACTTTTGCGTCGCAATCGGGTAATAAACTCCGGACGGGGAGATTCCGTATTGTTATACGATCGTCTTTAATAGTCAACTGCCACGTCTTTAATATTATCTAAATATATAAAAGAAAGTCGTGTTAGTTACACTATTTATAACTCAAGAACTGCTTTACCGATATGGCTGAAAATTGGTGAGGAGGTAGCTTAGAGCCAGGAGACGGACATTGGATTTAGAACTATTTATTCCGTTCGACAGCATTCCCGTTTGACTTGACATGAAACATCAGTCACTATAAAACATGGTATGATAAAAAAGAATCAGACTTGGAATAACAAAACACAAATGGCAGCTATGTAATGTACGTATGGGTTTAATTTTAATTTTTGTAAGAAATCAATATTAAAACTATTTCTCTATACTACGGGCTCCGCGTTGCGGGTTCTGGGATGCGGGTTCTGGGTTCTGGTTTTTGTTTTTTTTAGTTTAGTTCACAAACTGTTTTTATGCTCAACGAAGTGGGCAAGGGTTAGCTAGTAATAAAATAAATATAATATTTTTTATTTTGACAACCATTTTAATTGCAATTGGAACATTAGTTACGGCCTCAATGTTTTACAGCCGAGTGAAACTATCCACGACCGCTAGCAATTATTGCTATATAAAATTGATACAATCTAAAAAATATTGTTTTGACCTTACCGTTTCGCGTCTGACATCGTTTATGTAATGTAGCATAATATTCGACAGACACTTTTAATATGTTGCCAAATCTTTTTGGGGGCGCGGTAGTGCTATCGCCAAGTCACTTGCAGCTTGGCAAAGATCTGACGGAAAACTGACGGAGGACTTGACTAAATAAGATCTTAGCATGCTTACATTAGAATAATATTCGATACAGAATTTGAATTATGAATATAATATATTATACTAGCTGTTCCCGCGACTTCGTTCGCGTGGTTCTTGAGCGACTTAAACCATTTCTCCCCGTTTTTCAACATTTCTTACTGACGCTTCGCTCCTATTGGTCGCAACTCGCAGCGTAATGTTATATAGCCTAAAGCCTACCTCTATAAATGGACTATCCAACAAAAAAATAATTTTTCAAATCGTACCGGTAGTTCCTGAGATTAGCGCGTTTAAACAAACAAACAAACTCTTCCGCTTTATAATATTATTATAGTGTAGATACACACTCTCTTAGAATTTATCGTTCTCAGCAATCAGAATAAACACTCTCGTTGTATTCCAGTAAACTACAGTAAGATAAGATTACAAAAAAAATGCCAAGTCTTTTCTTTGAAAAAGTTTTAAGATATCATAAACAGAAACCAAGACCAATTCAAGATAGTCCATGTTATAATTAGTTACTGATTCTCTGTACATGATTTATTATATTAAATCCTTATTAAGAAGGAATGACTTGCTTTTTTTATTTAACGTTTTGTCGGATTATTTATAATTATAAATGCAAATTGCTGCAACTAATAAAATTTATATTGATACTGATTTGTGGCTAAATTCAACATGGCCAGGGTTATGCAGATTTTTAAGCGAAAAACGTTCGAATTTTAATTTAAACACAGCAACAACAAAATAAGATTTTTTTTCCTTAAACGTTAGGTCAGTGTTACGGGAAAGATTCAAAAAATCATAATATTATTATGTAGAGCCACATTGCATATTATTATCATAAATCTTAAAGAATATGAACCTTATGAATTCAAAGTTGTATTTGCATATCTCTATGCTCTACTTATGCTTTTTTTACAACTTTGACAACTCATGGCGTGACAAATATGATTTTTAAAAGCTTTTATTTAACTTGCAATGCATGTGTGTAAGGATGATCTTGCGACCCGATTTTGAAGCAGATACTCTCAACCGATTAAGCTGAAATTTTGTATGCACGTTTAGATTGGATGTCAATACACGATTAGTTGTGTGACGTCATTCAAAATTCAATGGCGGACCATCCAAGATGGCGGAACAGTTGTTTTTAATGCATTTCTACAATATGGGTATCAAATGAAAGGGCTTGTTGAGAGTGACTCAAAAAGTAGTGTGACGTCATTCTAAATCCAATATGGCGGAACATCAAAGATAGCGGAATAGTGATTTTAATGCATTTCTACAATAAGTATCAAATGAAAGGGCTAAAAGCTTTCTTAAAAAGGTTTTTTTGTTTAATTTATTTACAACTTTTAACAACTACCTATTACTTATACTACTATACCAGAGAGATAAGCTTAAAGAAATAGGAATCCTTAGGTACTGTTGCCTCTCAATACATTTTGGACAATATATTTTATGTAAGAAAAATTGAAATAATTTTAAAACAAAAAGTTGTAATCATTGTAGGAACACTAGAAATAAGCACAAGCTAGATATATCTATGATCAGGCTTAGCGAAGTTAGTAAATCTTTTAAAGACCTATATATAATATAATCCCAGAAAAAGTTCAAAATTTTTCTATCAATAAATTAAAAAAAGTGGTAAAAGAATGTATGTGTGCTAAAGCTTATGTGCAAATGATTTTGTTAATGATTGCAATTAGGGTTAAACCGGAGGTAGCTATTTTTTTGTTGACTTTCCGTAAAAGCTTGTTAATATAGTAAAACGCAAATTACTTGCACTGTTTTCCACTTTATTACACACTAAAATAATAAAAAAAGAGTGTGGCCCTCGGAGACTGCCGCGGTAAAGCTATTGCAGATAATTTTTTATCATCTTATCCGATACAACCAATGCCATCTCGAGGCGAGTTGCTGAACTAAAGAGACAACCTCGATATTTAAAAAAAAACACTAAAAGTTCTGCTATTCATCGATAGATGGCAATAAAAACTATTACCGATGTGCCGGTCGGAGTGAGGGGTGTTAGGATATTTTCGTTACGGAATTTCTGGATTCGGTCTCCACGCTCAAGGCCCGCGATAGAAGCTATACAATAGCTTAATAAAGTGGAAAAAAGTGCAAGTAGTTTGTGTTTTACTATATAACATGAATTTCCACCAAGAACCTACAGTTCATTCAATAACATATGTCAAAGCTTGTTAAGTTTCATTTGGATGTAAAATATTTTGTATTTTATTTATATTTAATAAGTCCAGAGTTTCAGTGTTCTGAATGTTCTGAACTAAAGTGGCTCCCTGTCAAGTTGCGTCGGAATACTCACATTCTTCATCTTCTATACAATATCCTATTCAATCATATTTTACTATTCACAATTCTTCTGTGTACCTTAAAGAAAAATTTAGTTTCCTTGGTCACAAAAACCCTACTCTTTGCTCAGCCAATAAACTAACTCTTGCTTTCCCTCGTCACAATACTAATCTCTATGACTTTTCTTTCACCATTTCCGCTTTTCGTCTCTGGAACGCCTTACCCGATTCTATACAAAAACAAAAAAAAAAAGACTTCGACATCTATGTATAATTTATTTTTGTTTATGTATATTTAATTGTATTTAATGCATTTTATTATATTTGTGTATTCTAAATAGTTATAAAAGTTTTATAATATTAGTAATATTTTTGTTATTTTACAATACCACATTTTTTTTAATTTTTTTTTTGTTTCAATTTGTAATTTGTTAATGTTGTAGTTTTATTATATATTATTACAATGTTCTACGGTCTGCCGGATTCCGGATGATATAAGCCTTAAACGCATAGGTTTCTTAAGGCCGGCCTAGAGGTTTCTACATATTAAGGCCGCACGCGTTTGCGTGATCGCTATCATAGGCAATTTGTTCCTCTCGAAATTAAGTGCAAATAATATCTCTTTTCACGCAAACGCATATTCATACCTCATTATGTAGTTATCTGGTATTCAGACATTTGGTTAAACTTCTTTCAGCAATTTGTTGAAATATTTGTGGCGCTGGAATAATGGGAATAGATCTTAGTGGGGAAGGAAGTGGTTCTTTTTCAAAGGATAGCCAAGTCCGAAGCGAAAAACCCTTTCTTGTATAATAGGTACGTATTACGTACTGTTATAGTACGTAATACTGAGGATGTAAATAGAATAGTCACTAAAACTTTTAATATGATTTATACTACCTTATCTCATTCTAGAAATGTTGTAAAATTTTTTTTGCCTTTTCGTTATTTTCGCGTCAAAAAATAAGAAATGGTAAAAAGTTAAAAATATTTTTTCTTAGTTTTTGACAAAAAAAAATCATTTCCAAAATGAGGACAGGTAGTATAATCGTATCTCAAAGTAATAGTGACTGTTCTTTTTACACATTTTAACTTTATTTGGCGGAGGGTCTTAGGGTTATTAAAGCCGATAGAAATGAAGTTATAAGAATCCCATGCCACTGATAGTGATTTTCTTTCTAAAGGGTCCTCCCATTAATAATACGAACCATTTTATATATATTGTGTTTATTCATACACCTATACTAGAGACTTCCATAATTCTCACTCATATCTGACACATTGTCAATCTAGTTTTTTTCTTAATAGGTATCATTACAAGGTTGTACTGATTCGGCTGAACATACCGCCCACCATGGACATCCAGTGATGTCCTTAACTAAAGTTAAATAAGTATTCACATCTCAAGATTAAATTAAACACTATTGCAACACAAAACAAAGTCCTCATATGAGTAAAGTAACTTAGGATAACTAGTAATAGAATTATTATTATACTTTTGGAGAACAGCAACTTGGAGCATAAGGCAGCATAATTTGACAATAGGTTTTTTTTTAAATATTATTTCTACGCACATATTAAATTCTGTACAATTTCCAAATGTATCTAACATAAACTAAATAATAACGACAGCTAAGTATAAATTCTCCAACTATTTTGGTAATCCGTGTCCTTTGGCATATCTGTATATCTTCTGTCTATCCTTTTATTTACATTCAATCCTTTATTATCTCTAAAACTCTTAGCGTCATACATATTTGTATATTTTCTTTGTACATAGTTATTTCCACATCTTAATGTGACGCGAGGCTTTTCAAATTCATCTATTTTCTTATTATTGGACTCTCTTTCTCTCCAATTATAATAGTTAACTGATTTGAATTTATTATTTTCTATTTCATTGTTATGTAAACTCATATTCTTATTATATTTATAAAATTTCCAATCTTCATGTCTAGCGTCTTCAGCAGCTAGATTATTATGTACATAAGGCTTATTTATTCTATATTTATTTACATCTCGTGTATTTATTTTGATATATTTAGTATTCTCATTCTTCAAACCTTTCTGTAACATCTCTCTTTTGTATCTGTAAGCAGCTTTATGCGCTTCTTCCCAACTGCTATTTACTGTCTTAGTTTCTTCTCTATTAGTATTTTGCATGCTCATTCTTTCATGGTGTTTGTTTTCTTCACTTGACTTGAACTCTCCTGACAGGATCCAGCCTAGTACAGTATTTTGTGCTATAGGTGTACTAGTTGGCCCGTATATAACACCATCTTGTATTACTCTACTGTAAACAGCTGCACCCAATAGCAAATCTATTTTGCCTGGAGTATTGTAGGTAGTATCCGCTAAAAGTAAACCTCGTATATGTGGCCATGTCTTATGCCCACATTCAATAGGCGTGGATGGAAGACGTTTCGTTAGCTTCTTAAGGACATTAGCATCTGTGGACATAGTAAACTTATCATTCACGTCTGATTGTAAATCAAGCGTTACGACATGCTTTGTGTGTAAAGTCCTTGAGTCTCCAATACCACTAATATTTACATAATTATCTTTCCTCCTCAAACCAAGAGCTTGTGCAGCTTCTTCTGTAATGAAGTTGCCTTCAGATCCTTGATCCAGTAACGCTCTTAGCTTTATAAATTTTCCGTCCTGTGCTCGGACTTTGACCTGTGCGGTCGCAAGCAACACATTTGTATTATCAATCTGAGCAAAATGTGTTACTACATCTTCGGTACTTGTGGACTGTATAATATTGTTTTGATCTAAACTGGAAGTCTCCACTTTTCTTTGGCTTCTATTAATTGCGTCAATTTCTCTTTCGTCATTTCTGGGAGGCGGATGAATAAGAGAATGATGTTTTTTACCACACACGTGACATCTGACTTTAATCTTGCATATTTTTACTGCGTGGTATGGCACCAAGCAGTTGAAACAAAGCTGCTTAGTCTCAACAAATCTCATCTTCTCTTTGTAACTAAGATTAGAAAATTGCTGGCACTTATTTAGGTAATGGTCGCTTTCACAATATGTACATTTTATTATTCTTCTAGTTTCTACGTGATGAACTCTTCTATCCGTTACTTCTTTTCTATCCATACTATTTACAATCAGTTGTTTAGTGCGTATAACTTTATTTGTCTGGGCACCTTCTAACGATCTAAATCTATATTCTAAAAAGTCGGCTAACATATTTATTGTAGGAATGTTTTCATTGTTCTCTCTATCTCTGTTTATACTTTCTTCCCACTGTTTAAGTGATTCTATATCTAGTTTATTTACACATATGTAGACGACTATAGCATCCCAGTTGCTAGTGTCAACTCCTGTACTATTGAGGCCACTCAAGCAATCTGTCATTGTGTCAAGCAAATACTTTATTGCACTAGCAGATTCATAGTTACAATTTTTCATGGCCGTAAGCTTTTGTAAATATGCGTTGACAATTATTCTTTTGTTGCTATAGCGCCTTTTCAGTTTTTCCCACGCATGTTCATAATTTTTCTCAATGACTGGAATATGGCGAAGTAGACTAGCGGCTTCCCCAACAACGTGCATTTTCAGGTAGTGAAGCTTCTGGACGTCTATCAATGCATCATTACTGTCAATCAATGACACAAACTGGTCATGAAAGGAGTACCATTCTGTGTATGATCCACTAAAAGTTGGAATTTTAATAGCCGGTATTTTTACTTCCACGGGAACTATTTTATTTGCAGAAGCAGGAAAACTATCTTCCATGCTTGTAGTCTTTAGAACAAATCGTTGTAAACTATCTAACATTGCAAGACTTGTTCTAGTATATTCTTCTTCACATTTGTAATATATGCCCTGAGTTATGTATGTACTTGCCTTTAATTCTTCACTATTATAAGAATTGAAAAGTGAATTGTGATTCTCCTCTATTCTGCTCCATGCTTGTTCTAATAACCGCATCTTTATATTCACATAATTTGGACTTTGACTTTCTTTGGGCAATAGTGTAAAATTTGTATACATTCTCGAAATCTGTTCTAATAGTTGCATCTGAGTACTTACAAGATTATCCATTTTAATGTTTTAATAATTTTCGTATTTTCTATAATATTCTTTTCTTTGACAGTTTTGACGTCTTTTCTCGACTTTCTTGGATTTTTCTACAGTGACATTTTAAATGAATTTTATATTTTTCACTCACTTCAATTGTAGCGATAGCGATCATCTACTTATTTATTTAGCTCGATGGACCATGATTTTCTTTCTAAAGGGTCCTCCCATTAATAATACGAACCATTTTATATATATTGTGTTTATTCATACACCTATAAGAGACTTCCATAATTCTCACTCATATCTGACACATTGTCAATCTAGTTTTTTTCTTAATAGGTATCATTACAAGGTTGTACTGATTCGGCTGAACAGATAGATAGGTTTCGATTCGTGGCTCGAACTTCGTTTCGAACGACAGTCAATTATGCTCGTAAGCACGTAAAATTATGCGCGAGCGGGACAGACTGATAATAGCATCGATATTCGAGGTATGAGAATCAGAGCCCTGGCTAAAAAAAAAAATGTGACAACCGGTTACCAAATTAAAAGCATAGAATTACACGACATCTCCGCAGTACTAGGAGTACTAGGTATAATATACGCCGCCGCCCTGATTGTCTGACAAGGAAGATGATCCATGCGTCGGATGGACAAGTAAAAAGTGTATTGGCCACACACTTGGGCACTATAAAATAGCTGGCCTGGTTTCAATGAAATCTACCGACACTGAAATCGGTGAGGGGAGCTATTAATATTGGTGTTGATGTCACAAAAACACATTTGTTTGAAACGAAAGCTTTTAACCTAAGCTTATAAACTGTTTCGCTACTCCTAGACAATGGAAAACTTTTGTACATTTTTTGCTGCGTGATATCATGTTTGGTTGTTTATTACCCTTCGTATATAAGGAGACAAAAAATATATAATCCGTCAAAGTTTATTGTAAAAAACCTGTTCAAAAGTCAATGTTCCTTACATAATATATGTAACCAATTATAATATTTCTCTACAAATTAACACCTATTGAATTATTTACTTGTGTTATTGGTGCGATTTTTCTCGTCTTGTGATCGTAAATTAATTTACACTATATAATAAAGGGCTAAAAAAGTTATTTCGCCGGAAGACGAGCCTATGAAGGGTTTTTATTTCGATGCCTAAGTACCTATTTATGTTTTATGAAATACACAGTCCAAATAAAGGTGTGCCAATCAAAATCTTTCTTTATACGAAGACGTTCTTTACAAAAATTTATGTATGAACGTAGATGTTGCCCGGACTTCCCAAAAAATTCTGCAAAATACATTTTGCCGCGAAAAATATATTATGTCAATAATTGACAATATAATTTATTTGTATACATGTTCATATTATATATATCATATAACGGTAAGATATAAATACATCAATTAATTTTAAAAACTTTTTTTAAATACCCGACAAGTTTGAAATTTGGACATGCCTCCCTTTAGCTGCAAGATTCTCAATTCTTACGATCAACTAAATAATAAAAGCTTAACGAACATTGTTCGCAGAGTCTACATCCTGAGGATGCTCCGGGGTCGGAGCGAAACTCGCGTCGAGTTTGGCAACCTGCATGGTGGTGGGGCTTTGCACGATCGTGTTAACATTATTGCTTGTGTGGTGGTGGTGTTTTCATGTTTTTTGCTTGCGAGTGTACGCATAAGCAGTGTGGGAGGAGGGAGGTGCATCAATGCGTACACTCACTCATCTGCTTGCAGGTTGTGGTTATAATTGTTTCGCGGGATATTGTTAGATATAATATATTTAATTATTTTTTTTAATAATAAAAAATAACAATGAAACTCTTTACTCTTTATGTTTGTGTAGATTTCTTTACAAAAATTTGTTAATGTAATTTTATACTCGTGCTAATTTTGTAGTTGATAACGAACATGCCTTTCGATAGTCCGAATATCGTTATCCTGTTCGCAATTTGCAATACTCTTCCAGGATACGGTTTTCAGAGGCGTTGCAAAACTGTCTCAGGCGTGGTTTTACCCATTAGCAAAAGTTGTTTTGCCATGTCAACATCGCGAAATTCATTTCAACATCATGATGAAGAAAACGGTCTACAGTTTATGAGACAAATTGTGGAACTTTATGAAATGGCCTAGGTTTCGTTATGTTATTCGTCGTTTCAGCTATGTTTCACTGCTGTATAAGCCTCCCTCAAATTATTTGATGGCGGTAATTGCCTATACAGACTGTAATATTAATGAGTGATAATACTTTAGGCTGTGTATGCGTCCCGTATATATGTAGAGTTTACTGTGAAAGTAAGCGCTGAGACAGTTAATTTTTTTTTTATTATTGTATGGGGAAATTTATGATGTTGGGGCATTTCTCATGCCCTAAACTTTAATAACGTTTTTCCGCCTTGTCGGACTTAGTGTGGCCGGTTTTTTTACTATGTCTTAGTAAAATACAACTTAGTTGCACTATCATAAGTATGCATACTTTGCAATACTTTGCGAATATATCTTTGTAGTCTCCTTGCAATCATTTACTTTGCAAACTTGTTGCACTTTTATGAATAGCAATAGGCAATATTTAATGTTCTAAGTCATCTGTAAACATGGTAATTACCAACCCAGGTCAAGCCATTTTAAGTAAAATCCGTTTAAACAGTGATAAACTATGTACCTACATCGTGCGCACTAACTATTTGCTTAAGATAACTCAGCTTACTCAAGCGTATTATTAGCTAATTACGTACTTGAGATTATTTAAACTTATTATAATATGTATTATTTGCTTAATATGACTATGTAACATTATTATTCATGTGTAAATTTGCAAGCTATATGCAGCTATCTTTAAATGCGGCCGATAAGGCTTCATACAATATCCGCAGCTATATAAAAAATTAAAAAATATTGGTGCTTTCCTTTTGAAAACTTGTTTACATTTCAGAGCAATATTCGTGTGTTGCAATAAAAATACTCACATACTATTAAATTACTTTCACAGGTTACAAATTCCAAAGTCGTATTTGCTAATATGTTGAACTATATTCAATTATTTATGATAATTGTTATATTATGTCCCGGATTATAAGTAACTTATTACGACGCGAGGCTGTTAAAACTTGTTACCACATCCAATTATGTTTATTTAACTACTTGTTAATTTGAATCTATGAGGTCACTATGAATAACTAAGTTACATCACGTCTTGAGGGCGAATGTTTAACCAAGGGTTCACTCGATAGGTTTTATTGAGGAAATTGAACCATTTGACCTCAAAGGACATATTATTGTGAAAGCATTAACTATTAGTATGTGACTGGAATATTTTTTCTGGTAATTAGTAAACTGGCTAATTACTTATGAGTCATTAGTAACTAGTAACTAATCATATTTATCTACCTATCTACTTACCTTAATTAGGATCAGTTATTGATACTAGGTATATCTAAAATTACTGGACTTAAAACTTGGGTTTAGACTTTTATTATACTGATTAGATTGTCATTCAGATTCGATCGTGCCGCGGACTCCCGAATATATTGACGTTTGTTTATTTTGATTTTCAGTCGATTGATAAGGTCGGGAGTACAATAAGTTACGATCTAACAATTTTCTTTATCCTGGTTAGTTTCTGAGTAATCCACCAAATAAAATACCAAAAGCCGATGAGATCGAACTGATTCAATTCTCGATTGTGTCGAGAGTAAGCCTGCTGTTTTCGAGAGTTTACTTAATTGGATGACAAGATAACATAATACAATTTCGTAACAAATTAGCATAATATTATCTAAGTCATATTATAGTTTCGTAGGTACGTTACTGTTTTTGAACGGTTTTCCTAAATTGCAACAAAAATAATAATATTTATAAATTGGTCCATGATAATAGCAAAGCATTGTTGCCTGCTTGTACTTTTTATTTCACTTCTTTTGCGCGCTTATTAATGAGAATTAATAATTTGCCTATTAATGAGAATAAAAACAAAAACGCGTAAACAATTTTAAAACACATTTTGGGACATCCTTATAGTTGTAATTAGTAACTAAAAAGTATAAAGCATCGTAGTATCACAAAGTAGATATATATAACAGACGTGACGCCTCCGTGGTCTAGTGGTTCTGAGCTTGGCTCTTGACTCGGAGATCGCGGGTTCGAATCCCGCCGAGGGAACAAAAAGCTTTTAATGTTCCTGAGTCTTGGATGTGTATTCAATTTGTGTATTAAAATAATAAAAATCTTAAATATGTGTATAGTATTAAAGTATTAAATATATTTCCGTTGTTTGGTACCTGTAACACAAGTTCTTCAGATACTTAGCATGGGGCCAGATTGACGTGGTGTGAAGCGTCCATAGATATTATTAAAAAAAAACAGAGACACGACTTAGTACAAGAAACCATTTCCTAGTACTAGGCTATTTTTGTTTTCTTCGATTTCCAGGCACATTTCGGAAACCGCCATCTAGCGCCACCATTGGAAAATACTAATTACTAATTTCTTTTCGTATCTTCTTCTTAATTAAGAAGTAGAATTTAGCTTAATGTGATGTTATGCTTAAAAAATATGCTTATCTTTATTTTAATGTCGATAATTGTACTTAATTCGGCATATTTACATTTTATAATTTACAAACGTTAATAGTAGTAGTTAATAGTAGTACCTAATCTATTGCAATTTTTTGTATTAAAAATAGATTGTATGGGATGGTAGTATTAAGGATAAATATTATGTTTTACTTTTAAAATGGGCTTATGCCTGGAGCATATAAGGTGTTTTCAGTTTAAAGAATTTTGAAATGCAATCGTGAAATTTCGCCAAGAATTTAAAGTCTGTTTGCACATCAATACTCATAAAACACGTGAGTATGATACTTGGTAAAGGGCTTTGTGTTTTGCAAAAGAGGTTAATGTATACCGACCGCAAAGGTCTACGGGTAACCATGAGGAGAATTATTTTAGGGACAATATTATTTTAGTGGCTAGTAACCACCATTTTTATATAAACCTTTCAACCAACTATGTAAGCCCGGTAAAATAATCACCTACCTAAACACCTCTTTAAAGACCAAGACTTTTATAATAAAAATATTACTTTATAATATAATAATTACTTGATAAAAAAACAAAAAAACTACTTTCTTATCAAGTTATATAGGTGCTTAAAATTAAAAAAGCTTGTGTAGGAAAATAAAATTGTACACGCGCATGAATATAACACATTTTATAATAATAAATATATTGAACAAATTGGTGAACAATGTTCTATAGTTACTCGTATAAAACAGGTCTACAGAATATATAGTAGGTACTTAATAAAATAAAGTGCAATAGCAAAAAAGCAAGTAACCAAAATGACTGATAACCAATAATTATTTAAGCTGCCAACTAAGATATTTAGTAAATACTTAAAAAACTGTATATCTTTTTTAATTCTATTTTTAGCTGACACTATTTTTTCTTAGTGTGTATGTATGTTAATTGTTGACATAATTTTAGTTGAATCAAAAGAAAGAAAAGGAACAGCCTTAAGAGTCTTAATATCATATTATAGGGTCTCAAAATCATAATATAATAAGTGAGTAATTGAGGACAGGACCTTTACGAAAGATACCTTGTGATCCCACACTTAAGACAGTAAATATTTATTACTTGTACAACCTTCTTCGAAGTAAATATAATGTACTGAAAATTGTCCTATACATTGTCGAAATGTGGCCTCCCTATTTCTTGCAGCTATAATGAGATCTCATGCCCACCTGAGTCCTGATTACCCTTATATAATTACTGATGGACTACCTAAGCCTAGTAACTAAGTCAATTCTTGGGTAAGTTTGGTTAGTTAGGGTCCGCACTTTGTTAGTCTCGGCGCCGAGGAGAGCGCTTCAGTTTACCGGAGAAGTCCGTAGGCTGATTATGTATCTTGCAACAGCAATTCGACAGGCGTAATTTGTACAATTGTTTACAATATCGCTGTCAAACGTATACACTTGAGAGCGATATTGTATACAATTGTACAATTCACGCCTGTCGAATTGCTGTTGCGAGATACATAATCAGCCTGCCGGTCCCTATAGAGGTGAACCGGCTGGTCAGAGAGTGGCATTGCCCATCCATGCCGCTCCACCCAACATAACGGCTGATAACAATCCGCAAGTGGTTTTAGTGGGTAAACCGGCCGGCTAGGAGGAGACTCGGGAGTCCCACATACTCTTAGCCGGCCGATATGGGATGCTTAATGCATCTGGCAGCAAAAAAAATGCTAGGCCCACGGTACATAAGGCATGTTTGTAATAACACAATAATAAAAAAGTACTTCTTTCAGCCCTGGTACTGTCACAGTAAACTCTATATACGAGACCCATACACACCCTTATAATCACACATTAATAATATAGCCTATATAATAAATACGAATAATTATAAATACAAATAATTGAAAAAAAAAATCTATAAAATATTATGCATTCGCGGACAAGTCGGTCATGATTTCCACACACCGGATCCTCAAATTTTCAAGTCACACCCGTCATAAGTCTCATATTGTTGTTTCGAAGGCTCAACGACAGAGGTTGTTCCGAAGGCTGCGCTGAACGACGGAACAACGAGGTTGTTTGAAGTGGCGCTTTCCTCATGATGACACTTCCGTTGTTAGAACACATAAATTGGACCCATTTATGCAAACAGGAACCAACCCACAGTTTGAGTGAAAATGGGTTTAGTTCATAGATGGCGCTCAAACCACGCATTCTATCTTACCAAGAAAAATGGTTACTTTTTATCGACTAACAACGGAGCTACACCACTGTCACATTGGGAACTAACCCACTTTGGCCACCTTTTAAAAACTGGAAAGAACTATGTGGCATGGTCCCATAACACTTAGTAGAACTAATTGTTAAACAGAACCATGATCCTTGGTACCTTAACAACAACTCATTTTTATTATGCAAACCAGAACCAATGTTCGTTGATTCCATCTAGCATAAAAAGTTATAATATTTTATTACTGAATGGAACCAAAAAGTTTGAGAAGAGTGAATGTAGAAAAATTAAATCAATGATTGGCCTCGTACATAGGCTTACGAAAGAAGATTTTATGTCATCGCGCAATTTAGAGACAAAAATTACAAACAGAAAGAAGGCAGTAGATGAATTGAAAATAAATTGGTTAGATACGAAAGAAATTGTGCCTGAGACAGAAAAAAAATACTATATTTTTATGAGAAACAATCTAGACGAAGTATTGAAGGAAGTTAATAATAGGTTGGGAAAAACTCTTTTCGCATTATAGTATGTATAAACTTGTCATAAAAATCTCTTGTGCCAATTGTATCTGGCTGATTTTGGTATCATTAAAGTTTTAATTTTACAAAAGACAATTTCTAATTTAAATTAGATTTACATTTTAAAATTTTATAACAAAATAGGTAAAAATGCAACACAAGCCGCGAAAATAATAAGTGATGTTTATGGACCTATTGCGAAGAACTGGGGATAGACCACAAAAAGGTTTTGGCGATTTTGAAAAAAGCTAGGTACACAAAAAAGCTCGATATTTGGGTGCCTCGTGAGCTCACTGAAAGAAACCTAATGAACCGTGTACTCATTTATGACTATTTATTACGACGTAATTAACCGAACCATTTTTAAGAAGCTGATAAGCGGTGATAAAAGGTGGATCACGTAGACCTCACATATCTTTAGCCACTCAGCAAAAATTACGGCAGTTTGGCTGGGAGGTGTTAATGCATCCACCATATAGTCCTGACCTTGCACCTTCAGATTTCCACTTGTTTCGGTCACTGCAGAATTCCTTGGGTATTGTCAGGTTGAGATCACAGAGGACTGCCAAAACCACTTGTCGCAGTTTTTTCATCAGAAGCCCCAAAATTTTTATAGCAATAGGATCATGTTCCTACCAACAAGATGGCACATATATATACTTTAGTCAATTGTAAATAAAATTTATAAAAAAAACCTTTTGAATTTTTATATAAAACGCGAAGAACTTTTTTTCCCAACCTAATATAAAGAAAAATGTCAGAATCAGGGCCGTATTAAAAAAAAGTTATATGGACTTATTTTGTCCTACAGGAAAAGCCATTTCTGAGGCTAAGATGTCAGATTTAAAAAGCAGAATGCTTTTTAAATCTAGCGTCTTATACCAAATGACGCAAAAAAAATCTACAAAACCCTGACAAGTATCAATAACGAAGATACTGCTTTACCGGGTCTATTGATTTTGAGGTAGAAGGCGATGATAAAAATATTAATGATTAATTTTAAGGGTTCTTGAATCCATTGTAAATGTTAGAAAATTAATAAGGTACTAATAAATGGTATTAAAAAGTATTTTTTCGTAAAGAATTACTTTTATTTTCAGATATATCATAACAATGAAAATAGGTCCATTTTGCATGAAGGAACTAAGCAACAAAATATGTTTTTGCAAAATAGAACCAACCAGGTTTTTAACGATTTACTATAAACTAGAACTTGATAATATTTATAAATTTGATATTCCTAGATAGGTTACATTATCCCACATAAAGTTAAGATGTGATTTTTTATTAAAATACTCTGTATTCATTTTGCACACTCTGTTTACAAATGTTTCGTTTTCTCAAAACCAACCAGCTGTGGGTTGGTTCTTGTTTGCATAAATGGGTCCAATTATAGGACACGTCCACACATGTGACAGGCTTTGAAATAAAAAATCATAAGTGTCATTTCAAATTTAGTAACTCCTCTACTAATCAACATATTTACGCAAATATTCCTTTCTTCGTCTGCTATGTTGGAATAGAATAGACAGCAAAAGACGAGGATTAACTAATTAGTAATCAATCGTTTACATTTATTAAAAGTATGAAGTTCAAAATAAGTATGTTTTTTAATTACTTGTTTAATTTATTAATTGTGCTGTTTAGTGTTTATATATCAACAGATAATGTTGTTAGTGGTTTTACTGAAACATTCACTATAGTAATATTGGACTGTCTGTCGATTCTGATATTCCAGTTTCGACGCAGTCTGTAAATTATGTTGAAATAGATATTTATCTGTTTCGACATAATACTATTTATTATTCGATATATTATTAATTTTACGAGATTTTGGGAAATGCATATAATTTATGAAAATAACACACAAATTATATGCATTTCTCTATCTCACAGATGACTAAAACTCGCTCTTTATACTCATGGAATCGCAATACTTTTTAATTATTTCTTAAAAATAAAAATATTTTTCTGATTATTGTGATTATTTCCATATTATTTATATGGAAATAATCACAATATTCAGTAAAATATTTTTATATCCTCTAATTGTGAGAATCGTCTTTTCTGCGATGAATATAACAAATAAATTTGAGCACCTATAATTTTTTTATTGGCAATTATTTTTTATTTTTGTAACTACTCTAATAAATCTTTCGAATCGTGCTTTTTCACTGAGGATGTTACGGCAACCTCCACAATGACCTCTATCAATAACACAAAGGTTAGATTAAAATATAACTTAACATTTATATTCAGCGGTTGTAAGCGACGTTTGATGTTAAATCCGAGCCTTCAGCCGTGCTGCCATCGTTAATAACGATGACGAAGTTAGAAAATGATTTGTAGTCGTAATTAGCGATGGCAAAATATATTACAGTTGACACTGTGCATCGCTACGTGAATCGCTGTGTCACTTAGAGATGTTTACTTCAAATCTCATACATTTTTGCTAGGTACCAAATTTCATCATAAACTTTTGAATTTCGAAATGTAAGATTTTTTTTAAACTTATATTGATGAAATTTTGAACCACATTTGGTTCATAAATATGCAAATCGTGCAAAGTTCATACATTTTTTACATTATTCATGTTATTGAACAATCCAAACTTTTGACGATGACCGCGAATGAATAATCAAGTCTTTAACCAGTTAATACCTTATAAATAAAACAATTATAGCTACTAATATATCGATGCTCTCAGGCTTCCAGACAGATATTGCATCGAAAAAACATCGTTTTTGGGGGAGTAGTGACACCCCAAAAACACTCCCAATCTTGCGAGGCCGTCAGGTCGAGGCCACTCTAAAACGCGACTTAGGAGACTTTGTGATTCTTTTTTTTTTAACGGGTATTGGCCCACCTCACATTCCCAACACTGCAACTCATGTGAGCCAGGATCAACAGCGGTAACCAACCTAGACAAACCCTTTGATATGATCTCAGGGGTGCCCGAGGGACAAGCTAAATCTGTCTTGGGACCCACAACGAAATTAATCAGAAGAAAAAAGGAGGAGTAGGACTTTGTGATGCTTATCTACCAATATTATTATTTATTTATTCTTTGTGTACATAATTCTAAAAGTAACTTAGAGTAAGACAAACAGTAATAGACGACCTCCGTTGCGTAGTGGTTGAGCACGTTAGTGCTCGAACGAGAGGTCGCGGGTTCGAATCCCGCCGAGGGAACAAATTATAATATATATTATATTAAATTTGTGTATAATATATGAAAAATCTTAATAATGTGTATAGCATAGAAAGTATTAAATATATTTCCGTTGTCTGCTACCTGTAACACAAGTTCTTCGGATACTTTGCACGGGGCCAGATTAACGTGGTGTGAAGCGTCCATAGATATTATTATTATAATAGATGTATATATACAAGAGATCTGCCAGTATACCTACCTACGGCAGGACATTGTGAAATAAAGATTATACAGAATTATCTATGGTCACAACTCCTGTGGTTGATAATATATAATTTCGAATCTCCTAATTTCCGGAAAACTGTACCTTTTTACCACTACTACTACGCCTAGAGTCGCGTGCAACGTCTCGTTAATATAACATTTCTGTAACAATAATTAATAGTGGTGTAACGCGATCTGTCGTAACACGTAAAGTGTACACGAATTTAGTAGTAGGAGTGTCTAGTAGCGAATGCGTTCGTAAACGAAGTGCAGAAGGTTGGGCATAAATATTGCGCGGTTGTAAATATTTACTTAAAATGTAAACTACACTGTATTGTCGGTTAGCACTTAGCAGAAACAATTAAATACATTTAAAGGAGACGTACTATAGATTAATTAAACGTAAACAAAAGCATCTGAATTTTCAAATTTTCCTATATTTACTTATTTTTACCAGACTATTAAAGGATCATACTTCATTGTTCAATACATTTTATAACAATAAAACAATAATTAATATATTTAAACTGCCAATGAAAAACTTTCACAGTAAAAATACGCCATTTTCACGCCGACTATAGAATATAGTCTATGGATTCATAGTCCCAACAATAATTAATGATTGTATTGTATTCGCGTCACTAATTAGTCTATGGCTGATATCATAGACGGGTTTTTTTACGTTTGGGTTAAAATTAAACGGGACGTACTATACGTATTCGAATTAAAATTTTCACAGACACATTTATTAGAAAACGTAGATGTCAACAGCAACAGTGCTTGGCTTCAGTAATCATTTTAGATGAAATGTTATGCTATTATTGTATTGAGTAATTTTAAAATGTATACAAGATGTGATGGCTAATTCATGTTATTAAAATTTGCCTTCTTAAACTTAAAATAAGAATATTTTGCAAGCTAATGTTTATCATTAAAACAATAGTCTCACCTAAAATTAAACAGCAATTTAGTAACGATGTTAATGGGCTTTTGACAAATTCTGCCAGTATACAATCGAGTGCAATACATGCTTCTCAAAGAAAACTATTTTAATGAGTCCTTAAAGACGAAACTAGATCATTCTGTACACACACGCGCCATTTCTCAGAATCGGTTGTGTACGATAGGCGCGAATAATGTTTACGGCAAGCGAACGACGCAGTACCTCCGACCTCGTCCCTCGGCTCATCAACAACTTACCTCTTGAGCTGCGAAGTTCTATAATACCTAATATTATTAAAACATATTAAAAAAACACTTTCATGACAGTATAATAGCTTAGCTCCTATTCTCCATAGTAATAGGCAAACAGTGTGTTCCTTTAAGCGCTTCTTTTACTCTGAACGCTCAGATCATTCATAACGCACACAGTCGTTTCTTTAGCACAATATTGAAAATTTCATATTTTCGATCTGATCGTTTGTAGCAAACTTTACTGCCAGTGGAACGACTGACAGATGTCAAAATTTAACATTTCCATTTTATCTCATAAATTCTATTTATATTTTAAATTAACAATAATAACTACATTATAAAAGAATCTAGAATAAATTTGCTCGATCCATAACTTAAAAATAACATCGAGATCAGTGAAATCTGTGAAATCTAAGTAAACGTCAAAAACAAGATGGGTAAAATTATGCAAAATGGCGTGATCATTCTGAGCGTTTTGAACAGTTTTTGACAGCTGACAGTTATTTTCGTTTACTATCAGGTACTGGAACACAGGGTTAGTAAAAAGTAATATTATTACTCTGTAAGTAATTGTTATTTGATTTAAGACTTAATTGCCTGTAAGTTGGTGCTAATCTGTATCATCTTCATAAACCTCTGTGGTTTCCTGATGATATTTTTATACAAACATTGTAATTTAATAATTGTTTTAAATGGTAAATAAAGGAAAAAAAGAAAGTTAAAAGTGCCAGGTCTTAATGTAATCTATGTATTGAACATCTTTTGTACCACTTTTATAGCAAATAAAATATTGATTAATTGATTTATGCCCTATTTATTATCTACTTTGTGGCTATTCGTAACGAAACGTATGCCATTGTGGGTCTTATGTTTAGCTTAATTAGGTTGCCGCATACTGACTTTATAATTAAGAGATCCATAAATTAATGTCGCCTATGGTGCATGTTTTGATGAGGCTGATATAGCCTGTAGGTTACAAGCCCCTATAAAATTAATAAATAAAAGAAAAAGCATGTTATCTGTATGGGCTGTCATAATTTTCATACAATTCTCTTTGGACGAAGTTACGATTACTTAGTTGTTAATTGTTCCAGCTAACCCCACGGGGTGACCTACAGTTAAGACGACATTAAACGGTAACCATACTATTGTTATATGCAATATTAAAGAAAGTACACTTTGATCGTCCTTATATTTGCTATCTGCAAATATAAAACCGCGCGGGGGGTATCTAGGTATATCTATTTAACTTTGAATTAAAGCTAATTACTTTCAAAGAATGCTTTACAAATAAAATATTAAAAACCATTCCGACAATAACAAAAGAGTTGTCGAAATATAATATTGTTGTTGTTGCAAACTTGTTGGCCGTTGATGAATCATTGAAAGTAACAGTGCTCGCGCAGTGCAAGGCCCACTGCGTCCGGAGAAAGTTCGTTCTTGACCTACGGTCACACGCCGGACCTACAGTCTCGAGTGTCCAGAACGTTCCAATGTCCAGACGCGAAAACCCCTATAAGGTCTAAGGTCAAACCCGTCAAACTTGAAACCAAGCGTCGCGATAGACTTTCTTATTAAAACAGAATAATCTTACAGCCGAACTAAAATTAGACTACCCTGAGTTATACTCTGTCGGCCGAATACTGAAACTATAGTTTAATTAAGTAATGATCATGCCACTTCTATCCTTTCCGCCAAGCAGTGACAATGAATCTGAAAATAGAACGGCTACTAAATCTTATTAACATTTCCGTGCCTACTAAACATCAAAATAGAGACTATTGGTGTAGACTTAAAACAAAAAGCTTGCTTTTTTCGAACCTAATTTAACAACTTATTAATATTTATCTAATTCAGACAAATAAGGTTATGAAAATATTCCTATGCATTAACATGTTATATAAAGATTCATAGAACGATAATTTGTTGATACATAAGTATATAAGAATCTACACTCACATTTTTAGTCGAATTTTCAAGTAGTAAGCGAACTGATGATAATTAATTATAGTTCAAAATATCCGCAATCACGACAGCTTTCAAACAGAAAAAACTAGATCAAAATCGGTTTATCCGTTTGGGAGAATATATGATGAAGTGTTTGCGCAGCTCCCAAAAATTGATTATTATTTTATGTTATCTCTCAACCATTTATAACTGTTTAAATTTTAAAACCATTTTCGATCAAGAAACAACAAAAACATGTGATATTAATTTAGTAGATTACAGATCAAATTCAAAAATTGTAAGTGTTCGAACTTCGAACGTACTTTCCGCTTCCGGTCCGTTTGATTGTCAAATAAAAATGTCGACCCACTTATGTCAAATAAAATTCGTCATTATTCACTTGACCGTCTCATTAGAGCGATGCTATTTACTGATAAAATTATTTTCGCCTCGTATCACTCCTACGTCAATCAAAAACAATGAAAAACGAGATTAGCAGAGAAAGAGAAGAGTTAGAAATGAGTCGAGGACATCCTGCTAAACTTAGCTGAGCTCACAAAGACATTCTGCTAAACTTAGCTTAGCTCACAAAATTATACTTTCACTATTTGATAACACAATAATTTAAAGTTAACACAATTTTTTTACGATATTACAATCTGCTTTAATTCGGATAACCTAAAAAAAGAGAAAAAAAAGTATCGGGATTTATAAAATTTTGATAAATAATAAGTCTATCATGATTATCTGTGCTCAAAAACGACCTCAAGCTGTATAATAAGTAAGGATGATCGACAAATAATTATTTGAATAGCCTTATCATCAATCATTCAATCAATCAATCATTAAGTTATTAGGAATGCCTAATAGTGTAATGTGTGCTATGACACACACTAGTAATTTTGTGTAACTAAACTCCTATAAATGATTATTATCTTAACATCTACTAAAACGGCACGGTCCTTTTTTTTTTGGTAGGTATAATAATAACTTTAAACATCGATTCACGGCCCCGATTTTCGTAACTCGAACTTTGATTCGATTGACATTCGAAACGAAAGTAATTGTTATAGATACCTAATCTGTGAAATAGTATTTTTCTTTGATCTTTGTTATTTTGAAACACTAATGTTTGTACTCATTTAGTTAATATATTATATAATAGTAATACTACATTACTATTATATTATACTACTATGTATTAGTAGAGCTTTTGACAGAAAATTATATAATTACATTTATGAATAAACTCTCATAAAACAAAAATCTCTGAGGAAGAATTAAAAATATTACTCTGAAATTTAAAAGTAAATTTAGCATTATGGACATTTCTGTCTATTCAAATAAATTTTGAACTATAAGATAAATATTAAAAATAAGTATTTAGAGTATCGTTATAATATATAAGTAAAATTACTGCCTGACTCCTATAATATAATGTTTACATACCGCCAAGAACAAAATATATTGGATGTATTTGAGTGCGATTGAACGACATAAGAATTCAATTTTACTGTATCATCAATATTTTCCAATTTCACAATACTGTATTGTTGTTTCCTTAAAAATCTTTACGTAATTTACGTAATAGCAAGTGCGTAATTTTGTCAAAGAAGGTTAAAGATCGACTAACGATGACTGAAAATGACGCTAAGATCTTGAAACTTCTGAAAAGGTGACGAAAAAACGTGAATGTAATATGTCATGAAGGGTTAAAGAGGTTACAAAGGAAAAAAAGAGAGTAGAGTACACACTTGGGCCAGCCTTATAGTCTACACTATCTACACTAATATTATAAAGAGGAAAATTTGTATTTTTGTATGTAACGACACTCAAAAAGTACTGGACTGATTTTAATAATTCTTTTTTCATTAGAAAGCTACATTATCACTAAGTAACATAGACTATATAAAAATCAATTGCTGTTCGTTAGTCTCGCTAAAACTCGAGATCAGCTGAACTGATTTCGCTATTTTTGGTCTTGAAATATTCGTGGAAGTCCCGGGAAGGTTTACACAGTTTCTATGCTCAACGAAGTGGGCACGGGTCAGCTAGTCATATTATAAACATAAAAATAAAACTATAAGTAACTTTGTTAGTTCAGGGGATAGAGGCTTAAATCGTAAAACACTTAATTATAAAAAATATAAATAAACATGATAAATATAGAAAATAATAAATAGGGTCTCGTGAGGAAAGGGTAAAAACGAGACCCTATTACTAAAATCGCTGTCTGTCTCTCTGCCTCTCTCTCTCTATCTCTGTCAGTTGCCAGGCTTATCTCAAGAACCGCGATAGACAGTTGAGTACTCTTTATGCTGTGAGCAACAGATTTCCACGCGGTGAATGACCAAGTGTCGCAAGTGGTTCCGCAACCGCCCGCGCCGCCTGACGTAACCGTGCCCGCCACTATCGCTACTCGCTGCAAACCAATGCAACTCGTAACCATTAACCACTAGCCGGCGATAATACTAATAATTACTAATCCCACTAATGTAATGTTAATGTAAATTGGATAAGTTAAATTACCCCATTAACATATTTATTCGGATAAAAACAATAAATAATGCCTCCCACATCGATTTCAGTGACGATCGCTGGTTTCATTGAAATCAGGCCAGCTACGCAGGAGTTATTTTAAAGTGTCCATTTGTGTTCGCAATACACAGAAGCACTCTCTCTTATTTGACTCTCGTAGCCCAGTGGGACTGATAACCGACACGACTGGCGGCAGATCAGACACAGGACCGACTTTTTTCATGCCCATCCGACGCATGGATCATCTTTCTTGTCAGACAATAAGGTAGCCTGCATTGTCCTAACCAAACTTGGAAACAACATTTTTGTTGTTCCAACCTCCGGGTCGAGAGCTAGGCTCTAAACGACTAGACCACGGAGACGTTTATTGGGATAATACTACTAAGTAATCATTATCAAATGTACCAATAAAAATATATACAAACTGTATATATCGACACAAGAAAACGAAAATGCTGTAAGTTGCATACTGTAATACTGTACTTACAGCATTTTCGTTTTCTTGCGTCGATAATTACATTATACAGTGCTTTCTACCTGATACGTTAGAAAAATCACTCGAATGACAAGGACAGAACATTATAATATACCTATAGTGCATGCATTATAATATGGTCGCGGGTTTGAACACCGCCAAAGGAATATAAAGGTTTGTGTCCTGAATCATGGATGTGTATTAAATTTGTGTATTGATATAATTAAAATCTTAAATATGTGTATGGTATAAAGCATTAAATACAGTGTGTAAACACGAAAAATTACTGACACTTTAATCTAGATTACTTTACAATGTACGTTTCCTATGGATTAGATATTTTTTTTACGCAACCGCTAAGCGATCTACGAAACAATCGTAATAATATTCAATATGCCAATTTCCATGATATGAAATATCTTATGTATACTAATATAAGTTTGTTGGTAACGTTTGTTTATTTATTTGAACGCGCTAATCTTAGGAACGACTGGTCCGATTTGATAGATTACTGCTGTCTTAGATAGCCCGTTCTCGACGTAGGCTACAATATATAGGCTATATTATATCATCACGCTGAGACCAAAAGGGGCGGGCGGTGCACCAATGACAAACGATTCATGATCGGATTTTCAGTGTAGAAGTTTTAGATATGAAGACCACAAAACCGGAAATTTGATTAGTAAGTACTCAGTTTTTTTCTGATATATTTTATACCGGTGTAACATATATTATATGTTATGTATTACATTAGGATCGATATAATTATGCAGTTTACCTCAAAAGAACCTTCCCGGAGGTTGTACGAAGGCAAATCTTGATGTAAAACTATTTGCAAGTGTTAACAGACCTCTGCAAGGTCGAGACTCAAGAGATGCTTTACTGAAAACACAAAAAAAGGTTTTATTTTCTTCTTTATAAGGAGTGGAGAACAAATCTTGATTTAAAACTATTTATAACATACCTCTTTAGGTCCCTGAACTCAAGAAAGATGCTTTACTACTACTACTAGTACTGTCATAGAAAACTCGTAACCAGAGATTTATCTGTCTTCTTAGTTAGAAGTGGATTTTACTGTCCTTAAAATACAATTTAGGTTTTCTTACTATGCAGAGGATCAGGACAACTGGTGGAGTTACGCGTGTTTTGTTTCAAGTTAATAAAGTTACATTTGAGAATTTTAAATCCTATGAAAAGAAATTGGTCCCGCCTGAATTGAATTTTGCATTTTTTTTTAATTTGAATTTTGAATTTTGTTTTTCATCTGTTTTCGTTGGTGTTTTTTGGCCCCTAATTTTTATTGCTCATTTATTTATTTGACTTTACTATTAGTTACGCCTTGACTCTACGTCAGTGCGAGTTGAGCCTAACAGTGGAATAAAACTACAAACGTGATATAGATGTAGTAAATCATAGATGTCGAAACGTGCATTAAGTCGGAATACCCGACCCCATTACAGTTGCAACACGACATTACCAATGCACTAATGACCTACACTACATTACCGAAGTGTTTAAAACAGGTGTGTTCGTTAGGAAGTACTTTAAGGCAAAAGTGTACTTACTACACCACGCAGCAACGTTGCCAGAACGTACCAAAAAATACGGTTTTCCGTTTAGCCTCAGCCTCGAATTTTGCGGGCAACGGGGCGGGAGCGGCGGCGGCGCGGGAGCGGCAGGATCTTTTGCGTAAAATCAAATGGACCGGTTCTCGAAAACAGCGGCGCGGGAGCGGGTAACGAGTACCGCACCCGCACCGCCGCCGCTCCCGCCCCGCTGCCCGCAAAATTCGAGGCTGCCTATTTGTCACACAACCGTACCTCAGTGTGGACCGTACCTTAGAAATTATACTGGTAACTCATTTTTAATGAAAACTATGAAAGGGTTACGGATAGACTATAGCATTTTAAATGTTTTGGCAAAACCGCACTTTTAAGTTAAAACCCGTACTTTTTCAGAAATACAATCGTACTTTTTTGGGAAATTATACTGGCAACACTGCCGCGCAGTGACAAGTGGAAATCGCATAAGTAATTCCTAAGTAAGTCATAAGTCGTAACCAATAAGACACTACAAAATAGAGATGACTCAACTTTTGATCTAATTCACTGTTTTGAAATTAAATTCAACATTTTGTTTTATGTAAACATATTTATCTCAACCGTCAAGAAATATGTTCTTTAATCTTGCAATTAGCGAGGTGAAAGTATCTTTAATTCCAACTACACATAATGTCTGAAATGCTAAGAATAAAATATACGCTTAAATAATACGCTTTCTCTTACGTATTTTTAGTTAAACTTTGTAGAATCAGTATAAAATATTTAAAATCAATGTCTTCACTTTTTAAAAAGGTACCTAAAGTAAAAGTTTTGCAAACGAGAACTGACGCCGGTTTTCTTAATACCTTGTTTTTTATTGTTGTGTTCTTGTTATTGTTTTTTATGTGCCTTGTGCAGTTCACTAAGATTAGTAATCTTTGTGAACTGCACAAGGCACTAAGTTATATTGTTGTCAATGTACTTCGATTTATGTATAATACTAGGTTGTTATTAAAGTTTTTGAATTTTCCAAGTAATTTATGTAGTGCGTGTCTGACTATGAAATTATGTTTTTGCAGTTTACTAATATTAGTTCATACTAATATTAGTAAACTGCACAAGGTACTAAGCTATACTTTTGTCTTACTTCGATTAATGTATAATACTAGGTTGTTAATAAAGTTTTTGAATTTTCCCACTAATTTATGTAGTGCGTGTGTGACTGTAACTATTCTTCGCTATTTTGTTTGGTTTGAACTTATGATAAGTTGTATTGGTAAATTTTGACAATGATGCCTCAATGATGCTGCAAACCTAACGCAAATAGACTGTACAATATGATAACGTAACAAGAACAAAAACCACGTAACGGCATATTTGCGAAATTACATTTTCCCAATAGGTATATTTTCATTTAATGTAGATTGTGGAGCGTAATGATTTTCCGTTGTGTGCGAGCTATCAGCCGATCTGACCACGTACCGTGTAATTAATAAACCTGCTCGTGTTCATAATACGATGAACCAAAATTACTATATTTAACTATTACTAGCTGTTGTCGTGAGTTAGGTGTTTTTAGCCCCGCCCATTATCCGACTTAACATCGGCGGTTATTATCCCACAGGAACACTTTTTTGTATTAAGTTACACAATAAATATACAGTTTAAAATTTAAAGGTGTTAAAAATAATCAATATGTAATTTCCTGGGAGCCAAAGTAGCTTTGCCCAATTCCATCGAAAATTATTATAAGTGGTTAAAACATAAAGAGGTGAAAGGCTGTCAAACACATGTATTGACATATATGAGTATTTTTACGTGATATTTTGTTTGAAGTTAATGCTCAATGTTAAAAACTTTATGAATGTATAGAAATAGATAGGTCCCAAACTGATAGGTCTCAAACCAAAATCTAACGATAATTTTATCTCTAAAATCGTTTAATATTAAGTAGTAAGATACCACAAACCAACTACTAATACTCGTATATTATTCACTAATTACTATGAATTAAACTTGGTTTTTTTATCCAAGTTTCCCACTGTTTAATGCCTATAAGAATATACTTGTTTAGATCGAAAGTAAAATTTGATTTTGAGAAAAAAAATTTACAGAAAAATCAATTTCCTTTTCTTAACAACATTCAAATACTAAATTAAATGTAGATCATACCTACTTTTTTTTTTATTTTCACAATTAGGTAGATACGCTATTAATTATAAAATATTATGACTTCTATTTCCGTGTAACTAACATTAAAAATGCCCTTGCTTTTAGTCAGTAATCAAGGTTTGGACAATCGCCTAAACTGTTCATAAAGTAATGCAGCAATATTTAAGTATACTTACCTATATCATATAATAATAAAATTGTAAGCTATGTGTATGACATGGTCGATTGACCCCCTGACTAATATTTTTTTTACACAGTTGTGTACATACACAATGTGGCTTTGCAAACCTTTGATTGTAAAATGATATTTGTAACGTATAAGATTTAGGTGTAATGGCCCGTTTCTATATACCTATATTATATTACTAGCTGACCCGTGCCCACTTCGTTGAGCATGGAAACCGTGTAAATCTTCCCGGGACTTCCTCGAATATTTCAAGACCAAAAATAGCCGAATCAGTTTAGCTGATCTCGAGTTTTAGCGAGACTAACGAACGGCAATTGATTTGTAGCTTTCTAATGAAAAAATAATTATTAAAATCGGTCCAGTACTTTTTGAGTTAAGTCGTTACATACAAAAATTCAAAAATACAAATCTTTCCTCTTTATAATATTAGTGTAGATGTAGAAGTGTACTTAGATATCAAAGGCAATTGAACGAATGTTACATAATGATAAATTTATTGACATATCTAAACTATTTCTACTCTGGAATATCATATACAAGGTGCAAAATAAATGAGTGATGATACTTTAGACTGTGTATGTGCCTCCTATGTAGAGTATAATACTGTACTGTGATATCACCAGAGCTGAAATACCTGCTTTTGACTTTCATGTTTGTATGAGAAATGCCACAATATAATAAATTTTTCCACACAACAATAAAAAAAGTACATCTTTCAGCGCTGGTACTTTTACAGTAAACTCTATACACGAGACCGATACACTAAAGTATTATCACTCATTAGTACAGTCTGTATACATATACTGGCAAAATTACCCTTCCTTCGCCGCAGTCGGGTAAGAACTAGTTTTCTATGTAACCTTGATTATGTTTTCGTCACATTCGTCGAGTTCAATTTTAACGACCATCGTACGTGAGGTGGGTGCCGAGTACTGCGACTGTTCCATGGTGCAATAAATCAGCAGGATTAGCTAACCCACCTGTATCACATACCTATATATCCTTTTATTATACTAGCTGAGCCTTGCCCACCGTGTAAGCCTTCCCGGGACTTCCACGAATATTTCAAGACCAAAAATAGCCGAATCAGTTCAGCTGATCTCGAGTTTTAGCGAGACTAACGAACAGTAATTGATTTTTATATAGCCTATGTTACTCAGTGATAATGCAGCTTTCTAATGAAAAAATAATTATTAAAATCGGTCCAGTACTTTTTGAGTTTAGTCGTTACATACAAAAATACAAATCTTTCCTCTTTTTATTATTAGTGTAGATAAACTTTTTTTTCTTATAAGAATCATGCGATCAGTCTGGGTGACTATGAGCATCTGGTAACAAAGCCACACAACAGATCCCTGTTGTGTGGCTTTGTTACCTAATCTCTGTGGAGGAGCATTTGGGCTAGCTGGTTCGGATGGTTTATTAACCGAAGTTTGTACATTCCTATCACATCTAACAAACTACACGATGACCTTGAAGACTTTAACCGATTTCCACCAAATATAGCTAAGAACACTCTCGACTGATATAACTTTCAAACAAAACCAATTATAAACACGCATTAAAATTGGATCATCCCTTTGGGAGCTACGATGCCACAGACATACACACATTTACACAGACACGTCAAAGTTATAACACCCCGTCGTTTTTGCGTCGAGGGTTAAAAATATGTTCGCGCCGCATCTGTATGTTCGCGATAAACTCAAAGACTACTCACCGATCTTCATGCTGTTTTCACTAGGGTTGTTAGGGAACTCCGTAACCGTAACCGAAACTATCGGATATCCGATATAAAAAATATCCGTAACCGTTACTGAATCCGAAATAAAAGTTTTTCTACTGTCAAAGGGAACTAAAATTTAATATCCGTAAACGAAATAATCCGAAACAAAGGTAGGTAGGTTTTTTTTTTTTTTTTTTTTTTTTTTTTTTTTGAAGGCTGGCCTTGTCAGGTCCAGACGTCACTGCGACCCTTTTGGATCTATTGTGACTCCTTCGGTTTAAAGTACCATCCCCAGTCCTATGTTGCTCATGAAGCGAACTATATGGTGGGGGTCTACGCCGCGGATTTCCTCTGCTGTAGAGTATTCATGCAGCCCGAGGTACTTGCTCCTGCTTATATGAAGAGCTGGACAATCAAGAAGAAGGTGGAGGGGTGTCTCGTCTTTCTCCTTGCAGAATCTGCAAGTAATTTGGTCACCTATGCCTATCCTGTGAAGGTGTTTGTTTAGCTTGCAGTGCCCGGTTAGGGTTCTGGTTAGGATTCTTAGTTGGTTCCTACTCATTGAAAGCGCCGATTTTGCGTGTCGTTTGTTAAAACCCGGGATCAGTGCTTTGGAGTGCTCTTGTCCTGGGGCCGCAGTCCACTGTTCCATGCTTAGCTTGCGACTCCATTCCTTGAGCACTCGTTTGGTAGTGCTGGGAGGTATTCCACAGACTGGTTCTGGGCCATACATGGGGCTTTCAGCTCCCAGCCTTGCTAGTTCGTCTGCAGTTTCGTTGCCGGGGATGTTGCTGTGTCCCGGTACCCATACTAGTCGTATGTTGTTGTTACGTCCTAGTTTGTTTAACGTCTCGGTACAGTCCAGAACTAATTTTGATGTGATTTCGGCCGTAGTCAGTGCTCTAAGTGCAGCTTGACTATCGGAAAATATCAGGATATTTTTGTGGGCTATTTCCATTTCTTGGCTCTCTATCGCACAGCCGATTATGGCAAAGATTTCAGCCTGAAATACGGTTGCAAACTTCCCTAAGCAGGCAAATTTGCCTATTGAGGGCTTTCCACCGTAGAATCCAGATCCCGCTCGGTTGTCCTTTCTGGATCCGTCTGTGAACCATACGATGTCGTTCGGGTGGACATTTACTGGAACCTTTCCTTCCCAGTCCGCCCTGTTAGGTATGAGAACTTGATAGAACTTCGAAAAGCTGTGCACCTTAGTCATGGCGTCCGATGGCATAGCCGCGACCGGTGTTTCCAATACAGAGGCATCTAGTTGTCTCATCATGGTGGAGGCCCATCTCGTCCTGCCTGCCGTCCTGGCTCTGAGGACCGCTCTCCTGGCCTCCATCTGAACATGCAGATGTAGTGGAGTTAGGTCGATCAGAGCTTCAAGTGAAGCGGTAGGTGCCGTCGAGAGCGCTCCCGTGATGATCATACAGGCTAGTCTCTGCAAACTATTCAGTGTCTTAATGCTGCTTACTTGTTCAGCTTTTTTATGCCACACTGCACAACCATGTGTGGCCATCGGTCTCACTACTGCCGTATATAGCCACAGCATTGATTTTGGTCGGAGGCCCCATTTGGAGCCAACTAGTCTCCAACAGGACCCTAGAGCACATTTTGCTTTTTTTGTGATGTGCTCTATGTGTTTATTCCAGGTTAGTCTTTTATCAAGAATGACTCCTAGGTATTTTACCTCACTCGCGAACGCTAGGGTTTTTCCAAAGAGCGTGGGTGGTTTTAGTCCCTCTAGCTTTCTCTTTTTAGTGAAGGGTATTAATATTGTTTTATCTGCGTTTACAGTTAGTTTGACCCTCTTGCACCAATTTTCGACGACTCGCAATGCAGACTGCATGAGCCCAGCCACTACTGATGCGCATTTGCCCACCACCAGTATTGCTAGGTCGTCAGCATATCCTTGAGCGTAGAACCTTCTATCATTCAGTTCCTTTAGCAGCTCGTCCACTACCAGGGACCACTCTAGAGGCGATAAAACCCCTCCCTGTGGACATCCTTGGGTTAGTCGGCTTCTGAGTGTCAATCCTGTAATAGTCGATGATGCTACTCTGTTGCTGAGCGTGGCTTTGATCCATCTAATGGTCGTAGAGTCTATTTGTCTTAAGGCCAGGCTGTCAGTGATAGAAGAGGTTGAGGTGTTGTCGAATGCGCCTTCGATGTCCAGGAAAGAGCATAGTGCGAACTCCTTATCCTCTATAGCTCTATCTATGCGATCTACCAAATCCATCAGAGCCGTTTCGGTAGATTTGCCTTTTTGATAGGCATGTTGTCTCTCATGCAGAGGTCTTTCGATGAGGTAGGTGTCTCTTATGTGCAGGTTGACAACCTTCTCCATCGCTTTGAGCATGAAAGAAGTGAGGCTTATGGGCCTGTAGGACTTGGGTAGAGCTTTGTCTCTATCACCCCCTTTGGGTATGTAAGAGACCTTCACCCTTGTCCATGTTTGTGGAATGTAGCCCCACGCGTAGCTCGCTCTGAATATCTTCAGTAGCGGAGGGAGGATAATTTCTTCCCCTCGTTGCATGAGGGCCGGAAAGATTTTGTCCTCACCGCCGGTCTTAAAAGGCTTGAAGCTGTCTATTGCCCATTTGACTCGGTCTGGTTTAAAAATCGTAGAAGCTCTTCTCCAGTCATCCGGAGTTGGTCTATGTTCAATTGACGTGTGGTAGAAGACTTCGTTTTCAGCCAGGTGGACACTGTTGGGGAAGTGCACTTCGGTGAGCAATTTTAGTGTGTCCTCCGCCGTCTTTGTGTAAGTGCCATCTGGTTTCCTTAGTGTGCTAGGATGGGAGCAAGGAGCTTTAGATACTATTTTGAAAAGTCTGGAAGTTTGCGATGTGTTGTTAACTTCCTCACAGAACTTGCTCCAGGAGCTTCTTTTGGCTTTCCTAAGCTCCTTGTTAAACCTCGTGAGTGCGGTTCTGTATACGTCCCAGTGCCCGTCTCGTTTTGCTTTGTTGAACAGAGCACGGGTCTCTTTCCTGAGACTTGCCAGGGTACCACTCCACCACGGTACGTTGCGTTTATTGGTTGTTTTTTTGAGAGGACAGCTTCTGAGGTATGCTCCATTTAGGCCATCCTCAAGCTCGCCTACCGTCTGTTCTAATTGTTCTACGGTTTTAACAGATTTGTTTATAGAGGTGAGGTTTGACTGTAGTTCTTCTCTGAATGTTTCCCAGTTGGTGGCTTTGGGGTTCCTGTACAAAGTATTTTGTTCTACCGTACTATTGTGTATGTCAAACCTAATGTACCTGTGATCGGACAAAGAGTTGTCGTCCGATACGTGCCAGTTGTTGGTGCGGTCCCGTATTTTGCCCGTACATACTGTGATGTCAAGTACCTCCTGTCTCAAGGGGTTTATAAAAGTTGGTTTGGCGCCTTTGTTTAGAACAAAGGTAGGTAGGTAGGCTGATTATGTATCTCGCAACAGCAATTCGACAGGCGTAAATTGTACAATTGTTTACAATATCGCTGTCAAACGTATACACTTGAGAGCGATATTGTAAACAATTGTACAATTTACGCCTGCCGAATTGCTGTTGCGAAATAGTTTTTATACATTAAATGAATATATAACATAAAAAACTAATAATAATTATTAAATTGACATAAAATACTAATAATTTGTAATTCTATAATATTATAAATAATTTGACATAAATATCTATTAATTAATAACAATAAATATTATATTATGTAAAATAATTATTAAGTATATTCTCTCCATTTTATATTGCATGCCATTGGCGGAATTTCTGCTCTTTATGTAACTAACTGTAACACCTTGTAATGTACGATATTCTTGCAATAAATGATTATGATTATGTTTATGAATACATAATCAGCCTTCGGATAATCCGAAATAATTTCATATCCATATCCGAAATTTCAAATCCATTTCATCCCTGGTTTTCACCATTGAAAAGAGTGGTTCTTGAGGAAGGTGGCGCTGTTTTTAGTGCGTTACGCAGTTCGTTGGTACGCTAATATTATAGTATTAAAAGTTTGTTTGTTTGTATGGTTGAACGCGATATTCTTAGGAACAATAATAATAATAATAATCATTTATTTCAGATAGGATCCATAAGTGTTAGCAATTTAATTAGTAACAATTTTTCCTTAATCTATGTTATTGATGCTAGTAATTATTATTACAATTAAACAAAAATATTACACCTAGATAAAGGGGCGTGCAAACCCACCCAGTGCTTTAACAATGGGGAATCCCACCTATCTGTCAACGCGTTCAGGATAGTGTTTGGACTAGCCTGCAGCCTGCTCATTAGGGAGGCGCACCGCTTCCTAATCATTCTATAGAAGTCATCGACTCGCGCCTCCGCAAACATACCTGAGGCGCTGCAAAACCTGGGCAGTCCCAACACTACCCTAAATGCGTTGTTATACTGCACGCGCAGTGCGTTGTATGCTCTCTGCGTATAGTTGGTCCACAGGCTGCACGTGTAGAACGATTAGCAATATGCTTTATACAAGTTATTTTGACTTGTTTACTACAACATACAAACCTCCGGGCCAACATATTTCAGCGGACAGCCAACGCCCTGCGCTCCCTCTCCAGGTCTAGGTCATCACACAACTTCTCGGACTTTCTCAACAATGATCTGCCGGAGAGCTCTCTTAATTTGATGGAAGTCCGGTCCTTACAGAGGTAGTCCGATCAATTAGGGCAAAATGTTTCAAAATCGGATTTCTTTTCTCTATACGTCTGGAGGAGTGGAGAATTGAAGACAGTAGACGGTTAAGAATGTATATTAAATGTATATTCACAACAAAATAATGTTCTTTCAATAAAAGTTATTCGTCCAAAATTAGACCCATTAGATTATAAATTATGTTATTATAGGGGCAATTTTGTATGTCATTATAAAAAATCTCGATATTTTAATGGTGGCAATCCTGATCCGGGCAAAAAATCATAATTATTGCCCTATCATTATGATAGGTACCTAATACCTATATGAATAAATTTACCGGCAAATAAAAAATAATGATAAATCATTTTTCACTATTTATGAAACCGGTTATAATTGGACACGGATTTGCTAGGATTGCGAATATTATAATATTATTATTATGACATATTTTTCCTTACGATTTTGTTTCGATTCGAAGTGTTCTAAATCAAAACAAAAAATTGCGCTGCTAATTGACACTTAAATTGGTAGCAACGAAAATAGTGCTTCTTTCAGAGTGACCATTTTATTAGGTTTAGTTCTCATTTTTTAAATTTAAATATGGAATTATTAGATAATTTTTGAAAATTTTTGTTCGATAGGCCAATTCTCGCATTTAATTCACATACTAACAAAATTAAGAAAATGCTTATAATTAATTGTCCTCCAATTCATCGTTCGTTGTATTTGCAGTTTCTGTACAAAAGTTTACGATACAGCAATAAACACATCGCTGTAAAGTACAGTAAACTTAAAAGATAGTAATCAACAGATGAACATTAATCAAATAATAAATTTAACCGGCAATTATTAGTTTTTTCCTTATATCTTTAAGTTTATTTAAGAAAAAAATATTTTGATTCATACCAAAATAATATATAGGTAGATATATTATTTTGGTATGAATCAAAACAAAATTAATTGACAGATGATACGTCATACCTCCAAACACCATGATTATAAGTTAGGCGAAACACCATGTAAGTCATTAATAATTTATGAAAATTGAACATAAAAATACCATATTCATATTAATAATTATTACCTGTGTATTCGAAAAAAAAAACACTGCCACCTATCTATATATAACGAATTTAGGAACTTGTTTTCTGCTAACAGGTTTTAGATCTTTTTTCTATAAAGTGCTATTACGAAATCTAATTCACAAGTTTTTCAACATTTTTATTTTATTTTACTTTAAAGGCATATCAACAGTATAAATAATTACAGTGACAATAATAATTCGAAATAACTTAATAGTATTTATACCTATTACAGATATGCACAACATTAATTAATAAAAACACAATTCATAATAAAACTTATAAAAAATACAACAATGAGATATACTTAACACATTACATTATAAAATTACATTAGTATTAAGCATAATTTAACCGTAAAATAATTATAAAAGTCTGATATCATATTTATAGATTTTGGCTATAGATTATTTATAGTCACGCTAAGATTCTTAGGAGAAAAACACCGTGCAATGTTTCGTAATCGGGGGTTTTAATTCACTATTTAACGGACGAAACCGCCGGCACAGCTAGTACGTATATTAACAAGACAAGCTATATTTTTTGTTTTAAATAACTTGATGACTTAAAATACTTTTTAAATGTGCTTTATATTAAGCAATTTTGTTTAACATTTGTTCAAACTTGGGCTAAATTAATTTACGATGTCATACCATTCGTAATGATGTAATCCTAGCTAGTTTCTGATAACATATTTGTGACAAAAGCCATAAAAATGTAAATCCGTTTCGTAACAGCTGTCTATGGCTTATACTTGCATTACAAAATGTCTTCGTCGGGGAAGGTAGAGTCGGCAAAATAACCAATTAACACCTTTTGAATGTTGCTTGGTTTTGTAACTATTTATTATGAGATTCTTACACTCCGGACAAACCTTAATAGTCCTTGGAGTGTTGAGTAACAAATTTTTATGTATCAAAAATACCCAAAATAAATAAATTTAAAAAAAGGTATACTTGCTTATAATTTTAATTTGCCAACAAATTTGGCCAACAAAACCTTCACTGTTATAAAGATGTTATTTATAACAGTGAAGTATATATTTTTGATGTTATTTTGTTGGAAGTTAGTGATTTTTCATACTAAATTACCCATAACATTGTTTAATATAAAAAATTGCGCTAATTTGAACGTATATTATCTGAAATAAAATGTTTTATTATATTTATTACTTTTGCCCGCATGTAAACCAATTTGGCTTCAGAAGTCCGGTATAAGTATTTCAAGTGTCTTAATGAGAATAAATATAATTAAACTTAAACCTAGTTACCCCAAAAACAACATTAACTATTGATGCTGGCTGTACACCTTTCTTTGTTACGTAAGAGTTTTATATGGCTAGCCGCTAGGCAAATGACCTGTGATTTAAGTGGCGCTAGACGGTGATACACTTTCTTTACGTTTGTGTTAAGATTAACTTTCGACTCACTTCTCACTATCTCAACACACAAGATGTAAATTCTCGAACAAATCGAGTGGGAGACGCGATTTGCTTGGTGTTTCATAGAGTTTAATTTTAGTGCTTAGTTATAATTATAATTATTATTGCGTAAGTGCTAGTCGGATTGGGCCGAAACTAGTTATTGTTAAAAAAGTTGTTATAATCTAATACACCTAGTATTAGATTTAAAACAAAGTAATGTCAACGTGACATTGACATATTATGATGTGACGTATGACAGTGATGCCTAACAATAGTCTATATCAGTCGGCCAAGAGAGAGAGTGAAGTTCTTCATATCATCTCACTGCACTGCTAACTTTTTACACTCTGACGTTGGCAACTCCTATTGAGGGGGGGGGGGCATATGCCAAAAAAAGAAGAAGAAGAGAGTATGTAAGAGAGTAGAACCTCAGGGGTGCCCAAGGGACAAGCTAAAAGAGGTGTAGAAAGTAAAACGCTAAGCGTACAACTAATAAATCAATATAAACATTAAAGTGTTTTAATAGTTTACATGGATCTTAACTGAATAGTAGGGTTCCGTGTACCCGCGCTTCTCGTGGCCTGCCAACAGCGGGTACAGAATCGTTGGACGTTGGGTTTGGGTATTCCTGAATGAATTTTGCAACTCCTGAGGAACCTGGGTTCCTCTCCCCGTACCGAACGAGTCCCCAGGGTATGTGGGCATACATTAGGAAATGCATGAAGCATATTTTCTCAAAAGTATTTTAATTTCTCGAGCAATGCGTTTTCTATAATAAAGTTGCAAGTCTATAAGCGGCAGAATTTGAATACCCTATTTATGCTACCGGCCGTTTACTTAAAACAAAACATTCCCAAAGTAAAAATAACTGGTGTTTTAAATAAAAGCTATTTATTTATTGTCTACTCGCAGGTCCATTAGCGACAGTATTCGTTGAAAATTTGTAGTCATACGATTGCTATAACAGGTGTTTGCATAAAATAAATATGCACTAGGTGTAATTCTAAGGCCTACTCGCGCCAAATAAGGTTAAAGTGTTAAATAACCTCAAAAAAACAGAGCTGGGGGCCTACTCAAGATGCCATCGCTAATTATCGCTTACAAAGTTCGATAACAAAATGTATGGGATTTGACATAGGCTACGCTAAATGACATACAAAATTGCGATCATCAGGCCCCCTGATCTGGGTTAGTAATCATGTCCCGAGTAGGTCTGCTTAGTAATAAAAAACATACCTTCGACGATGGAAATAGGGAATTTATTTCGACAGAATGAAAAGCGACTGGCATTGTGTACTGCGTCTTTAGAACTGAGTGTAGTTAACATAAGAGGTATCATGAATTTACTTGTAGGAATTTCCCGTAAATGAAATTATTGTCGGAATATCAATTATAGTGACGTCATCACATAAACAACACTCTAAAGAAAAATTCTCACCGTAAATATAATTAAACTGTTGCCAATTGCCCTTTTGCATCTTCGGGTCTTACCCGGCGAACCCGGAAATGAATGCTCGTCTACCCATAAACATACTTACGTATTATAACATTTTTAGTAAACAATTATACAGAATGGGATATTTGGAGGGTGAGTAGCCATAGTAAAACGATATATGGGTTATGTTTGCTACATATCACCTTCATCCATTCATTCCTTCAATTATAAAGTAAATAAAAAGTAGAAATAGAGTTCTGTGACAACAAACTACCTTACTTGAAAGGCTAACTCTATCAATCTAGAGTTTTTGTCGGAAAGTGCAAATATAACATTGTAATCCTATATATTTGTATAGGATTACAAAGTTATTTATGCAGTTATCAATTGGTTAACGAGACAAAAATCAAAAATGTTTTAGTTTTTCCTTTATTTGTACCTACACTACATTTATTTTTCAAAATTTGAAGCTTCTATGTCTGCTAAAAGTGCCTAATACTATTGATAATCGGCCAATGAGTGAGTGAGTGACTTGAGTGAGTGAATCAGTCAGTGACAAAATTAGGAAACTTTGACAAGTTATAAGTACAATGCCTACTTAGTTACTGAAAATACATCCAAAACGTAGTTATAGGGGCTCGAAAATGGCCTGAACTCTTTCGAGAAAACGATGCTACGGCCGTGCTCAACTTGGCGGGGGCACTCCCATGCGCCTATATAGGAAATATTTAACATGGATTATAATTTGTTTACTTCAACGAAAGACAACACATATTGTTTAGTTTTAACATATTCGTGACCGGTATATCGTTTTTTGTAGAAAAACAGTCATGGATTCAAGTATTGTTCTCTCGTTACATTAAAGATGGTTGACTCATTATTATAATAAGCCATGATAAACGTAAATTTGTTAATACGAATAAATTAAGATATAATATGATACGCACGCACTACGCAGAGAAGTAGCAAGTTCTACCAACCTGAGGAGCCTATTTTATTTTATTTATTTAGGAAAACTTATAGCTAGATCATACAGGACAATTTTAACATAATATCACAAGAAGGCCGATTACAAGTTTTCACAGACAATTCTAGAGTAGAAAGAAAGGGGAAATACATAGGAGAAATGAAATAGACGTAAGACAGCAGGACAACAAATATTATAAGAATATTTACAAAGAATATACTTAATTATACTAATAATACACAACACACAAGTACACTACGATTATTATTAAACACATAAATAATATAATAATCGGTGACTAAGTTTTTGTAGGTGAATAATATGATTCCAATATTCCAACAGTGGACCAAATCGGGAAGAAAAATCTGACCGATTTGGTCCTACAAAAAATTTGCCGTAGCACCCTAAAAAGAAACCATTAAAATGTTTGAGCAACCGTTGCATGTAGCAACACGCAACTAGCAACATAAATCGAAACCATACAATGTAACTTATTATAATATTATGCTAATCACGTATTGATGGAGGAAACTTGAAATTTGAAGGTCAATTAGAATATTTGTCTAACTTTAGGTAATACTTCATAAGATACAGGCATAATAAAAACAAGATTTAAATAGCTACATACTAATTTGAATTTTATGAGAACACTATAAAAATATGTCAGAATGAATAAAATATTGTACTACATTTTTTTTCTCAAATTTAGCAAATAATACAGTTTACAACTTAAGCCATTGTCGTCCAGAATCCTTAACAATCAGTAATCCCTACAATGGCTCATAATATAATATAGATTATGGGTTATGGTTATAATATGTTATTGTAAAGGACGAATTACGGTTAATCCTAAGATTTAAGAGTAAAACTTAAGACTTACCAACTCTGAATGGTAAAAGCCCGAATGATTTTGCGATTTGCACTTTTATCACTCGGTGAGTCTCAGGAAAGACATGGTAATAATATATAATGGTCAAAGGCACGGTAAACGTTGTAAAAGACATAATATTATAACGTCTAAAAGAAATAATTATTATTGTGCATTCCTGGCACTCAGCTCAGCAGGTTCTACTTTTAAATCGTATGATTTACCGTAATTCGAGCTTTTACATAACATATAATTACATTACATTTCTATCTAGAATCTAAAAATGCTATTACAGTAAAAACTTGTGATCAAAATCGGAAAATATTTCATAAATGGGAAGAAATGACACTAAAAAAGTACCTATTTATTAAAATGTCAAAATGCTATTTTAGCCAAAACTCGTTATCTAAATCGGACTCGTAACACTTTCAATAATTTCCGCTTTTCCAGGTTTAAAAAGTTACTATACCTGGTTGAATTTGTTCCAAATGTAATCAAAGCTCAGTATAGACTATAATGCTAACAATTTAAATGTCTCTTTACCGCAACAAAGAAATAAAATAGGCAATAGCACATTAGTTTGGTCGAATTTGAGTATTTTTACAATTTACACACTTACAATTGTAAAAATGTCCACTTCGTTGAGCATGGAAACCTTGTAAACCTTCCCGGGACTTCCATGAATATTTCAAGATCGATAATAGACGAATCAGTTTAGCTGATCTCGAGTTTTAGCGAGACTAACGAACAGCAATTGATTTTTATATAGCTTATGTTACTCAGTGATAATGTAGCTTTCTAATGAAAAAAGAATTATTAAAATCGGTCCAGTACTTTTTGAGTTAAGTCGTTACATACAAAATACAAAAATACAAATTTCAAAATTTCCTCTTTATAATATTAGTGTAGACAAAAATACAAATCTTTCCTCTTTATAATATTAGTGTAGATTGAATCGGAATAGTATATTAACGTCAACTAACAACATAAAGGGACAAGTTAACTAGTAAATCAAGATTAGTTCTACAGGTTTATTGTTACACATACAATGGACCAACCTGGTTTCACCTGCTTTAAGAATACAATGATTTTCTACCTGCCAACTGTTTACTTTGGGATGTCTGATTCTGAATCGCGTCTGTCGCCAGTGGTATCAGCCATTAGGAGTTTACTCTTAAACTAATGTATTTTATCTTTACGGCTTTACTCTTATAGTAAAGTTTTTTTTATTTGAAAAAACTTAAAACTTTAGCTAATTCGTGCTTTAAATTGAGTGAATATTACAAAAATTTACAGGTAGGGGAAAAATATTGTAGTATTGTACAGTTATTTTAATGTAACTTTAATTTTTAAAATACTTGATCTTTAATGGGAAATAAATATTTTTGATTTTTCCCGGGACATAAAGTAGCCCGTGGTCTAATTTCTTTAAAATTGGTCCAGAAGCTTCGAAGCTGACAAACAAACGTAAATACACCAATAATTTCGTTTTATAATATTACCTATTACTAACAAGTTAACGTTAACTGCTATCAAAGTTAAAAATTATTAAAAAGTTTAGTGTTAGTTTATTACTATAATTGGTAGGATTCAGTGAAGGGTCCTAAGGTTCTAAGCCAATTCGCGTTTACAAGATATCGAATATATAATTTTTACATTCTGCAATATTAAACTTATTTATCTTAGTGATCAGTTGTAAATAATCGTGTGCCGAATTTATTGGAAAGCAGGACCGGAGACACGTAACGGTTAACACAAAAACAGCGAAAATATTCTCAATAAATACGTTTTGTATCCTCGTTTTTTGTTTAAGCCTCCGAGAAATTCACAAAAGAGTCACTCACCTCTATCTACATACTTTTATCTTTAGAAAAAAAAACATATTTATAATACTATCCTTACTTATAAACACACAGGTCGATGTTCGGTACTTACGGTACCTTAGATTATATACCTACTCAATGATCTAAGGTACACTCGTTTTAACTACTGAATAGATTTTATTAAAACTTTACAATAATATAACTTTACTACACATTATCAGAATAAGACTACTTCGTCTTCTGTCGTCGAATCCACCTATACTTTGTATATTACTATAATTCTAGAAAAAGATTTGTATACTTGTGTGTTTGTTGTCCAAAATATAAGTATTAAGTACGTGAGCACAAATGACATTTGCTCAATTTCGTCCCTTTCCAACAGAAGAAAAGTAACTTTTAAAACATTAGGTAATGAACGATCACAGGCCCAAGCAGAAACAACTGACTACTTCGTATTAAGAGGAAACACCACGCTTGAGAGAAATACTAAATAGGTATTTATAAAATCTATTGCTGTCTTGCAGTGCCTGAGTTAGCCAGCACTAGCGCGATAGAGACAACTGCAACTTGGACTGAAATTACCTATTAAAAGTACCAGAAATCGACGTTTAGGAGATTCCTGTTTCCTCCTCCAAAACTTTACCGATTTAAATATTTTTTTCTGTATTAGCTAAAAAAGAATTAAGCTAGGTTCCTATTATTTGCTTTTGTTGTTTATTGTAGTCAAATCTGTTTCCTAGATATTTAAACATAGCCATTTTTTTTAGGTTTTTAAACGTCCATATCTCTTTAAATAATTAATTTATTAAAAAAAGGAAAAAATAGAGACGTACAAACAATATCCATAAATATTCAGGAAAAAAATTGTTACTCTAGAGGTGTTATCCAGGGAGGAAATAGAAATCCCCTAGACCCCTATTTTTGTATGGAAAAAATTTCGTGGTGTTTCCTCTTAATAACTATGTCGAATGCAAGTCGATTCCTCAACTCACGTCTATAGTCGATAAGAGTAATTCAAAGTAGTGCTAAAGATAATTTTTTGAATAACAATGTAGTGTCGTTTAAGAATCAAATTCGATTACCTAATTCTAGTTGTTTGATTGAGTTTGAATGGTTGTTATATTTTAAAGTCTGTCATTTCTTTAGCAGACTTGCCTTTCATAAATTGCTAGCTTATATGTCCGCGGCTCGTGTAAGTACCTACCGTATCCCAGGGGAACACTGTACTTTTTCTGGATAAAAGGGATTAACATCTTGTATGACAAAGTTAGTTAAAATGTGTCTATCCGTTTGCGCGTAATGAAGTAACAACCGATTTATTAATTTTGATTGACTAATATATTCGTAAATAGCACACGCAGATTTAATTAACTAAGAAATTCGTTGAAATCTTTTGTATGTAAGATTTTCCACAGATTATATTTTTTATATTTATATATATGCTGTGGTGTAATTAAGTAGATAATTTATTTTAAACATAATAAAAAAATCTTATCATAGAAAAGATATCATAAATAGTTAGCCTTAGAAATATTAATATTTTTACCAAATTGAAAATATGATGAAAAATACTGTACAATACAGCCATCAAGATATATACAATTTAAAAATATATAATATATTTCTGACTGCACACTGTACTACTTCATTAATTTTCACATCATTAAATAAGGAATGCATTAATAATCTTAATTCGCAACGTGAAAGTAGAACGCAAAGGAGTTTATACCGCGAATAAAATAAAAAAAATACCTTGGAAATTCACTATAATCCTGAGTCAGTTGCACTAAAAAAAAACACAACACGTATTTCACCTGAGCACAATTTGGGAAAACATAGTACTGAGTGCGGTCGTAAGCTGCGCGCACGGCGCCGGTCGCGGTAGAGCGCGGAGTGTACGCAGCGTGGTCCCCCACTCTCGGCAACTGTTGCAGATAAGGACCACAGTAATCCACTAGAGTTTTGGATACGTTTTGTCGTTGCTAATTGAGCCGGATTAAGGACCATTTTGGCAAAATGTAACTCTTTGGATAAGTTTTTTGTATGATTATTATCTAAGCAACAAAGACCATTTTGGCTAAATATACTTTTTTTGGACAAGTTTTTTTTTATATTTATTATGTCAACAATAAGGGCCATTTTTAATAAATTATACTTTTTTGGGTACGACTTATTGCATGGAATAGTGTATTTGGATTATTAGAGACTGATCTAGGAGCACGGTCGTGCCCCGCCAAGACGAGCCAAGCGAAGCCCAAAGGCATTACCTACCATTGTGATTCTTTATCTATGCGCCCATAACTTACCAGTCCTAACTTCACATACTCTACATTTCAGTCAAAACGTGATGCGTGATGAATACGTATTAAATCTTCGTAACGGTAGCAAAACGGCAAAGTATCACTTTTTCACTGAAATGTGGAGTGTGTAAAGTTAGGCCTGGTAAAGCAAGGGCGCATAGATCAAGAATCTTAGCTCTACATGAGATCTGATAACTTTTTCACAGGCTAAGCTATGACTCGTCTTAGTCGTTTTGGCAACATTTTTACATGAAAATGTTATTGATGGGATCCTAATCACTAAGCCTAGAGTTCAAGAATATAGGACTGAAGTTCTAAGGTTCAGTAGAGGCTCATAGGTAAATATTAGGATTTTTTTAGTCGAAGAAATTGGTCAGATAAGTTGTTACAATATTCTCCCAATTCCGGCCCATATGGTCATGGAAAATATATTAATAGTTACAATGAGAGTAAATAACTACCTATTTAAAAAACAAAAAAAAGAAATTTATCAACCTTAATTTACAAAAAGTAAGGAGTTTTTTAATAACAAACATAAAGATTTTTACTTTATCAATATTGAATAAAGATAAAATGACATAGTAACAATAATAATTATTATTTTACTAATGAATTATTACTTTACATAAAACCTAATTATTTACTTAATAGTTTTTGATGGCGTCGTCGAAGGAATTCTGTTAATTTGTGACGTCACGAGCTCTATAACTGGTACGCGCAAATTTTCAAGCAAATGTAATCGTAAATCGGTCTATTACTTAAAGACTTTTATTTTTTACACGATTCTTTATTCCGTGACGAATATAGAGGGGAAAATGTTGTTTTCAAGTTTGGGTAGGACTTAGGATAGTGCAGGCTGATCACCTGATTGTCTGACAAGAAAGATGATCCATGCGTCGGATGGGCATGTAAAAAGTCGGTCCTGCGCTTGTTCTCTCGCCAGTCGTGTCGGTTACGCGTCCCACTGGGCTATGAGAGTGTAGGAAGAGTGAGTGCTTCTGTGTATTGCGGACATACTTAGGCACTATAAAGTAACTCCTGCGTAGCTGGCCTGGTTTCAATGAAACCGGCCACAGTCGCCGAAATCAGTGTGGGAGGCATTATTATTATTGAGGGGTGTTATAAGTTGTGGGGTGTTATAAGTGACGTGTCGATGTGAGACACAATAGCTCCCAAACGGAGGAACCGACTTTGTACTAGTTTTTTCGTTTCAAAGGTGAGATGATCAGCGGTGTTCTTTTTCTTAATTTTGTTTATAATTTTGCTATAGCATAACTCAATAATATAAATTTATTTTTTATCTTGAGACCACCCATGTCGTGATGTCGCGATGATTTAATTTTAAGGGACGGCCCTTATGATAGGGACGTGCGTAACTCAATAGACTAGTGATGGGACAGTATCGATTACGGCATCGATGATAAATATTATTATTATTATGAAACAATCGATCGTGTGAGGTCTCGTTTCAGAGTGAGGATGGGGTTTTAGGCCCCCTTAGCAGGGAGGACACGTCTCCTACACACCATAATAATAGCCTACCATCTATCCCCAAATCCAGTATGAACATCACCCGGGTGATGTTAGTGGGGGTCAAAACCGGCTAGTTATTGTCCGACCTAGCTAAATCGGCTTTAATGTCATTAGTGACCACATAAAAAGAGGTCTCGTTCCTGAGTTCTTTGATACTATACGGTATATATTATATTATATCCTCTATGAAACTATACACATCTGACAAAAACCGGCTAAGTACGAGTGGGGCGCGCGGCCAAATGATTCCGTATACTATATGTTTGTTGAATAAGAGCCCCATTAAATACTTTCTTTGTATTTGTTGTTATTATGGCGGCAACAGAAATACTGTTCGTTTTCTAGTAATTCTACATAAATTGAAGCAAGTAAGACTTCTGTTAAACCCAATTTATTCTCGTTTGTCAAAACATTTATGTGTCAAGTTCCATAACTTATTATTCTTAATGATGTTCGGCTTGTTATGAATAACGTTTTTGTTTTAAATGACATAAAACAATATTGTAAATAAGTTAAACAAAGATATAGTTATACTCGTAGTTTTCTTTATGGTTTTAAGTTCATATAATAAGGAATATTTATTTTTTTCAAAAATAACAAGCACGATTATTTTAACAAAAAAAAACTAAATATTTTTTTAAAAAATTAGTACTTCTAAACATTTCAAATTTACATGAGCAATCAAATATTTACTTAATGGGGTATAATCAAATAAATTAATATAAATAATTGATGACTCTTACGTTAATGTTATAAAATAAGTTTTTTCTTCTCTAATGCAACATACTTAAAAAATATTATTTTAATCCAGAGGGGAATCAACTTTACCTTAAATTAATAGAATTTATAGAAATATTTACCAAATAAATTTAGTTACTTATGTATAGAGTTAAATTTTATTAAAATATTATACCTAATGTAGGTTGAAAAAATATCAAAATAATCTTGAGCAAAATATCTAAACGAATGAATAAACTAATTTAAATTGCATTTAAATTATTAATACAAATTCTTGCCAGTACAACTAAATCAAGACTTTTTTCAGATGTCAGCGCAAAGAAAAAGAGGAGACTTGCACATTCCTATCTTTTAAATGATTCTGAAGATGCAGAATCTTTTTGTGCATTAAAACTGTTTAAGATTTCAGTAATTATTTATAATATTAAGTAGTAATTTCATATTTTGCTTAGGTCAATATAATATTAAGTTGATAAATATAATTACTTTGGGATAAACTTTGCAATGCTAAAGACTGTTGAAGATTTACTATAATCTATTTTGACGATTTTCTGAGATAATTTGTAGGAAATAAAGAAAATTTTAGGTTACACGTATCCGGGAATTATAACAAAAAATATATAACCCTAAACTTGTAAGAAAAATTCGAATCTTCAAAACAAAACGTTTAGAAATATTTATTAATTTTCAAACACCATTTGCCCAAAATGTCCGTCAGGTAGGTTAACACATTATTGCTTATTTGCGTCCATTAGTAAGATGTTGTTAGGCCAACTGACTTACCCCAGCTTGGCATCACATGGATCTCATAACTTTTTACGGCAAAAGATCTTAGTTGCGAGACTTGGCACTTTTTACAAGTTTTGTTTTTGATGGGATAGTATTTACATCTCAACAAATACATCATCTGTGAAAACTATTGTCTAGCTATAGTAGTTCTTGATATAACAATAGGGTATTCTTCTCCTTTTGGGTACGAAACCTTAAAAAAGTATACTTTTCAGTACCCAAAGGGTAAAAAACGGGACCCTATACTGAGATTTCTCTGTCTGTCATCAGGCAGTATCTCATAAACCGCAATAGGTAGACAACTAGAAAACTGAAATTTTTACAAAATAATATCAACTTAATTCAAATAAAATACGTAATTTTACTGCCGTTTTGTACGGTCTCGCAATTGCTTGTCCCTTTTGAAGAAGAAGCTTTCATAAACCTCATTATAAATCATACATCGCAGGATTTCTGGCAAATGCGAAACGTCCACATGCATTTTTAGGTCATTAAAGCCACGGTTAGTGTTAAGTTAGCGGACAAGGCGAGCCAGTGCTACAATTTAATCCAAATCCTTTTCAAGGAAAACTGTGTTTCATTTACAATTGAACATAGTGAATATGTTTAATTGTGAATGACAGTTTTTCAAAAAGTATATTCCTAATAAACTGTACAATGTCAACACATGTCAACAATGATAAAAATGAGATTGAAGAAGAAAGTTGTGTTTGTTCCTGGGTTATGGATGTGTATTAAATTTGTATAGAATATGATAAAAATCTTAAATATGTGTTTAATATAAAATGCATTAAATATATTTCCTTTGTCTGGTTCCTGTAACTCAAGTTCTTCGGATACTTAGCACGGGGCCAGATTGACGTGGTGTGAAGCGTGTGAAGCTATATACATATTATACAATACATTTATTTTAAAAGAACAATTTTCTAACAAAATAATTTAAAAATACAACGTAAAAATGTATTACATAAATCTGGACACATCGAGCAAAACGAGGATAACAAGAACGTGTTTTTTATAAGTTTAACTACTTTCATAAGCTCTTTTTTTCGTTTTCTTTTTTATTGATCACGCGGTACTGCTGCTACTGCATATCACAATTATTAGCGTAGACATACGGGTTAAAATCCAGGATGTACCTACCACATTTCTTATGTATGGTAGGTAATAATAATAATGCTTCCCACACCGATTTCGGTGTAGGTGGCCGGTTTCATTGAAACCAGGCCCGCTTAGCAAGAGTTATTTTATAGTGCCTAAGTGTGTGCGCAATACACAGAAGTACTCTCTCTTCCTTCACTTTTTTACATCATTCCTTATCTTTTTTACATGCCATACCTACATATTCAGGTGAGACTTGAAAACAACATTTTTGTTGTTCCAACGCGGAAATCAAGCCTACGACCTCCGAGTCGAGAGCTAGGCTCTAAACCACTAGACCACGGAGGCGTTCAATGTATGGTAAGTGGGTTATGAACGACGACTGCTAACTGCAACTGTACCCTATTCAAAAGTACACTATTATTTTATATAAACACTTCATGCTGCTATACTTATCATGAAATTGAAAATTAAAGTGAATTATTTATCTCAAAATATGTGAGAAACTAAGTCCCGATTTCACCAACGCATGTAAGTGTTAACGGCTCGTTAAAATACCATGCCTTCTCATTCATTGATAGGAATTACGAGAGGAACAACATGATGTTTAATTAAGGATTAACTTTAACATTACTTGGTGAAACACGGCCTAAGGGCGTGTTAAAATACTATGCTATCTCATTCATTGACAGGAAATACGAGAGAGATAACATGATATTTAACATGGTGTTAACTTTATGTATTATACATTGCTTGGTGAAACACGCCTTTAAGGCATGGTATTTTAAATATCGTTAACTTTAACATTGCCTAGTGAAACACTCCCTTGGAGCATGGTATTTTAAATGGCGTTAACTTTTACATTGCCTGGTGAAAAACTCCCTTAGGGCATGGTATTTTAAATGGCGTTAACTTTAACATTGCTTGGTGAAACACGCCCTTAATCTTATAGAATGATCCTACGTGACTCGTATTCGGGAAGAACCGGTGTAAGGAGCTCGTGCGATTCACTTATCTCACATCTCTAGACAAAATGTCTGATTATGCAAGGACAAGGATGACAATCTTTATTGGCAATTGTAATAAAAGTTGACCTTGCCAGTTGCTGGAATTGCCAGGAGACTGGATGAGAGCAGACATTTCGGCATCCGAGGTCTAGGCCCACGTAGAGATTAACTGCTTAAGGCGAATATGGATGCGAAAATAACAGGCAAGTGAGAGGACCTATTCGTCCGCTATCCTGTTATTTTGTTGGAACACTGTTTGACAACATTTTGGAATAAGCGTCAATTTATTTATTTTATTTATCTTTATGTACAATATTCTAGAATTAACGCTTAGTATAAGATACACATTAATAGATGTACTTACATAGGTGTGCTTATCTATACAAGAGATCTCTGCCAGCAGACCTACGACAGGCCCGCCGCCGCGCCGGCGGAGTACAATGAGTACCACCGAGATTTTAGTGAGTAGGGGATGGCCCCATTCATCCAGCAGGGACTCACATACCCACAGATAGGATCCCCATCCCCTGTGGGATGCTCAAAAGCATTTTCTTCAGGCGAAAAAAAAAAGACCTACGACAGGACATTGTGAGATTCAATTTCTAATGGAAATTATTCCATTAGAAATACTTAAGATTAAGGATAGAATTTTCATCTTCTCTTATACTTAAAAACAGAATTGTTGTTCGTTAGTCGCGCAAAAACTCAAGTACGGCTGAACCGATTCGGCTATTTTTAGTCTTGAAATATTCTTAGAAGCCCCGGGAAGGTTTTCGGTTCATTCCAAACTGTTTCCATGCTCAACGAAGTGGACACGGGTCAGATAGTACACCTTTAATTTGTTAGATTTAGACTAGATATTATTCTGGGCTCTTTTCAAGAGTTTATTTAATCGAGTGGCACATTGCCTAGATTCTAGACAACTTTTTAGATTACATTTTGACTTTAAATGCATAAACTAGTAAATCCAGCAATAATTTACTACACGGTGCGTCGCCTTAAGCGTTTAAACATTTGGGAGTTATTTAGACTCGTGTCTGTATACTGTTATAGGAAAATATAACATATTTTTAATGTAAATTGATCTACAGCGCTATTCTTTATATTTTGTTTATTAATTAATGTCAATTAAAGTAATAATTGCGTGACAGCCATTTTTGTAATTATATTTAATTAATCAGAAGTATTAAATTAATTAATTATAAGCCTGTCAATAATGATTAATTCATGACAATTTAGCTACTAGAATGTTAGTTTTAGTAAGGATCCCTATCTATACTAATATTATAAAGCGTAAGAGTTTGTTTGTTTGTTTAAACGCGCTAATCTCAGGAACTACTGGTCCGATTTGAAAAAATATTTTTTTGTTGGATAGTTCATTTATAGAGGAAGGCTTTAGGCTATATAACATTACGCTGCGATTAATAGGGGCGAAGCGTCAGTGAGAAATGTTGAAAAAACGGGGAAAAATATTCACATTTGGGGATTTTCGTTTCGTACGCTGCATAAACGGTTTAAGTAGTGACTTAAACCGTTTATGCAGCGTACGAAACGAAAATCAAAAAGGCGTGGTTTTTGAGTGCAAAAACCACGCCTTTTGTCCACAGCTGTCCTCGTGTATATAGTATCCCACGGGAACACTGTAATTTTCGGCGTAAATAGCCAATGTGTGAAACACATTAGTGGGCGAGAGCTTCGTACATACCAAATTTTACTAAAATTAATCCAGCTTTTTGCACGCGAAGTAATAGGCAATATAGGTTACGTGAAGACGTGTTATAAGTTTGGTGTTTATCATATCAGTGTGTTAACTTTTATTTTTCAGTTAGAATTTGTTTACTGGAGTTTCCTTGCATCACACATTTTTAGTGTGTCCTTACAAGAATGCATTTTTAACCCCCGACGCAAAAACGACGGGATGTTATGAGTATAATATGTGTCTGCCTGTGGTATCGTAGCTCCCAAACGGATGATCCGATTTTAATGCTGTTTTTTTTGTTTGAAAGGTATATCACTCGAGAGTGTTTTAGGTATGTTGGGTGGAAATCGGTTCAGATCTTCAAGGTCATCAGGTCGTTTGTTAGATGTGATAGGAATGTTACATCAGTTACATATTGTGCTAAGTCGGGGTTTTTTTTAAACTTTAGTTTTTGCACACACTACGCTGCCCTTTGTGAACGAAATTAAATCTGACCATGTCTAGTATAATGTCAATGTCTACAAATTATCGATTTTACCAAAATGTAGAGCGTTTAACTTTAATTCATTTTATTGAGTTCACGGAGGATAATTTGGTAAATCTTATGACACTAAATATTACCTATACCTGAAGGTTAACGTTTGTGAATATGGGTGGATGTTAGTGATCTTTCAATTTCAATTTCACGCAAAAAAAATTACTAGTTAAATTTAATGCAAACAAACAAACATACATACAAGCATTAGACCATACTATAAAGCATACTAAAAATATTTACACATTGTTTAAGGTATTTAATGTTTTATCCCCGTCTATCATGTGTCTTTTCTAACGTATCAGACAACGAGAAAAAATGTATAGCTTAAACGTATGTACGTATGTAAATACAGTGAAACCTGGTTAAGTGAGACATCAAGGGACCTGCAATGTCGTTTCACTTATAGAGGTATTCCACTTACCCAGTGTCTCAGATATACAGGTATAAATAAATATCTGTCTCATTTACAGAGGGTTCCATTAATAGAGGTGAGAATACAGGTTATTTCAGTTATACAGGTGCGATAATTAAATAAAATAACGTTATGTATGTAAATGAGTTTTAATAAAAAAAAAGTACATAAAGGTAATCATACAAATGTAATCTACAAAAATATTTAAGCACGTTTTTACACGTAATATGTACGAACATAGAAACAGAATGCTGATGGCTAAGTTCCAATCTTCAGGATCAGTTTCTAAATTTTCGTCCTCCTCTTGTAAGCTTTCAGCTACAGTTGCTTCAGATTTAAATCCAGATTTTTTAAAGCAGTTTGCTATAGTAGTTTTGGTCACAGAAAACCAAGCTTTCCTAGCAAACCTCATCGTCTGAAGAACATTGATTTGTGGGCATTGATTGTCTTCTATAGATTTAATAACATGTCGAACAACTTCTTTTCTGTAATAAATTTTGAAATTGTTGATGATGCCTTGATCCATTGGCTGCAATTTACTTGTCGTATTCGCAGGCAGATACACTAGTTTAATGTGGGTTAGCTCAGGCATATTATTGTGAGCAGTACAATTGTCCACAAACATTAAAATTTTTCGCTTCTGGGCTTTCATTTCTTGGTTTAAATTATTCAACCAATCAGAAAAAAATTATGGATGTCATCCATGCCTTTTTATTATTTTGGTAATTCACAGGCAAGGATCAAAATTTGTACTTACGTACTTGGAATTACGTGTGGAATTTGTGGGTAGAATAAGAATGAGTAAACAAGCAATGTTATCTCAGTTACAGAGGTTTATGCATATAAAATTTACTCGCTGTCTCAGTTATAGAGGTAACTATGATGATAAATCGAAAGAACAAATCCCAGTTATAGAGGCTTACCTCGTCCCACTAATAGAGGTAATTCAGTGCCAAAGTGTTGGGACCTCAACATGAGTTCCAGTTAGGGAGGTTTCTCACTTATCCAGGTCCCACTTAACCAAGTTTCACTGTATTTTTATTAATAGAGTTCAAAATTACGGATTTTGTAGGTTGTATAATGTATATTCCGTTCCGATACAATGTGATACAATATGTAAGCAAAGCATAATGGTTGGCGATAATCCTTCTAATTTAAATTTCACTTATTTCCCGCGCAATAAAGCAAAACAACGGCCGTTTAATTCGGTCTCAATTAATTTGAATACAAATGAGGGTTCCGTACCTCAAAAGGAACAATCGGAACCCGTAAAGGATCACTTAGTTGTCCGCATATCTGTCTGTATGTCTTTCAAGACCCTCTTTTTCAGGAACGCGTAGAGGTATCAACCTGAAATACGTATCCAATATTCAGGTCTACTGTTAACTGTACCTTGGTTCTGTGTAAAATCAGCCTTCTTAGCCAACAAATCAAAAGATATAGCCGTTTATACCGCACATTTTCAACACTCAAAAGTTGAGTGTTGAAAATGTGTAAATGTTTTGATTCCCTTGTGACTGCCGAAAATACTATCCTATGAACTCAAAATCTTAAAATTTTGGTACACAGCAACGCCATAAAAGGGAAAAATTGCAAAAACCCGAAAATGTTTGGTGGAAACAATATACTAACATTTTCCTCATAGCTTTTTTTTTCTATAGAGATACTAAATTGAACTCATATCTAATACTCTGGTCTATAATAGTTACCTTATAGACCAGAGTATTTGATAGGAGTTCAATTTAGAATTTTGATTTTGTTACATCTTAATTACCATTAATTACCATCCTTATCTACCACTTATCTACCATCTAAATTACCCTTAAGATGATTGTAACAAAATCAAAATTCTACGTCAACAGGTTCGTACTTCGTACGGAACCAGTGCACGAGTCCGATTCGCACTTGGCTGTTACATAACATATCTCACGTTGAATCGGATTCTATATATCAAAGGTTATTTCATATCGCAATGTTTATAATATGTAATATTATAATGTATTGACTCACGCGAACAATAATCAGAGCTAATAGGTACCAGTCGGAAACGTTCCGATCAGTGGGCGCGACGGTTGTTACGAAAGCTATGGGAAAATGTACCGGGAAAATGTGGAAAAAGAAAGAAAGTCTAGATCTTAAGGCTGCATACCCACAGAATACTTTATGTGACTCTTTGTAGGTAGGCATTAGTAAGTGGTATAATAATAGACGGTGGTAGGATTCGTTGGATCCAGGCGCAGGAGTTATTTTATAGTGCCCAAGTGTGTGCGCAATACACAGAAGCACTCTCTCTTCCTTCGCTCTCCCAGTGTGACAGACCGCCCACAGTATACTTTATATGACTCTATTTAGGTAGACAATAATAAGTGGTATAATAATAGACGGTGGCCGGTTTTATTGGAACCAGGCCAGCTACGCAGGAGTTATTTTATAGTGCCCAAGTGTGTGCGCAATACACAGAAGCACTCTCTCTTCCTTCACTCTCGTAGCCTAGTGGGACGGATAACCGACACGACTGGCGGGAGATCAGGCGGAGAACCGACTTTTTACATGCCCATCCGACGCATGGATCATCTTTCTTGTCAGACATTCAGGTGATCAGCCTAAGTAGGAAATATAATATTACATAGCCGATTTCAATAGTGCAACCGCACACCTACAAATATAAGTCACAAAATAGGGCATATTCGTGTGGTGGAACAATCTGCGTCAAAATCGGGAGAAAAAATGCCTTTATTTTTCGCCGAGAAATGCTTCTGCCGCATCCCGTGGAGGACGGGGATCCCTACCCCGGGTATGTGTTGCTGCATTCCTTAAGATGGAAAGTGGACGCAGCCATACCCACTAAAACTCGGCGGTACTCCGACAGAACCGCGACTGGGGGAAAAAGTTCTACAAGAAGTAGACTCTTGGTTAGGCACCCTTACGGGTTGCATCATGTGACATATTATTGTTTGTGACATAATATGTTACCGCTGTATGTGATCTAGGGAACAAACTATTATTTGTACGTTACGCACTAAAGTTTTCACACGACATCATGGTAAGTTTAGGATATATCCTTAATGTTCCTGAGGATTTATCCATATAAATATTTAGAAAATTACCTAACTGAACAGAAAAACTGGCTAAGTGCGAGTAGGATTCGCAGAGTTCCATGCAAAACGGCGAAGTAATCGCAATGTTGCATTAAAAGGTGCCATTAGTCCAATCATGAATAATTTTGAAATTCAATGACGATCCTAATACTTTATTACAAATTGTTCGTGCGAGGGCCAAACATAGGGTTAAATATAAATAAGATATCAAATAAGCTTGAGAAATTTTATTACGTATTTCCTTCAGGCCCTACTGCTTTTTCTCATTTCCACAGCACTACATCGTTAACGTCAAACGGCATCACGCCGCCGGCGCAGGCGCATTGACATGCGTCGGATGGGCATCTTAAAAGTCACCGGTTCTCTCGCCAGTCGTGTTAGTAAATCCCACTGGCTTATGAGGGTTAAAGGTAGAGAGAATGTCAGGTATTGCGCACACACTAGAACAATATAGAGTAACTTCTGTTGAGCTGGCCTGGTTTCAACGAAATCGGCAAGAGACACCGAAATCAGTGTGGGATATTACTATGCAGCGACGCTGGATCGTCGCCCCATGTGAATTTCCGGCATATTCAGTATGCTGAGTGCCAGTTTTTGTCACTACTCGATGTGACAAAGCTAAATACAATTCGTATAGCAACACGAATAGGTACAACAACCAGTGACAAAGTAACTAAGTAACCGGGCCCTGATTTTTTATGTCAAATTTCCGAATTTATGTCAATTTCCATACATTTTGTGTTGGAACTTCGTAAGCAATAAATAGCGATGCCATCATGAATCAGGGCCCTGATGCCATGCAAATATAAAACTCGCATTTAGTACAAATACCATTCTGCTTCTTGTAAAATTCTCGATCGTACGACTTGTTCGTAGCACGACGTGACGTCAAAAGTCCCGCGCCGTTTCACACTGACGTCGCAATGTCGTGTCGTGGAGATGTGGACTGGCCCTTACTCCTAACCTAGCTATAGACTGAGACCCCGGACCCGCCAGACTACCCTTATATTCTTGCTGATAAAATATGTTTCATTTAGTATTAGTGTTTACAATAAATCGGGTGAAAAGTGTGGCCCAAGGCAGTGCCGGTTTTAGCACAACCAGCGCCCTGGGCGAGATTCATACGGCGCTCTTGTCTTCCCTATTTTACTCGCGCCTTACTGTAAAGCCATTCCAAAAAAGTGGCCAAACATGAATTAGATTCGCACTCCAAAGGCTCCGTACCAGCAAACAAAAAAAACATTTTAAAGATTTTATAATAAATGTTGACTTTTCAAATTTATTTCTGTACTTGTGATGTTGTTTATGTATAAAAATAGAACAGGAAACAAACAAATAGCTCGTTTGATGAGAAGTATTTATCAGAATAAAAAAATAAAAAAAAGCTCGACAGCAAAAAAATATTAACTAAACTACGTAGATTATAAAAAACTGAAAAAACAAGCACTTAGGTGTTCGGTGGTCTAGAATAACTACTGTGAGCATAGTGTGAGTTTTGTCACTGCCCACGGTGAGCAAGTTAACTACAATTTGTATGGCATCGAAACAGCGACCCTTGTAAAACAATATGTATGGAATTTGGCTAAGTTTCTCATTTAGCGAAGCTTAATTATGTCAATATTCTGTTTTCGAACTTCGAGTCACGTCTACCCAAAGATATAAATACTAAATAATAGGGACAAATTGGCAGATTTTGTTTATCAATCTGTCATTTGATCAATAGACACTGACATTGGCAACTCACCGAAGCCGGCATCGGGCGTCGCCGTCGCGGCGTCGGGCGTCGCCGTCGTCAGGCGTCGGCGTCACAACGTCTGGCGTTGGCGTCGCAACGTCGGCGTCGCGACGTCGGGTGTTGGCGTCGCGACGTTGGGCGTTGGCGTCGCGGTTTTGGTCGCAGCGTAATGCTATATAGCCTAAAGTCTTCCTCTATAAATGGACTATCCAACTAAAATTATTTTTCAAATCGGACCAGTAGTTCCTGAGATTAGCGCGTTTAAACAATCAAACAATTCACATTTGGGGACTTTCGTTCCATGCGCTGCATTTTTTAAGTTTATGTCAATCAAACAACACGCGAACGAAATCGCGGGCACAGCTAGTCTTATCTATAATTCATCATCAGTTCAGTCAATACTTAAAAATTTGAGGGTTACTTACTAAATTTTATTTGTTTTATCAGTAACAGTAGGGGGGTAAGGGCTTGTACACAAAACTGCGATGCGACGTCGCATCGCAAAAATCTGCGAGCTACCTCTACGCATCGCAAGAACTTGCGAATTGATTCGCATCGCACATTCCTGCGATGTTGCGTCACACTTGTTGACGCCATTTTTAGTTCGCTCAGGAACAGCGTGTGGGCAAGACGTGTAGGTACTTTAAAAATGACAGAATACGATGTTGATTTTTAAATATCACTGATTGAGGAGCGCTCTGTTCTTTCGGACACTAGTAATGACCAGACCAGAGGCATAACAGGAATTCTCCCCTTGTACGATTGTTTCTGAAGATATGGTGATAATAAACTTAAAAGCTCTTCGAATGAAGATATGCTCATTCTAAAATACTCCAAAAATTTTTTTTCGTCGGTTTTCAAAGCTTTATATTTTAGAAGAAAATAGTTTCCATCGGGATTCATAATAGTAATAAATGGATGAACCCAAAATCTTCTTTGTTTCTTTTTCCTGTATCTCCTAAGCAATAATAAAGGGACACTTCTTTTTACGATCCATGTCACGACCTAGTTTTCAATTCAAAATACGTTTAGTTCGGTTAACGTTCGTCGAAGGAATGGTCACCCTGGGAGACGCCTTGCCGCACGAAATCGCATCGCAGCAATTCGTGTCGTAATTTTCTGCGTTGCGAATTCGCATCGCGTCGCATCGCAGTTTTATGTACAAGCCCTAAGGGGAGTCTAGCGAGCTTTGTATCTCGGTCTACAATGAGACTGGTTAAATGTCGAAATACGAGTCCCATATTATTTAATATCCCGACCGCGCAGTGTTTCCGGCAGCTCGGGAGATGTTGCGTCATTATTGAAGGAATCTATGGACGCTTTACACCACGTCAATCTGGCCCCGTACTATGCGAAGTACATATGATAAAGAGTACCCGACAACGACATATGCATTAATTTTACACTATACGTTTATTTTTTTTTATTTATTTGTAAAAAGTCTCTTTTTAACAACGATGGTCATTAACGACTACCATAGTTACATTTATATAATATAATAGCTGACCCGTGCCCACTTCGTTGAGCATACAAACCGTTAAACCTTCCCGGGACTTCCACGAATATTTTTTGACCAAAAATAGCCGAATCGGTTCAGTCGTTCTTGAGTTATGCGCTTACCAACACATTTTGCGATCTACTTTTATACTATAGATTAAAATAGATTTATATTTATTACAAAGTTAACTGTATGTATCCTGGATTCCTGGATCAGTTAAACAATCTTTAATATTTACCTATATTATTGGGTAATTTACATGATATTTTTTCTGTAGTATAAGCTTGACATTCTTCCAACAGATGTGGTACAGTTAGATCCATCCTGCAGTTACATTTTGGTTTCTCAATTTTTTTTTCATAATATGGACATATTGTGTTATATGGCCAATACAAAGTCTAGTAATAACAGTTTGATCTCTTCGTGTAGTAAACGACGACGGACCTTTATCGATACATGTATTTTGTTGTCTGGTATTAGTGTATAATTAATACCAGACAACAGGGTATTAATTAATTATTATAAAATAAAATAGGTTTGTTACCACCGTGTAGCGTATATGTTACAGGAAATCTACCACGATAAAGGCGAGATATGGAAACACACGGTCCTTTATTCAGTGCGGTGAGATACCTTTTTTTACTTGGATAATCTTTAGGGATTCTCGTCTATTTGGGACGTCGTCCGGGCTATGTGGTACTCTCCTGAGTTACATTTGAAGAATAAATAAATATGAAAATAAGTAAAGTTGTTCATTTTTAAAAGTGTAACGAAAGTCTGTCAAATAAGTTCTCAAGTAGATGTTGCGTTCGCAATTCTTGAGGTATATGGGATCTGACATAGGTTTCGTTAAGTGACATACGAATTTATGCGTAACTTTTTTAAGTCACACACTCCGGTTTCTGAAAGGCTGATCAGCGATCAGGTAACATTTGCCGCCAATGAGGATTCACAATGGCTTGTTAACTCAAATGTTTTCTGAAGGAAATGAAAAGGAAATATATTTAACACTTGTATACTATATACATATTAAAGATTTTTTACTATATTACACAAATTTAATACACATCCATGACTCAGGAACGTAGAAAACTTTTTGTTCCCTTGGCGGGATTCGAACCCGCAACCGCAACTCGAGCACCAATTCGCTCAACCACTACGCTACGGAGGTCGTCAAGCTAGCTTACTGCCTATCCGTACATATTCAGTTTAAGTTCAGTACAAAGCGTTTTCCAGCAATCATGCACCAGTATGTTTTCAAGCCATAGGTGTGACGTAAGAGGGCATTTCTCAAACGACTCATTATATAACTCTACGTCGAGTGTTGCTATTATCACAAATTATACTCAATTATGCCACTGTAATGTACGTTTTATATGTGATAACTAAATAGTTTAGAATTGAGTGCATTGTATAGCAGTAGCGAATGGTTACTTTACCCTTCGGTTTTACATACCTCTTAATTGGTCCATGCTCTTACCTTTTAAATACCCCCAAACAAAATTCTACACAGAGCGATTCATGATTCATATGTTAAGCCGAATATAATGTGAACAGAAGGACGCGTAGAGCATTTTTTGTTTTGGAACATCATAACGAGACAAATCACGATGAAAAATATCCATAAAAGTCACAAAACAGATTAGTTTCAATACTGATCAGGTCTTAGTCAACTACCAGTGCATTCGTGTGTATAGAATAGGAGCCAGCGAGCCCCAGTATAGCAAGATTCACTCCTTGTGTTTTTTTTTTAAAGATTAAGTAACTTATATGAGATGCCCAAAAATGCTCTACGCGTCATTCTCTTCACATAATATTCGCCATAGATATGAACCATGAATCATTCTGTATATTATACAGGCTAGTCACATTCACAACTATGTCTAGAACTTGTAAAATTAAAAACGCATCAAAATCGATCCATTACTCTACTTCTATAACATAATTACCGATATACCGACACCGATATATGTATGTATGTATGTTTGTATGTATGTATGTATTGATGTGGAAACAGAAAAATAATGAATAAAAAAAAGATTTAAAATCTAAAACCCGACTTCGCAAAAAATAGGGATAAAAAGGCTGAAACAAGAAAATAATTCAATTTGAAATTTAGAAATGCAATACAAAAATAGTCGAGTAGAGCCGAGGTCCTACACGCTAATAAAATCTAAGCATCAGTTCACACTGAATTACGGTAGAAAAAAAAGAACTTGAAAGAGTATAATATTATTCGTCTGCCGTTGCAAGGTTCGATGCTAATAGCGGGTGCGACCACGGCTCTACCTTGACCATTTTTGTACTTATTGCATTTCTGAATATCAAATTGAATTATTTTCTTGTTACAGCCTTTTTATCCAAATTTTTGCGAAGTCGGGTTTTAGATTTTAAATCATTTTTTTATTTATAACTGACGATAGTTCTATGGCTATGTTAGATATATATTATTACGAATCTATAGACACCTGAAACATTGAAAATCGAATTATAAGTTACATCACTATGGTGAAACAAATACATATATTATATACAGTCCAAAACCGTAATTGGGTAAAATGGTGTAAGACACCTTTTAAATATTTTTTAGTTATTCAGATTACGATTTGTCGTGTTTTTTCGTTTTTTGTTTCGTCTTTATGTTATTGATTTCGTATTTTTTGTAATACTTTTTTGTATTTTGTAACTGTAAGTATGTCTTCGTATGTGTAAAATTAATATGATCGTTAACCTCTGGTCGTAGTAACCAAAATCTTGAGCAAAAAGTTGCGTGTTACTACATAGTAAATAATGTATATTACAACTAAACATGAACATAATCCAAAAAAAACATTAATCAAGCATTGCGCAGTAATCTTGCAAGTTGATATCTATCCCCGAGTTTCTGAGAGTAGTAGAGCAGTGGTTGAGTGCGTTGGAGGTCGTGGGTTTGAATCCCGCCGAGGGAACAAAAAGTTTTCTGTGTGGGGTCATGGATGTTTACTAAATTTGTGTAGATATATATATCTTATAATTATAATGAATAATTATTCATGTTATATTATATGAAAATAAATTAGTGATAACACTTTAGGGTGTGTATGAGCCTGCTATGTAGAGTTTACTGTGCAGCGCTGAAAAACTTACCTTAGACTCCATCGTAGAAATGAGAAATGGCTCAACATCATAAATTTGCCCATACAATAATTTAAAAAAAGTAACTGTTTCATCGCTGGTACTTTCACAGTAAACTATATACGAGACTAAAGTATTAATAATAACAATAATACTGCCTATACAGTATAAAAGTATTAAATGTATTTTCGTTGTCTGGTACCTGTTCTTCGGATACTTAGCCCGGGGTCAGAGTGACGTAGTGTCAAAATCAAATCAACTGATCAGTGTTTAAGTCTGTTGTCAGTTGAGAAATTCAGGACTAAACTTCAACTTTACATTTCACCACTGATTAGTTGAGTTGATTTACCTTTCAGAAACCGGGGATTTGTATTGACGCTGTCTTGACAATTATTATCATTCGTTAATGTTACTTTACGGAGTTTTCAAACCTGCTTCGAGAAAAGTATGTTACGGGTGTGCCATTTATTTGTGTGCCAATTGGCGAAGCAAAAAGGAAGGGTAATTAATTTCTTCGATATGTCTGTTTGTACACAATATGTCAGTAATGTTATAATATTACCAAGTAATGTTACCAAGGATAATAGCTGAATGCTCTCGCAACATTTCGTTTTATCAATATGCTGGAAAGTGGAAACACTAGGTAACCCTTCATATAGAAGAAGAATAAAGCTTAACAACACAACCCCCCCTTAGAGTATTGAACATCGATCAACAATAACAAACCCTTAAAGGTCACTCAGGGTTGTTGACAGCGACCTGTCTGGTAGGTTACGGGTTACCGGAATTTCACGGAAGTGAATCAGGAAAGACATTATGCAGAATAAAGTAGCACGGAAGTCGAATTTGAATGAAGCTCTCTTTCGGATCAATTTCACTTTTTTTAATATTTTTGCGGCATTTCCTCACGCACAGCCGGGAAAAGTCTTTCTTTCGATCTTTAAAACTAAGCAAATAACCGTTTGTTCGAGAATTCAAACATGAGACTACATAGGTACACTAAATATAATTATATATTACTAATAGTACGTCTAATTTAACCCAAACATAAACAAACCCGTTTATGACACAACCATACGGGGTGATTCATGGTTTCAAGCCGAATACATTGTAAAGAGAAGGACGCGTAGAGCTTTTTTCGTTTTGGCAACTCACCATATAAATAGTTTCCTTATTTGGAAGCATAGACAAAAGTTAAAATAAAGGAAGGCTCGCATTTTGTGTAATTAATCAAGTCTATTCTCGAATAGACAAAACTAATTTAGAATAAAACGAACAAAAAAAGTTTAAAAAGCTTCAGCTTATCGGCCGCACGCAGCCTACATTCATTTATTCAAAAAAATTACAGAATTCCCGAAGAATACTGTATCTATGGACGAAAACGCGGGTACTGCTAGTAAAAAAAATATTGCTTCTCCTTCTAGCCACCGGTTGTATTGTGCTAGTAAGAAATATTTGATCTACTTTATTTACTCGTATGAAGCCGCGTGTTATGCTATTAAGAAATATTGGTTCAACTCTATCTGAATGAAGTCGCGAGTTGTGCTAGTAAGAAATATTGGTTCAACTGTATCTACGCGGATGAAGTCGCGAGTTGTGCTAGTAAGAAGTATTGGTTCAACTGTATCTACGCGGATATAGTCGCGGGTTGTGCGAGTAGGACATAATATTCGTCGTTTCAGCCTTTAACTGTCCACTGCTGGACATAGGCCTCTCCAATACATTTCCAGTGCGACCGGTCCATTGCCACCTGCATCCAACGTGACCCGGCAGTTTTCACCAGGTCGTCGGTCCATCTGGTAGGTGGCCGTCCCACACTGCGCTTGCCAGTACGTGGCCTCCACTCTAGGATCTTTTTGCCCCATCGACCGTCCAATCTTCGTGCTATGTGGCCGGCCCATTGCCACTTCAGCTGACTGATCCTACGGGCAATGTAAGCAACCTTAGTTCTTCTACGGATCGCCTCATTTCTGATTCGATCACGTAGAGAAATACCGAGCCTTTTGAAAAGATCCTTCGTGAAGCACCACGTCTCAGAACCGTAAGTCATCACTGGTAGCACACATTGGTTGTATACCTTTGTCTTAAGGCACTGAGGTATTTTGGACGAGAAGACGTTTTTTTTAATTTACCGAACGCTGCCCAGCCGAGCTGGATCCGTCATAATATTGGTTCTACTGTTTTTACGCGTATAAAGCCGCGGGTTGTGCTAGTAAGAAATATTGGTTCAACTGTATCTACGCCGTTGTAGCCGCGAGTAATGCTAGTCAGAAATAATGGTCTGCGGCCCTACTCGTGTTTGTTCTTACGTCGAAAGCCATTAAGGGCAGGGTCAGCCCATCAATACACATGTTGACGGAAATAGAAGTGATTTTCGTTGGGTAAGTAACACACTTGGTCTCCGTCTAACGTATAACGAACGAGAGAGAGGTCCATTGGTATGCAATTGTTATGTCAGCGGCTTATGTAAGTAAATGACCTTTGCAATATTAGCTTGGCTCACATCGGGTATCGAAATCAGGTGAGCGTCAGAAATTGGTTTGTTCACCCCACCCGTATGATAACCTAGGCCCGTATTGATAAAACAATCTCTAACTCGTTCTCAAGAATTGGTATCGAAACCTCTACTTCAAAACCTATTTGAAAAATAAAACAATGCTAATATAACGGGTGTAAAAAGAACAGTCACTATAACTTTGGGATATGATTATAGTACTTTTTTAATTCTAGTTAAAAATTTTTTTTTGTTATTGACCAAAAAAAAATACATTTCCAAAATGAGGAAAGGTAGATTAATCGTATCTCAAAGTAATAGTGACTGTTTTTTTTACACACTGTATATCCCATCAAAAACAAAATCGTAAAAAGTCTCGCTACTTAGTTCTTTTGCTGTAAAACGTTGTGCGATCCATGTGACGCCAAGCTGGGGTAAGTCGTTCGGTCTAACATCTTATAGTGATCATAATATCAATGTTATTAAAAATCTTTCATGTTTTACATAGATAAGTATATTGACTTGGCAATTGAATAAGAATTCAATGTACGTATCAATTCTCACAAGTGATACATATTAAATCAGATTGTTTTTTTGCGATTGACATAATTATACAGGGTGTAAAAAGAGCAGTCACTATAACTTTGGGATATGTTTATACTACCTTGCCTCATTTTGGAAATATGTATTTTTTTATAGGAGGCATAAAAAAACATAAGGTACTTATTATTTGAAACTGTTGAGTATTGCAAGAAATAAATCTTAATTAGGAATATCATTAGCATGCCTTCGTAGTAATTAAGGACGGGACATGTTGTAAATGTGAAAGTGTTGGTTGCTCAAGACCCTACGAAGGTTCAAGGAAGGGACGTACGAGGTACGATGCCATATGATTTGAGTAGACACGTGTTGCATATGCCAGTATATATCAGTAGAATACCTGAAAATCTCACAGTGTCCTTATAATATGTACTAGTTATAAATTATTTATTAATCGCTATATATTAATCGCCTCCATGGTCTAGTGGTTCAGAGCTTCGCTCTCGACGGTCGTGGGTTCGATTCCCGCGTTGGAACAACAGAAAATGTTGTTTTCAAGTTTGGTTAGGACAATGCAGGCTGATCACCTGATTGTCTGACAAGAAAGATGATCCATGCGTCGGATGGGCATGTAAAAAGTCGGACCTGCGCCTGTTCTCTCGCCAGTCGTGTCGGTTTATCGTCCCACTGGGTTATGAGAGTAAAAGGAAAAGAGAGTGCTTCTGTGTATTGCGCACACACTTGGGGCACTATAAAATAACTCCTGCGTAGCTGGCCTGGTGTCAATGAAATCGGCTACCGACACCGAAATTGGTGAGGGGAGCTATTATTATTAATTATAAATATAATTTAGAACTTGTTGTAAATCAAAGTCCGCCGCTGCGCTCAATAATTAAGGCCAATGTTGTCATCGGTTTGCTGCGCTGCCATGCTGTTATCACCAATGGATATACAAGGTATAAAATAAATGAGTGATAATAATTTTAGTGTGTGTATGTGCCTCCTATGTAGAATTTACTGTGAATGTACCAGTGCTGTAAGACTTACTTTTGACTCATGTTTCTATGAGAAATGCCCCAACGCTATAAATCTGCCTATACAATAAAGTAAAAAAAGTACCTACCTCTTTTGGCGCGGGTACTTTCACAGTAAAATTTATATACGGCACCTATGCACACCCTAAAGTATTATCACTCATTAATATTACAGGCTGTAGAGGTTCCCTAGAAAGGTTTTAGTATATTAAATTGAACGGCAAGGGTAACGCTATCCTAGGATTTTTTGTTGCTATAGGTTTTAATGTTGTTTTCAGTTTGTATCTCTTCATAAACCTCGTTGTTGTGTGTGAGACTAATTGTTGTAAGACAAGATTATGTTGTAATTTCAAACTATGAATTAGCTGTTGATTGGTTATTAAAAAAACCAAAAAAAAAAACCATATCAATGCCATACAAATTCTAGACATAAACTCGCACTGAGCCCACTTGTATCCCTATTCATGGTCAGTCACACAGTCGTTATATCACTAGGTATATTACTATCAATAGCCCTATGTGTAGATGTTGTGAGTTCATTCACTACTCGTATTACTCGTACAGGAGCGGACGTAGCCAATTTGTCTATCCCCTCAGCGACTGGGACAACACGTGGGTGTTCATCACCATCATCTTACTACGAGCTCACGACCAACACCAGAGCAGAGCAGGAAGTACCGGCTTAAATAATCCTCATCTTCCCAAATTTAGGCCACGAATAATGACAAAATCCCATCAAAAACAACTAACTTGTAAAAAGTGGCAAGTCTCGCTATTTAGTTCTTCTACCGTAAAAAGTTGTGAGATACATGTTATGCCAAGTAGGGGTTAGTCGGTCGGTCTAACAACATAATAATATAGTGATCATAATATAATTGTTTTGAAAAAAGTATGGTACGGCCGTGCTTAACTTGGCGTGGGCACTGCCGTGCCCCCAGATTTATCATTCCATGCCAGTTTTCTGCGAAGCGTTGACGTATTTGTCAATTGTGATTCCTGAACATTTCATGAACTTTACCATTTAAATTTTTTATTAATTTTTATTTTTCAGTTTATTGTACACAGGAACATTTTTACATAACAATTTACACAGAAATACGCACTTATTTCTAAATAATAAATCTCTTACAGCAGCCCTATAGAGAGAAATTGTATAAAAGAAAACAGATAGAACGTGCACTTACATTATAGACATTACACTTATCCTACATACTAGGCTTAAAACGAAATATATACTTACTTACAATATCAAACAATTATTAATATAATGGAGATAGGAGGGACAGAGGGGATTGTATGGGATATTGTAAAGCAAATATGGAAGTTGCGACGGAGACGAATAGGAAGCCACTTGAGTTTTGATCGATAGGCTGATACGTGATTATACTTTTTAAGACCAAAAACAAAACGGATACAGAGATTCTGCAAATGTTCCAGTTTTGTTAACAGCTCCTCGGTGACGTCTAAGTAGCAGGAGCATAGTCGAGGATAGGGAAAATGAGAGGATTTAATACCTAAGCCCTACAAAAATAGCAATTGTCCTTTTTTAATCGCGCTCAATCATCTAAATTTAAATTTTTTAGTTTTGATTTTTATATCGCGTTAAAATCATTTTCCAAAGCCTGTTCTCCCAAAAAGATCGTATGTTATTAAATCTTTTATTATAATCGATTACAACCAGCCAAATCAGGACATTGAACACACAAAACCGAATTGGAACTGGCTGTGTCTGGCACTCCAACAACATCTTCTTAACTTCTGTTGATATAGCAAAATATACATTAAGCAACTTAAGCATTCTTGCTAACAGTTTAGGGTTATAACAGATCGATTAATCTGGCAATTATAGCAGGTATTAGCGAATTATGTTAATATTTCAAGATGATTTGTTGTCTATTTGATTTCATGCCTCTCAATAATCCGTTAGGAGCAGCTTGACCGACATAGCGCTAGCTAGATTGCACCATATTAGCAATAATTATTATTTATTGCTAAGGTACCTAATAATAACAGTGTACAGCAGTAATGAAGGGTTCCTCTAACTCAATTTCTATCGGTTTCACTTGCCACCTGCCTTTTGAGGATCCGAATTCCTGCCTGAGGCTTCTCTCAGAACAAGTCGGCACTGTTGTACAACCTCCATTGTCACGACTTGTGTCATAACCAAACTTGAAAACAAAATTTTTTGATGTTTGCGGTAATCGCACCCAAACTTCGAGTCGCGAACTCTAAAAATTTGGACCACGAATGCGTTAATTGCTAAGGTATATAATAAATAAGATAGGTATTTGAAATAAGCTGAAATTTTATCTACTTACAAGAAGACAGAAAGGCAAAAGAGAGCTCTCGTTCTGCACACACTTGCGTGCTATAAAATAACTCCTACGGACTGGTTTAAATCATTATTGATGAAAGCTATTAATAAGATGGTCCAAGGCTTCTCACTTTCTACCCAAGTGCGCCAAAAGGAGTGTTATTTATGGACCCGCAACGAAATACATTGGAAGAAAAAAGAAGTGGTCTAGATTCCCTCCCCAAGTAAAGCTAAAGACATCAAAATTGTAATGACATTTGTTCCATATTATATACTTACTTCTCGCTCTTAGAATTTTGACTTGGGATGGGACGAAGAGTAAGTCGTTAGTTAGTTTCTAGTTTATTTTATCTACCAAGTATCCCCTAAATAGCTTATCAGTTTCTCCAGTCTTCCGTACAAAAATGGCCATACGTTTGGCCAATACCACCCAAGACTATATCCCCACATCAGTGGGGTTCCGGAGAAAGAAAAGCACATCCCAAGTGTTTCTGAACTCGCCTGCCTGCCAACCGACCTGCCAAATGTGGCCAGTGTAGGTAACTACTCCCACATGCCCCTCGTTCCAGTTGCTAAGTGTAAACGAAAAAAGATGTTATTTTCGTCCACATTCCATATTTTATGTATGCACTTAGGGCGAAAGAAACAGGAATCAGATTACAAATTTTGTTCAAAACGTTATTTCCTTGCAACTATAATACACCCATGCACTAATGCAATACTTTGGGGGAGGCTTATTTCATGTATTGGACGTCATAGATAGCGTAGGTTGGCGACACTTGTTTAGTACTAAGTACCTACTTAGGGGATACTTGGTACATAAGATACGAAACTAAAGTATGCGGAACATGTGTCGACAACCTACTCTAGCTATGACGTCCATTACGTGATACATAAACCTCCTTATCGGGAGACGAGAGACTAGGGAATCTGGGGATACTTACCTTAGTATTCCAGTCTCCTGTACACAAATAAGATTAGATTGCCCATTGGCCATAAGATTAGCCATTGCCACCCAAGACAACAATCCACACGCTAATTCGCTAGAAAACATGAAGAATGGCCAAGTGACGCAAGTTCACGCTCGGATGCAAATCGGGGACACTTGGCCAACCTCTTATTACGGCGTAAGCATTTTTTCATAGACACAATCAAGTGTTATTCATTTTAATGGCGCCGTAAGGACACGCGTGTTGCAACGTTTGGACCAGGGACGATAGGGAACTCCGTTATCGTAACCGAAACTGTTGGATATCCGATATAAAAACATATCCGTAACTGAATCCGAAATGAAAGTTTTGCTTCTGTCAACAGGTAACCAAAATTTTATATCCGTAACCGAAATTATCCCAAACAAACGGATAATCCAAATAATTTCATATGCATATCCGTTTCCGAAATTTCAAATCCATTTCATCCATGCTTTGGACGCCCTTTAGGGTGCTGTCACACTTGTGAGGTTCTTCTCCATCGTGTTTCTTTCCTTTTGGGACCTTGACGTGCGTAAAGCTGATGAGTATGTTTGTCGAAGTTCGCAGGACAACTATTACGAGTATAACCAGTAAATTTATTAATTCTATTTATTTATTAACTAGCTGTGCCCGCGACCTGGTTCGCGTGGTTTTTGAGTGACTTAAACCGTTTATGCAGCGCACGCAACGAAAGTCCCGAAATGTGAATAATTTTCCCCGTTTTTGGAACATTTCTCGCTGACCCTCGCTCCTTTTAGTCGCAGCGTAAATAAATGATATTCAGCCGAAAGCCTTCCTCTATAAATGGACTATCCAATAAAAAAAGAATTTTCCAAATCGGACCAGTAGTTCCTGAGATTAGCGCGTTTAAACAAACAAACAAACTCTTCCGCTTTATAATATTAGTATAGATAAGATTTACCAACGATTGCTAACACTAGTTACATTTTTGTAATAAACATTCAATCACATTGCTGTAGAATGTGTCACAATCACTTAAAGGCAAATACAGCATGCACTAAAAGTAAACAACATAAATATCTTAAAATTATTTGCTGGTTTTCTTTCAAAGTAAAGTAAAGTGAAAATAGTGTAAGTAATTTGTGTATTATTACTGTGTAATTAGATCACAGAACAGAGAAAGTCGCAGGAAAATCCTATCGTGCTCACTGATCTGCCTTTCACTGCACGTCGCATTTTCTTAACGCCTCCGTGGTCCAGTGGCTCCTGGCTCTCGACTTCGAGGTCGTGGGTTTGATTGTTTGGAACAACTAAAAATGTTTTCAAATTTCGCTAGGACATATGATCACCTGATTGTCTGATAAGATGATAAGATGATGAAAAGGCCCATCCTCTCTCCAGTCGTGACGGGTAACCATCCTATTTGGTTACTTAATAAAGTTTAGTTATTACTTATCTCAATCCATATCATAAATATAACGATACTAGCCGACCCGTGCCCACTTCGTTGAACATGGAAACCGTGTAAACCTCCCGGGACTTCCACAAATATTTCAAGACAAAAAATAGCCGAATCAGTTCAGCTGATCTCGAGTTTTAGCGAGACTAACGAAAAGCAATTGATTTTTATATAGCCTATGTTACTCAGTGATAATGTAGCTTTCTAATGAAAAAAGAATTATTAAAATCGGTCCAGTACTTTATGAGTTTATTCGTTACATACAAAAATACAAATCTTTCCTCTTTATAATATTAGTGTAGACTAGTGTAGATTATATTATTACATAATATATACGTATAGTATTTATTTATTTTATTTCATTATTTATGTATGTATTATAATTTATATAAAATATATTTTGTTAGTTCAATTTATTTATTATCAATAACACAAAAAACTCCTTAAAAATAACATATTAAATTAAAACTATTTTAGGTATATTATTATTATCTAAACTATAAACTAAACAAGTAATAAAAAAAGGCTATATGTAAAAAACTATATCTAAATCGGCGGCCGCTGGTAATGTACCCAAAAGACTGGCAGTATTACCTCGCTGTATCGCTAAACTGATACGTTGGCCGAGGTATGCGCCAGCCCTTGGGTCGTTTGTCTTTTTTTTTGTTTTTCTTTTGTTAGTGTTTTTATTCTGATTTTGATCTAGTATAGATGTAATTTATTTGTATGTAATTGTGCACGCTCTATGATCTATCTGATATCTTTTATCCCATATCTCTCCGTAGGGCTGCTGGAAGAAATTTCTTTTAGAAATAAGCAGTACCTTTGTGTCGTCTTTCTCTGTAAATTGTACTGTTGTAAATGTTTTACAGTAAATTGTAAAAAAAAATTATTATATATTCATAACTAGGTGTTCTTCGAGAATTACTCTATCCATTGGTGAAAATAGCATGAAGATCGGTGTAGTCTTTGAGTTTATCGCGAACAGGAAAAGACAGACGAGGCGAAGGACATTGTTTTTGACGAATCTGTGTGTGTGTCTATCAGTGGCATCGTATCTCCCAAAATGATTTTGATCCAGTTATTTTTACACACAGTAACGAAACTACCCTCCCTCGCCACTGTTTTGTTAGATAATTTTCATGCGTAACTTATCCGTGAGTATACAAGCTGTAATATTAATGAATGATAATACTTTAGGGTGGGTATGGATCCCGTATATAGAGTTTACTGTGAAAGTACCAGAGCTCAAAGAGTTACTTTTTTATAAATTATTGTATGGGTAAATTTATGATGTTAGGGCATTTCTCATAGAAACTCGAACGTCATAAGTAAGTATTTCAGCGCTGGTACTTTCACAGTAAACTCTACATAGGAGGCACATACACACCCTAAAGTATTATCACTCATAAATATATTATAATATAATCCTGTATAATATAATATAAAAAAGAAGCTTGCATTATTAACCACCGCTAAAACTGAGTTTTTTAAGTTTGACGTCTCTGACTGTGTGTATGTGTGCTGACTTGAGTGTGTTATTAAAAGTATAATAATTCATCATCATCATTTCGCTCACTGTTACACAATGCGGGATTAATTTAAATTTTAAATTTTGTTTTTATTTACAACGCAGTAGATTTATTTGCAATATTTACCATGGGTTTTGACTCAGGCCCCATCATTATTTATAATCCTAAACACACACAATCTGCAGACATGCTGTAACATTCCCACAATCTCGCGCATCAGTAATGTAACATAATTATCACAATTTGCTGTTTCCCAACGGCGACAACATAATACATAAATATACAAATTACATCTACCGTAGGCAAGTCATTCACTTGAAATTGTAACAACAATTAGAACAAGACGACAAAAATGGTGGTTTAAGAGTATTCTTTCTTGATCTTTTAGAGACAACAGAAAAACAAAATTATGCTCTGTCTGTATACACAAAAATAATTTGAATAGAGTGGAGACAGAATGAGCATTCCGCTGGTTGGATATAAACCCACTTTTACTTGTTCGTTCGTAACTTGTGAATGCTAAAGCTCTGAGCCCTGATTCAAGATGCCATCGCTATTATCACTGACGAAGTTCGAAATCGAGTGCTTCGTTGACGAGCGTATTCGTATGTCATTTAGCGAAGCTTATGTCAAATTGCATACATTTTGTTTTCGACTAAAACTGATTCGATTTTGATTTAAATTCGATTGGGAAGTCCCAACAAATTGACGTTTATCAGTCGATTGATATGGTCGGGAGTACAAAAAGTTACGATCTGACGATTTTCTTTAGATGGTTAGTTTCAAAGTAATCCACCAAACAAAATACCAAAAGCCGTTGAGATCGAACTGATTTGATTCTCGATTGTCGGGAGTAAGCAGCAGGACCCTGAGAGGTGAACTAGGGACTACGGACACTATTCCTGATTTATGCTCCCAGGAGCATTTCAATTTCAATACACAAATTTAACACAGTTATTAAATTTGTGTATTGAAATTGAAATGGTCGTTTTGATAATTCGACATAATTCCTGCCTCCTATTTTTGAGAAAACTGGTGCCTGGTGGTGAAATATTAGGATGCCCACGACGTCTTATTTTTTGTAGGACCAGTATATAAGGCATTTTTTCCACTATATCATTTCTGACCGACGTTTTGTATATCGTGTGCTCTATGCAATCAGTATTTACAATTTTTCAGTAACAAAAAGTCAGTCACCAATTTTTGCTCGTGAAGACCCTTATAATATGACGTCATAAGTCGATGACGTATGGAAAAGTCAATATACAATGACGTTTGCAGAACATCTTTTCACGATATTTCACCGAAATCAACGCCGACACAATGAGGAGGAAGTGCCAACATCATGATCTCTGCACTTATAAGGTGAGACGAGTTCTTGACACGCGCGTGTGTGTACGCACTTCGCATACATAATAAAAAACAACCATGGGTATGGGTACTCCCAAGTTAGTTTAGGAAGAACTTTATTTGGTAGGTTTTATGCCCAATAAGGTATGAAAAATTAATAAGCCCATTTACGACAAATAACGACAAATAATTGTACCTAATAGTTGAGCCGTGCCCACTTCGTTGAGCATAGAAACTCCTTAAACCTTCCCTGGACTTCCACGAATATTTCAAGACTAAAAATAGCCGAATCTGTTCAGCCGTTCTCGAGTTTTAGCGAGACTAACGAACAGCAATTCATTTTTATATATAAGAAAATTGTATATAAAACATTTATCTCCAGAGGATAACTATGGGTTATAATTTAACTCAGCCTAGCCAAGGGGTTAAATAATTCGTGTTTATTTGTTGTACCTGTCTTTTTAACCCCCGACATAAAAAACGCAGGGGTGTTATAAGTTTGACTTGTCTACGTGTGTTTGATATAACTTTTTTGTTTGTTTTTATTGAAAGCGTGATCGCGGGTTAAGAAGTCTAAGAACTAGCTATAATTCTTCGATTTATTAATCCTAGCCTAACTCGCCGTTTTGGACATCAACTTGTAATCTGATTTCTCAGAATTTTGTACATTAAAAAACACAAGTTGCAGCACAGCATAATATACAATACATATTAATGAACGCATAATTTTTTATTTTAATCTGCCATTGAAAACTTGATAATTGACCTAAATTCGGTCCTGCGAGGGCATCATGAATTAATTTTAATTCCAAAGATTTAAGGTAAACAATCTTTTTTATCGATTTGTATTTTAATTCGAATAGATTCTTTTTGTTTCCGCCAGTTTGGGTTTAATTCAGGCTTTGTATAACACCAAAAACTAACCTTGAACGATTATATTTACGTGCTCATTGGACGAGTTCACCAAGGTCACATAATGTGTAGTAAGTAAGCTAGATGATAAGATAAAGTAATTTTCATTTTTGTTACAATCACTACTATACTTACTATGCTAATACTTACATTGTATTAGGTTAAGTACTTAGGTACTTGTAATGATAGTTGTAGTTTAAATTAAAAGAGAAAAGGTACAAAAACGACAATTCCCTTCAGACATAAAGAACACGGCTAACGTTCTTGATGACAATAGAATAAAGCTAACGTTCGTGATGTCTTGATGTATGATGTAAATACTTTACCCAGATGTTCGGTCTATCAGTGGCGAGGACTGGTTCACCTTCAGAAGAAAGCCCTACACTGTTTAATAGCTAAGAATTAGGGTCTTCAAAAGACAAGGGTGAGAATGAAGTCGATGAGAATAGTGCTAGATGAACCGCAGGCCACTATTGCAACTGGGGTTACCATATGTGAATAGAGGGATGCCTGTACATAGTACCTAATGTGCCTGATTTTTCAGAGAAATGCCTGTCTAAAGCAAAACGCTGTAGGTAATATCTAATAAGTAAAAAACATCGCGTAATTTAAAAATGCATGTCTAATACCTATCAATGCCGGCCGCACGCCTGTCTAAACCTTAAAATGCCTGTCAAATGCGGCAAACGCCTGTCATATGGTAACTCTATTTACAACTATTTTATTTTAATCTGAGTATCCATTTGAATTTAAAAACAATCACAACCAGAGGAATTCTGAGTATTGTGCCACTTAACTTGACTCAGACCTGGTCCTTATTGTAGTGTCAAGCACCTAAGGGCTTCAAGGAATAGTCACTTCGAAGCAAATACTGACTGTTGACATGCCGTGACCACGTGACACACTAAAGAAACAGAACGAAAGAAATTAAACAACTTGTTTCATGTCACGACTCCACTAAACTATTTTTAACGAGAACTTTTTAGTGTGTTTTACTCTGTTTTACCATCATTTTACGGTAAAATGTTTCTTTGTAGTGTGTTTTAATAATGTTTCTCGTTATTTCTTTTGTATTTTAATTGCTTTTTATTTACATTATATTGTTAAAATCGATAATAACACTTACTTAGTTGTCTTTGCACAAAGAAGTAATTACTAAGGGTAATTACGATTTTAGTGGCAGTTAAATTTATAAATAGCTAGGATTGAGTTAATATATTATGGTATATAATTGTTATTAATTTAGTATTATTTGTTAAAATAAAAATATTCTAATAAATTTGTACGTAAAAGCGACATCTAGCGTAATATATTAGAACACGCAATTATTTTTTTTGAGCAAAGTTCGAAACTAGTAAAAATTTTATTTATTAATATAGTTTTCAATATTTGTTTAATATTTGTTTTAAACAATTATTGAAAATTTTGGCAAAATAAGGGTATTAATTATTTATATTGTAATAAAGTACATTGTAATTATTTATTATTATTGAAACATAATGTAGATAAAAACGCCACCTAGTGCTATATTATAGTACTACGTTCAACTGTACTTAACTTGACTACAGCTGATAGCATTGCACAGGTTACATGCCTTCTATCATTGTAATGTAGTTGATTTCCCATAGATGGCTCTTTTAAACGCAAATTTTCAGATTATTAAAGAAAACTAATATAAAATTCAACCAAGCTTTACTTACCTAAGTAACGTACCTACGTTATTGTGCGTTTTTTGTAGTAAATAAGTGATATTAAATTAATAACATTATGAAGTGTTGTATTGTTTACGTTTAGAGTTAAACTGTAAAATGTATTTATTCATGGATCTAAACGCATTAGGCATAGGAATGTACATAAAATATTATACCTAATCATTGTATGCTTCTTATAATATAAATTGGCTTGGTTATTATTATAATTTTTACTTATATCCAAAAAAACCACGCACGACTAATGACATATTTATTTTATTTAAGATATAGGTGCCTTTGTACTTAGTTAAAGTACAAAACAGTATGTGGTAACATTTAAATTACCAAATTCCATTACCGTGCTACAATACCTCTACAAAACCCATTACTTTGAATCTAAAACGTTATAAATCTAATCTACAAATTGCTAATCAGTAATCACGATTACGAATAAATTAACAAGTTCGTATGTTAATCCACTTGACTTTCTTAATCCCAACTGGGGGCATTGAACGTCTTTGACATTGAGTCACCTAGGCCTAGGGGGGATGGGGTGGGACCTCCGAATGAACCCGCAACCACCCCAAGTCCCCGTTGAGCCGGGGGTGGGGTGAGCGTTGTTCTGATTTTCATCACTATCGACGAAGTTCTCAATATTATGCATCGTTGTTTTTCGAAAACGTAAATTATATGCTGTGAAATGTTATTTTATTATCCTTGTAATGACAGAGCTAAGTTACGAGTAGGTAAGTTAAGAATGTTACAAATAACATAGTTTATGTTTAACTTAGGTACTTAGTCAAAAATAACTTGAATTGTAACTACATTATAAAATTGTTTTATACTTTTTAGTTATTGAAGTCGGTTTTTGAAACGTAGTTGTTTTAGATCAATACAATCCATACTATGTTAAATACCTATAACGTACTTCACGCGATATTTATAATATTGTTTTTTTTTTACTATAATTCTGCAGTAGAAAAGGTATTCTGAAATTTTATAATCCTGTGACGGTACTAATAGCGCTACAATCCTGCATCGTGCTGTCGAAGTTTTTTTAGTCCGGCGCTATACAACATCTGAAATCTTGTATAAGGGGCTTAGCCCTTAGGTTTGACCGGGCATACCATCTCGATCGGCCGAAGATTTCCCTCTGGGGCTTCCACTAGTATTCCCACAATCCTCATATTATGACGTGGTTATAATTTGATTTTAATAAGAACATAATACTTTATCATTGCCTATTGTGGTGTTTCCATATCTCCATATTTAAGTAGGTGCCATCTTCATGACAGATTCTTAAATATCAACAGTTCAAACGCACAGTTCAACGCGCATCGAATAATCCGAGATGGAAACTGTGCGGTTTGCTAGATGCAAATACATAATAAGTATTTATAATAACATCATCAGAATTGTGCCTTCTTCTAACATGCATTGTGTTAAAATTTATTATGTCACGCCTCCGTGCTCTAGTAACCAAACTTGAAACAAAACCAAAATTAATTTGTAAGCGAATCTGATTCGCTCTCGACCCCGAGGTCGTGGGTTCGATTCCTGCGTTGGAACAACAAAACATGTTGTTTTCAAGTTTGGTTACGACAATGCAGGCTGATCACCTGATTGTCTGACAAGAAAGATGATGCATCGGATGGGCATGTAAAAAAGTCGGTCCTGCGCCTGATCTCCAGTCCCAGTCGTGTCGGTTATCCGTCCCACTGGGTTATGATAGTGAAAGAAAAGAGTGCTTCTGTGTATTGCCCACACACCTGGGCACTATGGCCAGCTGGCCTGGTTTTAATGAAACCGGCCACCGTTACCGAAATCAATGGCATTATTATTATTATTAAAATGTCATATTATGGACTATATATTTTAGACATTTCGGAGCGCGGGTTGCAACACTTGAAACGGCGCGCGCTATACGCGGAACTTATGAAAACCGCTAAGGTGAAGAACGGTTATGAACTTATACATACTTTACCACAGCCTACTTCCGCGGGTCATGCCTTCACACAGTGCTTGTCTAACAAATTTGCTACGTTTTTAAGTCCAAAATATACAAAGTCTGGAAAATCCAAACGAAATACAGACGTTACGATAAAACCCCACTTGCGTAAACCCCCCCATTGCAGTATCGAGCCCGGGTAACCCCCCGCGGGTAGGCGCAGACGACCCTGGCAAGGTCGCAGACAGACACGCACATGCGTACTCCCGGCAGACCTGACCGTCCGCACTAAGGACAATAAACCCGTCCCTATTAGGGTTCCGTACACATCTACACTATATATATTATATATAAAATTATAAAATATATATATAATATATATTTATATATAGGTAATATTATAAAGAGGAAAGATTTGTATTTTTGTATGTAACGACTAAACTCAAAAAGTACTGGGCCGATTTTAATGATTATTTTTTCATTAGAAAGCTACATTATCACTGAGTAACATAGGCTATATAAAAATCAATCACTGTTCGTTAGTCTTGCTAAAACTCGAGATGAGCTAAACTGATTCGGCTATTTTTGGTCTTGAAATATTCGTGGAAGGCCCGGGAAAATTTACACGGTTTCCATGCTCAACGAAGTGGGCACGGGTCAGCTAGTTATTAATAAATAAATAACTATGAACGCTTCACACCACATCAATCGGGCCCCGGGCTAAGTATCCGAAGAACTTGTGTTACAGTTACCAGACAACGGAAATACATTTAATACTTTTATACTATACACATTACACATATTTAAGATTTTTATTATATCATACACAAATTTATACACATCCATGACTCAGGATCATTGAAATCTTTTTTTTTGTTCCCTCGGAGGTCGCGGGATTCGATCCCGCGACCTCTCGAGCACCAACGCGCTAAACCAACGTGCTACGAGGTTATAAAAAATATTTAAAATTATCAAATATCATTGGTATTCGGTTCCCAACCGATCTGTTAAGAATTAAGATACAATAACGGTAGAAGGGCTTTTAGAAGAAAATAATCATCATTACAACAAGTGTAGGTACATATGTTCCGCACCCGTCGATTAATAATTAATAACTATAAACAAAACTAGCTAACCTGTGCTCACTTCGGTGAGCAAAGAAACAGTTTGTGATGAACCTTCCCGGGACTTCCACGAAAATTTCGATACAAAAAAATTTGTTTTTCAAAAGTCTGAAATGACCACAAGGAGTGAATCTTACTATGCTGGGGCTCGCTGGCTCCTACTCCTAGTTCTAAACACACGAACGCACTGGTTGACCTAAGACCTAACCAGGATTGAAACTCATCCGTTTTGTGACTTTTATGGAGATATTTAATCGTGATCTGTCACGTTATCGTAAGTAATTTATATGAGGTGCCAAAACAAAAAATGCTCTGCGCGTCCTTCTATTCACAGTACATTCGGCTTGATACCACAAATGAACTGATGAACCACGAATCATCCAGGTACATCAAGTGAAAAATTTAACAGTGTAGCAATCTCGGTTATTGAGATACTGTCTGGTCACACACAGACAGACAGTGTACTAGATTATACAGTACATACATAGTACATACTTAAGATCTAACTATGTACATAGTAGTAACATTTTCTGTAAAATAAACGGTGTATTAACAATATTACTCGTAGTATGGTTTTTCAGGATATACTGTTTCAAGATCTAATTACAAAAAACTAAACAGATCTCTTGTAGGTTGTAAGTTCAATATGGTTCAATTAACGTGGGCTTCATCTTGTGACCTTAGAGATTTAATTACTCCCAAACAAAGTAGGACAAAATTAGCCAATTAGAAAACCTAATTAATGCTTTCTTTTCATGACGTATATTTGACGCCAAATTTTATAAGTACAATAATAACTTTTTCAGAATTTAAAAGTTCTGAAAAAATGTGAAACAGCTGATTAAATGTAATTCCGTCTTTTAATGCTAATTCTTTGTACCAACTATCACTAAATTGTTTTAAGAAACATAAGATAATAATTGAAATGTATGAATAATAGATGTACCTTCTTATTAGTTATTAATTTGTATTTAAAAAAGTTTTTAAAGAAAGTACATAGTAATTATTTGTTTGGTAATGTTCCTTATTTTTCAAAGCATTTTAAGTTTCTACTTATGCAAAAAACAAAATATAGATAGGTAACTTAATAAAATAATTAAAAAGATTGTACCCCTGGTGGGACTCGAACCCACAATCCCCGGCTTAGGAGGCCGATGCCTTATCCATTAGGCCACAGGGGCTGTGACAGTGACAGTGAAATACTTAATGTGTTAAGAAACAACTAGCTGAGCCCTCACCGACCCTTCTATGTTTTTTTACCTCTATAACTACAAAAGAGGGTTTATACTATATTTATACGGTAATATTATTTTTGAAGCACGCTCAACTTTTGCGTTACATTGTTCAGTTGTCAGGAACATATTTTATGTACATTCATGTGCAGTCGTAAAAATTTGAGGTTTATCACATTGTCCAACTTCTGAAATTTCTAATTTTAACCGACTTTAACAAAAGGAGGAGGTTTCATAATTCAATCATTTTTTTTTGTGCTCGCGGATAACTTTTTTGTTGAAATCATGATCCGATAACACCATCCGTCAGTTAAGTGGTGTACATATTATATAATTATTATGTGAAATGAACTACTTATACAGGGTGATTCATGGTTCATCAAGCTGAATACAGTATGAATATTTTCTGTTTTGGCACCTCATATAAATTACTTACCATAACGCGACAAATCACGATCTCCATAAAAATCATAAAACAGATGAGTTTCAATCCTGGTCAGGTCTTAGGTCAACGACCAGTGCGTTCGTGTGTATAGATTAATAGCAAGCGAGCCCCAGCATAGTAAGTTCACTCCTTGTGGTCATTTTAGACCTTTAATTTTTTTTTGCTAGTTATATTAAGTAATTTATATGAGGTGCCAAAAACAAAAAGTGCTCTACGAGTCATTCTCTTCACACTATATTCGTCTTGATATGTATATGAACCATGAATCAACCTGTATACTACTTATTATCCGACAAAAATCCACCCCGTAATGGTCAGTTTTTAACCTTCCAGTTTCGTTTCCTCTTCACATCCATTCCAGAATATAACTTGGAAGTAGTTAATATAAGGTAGTACAATTGCAATTTGTATGTGATACTCACAACGCCCTGTTACAATAGCGTATAGATAAACCCACAGATAAGAGTTTTATATTCCGCCAACACTCGCCGGAGGAAGTAGGATGTTCAGATCCAGATAAAGATAGTGCTCCTATTGTGAGCTGATCGCTGATAGCCGAAGACCAACTGACTAGGGTAAGCCAACGAACTTTGCCTATTTGTCATGTGCAAATAGGCAAAGTTAGTAGCTTTTTTGATACTTTTTTTGTAATTGAATAAATATTTTTTTAATTTTCTTCACTTCAAAATAGTTTCAATCAATGCTTTTGAATTCCAGAGTTATAGGTTAGGTTAAATTATCCTTATTGGTAGGAATAACTTCTTGTGTGAGATCTGCATCGATATTTAGATAATTTTCTATGTAAAATTTTAAATAAAAATAAAACCCCGACATAGTCCCGATTTTACAAAGGCATGTTAAAATACCATGCCTTCTCATACATTGATAGGAATTACGAGAGAAACAACGAAATATTAACTTTAACATTTCTTAGGGAAACCCGCCCTTAGCGTGTAACATTCCTATCACACCTACAAACTACCTGATGACCTTGAAGACCTAAGCCGATTTCCACCAAACATAGCTAGAACACTCTCGACTGATATACCTTTGAAACAAAATAAACCGCATTACAATCGGATAATCCGTTTGGGAGCTACGATGAAACAGACAGACACACACATTTACACAGACACGTCAAACTTATAACTCCCCGTCGTTTTTGCGTCGAGGGTTAAAAAAAGGTTAGGTTACATTTGGATTACGTTCATCAGCGCCTCCGTGGTCTAACGATTCTGAGCTTCGCTCTCGACCCGGAGTTGGAGGGTTTGATTCCCGCGTTGGAACCAACAAAAATGTTGTTTTCAAGTTTGGTTACGACAATGCAGGCTCATCACCTGATTGTCTGACAAGAAAGACGATCCATGCGTCGGATGGGCATGTAAAAAGTCGGTTCTGCGCCTGTTCTCTCGCCAGTCGTGTCGGTTTACCGTCCCACTGGGTTATGAGAGTAAAAGGTAGAGAGAGTGGGCACTTGGGCACTATAAGATAACTCCTGCGTAGCTGGACTGGTTTCAATTAAATCGGCTACCGACACCGAAATCGGTGAGAGGAGCTATTTTTTATTATCAGAACGAACTGTACACAACCATGGATGTACTCGGAGCTACGGATGACGATGGAACGAGCTAATTAATTCTAGAGCTTCTGCTGACGTCACCGAGGGCTGCACGAGGGCTCTCCACCACAAAGCGCGATTCAGGTCAATCAATGACGCTTTATCCGCAGCTTTATGTTAAGCTTTCATACTTTATGTTATTAAATTCTAATTTAATAATAGAACACTTCCAGAAGCCCTGGGGCCTTACTCTCCAAACTGATTTGATTTTGATTCAAATACGATCATGCCGCATACTTCCTCATAAATTGACATTTGTTTATTTTGATTCTCATTCGATTGACATAGTCGGGAGTACAAAAAGTTACGATCTAACAATTTTCTTTATCCTGATTAGTTTCAAAGTAATTCACCAAATAAAGTTAAAAAAACCACTGATATCGAACTGATTCGCTTCTCGATTGTGTCGGGAGTAAGCCCGCTGTATTTCAATCCCTCGGGAACACCAGTTCTTGGAAATGCTGAGCAGCAGGTATTATTTCGACGACCATAGCGCAGTGGTTGAGCACGTCGATGCTCGAGCGAGAGGTCGCGGGTTCGAATCCGGCTGAGGGAACAAAAAGTTTTCAATGTTCCTGGGTCATGAATGTGAATTAAATTTGTGTATAATATAATAAAAATCTTAAATATGTGTATAGTATAAAAGTATTAAATATATTTTCGTTGTCTCGTACCTTATAACACAAGTTCTTCGGATACTTAGCACAGTGCCAGATTGACGTGGTGTGAAGGGTCAATAGATATTATAAAAGAAAGATATTATAGATATTATAAAAAAGATACATCCTGGTGACAGACAGATAGCGAAGTCTTAGTAATGGCGTCCTGTTCTACCCATAGAAATAGGATATACAGCTTTAGTTATTAATCTGAGGTTCTACCCATCGGATACGGAATCCTAAAGTGATCGAGACAAAAAATTTAACAAGTTATAAAACAAACAACGCTGTCATTATTTTGTCAATCATATTCTGTGCAAATTTCAAAATAATAAACTATCTATTTTTACAGCAAACTAATTAAAGTAGGCCATTTTATAAAATATGTCTACCTATCCTCTACAATCAATAACAGAAATGAAAGGGATATGAAATTTCGGATACGGACATGGATATTGAATTATTTCGGATTATCCGTTTGTTTCGGATAATTTCGGTTACAGATATTAAATATTGGTTCGCTTTTTCAAGTAGCAAAACTATAATTTCGGATTCGGTTACGGTTCCGGATTTTTTTTTTATCGGATATCCGATAGTTTCGGTTACGGTTACGGAGCTCCCTAACATCCCTGATCTATAATAAACATACCTCTTGCTCTTCTGATGAGGTCATGACCAGGCCACATATTTAGCATACACCATACAGCATCGCATTACAAAGCGTCTCTCCAACAGTGTGATATGTTAATCCCGGCTTATGTTCATACAAGACAGATATCTGTTTCATATCGAGTGCCCCTTACGTTCCATCATCATCATCATCAGCATACATACAGTGGAAGTGGACTTGTAACTGTTTATAATATACTAGAAGTGACTTCACCCACGTGAAACCCCCAGATTTTAAAACATGCTTCATTGTAACAACTGTAGTAGTTTTTTTTTTTTTTTTTTTTTTTTTTTGATATCGCAAGGGAAATGCATTACGCATCCCCCCGGGAGGGTCCCCGAGGGGTATGTGGGACTCCCGGCTCGCTACGGCCGGTTTACCCACTAAAACCACTTGCGGATTGCCATCAGCCGTTATGTTGGGTGGAGTGCCTGGATCTGTCTAAACACAGGCCACTCCTCCCTCGACCGGCCGGTTCACCTCTATAGGGACCGGACTTCCATCAAATTAAGAGAGCGCTCCGGCAAACTGAACCGCTCTCCTCGGCGCCGAGACTGACAAAGCCGGGGAGGTTACCCATCCCTCTACCCGGAGCCCCGTACTAGACGTGAGATGGGAGGGCCGCAAAACGACGCCTCCGCACCCCCGTCCTGCGCCGGCGAAGCGGAAGAGAGAGAGGATCAGTCTCTCTGTCCCGCTCCGAGGCCTCCTTCTGCGACATGACGAATTCACAAAAGGAGACCACCGCCTGCCAGGCCTCATCACTCTCGAGCATGCAGCGAACCACACTCGAGAGCGAGAGGTCCCGCCCAATCACTGCCGTGATCGTGGCGCTGCACGGCCCATCGATCGCACACCTCTAAGGTGTGCTGGGCCGTGTCCTCCGCAGCGCCACATGCGTGGCAAGCTGGCGTAGGCTCTCTCCTGGCAATCTTACACAGGTACGCACCGAAACATCCGTGTCCGGTGAGTACCTGTGTAAGACGGATGGTGAGGGGCTTTCTCTTACGGCGCATCCACGCCGCAAGAACTGGGCGCAGTGCCGTGGCCGTATGTTGACCATACGGGGACTGCGCCAGAACCTCACCCCACCTTCGTAGCAACCACTGTTGCCCCAGCTTCCGCAGTCGCGAGAGCTCCTCCCAATTCGGCACCTCGCCTTGCAGCCTCTTCTCAGCGCGGAAGAGGTGCACTTCGGCGAGCACCGACGCCTCGAGCTCCCACGGCGGATCTCCAGCCAGAGCAGTGGCTGCCACCCAGGAGACTGTACGGTAGCCCCTGATTACCCTCACCGCCGTGACCCGCTGCGCTTTCCGCAGCTGAGCCTTATTGCGGACGGTAAGGGAATCCGCCCAAATAGGGGCTCCGTACAGTGCTATACTCCGACAAACTCCGGAGTATAGCCGCCTGCAGGCATCGCTGGGCCCCCCCACATTCGGTAGGAGCTGGCCCAGCGCAGAGGCCGCCCTAATGACCTTCGGCCCTAGTTGTTCAAAATGGGGTCCGAAGGTCCACCTCCCATCCAGGGTGAGTCCCAGACACTTGAGTGTTGGGCTCACCCTGACCTCCGTCTCTCCGATAAGGAGTCGTGCACCCGGTGGGGGTCCTTTCCTCCCAGGCCCGCGGAAGAGCAGGGCTTCGGTCTTTTCAAGACGAACTCGAAGCCCTAATCGCTCTATGCGGCTGACTACGAGGGATACTCCCACCTCAGCCAGCCGCGCAGCCTCCTGGTACGTTCGTCCACGGGATGTGACGTAAGTGTCATCCGCGTAGCAGACGACACTCATCCCGGGAAGAAGGCCGCTCCGCAGGACCCAGTCGTAGCCGACGTCCCATAGGTTCGGACCCAGCACCGAACCCTGGGGGACACCGCACTTGACTCGCCACCGCACTAAGGACCCCGACCGATCCTCGAACACGATCTCCCTATCGGAGAGGTACGCGTCCAACAGCCTCCCGAGATACGGAGGCACTTCGAAGAACAACAGTGCCTCGCGTATTAGGCTGTGGGGGAGGCTATTGAAGGCATTGGCGATGTCCAGCGACACCGCCACCACCACCTCCTTCCCGCGTTCCGCCTCACTCGTCACCGACTTGAGGCGCCTCAGCGCGTCGATGGTCGACCGACCCGCCCGAAACCCAAACTGTGCATCACACAGTCCGGGCTCCGGGCCTTCCTCCAAGTGATGAACGAGGCGGGAGGCTATGACGCGTTCAAACGCCTTGCCCACCTCGTTCAACAACACGATCGGTCGCACCGCCGACGCACAGTCCGGTGCTCGCCCGCCCTTTGGTAGTAGGACGAGCCGACCCTCCTTCCATGCCTCCGGGAACTGTCCGCTTTGAAGGCAGCGGTTGAACAGTTGCCGGAGACTATCCTCGAGATGCACGAGAGCGATTGATAGGACTCTCCCATGCACCCCGTCCGGACCTGGCGCCCTCCTCTTGCTACGGAGGCGGGAAAGAACCACCTCCAAACGCAGCCGAACCTATTTTATTGCAATCGTATTCAATGTAAGCCATCGCAACCGTAAGAGTGGGAGATATTATAAACTACCTGTCCCAGTGTCCCGGCGTACTTCGTACCTTTCTTATTTCGTGACGTGCGTCACAATCCAATATTTACACTAAAACCTACGTGTCACAATCCAATATTTACACTAAAACCTTCTATCCATTAGTGAAAACAGCATACAGATTAGTGCAGCAATGCAATTCTCTACGCGCAAAAATCGTGACAGCCAATATTCCAACGGCTGTACTATCGATGATGGCCGAATTGGTATTCCCCAAGATTAGTTTCTACGCTATTGACAGCTATCGCAGCCGACCATATGACGGCGGTGACATTCGTGATCACAGCGACGAGCACAGCCGCAACTGGTCGCTTAGAGAATTGCACGGCAGTAGTCTTTGAGTTTTCCGCGAACGCAGTCAGACGCGTCGGAGTACTTTATTTATAATATATAATGATTTATTAATAATAATCATTTAATAGTCAGCCATTTTGCGCTGAAATCATAATGAAGGCGAAGTTGGGAAACTTCAGTAATCCATTCATAAAGTTATAAACAGTTTCAATGAATATTAAACTTAATACAAAATCAATAAGCCAAGTTTATTTAAACAAACGATCTGTTGTGAATGATAAGAATAGTATTTAAATAAGTTTTGTAATCATTTGGGGGCTGATTCAAGATGCCATCGCTAATTATCGCTTACAAAGTTCGATAGCAAAATGTATGGGATTTGACATAAGGTACGCTAAATGGCATACCAAATCGCGATCATTTAGCGTACCTTATGTCAAATCCCATACATTTTGCTATCGAACTTTGTAATGGATAATAAAATTAGCGATGGCATCTTAATTCAGCCCCCAAATTCATTTTAAGGAGTATACTTTGTGACTTGTAGGATTCCGTACCCGAAGGGACGGGACTCTATATTCTAAAGCCCGCCTTAACAAAACAATCTCAAACTCACGAGGTGCCAAAACAAAAAATTCTCTACGCGTCCTTCTCTTCACACTATATTCGGCTTGACATAATATGAACCATGAGACACGCTGTATTTTTTTTTATCAGAACGAGTAGGAAGAGGTAAAGCCTGAGCCTGAGCCTTACTTATTTCATTAAGGTGTTTATCAAATCTTAATTACAGTAATAATTATAGTTAATAGTATTAATTAAGATGCGGCCGATAGTGTTGCAGATATAACGCCATATTAAACTCATAAATATCCATTTACGAGCACTTACCATCGCGTGAATAGATTTGTACTAATTAGAGTGACTAGAGGTCAAAATACTCCCATTATTAAGGCTTTATATAACGCCAGTGGCTTTGGAGTAGGTACGTATAACGCCAGTGACCTTGGATAACTCTTTGTATGGCGTGATAGGAGTATAATATAAATAAACTCGATTTAAAAATGTATAAAACCCGATTAAAATGTATAAAAACTAGATTTAAAAATGTTTGGAACAACATTTGCAAAAACTAAAACGATAGTCCCCCGAGTCTTGCGTCGTGATTTTCACGCTTGCGTCACTTATATATAAAAAGAAAAAAGGATTTAACTGAACAAAACGCTGTACTTTCCACATTGTTTTTAAGCTATATAAAAAAACTATAATCCGACTTCGCAAGTTCGTGTTTAAAAAACAAGAAAACAATTTAGATAGAAATACAGAAATGCATAGACACAAAAATGGTCAAGCTAGAGACGGGTGCGACCGTCATTGCAACGGCAGACGATTGTGCTTTTTCAAGTACATTTTTTTCTGACGTATTTCGGTTTGAACTGCTGACCCTCAGATATTATTTATATTTAACTACTCGCCATGCTTGTAACATTAAATTTAAATCTCGAAAATTCAATTCAAACTCTGAACGATGATCATTATTTATTAAAATTATTTTCACTTTAAACAAAAAATTCGAAACGCAATGAAGATAAATATAATATTGAACTTCCAAGTGAAGTAAAATAACAAATGTGAGGGCTAATCAATACTGCTCTAACTAGAAAGTGGAGCTTGTTATAGGTATCACTTGGCAGGTTCACACGAATTATTGTCAAGCATTTATACGAATGTGGAAATAAAATAAGTTAACTAATAACACTCGTCTAATTTCAAAGCATTTATGTTTTGGCCCTTGCAGTTTATTGTATTCGTCCTAGTAGATTCGTTAAAATAATAATAAAATAATAATAGTCTCGGTAATATCGCGGTTTATAACTAGAGTAGCGTACCTATGCTAAAATTTAAAAAAGTATATTTTTTACTATTCGCTTTTTAAACCCCCGTTCATAACATTACAAATTACATGGATACAATAAAAAAACCTAATGTTAACAGTTTCTGTAAAAATATTTTCGCGTTATGGGCCTTTTAACAGTTTAGCAGAAAACTGGACGAGATGTACCAAAAAACTGGACCGATATAATGTCTAAATTCCTTAGTACAAAAATAACGTTTCAAATAAAATGATTTTTGTTTACTGCCAAAATAAATAAATAAATCTTTATCTTTAGGGTGTAATGTTTTAAAAATAATTTAATAACCACAATTTTTATAAAATAAACTTTTCATCCATAGCACCCATAGACTATGTTGACTCTGTGATTTTAAAGACCTGTTTCATTAAAATCAGATAGTGTAGGCGCTACGGTGAAAACATAAAAACCTACATACATTGACTGCCAAAACCGTTGCTTAGCCTTCGGGTAAAAATGTAGAAAGAATTTAACTTTGAAAGTGTCGAAATTTCAGATTTAGCTTAAATGGCAAGAACTTTATGACCGAACGAAGTAGCGATTCCATCCAACTGACCTTGCCTGGACCTTCGAGATGGCCATAAAACGAATTGAAAAGGACGAGAATTCTTCGCCTTGAGCTTCACAGAAGATGTAAATCTTTTGATGTCAACCTAATAGGGCAGTAACGACCGGCCGAGCTGCTTTACTGCTTGCAGAGCTATTGTAGCTTATGTTAAGGTAGCCTCGAAATTACGCGTCGCGCGACCGTGTGTAGCGACTGTCGCGCGGTCGTGCATTCCATTTAGTTTTCCGTGTCCATACTCTTATTAAAATATGAAGAGTTTGCTAAAACGCGCTAATATGAGACACTACTGGGCGGCAATTCTCAAGCCTCGAACTTAGTTCCGAATATTACTATATCCCGCTCGCACGCGCGGTAAATCTCATTTGCATGAGCGGGACAGACCCATAGTAAAAACTATGTTCGAGGCCTGAGAATTAGGGCCCTGGAGCACGATTCTCGGGCAGTGGAAAAAAGTTCGAATAATAGTATATCCCGCTCGCACGCGCGCTAAATCTCATTTGCATGAGCGGGACAGACCGATAGTAAAAACTAAGTTCGAGGCCTGAGAATTAGGGCCCTGGAGCACGATTCTCGGGCAGTGGAAAAAAGTTCGAATATTAGTATATCCCGCTCGCACGCGCGCTAAATCTCATTTGCATGAGCGGGACAGACCGATAGTAAAATCTATGTTCGAAGCCTGAGAATCGCCGCCCTGGTCCCATTTGAAATATTATTTCGGTGTTGGATAGTCGATTTATAGATGCCATAGTTTTTATACCCTCACGTAAAGACTAAAAGGAGCAGATCACAAATGAAGAATGTTTCAAGATCATAGGTTTTGTTATATTACAAACATTTAATGAATTTATGTCCTCAGAAAGAAGAAAAAAAGTATATAACATAAGTAAAGTTGTTCATTTTTAAAAAAGAAACGTTTTATGTGTTAAATAGTTTCTCAAATTCTTCAGACCGACAGGCTTATTTATTGATACGCGCTCAAGAGTTCTTTCTACCAGAGGACAAAACTTAATGTCATACCGACGCAAATCATTTTTTAATGTATTTTTTTTCTGCATGTTGTGTACTTTTTTTGCGTCATACTAATTTCTTTCTTAAATTCATTAAAAATCGACTGCTATCCTTTTTTTTTGTAATTACTCTCGTCTTTAAGTTTTTTTTTTTAATTTAATTTGAACATTTTCGTATTATTATTTCTGCTAACTTCACACACATTTAATGCAAAAATTTATTTAATTTATTAATTGAAATTAATTTATTAATTAATATAATATAATATGTGTGTAGAATTACTTTGAGTCGCAAAAACTTGTGGACGGATGTTAATGAAAAGATAGTTTCAAGCTCGTATGTTATTGCGATACATTAAAATATCAACAGAAAACAAATATCTATTAATATTGATATAAAATTGATTCTACACCGCCATCTCTATAAATCAATAGACATAGCGTGGGCCACATAACTCCTAGCCTGGATTTATCGCTACAGGGTGTATTAAATGTTAAGATAAATCACTTTGATTTAAAATATACAGGATGTTATATATTCAATAAGACGATAGGTTTTAACGACTTACTTAGCATAATAACTGTATGTAAGTGTATAAGTATAGTTTGTATAGAGAAACATCATATTTTATCACGCCAAAGCTACTGTAAAACACAAAAGGGAAGAGAGAAATTTATTTGATATAATATTATAATCATAGTGCCTGAATAATTATATATTGCAATAGTGTTTGTTAATGAAACGCTAAAAAATAGTCAAAATATTTAATTGTTTCATTTATTATACACTAGCTGTGCCCGCGACTCCGTACGCGTGGAAAAGTAATTTAGGGCAGTGTTATAATAAATCTGTTATAAAAATATTTTTAGTTATAAAAACTGTCGTCGAGGTATTTAAAAAACTACTTTATGTTGACAATTCCTACTACCAGCTTGACAAACGACCGTGTACAATTACTATAATGCGAACGGGACTACTTGATAGTACGCTCACATACACGACGAACATCTAGTAGCGCCGCAGCGACTGCAGACGATGATCGTATCCACGCCGACGCTGCTGGTGTGGCGACAATCAATCAATCAATCAATCAATCATTTATTCACAGAATGTATTACATAGGTATGCTGGTGATATTAAGACAGCGCGCCGCAAAATTTTGCGGTCTTTTAGCCTTAAGGTGCGTAAGTCCGACTCGCACTTGCCCGGTTTTTTATTTATTAATAACCAAACATGTAGGTACTGATTATAAATCACTTCACTGTTATAGTACTGATTTTATACAGAAAAGTAGCAAAATATAGAAAGTCCCAAAAGAAATTTCTTTCTTTTCACAAACCTAAGTTGTACCTAACATAAAAACCATTCGGTCCATAATAAAAACTAAGAAATAAAAATATCAAGAAAAACATAAATCTAACTTATATTGACATAACTTTTTTAGATTAACTGTAAACACAATACTTATGTTAATCAAAATTGTATGTATTATGCAGTTATCGTCTATCGAATACATAATTTGGACAAAGAAGACTATAAAAATGTACAGTAATAGTAGGCTGTAGTATGATTTTTAACGGACGGAATGAGAACTATAATATACAATGCAAAATAATATTATACATTGCTAATGATGCACGCTGAGTATAACTCTCGGATAAAGTATTGTATAAATGTAGGTACCTACTCAACTTTGCTATAATTGTATTAAAAGTACGGCATTTGGCGTATAGATGTCGCTATTATGGTCTGCTCTGCATCGCGCTATCGCTTGTAAGATAGATTTGTATATGAGAATACTCTATCAATATTATGATATTTGGCAAAAAAACCCATAATAATCTGTTAACACATATCCAGGACAGGCCGCAAAAGGCTAGAATTTCAAAAGGTATCTCGATTGGAATCGAGTTGTATCAACAGTTTTCCCCTGTAACACAGTTTAGTAACTATCAAGATGTTTTTTAATGTATATATTATAAAATAGAAAAAAACAAAAAAAAGAGCAATATATTTATGAAAATCTTAAAACTGTTTTTAAAATTCCGTACCTCAAAAGGAAAAAACGAAACACATATTATAAGATAATTTCCATGTCCGTCTGTCTGTCAAGACCCTTTTACTCAGAAACGCGTGTAGGTAAATTATATAAAATACTCAGGATACCTACTGTTCCTTGAAGCAGTGAAAAAATCAGACGTATTAGCCAATGCAACCAAAAGCAGTCGCTTAGGTACCTATGTCGCTAAATTTCGTCATTTTCGACACTCGTAAGGGAATCAAAACCTAAAGGTTACTTCCCGTGAACTCAAAATCATAAAATTTGAAACCAAGCAACGTCTAAAACCATACGTTTTTAGTAACATTATATAGATAGTAAAAATATTTAGATTTTTTTAAACTTAGTACCGTTTGTCATGAATGTGTATAATTGAAACTTATAACAAATACTTAGTCTCTAATATATTCAAGCTGTAACCAAATCAAAATTCTATGTCAATCAGGTTTGTATGGAGCTATCGGTGCGCAAGTCCAAATCGCACTTGGCCGGTTTTTATTTATTTACTTATTACTAACCTACGCTAACAAATATGTATACAGTACCTACTTATCACAAAGGACTGTACAGTAAAAGTACTAACTATTTTTATACAAATAACTTTCGTAACAAACTCAAGAAAAAAAATCTTAGATTGTTCCTACCTAGCAAGCCTAAAAGTAACAAATAAAAGTCACCCCCGCGGCCCCGGTGCGTTTGCTGCTAATACAATTTGAAGCGGCGCGCGCGCGCGGCGGCGCACGGCTCCCGGGCCCGGCGCGCGCTTCCTAGTTCCTACAAACGTCCAGCAAAAACGACATGATCTTTTAATATTGTCATAACTTTTTTATTTATGAACCGATTTACATAAAACAAACACTAAATGTTAAGTGAAGCTTGCTGCAATATATTAGTGAAAAGTACATCTTAATCGGATAAGCCGTTTCTGAGATTAGCGTGCACAAACCCACAGACAAACAGACAAACAGACAAAAATTTAAAAAATCATAGTTTTGGGTACTATTGCGTAAATAAAGGTCCCCTATCATATTTTTTTTCAAATATCTTCAATGTACAGACACGACTCCTCTACAGATTTATTATATGTATAGATAATTATACGCGTAAACCAACGTGCGTAATGGGTAATAGTATAACATAATTGGTCCATGGTATAACCTAGTAACTAGTAAGTAGGAATGTGATATTTTTTTTTCAAAAAATAGATTTTGTTTAAATAATATCTAGTCTTTTAAATTTATTATTTTATGTCTTTTTTGAGCTTGTAAACTGTTTTAACAACTCTGTTTCAATTTTAAAGAAAAATAATGGCATAACATACTTTTTTCTATTTAAAAACATGCATATGAAAAATAAATCGATTATTTTTCTACAACAAAACGATTATTCAGAAATAGATTTTTATAGGAATGAAAAATCTATTATTTTAGTTCTGCATCAAGTGCGTATTGTTTTCCAATAAATAGTACATAAATACGCGTTTTCTATAGGCCAAGCAGGAACAATTGGCAACTGCGTATTCGTAACGTAACGTAACCTAACCTATCAATTGTATGGGCGCTGTCATGTCTTTCATACAATTATAATCATTCGATATTGTTACAAATACGTAGCTGTCAATAGTTCCTGATAGTCCTACTTTCTTAATAATCCGTAGTCCACCGAAATCGATTGACTGATTTTATAGATTTTTTACAGCAAAATTATAATAGGTACCTGGCTAAATAGTAAATACTCTATCGGCTTAAATTATAGTATTTTATAATATAGATAAAATAATAGACACTTACACACTATATTTCTCTATAGTCTACAATTAAACATAAACAAATTTTATACAAACTGTTGATGTTTAATAGACTCGCTAACAAAAGAGCCTGTCTCTTTTGTTAGCGAGTCTATTAACCATTAAATATAAAGTTTGAGCAAAGTTAGACGTACTGAGTAAGATGTACGGGCCCTGTGGGAGGCGGGAGGTCTGGGAGTGGGGGGAGAGTGCAACTCCTGAAGGTCAGACGGCTAAACCATTTCTAGGGAATTGAGAGAACTAAGAAATTTGAGTCACTTTTTCAATTGCATGCTATTAATTAATTACATGCTATTTGCTCAATGGAGAATGTTACTGGGTATGCGAAATTGGTTGTAACTTTGTCACAGTAAAGCCTATATGAAATACACTACTTTTTGTTTCATGCCAAAATATCAATTAGTTTAGATTTTATAGACATTTAAAAATCTCGATCGATCGAATTATCGCGCGTTGGCGCAGTGTTAGTGTGACGTCACAGGTCGTACAGCTCCTGCCGCCCGCGCGCGTCGTATATACGTCCGGAGACATAACTTAACGCTTCGCAGTAAATTGTTGCTTTATTTCATTTGTTATTTTATTTCAACATGGATGAATGATATGAAAAGGGGCAATCAGATAATTTACCCAAAATAGATGGACTAACGGTTGCCATCTATTGTGCAAAAAATAGTGATTTTGTTAGTAAGTAAGCATATTTTATGCCACATACAACAACTATTTCGAAAATAGTATGCGATATGACAACAGAACTCATATTATGTTTGCTTACAAAGTAACAAGGTACCCAGGTACCCAATATAACCTCACAGCCGCAGTGCAACCCCTACTTCCCAAAGCATTTTATCAATTTAAGGCGAGGAATAACCGCAACTAGCGCCATAGTAGCGGTTATTCCTCGCCTTAAATAATAAATTTACTTAAGGCGAGGAATTTTAAACTCTTTTCAAAATAAATTTTACAATGACACAATATATTATTATTATTATATATCTGAGTTATATCTGAGTGGCCGACAGTACAAAAAGTTACGATTTAACGATTTTCTTTATCCTGATTAGTTTCAAAGTAATCTACAAAATAAAATACCAAAAGCTGGTGAGATCGAACTCATTCGATTCTCGATTGTGTCGGGAGTAAGATTACGAGAGTAAAAGGATAAGAGAGCATCTTTGTGCATTGCGCACACACTTGGGCACTATAAAAAATTACTCCTGCGTCTGGCTTCAACGAAATCGGTCATCAACATCGAAGTCGATTGATAATGATAATTAATTAAGGGCTTATGTATCAGTGGTAAGCGTCGGCGCTCTAACCGGAAGTGGCGAGTTACAGCGACGGATCAAAATTCAATCCCCAAAATTCAATAAAAAAAAACTAATTTGAGGGTAGATACAAAAAAAACAAATTTGAGGGTAGATGCAAAAAAAAACAAATTTGAGGGTAGATGCAAAAAAAACAAATTTGAGGGTATCTACTAGAGATGAAACGGATAGTAGGTTGGCCGGATACCGGATACCGGATATTCGGCAAGCTACTAGGCCGGAGCGCCGGATATCCGGCTGCCGGATATCCGGCCTTAAGATAGTAGGCCAGTGTGTAAAAAGAGCAACTATAACTTTGAGACACGATTATACTACCTTTCCTCATTTTGGAAATGTATTTTTTTTTATATTTTTTTTGTCAAAAACTAAAAAAATTTTTTTAACTTCTTACCATTTCTTATTTTTTTGTCGCAAAAATAACAATAAGGCAAAAAAAAATTATTTTGAATTTTTTGTGAAAAAAAAATACATTCTACAATGAGAAAAGGTAGTATTATCATATCCCAAAGTTATAGTGACTGCTCTTTTTACACCAGTTATAATAATAAGTTTGATTTGAATATTGGCGCGGTGAACGAGATCGGAAATATTCAGGCGCATTCGGGTCGCACGTAACCGGAGATCGGGTCGACTCGGGGGCGTTCGAGTGTTATCGCGTAAAATTTGGTATTTATTCATCACAATTTGCGACTTGTTTATAAAACAAACATTTTTGATGTGCGATTATAAAAATAAACGGTGTCCACAACCTATTGGAGTATGATTTGCCTTTATAAAATAATAAGATTTTTTAAAATTTTACTATCCGGTATCCGGCCGGATACTTTACTACTATCCGGTATCCGGCCGGATAGTGAAAACAAGGCCGGATAGGCCGGATACCGGATAGTTACCGGATATCCGTTACATCTCCAACTATCTACCCTCAAATTTGTTTTTTTTTGCGAAAAAAAAACAATTTGAGGGTGCATGCAAAAAAACAAATTTGAGGCTAAACGCAAAAAAAAAAAAATTTGAGGGTAGATGCAAAAAAACAAATTTGAGGGTACATGCAAAAAAAAAACAAATTTGAGGGTAGATGTAAAAAAAAAATCAATTTGAGGGTACATGCAAAAAAAAACAAATTTCAGGGTAAACGCAAAAAAAACCAATTTGAGGATAGATGTAAAAAATACGCAATTTTGACACTGACGATTGTAGAATGTAAGCCTATAGTCTATGGATTCATAGCAAACAAACTTCATTGTATTAATATTGGCCAATTGGCATCACTGACTAGTCTTTGGTTGTGTCATAGACGGGTTTGTTTACATTTAGGTTAAATTTATCTCGGACGTACTATAGTTATTAAACGTGCCATTTATAATTTTTAGTTCCGATTTCACCAACGCTTGTTAGTGTACCCGGCTTCTAAAATACTATGCCTTCTCTTTCATTGACAGGAAATACGAGAGGGATAACATGATATTTAACGAAGGATTAACTTTAACATTGCTTGGTGAAACACACCCTTAACTTACCAAATCTGCTATTGCCTCTTTAAATCAGTGTCTTAAAAAAAGAATATTTAAATCACAGTTTGATGGCACGATTTATATTTCAAAAGGCAATACGATCTGGTTTTATGACGTCATCAAAGTCGAAGGGTCTGATTTTACGATATCACGTTTAATATCATTTGTACAGATCGATTTCATTCGCTCGATCTTGTACTCGATCTAGAACTCGAATGAGCCTTGAGATAAAAGAGTTCTGAACTCTGATGCGAATCTATAATCTTTAGGGCGTGTTTCACCAAGCAATGTTAAAGTTAATCCTTGGTTAAATATCATGTTGTTCCTCTCGTAATTTCTATAAATGAATGAGAAGGCATGGTATTTTAACATGCCGTTAACACTAACACGAGTTGGTGAAATTGGAACTTAGTCTAATTTTAACATTACTTGGTGAAACACGCCCTTAGCAGTTTTATATCGCCATGGTAATAACCACATTAATTAATGAAAACTACAACCTTACATCCCAGATAAATTTAAACCAAACGCAAAAAAAAAACCAAACGTAATTTTCACATATTTACATATTACTAGCTGTCCCGGCAAACTTCGTATTGCCTTATTAATTAATTGCTTGACATACTGACTGCAGCGCCACCTATCGGTTCCAATTGTAAATCTAAACCATTCTCGAATCTCCACGAACACACACAAAAAATTTCATCAAAATTGGTCCAGTCGTTTAGGAGGAGTTCAGTCACATACACACGCACACAAGAAATATATATATTAAGATTGTGCACACTTATCAACGCTTTCACCGGAATGTTAAAGGATCATACTTCATTATCCAATACTTGCGTAAAAGCCTTACGCCCGGTTTCTGAAAGGCTGATCAAATTGATCAATTGATCAAATCAGCTAATCTGAACGCTGATTGGTGAACATCACTTGGCTGTCACTGTTTTCACCAATGAGCGTTCAGATTAGATGATTTGATCAATTGATCAATTTGATCAGCCTTTCAGAAACCGGGCGGGAGTAATATTATGTTAATTTCTACATACTCCCTAATTTTTGTGTATTCTAAATTAAATAATAAATTAACAAAGCTCACTTGCTAATACAGGTATTAATGCTGTAATAATGTCTGACTTGCGATTCCCGTCACGTTCGTCGATTATTAGGTATTTAGATCATGAATATTCAAACAAGTGACAAGTCACTGCGACGATGCCTTCGGCGTCTTTGCCCGGTTCAAACTTTAGGGAATTTTCAGATAAAAGAACAATGTACGTGAGTCTACCCACCCTAGTATACTTTTTGAAAAAAAATCGGAAGCTTTGTAAATAAAATTAGTAAATTAATAAACAAAATCGATTGTAATGTAAAATGAGCAAAAACAATTGGCACTGTAACTAAGTATAAAATGTAAAAACATAAATTACTTAAAAGACAAAAAATGTAATAATCAATAAAGTAAAAAATTGTCCTTGTCTATGATAGGGGGAACAAGTCGGACCCACACTTTACATGGGTCCAGTATAAAAAAAATGCATACTTTTTGTAGGCCGATAATCGTTATACATAAAAGTCGGAAAATATTAGGTCCTTACATATGAAATTGGCGTTTTGTATGGGAGGAACATAAAGGCGATTTTTTCATATTAAAATATATTTTATTAATCAAAGTATGTACCATTGCTATCTATACACTTTTGCCATCTTATAGGTAGTTCATTGATCCCTTTACTAAAAAAAACCATTCGGACGGGAATCAATGAAATCTTTGAAAACGATTTGGACTGCCTCATCGGAATTGAATTTTTTTCCTTGCAAGAAGTTATCCAAATATCGAAAAAAATGGTAATTTGTTGGAGCAAGGTCCGGAGAGTACGGTGGATGTCTTAGACATTCCAATTGAAGCTCCTCTAATTTGGTAGTCGTCAGTTGGGCCGTGTGTGGTCTAGCGTTGTCTTGAAGCAGCAGTTGCGTAGAGCGATTGACAAGTCTCGGTTGTTTTACGGCGAGCTTTTCCATCATGGTTTGCAGTTGCTGACAATAGACATCAGCCGTAATCGTCAGACCAGATTTAAGAAAGCTATAGTGTACGACACCGGCACTAGTCCACCAAACGCTTACAAGTAACTTTTTTTGAGTCAATTTTCGCTTGGGTCAAGACTTTGCTGGTTCACCAGGGTTCAGCCATTGCGATAAGCCTTTACGATTATCGTACAGGATCCACTTTTCATCACATGTAATGACCTTTCAAGCTTTTTCACCTTCCCAATTTGCTTCAAGTAGATTAAAACGGTTTTGTCACTCACACCGCAGCCTGTAGCTAACTTGATGTGGTTTGCGATGGATCTGCTTCCACAATAGCCTTCAATTCATCATTATCGACATTGGTCTCCGGCCGTTCACGGGGCTTGTTCTGCAGGTCGAAATTTCGAGAACGAAAGCGTTGAAACCAAAAACGCACTGTGTTTTCTTTTGCGACACCACCCCCATACACATCATTAATCCTTCGAGCCGTTTCTGCAGCACTGGTGCCACGGTGGAACTCGTACTAAAAATTAAAATAATGCGATATTTTAAGTTTTCCATTTTGTGAAATGAGTGACGCAGAAAAAAAAGCAAAAGAGAAAAAAACAAATGAATTACGGTTTTCAAAACACAAATGCATGAGTAAATAGCTGTTTAAATTTGAATTTGGAATTCCTAACCGAAGAGGATAATATATTTAAGATCAAAGTGGCCAGTACGACAAAACGCCAATTTCATATATTATGTAAGGACCTAATAATATGGAGGAAAAGTCGGCCCGATTATCGTTGTACAATAAAATAAAAGTTTAAAAAACTATAACCTGACTTCGCGAAAAAAGGAGTCTAAAACGGCTGAAACAAGAAAAAATATCTGTTTTGTATTAGGTTGGTTGAAATTAAAGTACTTATATTGAATTGTAGATTTATTGTAACTTGCTTGCGTGAACAAAAGGGAATGAATTGCGGAAAACGAAATGACAAAGCAAATATAGAAAATTATCAATATGTAGGGTAGTTGGAATATAAATTTGTCGGTAATAGTGAATAACTTGCTCGTTGCTATGTAGAAGTTATAGGCGCTCGAACATCCTCCCCTCTGTGGAAAGCATCGCTTTCAACTTCATAGCTCGTCCTCGGTAAGAAGTGGGCAAAGCTTGACCACTGGTCTTCGGTAGCAGCTTCCGGAAGAAGTTCGCACCTCGGCAACTCGTGCTATGTCATCTGATCCGGGAAACAGGCGTGACACTCGTGCAAGCTTCCAGGACAGTGGCGGTAAATTGTCTTCCATTAAAAGAACTAGATCTCCTTCTTGTAATTTTGATGAATTCGTTTTCCATTTGTGCCGCTGCTGCAGCTCTGAGACGTACTCCTTCTGCCAACGCTTCCAAAAGTGTTGACGAATCTGTTCCAGCCTTGCATGACGTTGAAGAAGATTTGTATTGGCATCGTAGAGTGACGGTGAAGGTAATGACAGCATAGACCGACCAATCAGAAAGTGCCCGGGGGTTAAGGAACGGTAATCGTTGGGATTGGACGATAGGGGACATAAAGGTCTACTATTTAAAATGGCCTCAACTTGTGCAAATAGTGTACCTAACTCTTCGAACGTGAGATGGGTATTACCCATAACCCGACGTATATGAAATTTGGCTGATTTTACGCCGGCCTCCCAGAGGCCACCAAAATGAGGAGCGTGCGCGGGAGAAAAAATAAATTTAATGTTACCTTCAGTTGCAAAATCCAAAATAACTTGTTTATTGGCCTTTATAAAGTTGCCTATTTCTTTAGCTGCCGCGACAAAATTCTTGCCGTTATCACAAAATATTTCTAACGGTTTTCCTCGTCTAGAAATAAATCTGCGAAGCGCCTGTAAAAAACCATCTTTGGAAAGATCGCTGACAGCTTCTAAATGCAAACATTTAAAACGAAAACATATGAACAAACATAAATATGCCTTGATTGTTCTTGCCCCGCGTCCCCTCTTGTTTAATATATAAAATGGACCCGCAAAATCAACACCCACAGTTTTAAAAGGAAAATCTGGCATAACTCTTTGTACGGGTAGATTGCCCATCATTGGATTTAAAGACTTTCCTTGATGGCGCCTGCATATTATGCATCTATGAACAGTATTTCGCGCAAGACGCCTGCCATTTATTGGCCAAATAGATTCTCGAATTAACGATAGTAGCAATTGTGGCCCCGCATGCATGTGACGAATGTGATCTCGTTCAAAAACTAGTTTAGTGAGATGATGATTGGAGTGAAGTAAAATAGGATGTATTTTATTAGAATCGTAATTTGAATTAATTAATCTACCGCCAACTTTTATTAAATTTAAACTATTATCAAAAAATGGTGTCAAAGACAATATATTAGATTTAATACTAATAGATTTATTGTTTTTCAATAATTTATATTCTTTTGGAAAAGATTCGATTTGAGAAATCATACATAAACTATAGAAAGCATCATTCAGCTCATCCAGACTTAAAATTCCTACACGTTTTTTTGTACTATTTCTAAGATTAAAAATAAAACGCTTAACATAACCTAATATCCTTTGAACCTTAGTAAATTTAGAATATCTTTCAAAATCAATTACTCTTGCTTCTTTAGCTTCATCTAGCACGCCTACAGAAGAATTGAATTTAATCTCAGGCAAGATATACTGATTTGAGCTGTCTGGGGAAGGAATGCACCACTCTTCCACTTCTGGTTTAGATAAAAATTCAGGACCATTCCACCACATTTTCTTTGAAATAATTTCTTTAGGTGTGACACCCCTAGAAACAAGATCAGCTGGATTCATTAAGGTAGGTACATAATGCCATGATCCGATATCTGTAAGTTCGGATATCTCTATAACCCTATTTGCTACAAATGTTTTTAAATTGTGACATTCAGCACGAAGCCATCCAAGGACAACAGTAGAATCGCACCAATGTACCTGACGTGCGATTGGATGTCTAAGTGACGTCATTACTGCCTTTGATAACTTAGCTGCTAGAAGTGCTGCACATAGCTCTAAACGGGGTATAGTCGTAGGTTTCATAGGAGAAATTTTCGATTTAGAACATAGCAATCGTACATGAACAATATTATCTTTATTATTTATAGATCTAAGATAAATACATGCCCCAAATGCTCGGAGTGAAGCGTCACTAAATGAATGTAATTCAACATAATTATAATTATCACACAGAACCCTTCGCGGTACGTTGACATTTAAAAGGTGCGGTAAAGTATTGCTCAATTCATTCCAGGACCTTTGTATATCTTTGGGAACTGGATCATCCCAATCTAGCTTCTTTTGCCAAAGAGATTGTAATATAATTTTTGCTAATACCACACATGGACTTATCAAACCCAACGGGTCAAATATCTTAAAAGTAAATGATAAAATTAATCGCTTAGTAACTAACTGTTCCTTAGGTGGAACTTCAAATATAACCTGTAAATTATCATCATCAGGGTTCCAATTAATACCTAAGGCACTGGTTGATGAACTTAGACTAAACTCACCAGTTGAATTTACTACATCTGTGCTTAAAATTGATTTGCAATTAGATTTGTACTTACGAAGATTAAAACACGCTTTCTTTAAAGTGCTAGATACTACGCTTTGGATATATTTAAGTTCATTTTCGCTATCTGCCCCTGTTATAATGTCATCAACGTAAAAATCTTGTTTAATAATCTTCCCTATGGATTTATCAGTACATTCGTGTCCTAATTGCCAGAGACAACGAGTACTCAAAAAACTTGAACTTGCAAGACCGTACGTAACTGTTTTAAGACGTAGAGTTTTAATTTTGTCTGTTTCGTCTTCCCGCCATAAAATTAGCTGCAAATTTTGATGCTCAGGATATAAATTAATTTGTCGATACATTTTGGCTATATCAGCTGTCAGTAAAAATTTATGAAATCGCGCCCTAATGAGAATAGCAAAAAGAGAATTTTGAATATTTGGTCCAACCATTTGTATATCATTTAGTGAAAAACCCGAAGTTGTTGGTGCGGAACCATCAAAGACTACTCTTATTTTAGTTGATTCACTATTTTCTTTAAATACCGCATGATGGCAGAGAAAATGAGATTGACTTAGAGATTTTGTATCAGATAGTTCTTCTAAATGCCCAAGTTCTAAATATTCCCTAATAAAATTCGAATATTGTATTTTCAATTGTGGATGCTTCCTGAAGCGTTTTCTAAATTTATAAATCTATTAAGAGCCATATTGTAAGAATTGCCTAAACAATCAGGTGTATCAATCAAAGGTAGTTGAACTGAAAATCTTCCACTAGATAAACGAATAGTATTTTTTATAAAATGTTGCTCACAAGTCCTTTCGACTTTAGTAAGCGTAGATTTATTTGGAACTTCCTCAATAGTCCAAAATTTTTGTAATAAATCATTTACATTTTCCTCACAAAAATTCTTAGTAAGCACTGAATTATGACATTGAATTTTCTTAGTATTAGATAAAGCTGTTGGAATAGAACCTGTTATCAACCAACCGAATTTAGAGCTTCTTAGTTTAATATTATGTCTTGAATTTATAGACTGTTCTTCATTGCCGAGAACATCCCAAAATAAGTCTGCACCTATTAGTATATCGATGGACGATGGAATGTTAAAATCTGGATCGGCAAGTGTTACATTGTTTGGAAATTTGAAATTGTGTAAATTGATAGCTGTAGCAGGAATTGTTCCTGTTAGTTCTTTGAGCACATAACAAGATAAGGTTATATTGTAATTTTCGTGTATGGAATTCAGTTGAGCAATGCAACTTTCCGTTATATAGTTAGACAAGTTGTTGCCAATTCCTATAACACTTATTTTATTTGTAGAACTTGATTTTAAATTTAAACAATCTTTTAGCCCTTTACTTATAAAGGATGATTGACTTCCGCAATCAAGTAATGCTCGCACTTTAATAGATTTATTAGTTTCTGGATTTCTTACTTCGATTATAGCAGTAGAAAGCAAGACTTGATTTGTAGGTTGTGTAGAAAAATTTACAATTGTATCGTTAGTAAGATTTAAATTACTATCTGTTGCCTTCGTTTGATGAAGCAGAGTATTGTGCTTTCTTTTGCACACACGACATGGACCTAGTTTGCAATTAAAATGTTGATGTCCTTCCCTTAAACAGTTCATGCATAATTTTAATTTTCGGACGTTACCAATCTTCTCATCAAAGCTCTTTGCCTTAAATATTTGACACTCGTATATTCTGTGCTCACCCTTACAAATAATACAAGTTTTAAAATTGTTTTTGTTGTGATTGCCTTGTACAAAAGAAAATGATTTTACATTAAACCTTTCAGCGTTAACATTAGAGCCTGAGGGCCGCGAGGTGCCATTTGATCCTCTCATCCTATCTAATTTGTTTCGATTCAACGTTTCAAGTATGTCAGCTCGATCCGTTAAAAATTTATTAAATTGTTCTAACGTAGGTACCTCATCCAAAGAGTTACGCATTTCTTCCCATTTAACCAAAGTACATGTATCTAATTTTGAAGAGACAATATGAATAATTAAAATATCCCAATGTTGTGTAGATTGTCCTAGACTGGATAACGCGCGCAAATTTTTAGTCACGTGATCCACAAGAAAACGCAAAGATCGTTCGGACTCACGATTCAATGGTTCAATTTTGAAAAGAGCATTTAAATGATGATTTAAAAGTTGTCGTTTATTGTCGTACCTTTCACAAAGTAAACGCCACGCATCATTATAATTAGCCTCGGAAACCTCCAAATTGGATATAATCCGTGCAGCATCACCTACTAAGTATGATATCAAATAGTGAAATTTGTGTATAGGCCTGATGCGATCATTATTATGTATAACGGACAAGAAAGAGTCACGAAATTCAAGCCATCGAAAATATGCACCATCGAATTTATTTATTTGTAATTGAGGCAATTTAAATTCTGCTTCAAAATGATCGCGATGACACTGAGACAAGGAAGAGTTATTATGATCATCCCTGTTGTTACCAAACTTAGTTATAATAGTTTGTGCCATTGCCATACATGTTGCACAATCTTGCTCAATAGCATCACGCTCATTTATTTCAAATGTTAAATTATCTGAATTTAAGACATCAATTGAATCTTGCACTTGTTCATATTGAACGGTTAATAAACGAAACTTTTCTAATCTTATTGAAACTTCCGCCAATTGAACAGAAGATAAATGTTCATTTTTATCAATTAAATCAATATAGTTTTTAAATTTAGTAATACGCCCTTTTAAAGAAGTGCGCTTGGCAAGTAATGTTTTTAATTCACACTTGTCAGTATCATTCGGCATTTTGAAAGATAATTAACAAAATAACAAAAAGAAAAAAAAAACTTTAAATATTGAAAATAAATGTAATGTGCTTCCCCTTAAATGTAAGTATTATTTTAATTAACTTCCCCTTAACTGTATGTTCAAATTTATTCAATCAAATTTTTTGAAAATATATATATTTTTAAATTCACTTAGCCTTAATTATTTGCAATTGACTTCGCCTTAATTGTATATCATATAGTCTCTCTAATGTAAAAGGAAAAATAAAATCGCTCACGCTCCTTAATTTGGTGTCACCTGGTGTTCCACAAAATGGCCGCTCGCGTTAAGCTTCGCCTTAACTTATTTTTCGAGTTATTAACCTCCTGGTCGCCTGAAATAGTCGGCAAATAATAAGTTTATGCTTTCTGTATTGACAAATAACTTTCTAATATGTTTGCAACTTTATTAAACAGATGTGTAAAAAGTACTGTAATAAGTTTGCCAAAACCAAATGTTTCAGACAATTAAATAAATCAACCAAATATCTACTTAATATCTTGTTATTTAAATTTACTTAATGCACCTTATACTAAACTCCTTATTAAAATTACAATTACTTGCTTTTAATGTGAATGTAAGTAGATAAAATTTAAGAACAAATACTTAGCATACAAATACCAATTAAAATAGAAGTATCGTTTTGGATTTTAGTATAATAGAATTGTTATGATATGGAGTAAAGGTAATAGAACACAGGAATGTAGGATATATTTAGAAAGTAAGGTTTTAGGTGTTGGGTACTGGGGTTAGGAAATGGTTGTAATGTGGAAGAATAGGAAGACACTTATCTGAAAAGCGAATCTCTCGTAGATCTCACGACGTCTTCAGTTTCGTTTCCTTCCACTTGCAGAAATAATAATTACTTTCCAGCTGGATCACTCTGACCAGGATGATGCAATAGTTGGATCGTCGAATGACCGCCGAACGTAATTTAGACTATTTCTTGTTGTTGAAATCCCTCGTTTCCTTGGATTGCGATTTGTAGATTCGTATTTTTTCACGGTCGCCAGATGTTTTGTATTAGGTTGGTTGAAATTAAAGTACTTATATTGAATTGTAGATTTATTGTAACTTGCTTGCGTGAACAAAAGGGAATGAATTGCGGAAAACGAAATGACAAAGCAAATATAGAAAATTATCAATATGTAGGGTAGTTGGAATATAAATTTGTCGGTAATAGTGAATAACTTGCTCGTTGCTATGTAGAAGTTATAGGCGCTCGAACAATATCAATTTGAAATCCAGAAATGCATAGGTATAAAAATGGTCAAGCTAGAGCCGTGGTCGAACATATGTATGTATGTACATATACTGCCATCATTACCCTTCCTTTTGGCTTCGCCGTAGTCGGGTAATATAAAGTCAGACTGCATTTTTTCTTGTCTCTCTTAATACCTACGAGATGCCAATTGATAAGATACCTTTGGGTACAATAATACATATAGTTAGATAAGAATAATCACAGAAGTATTATTTGTAACAAATTTTACAATAACACGTCTGTTATAATAATTGTTCTTATCATTTTACCTTTTAAGATCTGAACGACAGTCGTTCTTACTAATACTCGTATATTATTGTCCCCATAATTAATTATAATAACATCATAACATATCCACGTATAATATTATGCATAATGTACTGAATGACGTGATTCATACAATACTTGGTATCATACAGCGGCCCCACGAGTATTATATATAGTTTATTAACCTCATTTTTATGGGAACAGGTATTACCTAACCGATAGCGAAGTTCAAGGCGTCTTCCGCCCTTTTATCAATAACAACACACCACTAGCGCCGCGCGGTCGCCGGCGGAACTATCCACTGCGCAGACTCCGCGCCAGACGTGCAATATCACCAATCCTCAAAATAAAACAATTCCTCCTGTTTTATAAATAATAACATCGATTAATATCGTATTCCGTGTGCCCCGTGTGTGTGAAGTGTACATGACGGTGAGTGGCTTTGATTTTTGTGCGCTATATCGGTTTAGGAATGGGGTTATTGCATTGTATTGATGGATTTGCATTAATTACCTTCTGTCATGCTCGCGATGCACCTGTGATTGTTTTAAGCCCGCGGTAAAAATTTTGATGGCTTATTTGTGTACTGATTGTTCCATCATACAAAATATGACCAACTTTTTGTATGATTAGTGCTTTACGCTATTTAATTTAATATTATTCTATTTTACACCAAACAAATGGTCGGTCGCGAATAGTATGCACCCTTGATGCTAGTCAATCCAACATACCCTTAGAAAGAAAATACCGCGTAAAATTTTGACCCCCATTTTATTGGGACAAAATTGCATTGTTTATCTCATTTACAAAGTGCAAATAACTTGTAACCTTGATGAATTCTATTCAGGTTACAATATTACGTATTTTAAACTTGAATTTATCTGCTTGCTATATTATGTAATTATATGCTTGTTATGTGTAAAATAAAGCCTTTGGCGCCTTATTAAAAAGCAAAACTGTCAAAATTACGTCAAAAGTAGTCGAATCTTCATACAAAAATACGAATTTTATTTTTTCAATAACTAAAAAACTACGAGTTTCCGCAACTTTTAATTTTGGTTAGTGACTCCTTACATAAAGCTCTATTCGCCATAAAAATTGTAGCCGCCAACTCGACCGACCGTAATGTACATTTTAGCCAATCTCGTAAAGTGTCAACAGGTTTCCAAGATAAAGATCACCAAAGTAGTAGTTTGACGCCACTAGTATCACTTTCGCGGTCTACCGTCTATATCGTCCTTTGGTTCTTGTCAAAATGTTCGACAACAACCAAGGGGATATATGAACCATGAATCATTCAGTAGATACTTATCTATTTTACCCACGTCAATTCATTATTCTTTAGAGCTATTTTGGGTTTTTAGTGCTAATTTGAACCACGTCAATTAATTTTTCTTTCGATTTTTAAGTCGCATATTTTAGTTTATTTTTGATTGCAAATATTGTACCAACCATTACATTCTACAGCACACATACATCGCGTGTTTTTTGAATTCCAGATAATTTGGCCCCAATTTATGTTGCTTTTACTTCCATACCATTCCAACATCATGACAGGTGTCGGCACACTTTATTACGAGTTTTCGTTCGAGCTTTGTCTTAAAAACGTTGAAAACAACTATTTTTGGCACTCAGATAAGAAAATAATACAACTTCACAACGGTAAAATTACTCCCAAAAGTCCCAAAATACATAAAGAACTTAACTTTACCACAAAGTAGTTATAAAACAGAGACACGTTATAGTAGATACTAGAAACTGGTATCACCCTAATATTAGCAATGCGACTGGCAAAGTGTGAAGTCCAGGCACATTCCGGAAACCGCCATCTAGCGCCACCATTGGAAAATACTAATTTTTAATTTCGTTTCGTATCTTCTTCTTAATTAAAGAGTTGAATTTAGCTTAATATGCTTATCTTTATTTTAATGTCAATATTTGTACTTAATTCGGCATATTTACATTTTATAATTTACAAACGTTAATAGTAGTGACATCTATTGCATTTTTTTGTATTAAAGATAGATTGTATGGAATGGTAGGCCATGGCTTTACTGTATCTTAATTTCTATTTTAAAGGTCCATTATGTGTAGATCTTTTGTTTATTGTTTTAGTTCTTCGGCCTCTTAAATAGACATGTTTTTGGCTTAATTTTGCATGGTGTAGGCTTTTCGCGGTCTACTGTCCGAGCCATCAACAATTGCAGCACATTGAAAAAAAAATTCTCATTGTATTGTTAGATAGTTCTTTAATAAGTCCCGATTTCACCAACGCATGTTAGTGTTAACGGCTTGTTAAAATACCATGCCTTCTCATTCATTGATAGGAATTACGACAGAAACAACATGATATTTAACGAAGGCTTAACTTTAATATTGCTTGGTGAAACACGCCCTAAGTTACGACGGGACTTACATATTCACGTTGTGAAAAAAATTTACTTACTATAAAAAAAAGTGTTTCGAAAGGCAAAAAAAAATCTAATATTTGGGAAAAATTCGAACAGTGCTTGATATATTTTTTCATACAAAAAAAACCGTAATTCATTGACGTAATGTTCGTATTGTGCTCTTGCATAACTCATTATGTCTTTTTGCCCCTTAGCTAGGGTTGCCAATCTTAGTTGTCACCATTCTGTAACTTACGAACGGTAATAGGTAGACAGTTGAAATTTTCAGATATAATTTCTATTGCCGCTGCAACAACAAATACTTAAAATACAACCCAAATATTCCCATACCACAAACTAAATTCTTTTGCTTGTTTTGTACGGTCTGACTCGCATTTGGCGGGTTTTTTTAAATAAAAATACAAGCTGTGCCCGCGATTTCGTTCGCGTGGTTTTTTAGTAACTTAAACCGTTTACGCAGCTCACGCAACGAAAGCCCCCAAATGTGAATAATTTTCCTCGTTTCTGCAACATTTCTTACTGACGCGTCGCTCCTTTTGGTCGCAGCGTTATCTGGGGGCACGGGAGTGCCCCCGTCAAGACGAGCCAAGCGAAGCGCAAGGGCACTACCTACCTTTTCTCGAAAGGTTTCGTCGTTTTTTTGAACCCTCATAACTTTGCTTTGGATGATGCTACATAGTTGAAAATTTCAACATATAATGACACCAGTAAAAACATGAAACATACAAAGTTTCAATGTTGTAGCTATTATACTTTAGATTTTATCAATGTCTAAAAACCCCAGATTTCGTCACTGACTCATTTATAGATCATCAAAATTCATAAGGTACTTCCTGACGTCCTAGTAAGCTGATATTATTTATGTAAGCTGTTATTGCTACAAAACCAACAAAAAAATTATTAAAATATAAATGCCGCCATTTTGAATCCAATATGGTGGACGGTACAAAATGGATGTTTAATATGTTTATTATACGGATATGATCTTTAAGACATAAAAGAAATATTATATTATACAATATTATACAAGTACCTACATAAAAAAATAAGACCTACTTTTTGTAGGACCGATAATCGGTCAGATTTTTGCTCCATATTATTTCTATCCCACTTTATTTATTTGTGTGCGTTGCACTACTGCAATCAGTATGTTCTATTTTATTCCGATTATTAATCGGTGACCGACTTTTTGTAAATGAAAAATATGTCTATGAGAAAATTAGTTTTATATCTACTTATTTAAAATTATGTACCTATAATAATATTTGGTTAGTAAAAATTTGGTAAGAATTAACAGGCAGCAAGTAGTAAATTGTTGTCAGTGTACATAATCAAAATATTACGTCGATCACTTGAAATTATCGGTCCGCCGTCCGGCACAAGCTCTCTGATGTTACGTACATGAAGTTACTTTGTATAACCCCTGGAAGGAATCTTATGTAAAAACCGTTCGACACATCGATAGCGCGATGTAGATGGCTTACAGCGCAATCTATGTTTGGAACTGTGAAACATCTAAACACACATTTACCAATATATTTAACAGTCGGTAACGTTATAATGATAACAATAAACGAAAATATTACACGATCAATGTATAAATAATTTTAGTGTTTAATCTTATGACTATTATAATATGATTATAATATGATTTTTAACACGTCACGTCATGACGTTTAAAGATGGTCATAATCAAAAGAAAACCTTAAAGCTATTTTTCAAAAATAAATATATTTTTTTTCCTTCAAAAATAATAAGTTACACACAAGGTGTATGCAGTTAGCATATAATATACATATGTTTATGAGCCGTACAAGAATTAGTACCTCTAGTGACCAACAGATGGCAGTGACCGTCGTCTACATACGATATTATTATAGACTTACTGCATTATTTTAATAAGTATCAACATGCTTTATTAAAGGCAATCTCCGTCGTATATATTACGTATGTAATTCTTAAATTCTCGAATTATTAGTGATGAATTTATACTAGTGGCATCCTAGGATATCCAAATAAGAAGTTTCTCTCCAGCAATAAAATAATTTATATTTTATAATTTATTATATTATAATATAATAATATAACAAATAAAGAAATATGGACGAGACATTTATTTGAAAATCGGCCTCTACCTTAAAATTGCGGTGAAAGTTTATACACGGTATAATATTGACGGTGACATCAGTCGACGTCACTAGGGGTCACTATGCTAAGGCGCTGACTGTTCTATTTTCCGTAAGTAAAGGCCCGGGGTCAAAATAAGTTATCTTTAAATTAAAAAAAGTCCATTAACCAGCTTACAAAAATAAATGAAATCCCACCAAAAACATTTTAATGTAAAAATGTTGTCAAGACGAGTCTACACAGCTTACCCTGTGAAAAAGTTATCAGATATCGTATAAAGCCAAGCTCTACAATACACCTTAATCAAAACCTATCAAAAAGTGGTTAGATCTCATGCAGAACCAAAATTCTTGATCTATGCGCCCTTACTTCACCAGGCTTAACTTCACTTACGCTATATTATAGCAGTTAAAACGTGATACTTGACCGTTTTGCTACCGTTACGAACATTTCATACGAATTCATTAATCGTGTCCTAAATAAAACGGCCAAGCATCACGTTTTAACTGCTATATAGCGTAAGTGAAGTTAAGCCTGGTGAAGTAAGGGCGCATAGATCAAGAATTTTGGTTCTGCATGAGATCTAACCACTTTTTGATAGGTTTTGATTAAGGTGTATTGTAGAGCTTGGCTTTATACGATATCTGATAACTTTTTCACAGGGTAAGCTGTGTAGACTCGTCTTGACAACATTTTTACATTAAAATGTTTTTGGTGGGATGTTATATAGCCTAAAGCCTTCCTCTATAAATGTACTATACAACAAAAAAAGAATTTTTCAAATCGGACCAGTAGTTCCTGAGATTAGCGCGTTTAAACAAACAAACAAACTCTTCCGCTTTATAATAGATTAGCATAGACATGGTACCTGGTATTTCTTAGTTTCTGTCTACAATAATTGATAAGCTCTCTGAATTTCCTATTAACGGTAGATTGTTTACATTTTTAGAGGCAATTTTCAGTAGTAGGTAGTAAATTGTATTTTGCTTCATAAACAACTTAGTAAAGTTAGCAACCCTACCCTCGTTCCTCGTGGGAAAGTAGGGCAAGTTCAGGGTCACTGCGAGATTGCATCAGGGCTGCAGGGGTCCCTTTGTTAACGGGTTCGAATCCGCGAGTTCATTTTGACAATACTGATGGGGAATACGAACATGTGTGATTCTTTATGAGGATTTTTTGCCTTTTTTTTAAATAACGAAAAGTAAATAGATGGATGGACAATCCACAAAATATTAGCAAACGTTCATTTTATTGACAGATATTTTTATTTCAAAGTAGAAGTAAGTATTATTTTTTTAAATTATAGTATTTACTTTAATATTAAAAATAATAGGGTTTAACACTTACCTTCATTTTGCCGATGATATTGTGGATCGTGACCGAAACCCTTAACCTTTGCTGTTGGAAATTCTACAATCGATATTATTGACGAGTACATATACCTGGGACCAGTTAGGCAGCTCCAACTTTGAATAAACTAAATTAAAAAAAAACCCGACTTAGCTTGTAACACTCATGTCACACCTAACAAACGACCAGTTGACCTTGAAGACCTGAACCGATTTCCACCAAACATAGCTAAAACACTCTCGATTGACATACCTTTCAAACAAAAAACATACATTAAAATCGGATCATCCGTTTGGGAGCTACGATGCCACAGACAGACACATACACATTTACACAGACACGTCAAAGTTATAACACCCCGTCGTTTTTGCGTCGGGGGTTAAAAAGAGGTCAATCGTTGAATCCAACTCTGCTGAGGCAGCGTTTCTTTCTCTTCAGAGCCAAAGTCCCGATTTCACCAACGCATGTAATCAGCTCGTATGCAATCTCACGCCCCACGGAAGCCCTCAAACAGGGAGGGCCCCGGACGGAGAACCACGACCAGAGATCCTCAGATCCCTCTACGTGGGGAATAACACAATGGCGCACTCAGCATGAAGGTGCTGAAGTGCAAAAGGCTGCTCTTAAGGGATGAACCCCCCGCGGCAGAACGCCCAACGCATGTAAGTGTTAACGACTTGTTAAAATACCATGCCTTCTCATTCATTGATAGGAATTACGAGAGGAACAACATGATATTTAACGAAGGATTAATTTTAACATTGCTTGGTGAAACATGCCCTTAGTACGAAATGTGGACATGACATGTGGATCCAAAACTTGGTCTCTCCCATGGACGCAGGGAGTGGATCCTGGCTGCGAGCGACCTGTTCCATTAGAAAACCCTGAGGAAACGATGTCGACGACAATATAGGGATTGGAGACTGATTGGTGACAGGGAGACTCAGAAAACAAGTAAATAAGAGAATGACGCGTGGAGTTGTTTTGGCACCTCATATAAATTACTTTTTGTAACTTAATAAATCAAAAGTTTAAAATGACCACAAGGAGTGTATCTTACCTTACTACGCTAGGGCTCGCTGGTTCCTAGTCTATACACACGAACACACTGGTCGTTGACCTAGGACCTGATCAGGATTGAAACACATTTGTTTTGTATTAAAGTTTATAAAATATACTCGTATTATCATGGTTTTACTTTAAAACTATTATTATTATTATTATGTTTGTGTATAGCTGCCTTGCTCACGGGCAATTAAATCCCGGACCTTTGGAAGGCAAGCGTGGGGCCGAAGCCAACACGCAGAGGCCCCGTTACACAATTTTAATTTAAGTGTAATGTGACACTAGCCGGCGACTCTCCCTGTACGCACCATGGGAGTGCGCCCACGGAGACCCACCGGTTAGTGTAGGACTATTGCAAGTAACGGTTATAGGAAAAGATTATAGGCTATAGGGGTGAGGTGCTAGTGGACTGGGTATGTAAGACTATGGAAGGACTTTGGCGTCTGCCAGATACGACGTGGTTACATGTATCAGAAAGTTGGCAGACGGTGACTTGCCAACTTATTGTAATGAGCCCCTTAAAATGGTCGCACGCACGGTGCACCAAGGCGGAAACATTTACAGAGCGACTTGAGGCAGGAGAGGTGTCGCTGTACTTTATACGCCGATTATTTGCACCCTCAGAGGGTCCCATGCCCATCACGACGCCCACTCGCCACTTACGCTTCACATTCTCCCTCCGAGCACGAAGCTCTCCGACTCCACTCTGACCGGCCGGTTAAGGCAAGTCAGAGGTAGGGGCTGTTCTTCCTCAGAAATCACTCCTGCCAGGCAGTGAAGGCAAGGCGGAGATGGAGAACAGAGTCCTTCTCCTTGGAGCACTCAGGTACGTGGGGTCGCTACTCCCCAACAGCTCGCCACAAGTTGCCCTGCGGCATTATTATTATTATTAAGCATAGTGAGTACAGTATTTTCATTACTACTTAAAACCCATTTTGAGAGCAAAATATTTAAAAAAAGTAAGCTTCGCCAAGTCTACGAATTCGCTTGTCATTTATTCAATTCATTTTCATTAGCGAACCTTATATCAAACCCCATACATTTTTGTTTTCAAAGTTCGAAAATAGTGAACGTCTCTTGAATCAGGGTCATGTAATTTGCCACTACTGGAAGCAAATTAAATTAGTAAACTACAATCAGATTGGGTCATCTTACACGGGTTTCCTGTAGATTACCTATCTGCTAGTATTTACAGCCGGAGTCCAGTTACTTCGCCCCTAGTAACCCCTCTCTTATCACATACAATATAAACCACGATACTGGCTTGTAATTTCGTTTGCTTCACAGAAATTGTAGTGCTATTTTGACTGACTACGGCGTAGCCAAAACGAAGGGTAATATTTTTGGCAGACTATGTATGTTCTATTGTTTCTTGTATTGTTACAAGAAACAAACAAACATATACCATGCCGCCGTCATCTGGTTTAATCTGCTATTTACTTGAATTAGGAAATACTGACATTTTTACCAACTAATTCAATATACTATAGACTAAAATACAATATAATCATAATAAGGTGTGTTATTTTATTCCATATCCTCATTTTTGTTATCTAAAGTTTTATGTTGTGAAGTTATGGTCACCCTAACCAAACATTACAAAATCGGCTACGTAAGATAATTACCATTCACCGACTATCCTTTAGTCATTCAATTACTACACACGAACACATTACATGTCATCATTCAATAAATGCGCAATTCAATCAAATATCAGATTCAACCCGATATCAGCAACATGGTATATCAGAATTAGTGGTTACAAGAAACGAACAAACATACATGACTCCAACATAGGTGCACATGTGACATGACCACACTTTTGCGTCTTACGTCGATATTTAAGGAGGGCTCCCATAAACAAACGTGTTTTTTGCGTTTTGTACGGAACCCTTTTTGTAGCCCTTTGTGCGCGTTGTCCTACTCGCCCTTGGCCGGTTTTTTTTACTAAATTATTGTGAAGCGTATCACCGAGCATTAGTTTGATAGTATGTACATCTTGTTCTAACGTCATCGGATGTACACGTAAGCGAACTCAGTAGGTATAACGCGAGTTATTTCGGTAATATCACATTTTGTACAAAAAATAACCTCTACGACCGAAATTGGGTGAGTTGTCAGTTTTTATTACGCACAGAGGTCGTCTGGTCAAAGTACTGACCTGCCGCAAATTGCTTGCGTTAAAAATAGCATACAATTGTATACCGATTACCGATCTTATATTATACTGCGTACAGATTGATTGTAATCTAAAATTAGATTTAGATTAAATTAGAATTGCCCCGCTACTATTGAAATTAATTCAATCGATCGGAATTGGAATTTGGCAGTTCGCTAATATTGAACACGACAGTAGCGTCAAATTGGTTTCACATGGAGGGTTGGTTTTATGGAACCAAGTGAAATTATACATAAAAAATCTGGGGCACAGCCGTGCCCCCGCCAAGTTGAGCACGACCGCACCAACCATTTCTCGAAGCAGTTGAGGCCATTTTCGATATCTTCGTCGTGGATAAAACTAAAAGCCTGCATTTTTAGTTACTAAGTAAGCATTGTATAAACACTGTATGTTTCAAATTTCATTCAAAAAATTTCAAAAGAAACAAAAGTTTAAGAATTTTATTTTTATTTTAGAAAGTTTCTTATTTTTGTCACTGACTCACTTACTGATTTAATAAGTAAGTTGGTACGCAAGTTTTAAAATCTACGAAAATTAGGTAGTTTAGAGGAAATAAAAATTGATATTTAACCTTGTTATTTCCTTTCCTGTGTACAATATTTTTAGATTCTAAAACAATCTATGAATTACTATTTGTACTTGGTTAACGTTTGGCTTTAAAAATATATTTTGATCCCAAATATTTCCTACTCTTTGTAGGTAGCTCAAAAGGAGAAAGCGGAACTCTTATAAGATCACTTCTTTAATATCCTTTATATTTTGTAAACATATTCTTAATGGAATAAAGGAATGAAATTTGACAAAAGATCTTGGACGGCTTCCTAGTTCAAACATAATTACATCAAAGGTATTTTGTTTATTGAAACTCATACACAAAACACTGATTGTAGGAAACTTATGAATGGGAATCCTAGTTGAATCGTAAATTTAGCTTCTGAACTTGAAAAAGATTTGAAAAAATATCACATTGGTTTTCTTTGCAAAAAATCGCCTTTATTATAATATTTTTTTTTATAAATATTACATTACACAGTAATAAATACACAAAAAGTAATTGCAATTTTATCACGTTCTTACTTTTTAACATCAAATTAATTAAAATAAACGACAGGTTTCGAATATATTGTACACCTACCTAGTACCAAATTATATTTTTAATTCTTTTATTTGGATAAGACTTAGGATATAGAAAAAAACCTACCTCCACATTTAATGCCAACATTAAATTTCACTGTTTATCTGTTACTGTTTTGGTATCCGATCACTTATTTACATTTAAACAGGAATCAAGATGTTTACTAACAAACTTTATATTCTCAGTTCTTTCAAGTGTTTTGAAAAATATTTTGCCTTTAAATTTTTTCAAAACCACAAAACCAAAAACTCTTTAGGTAAAAGTATCCTGTAGAAAGGTTTCTAAGCCTGCCTTCTTAAAAATCGCCTACAAGATTATTTTCATCAAACAGCTTTTCGTTATACCATATTTGAGTAGGCGTTCTAGCCGAAGACTTATAGGACCTTTCAATTAGTTTGGGTGACATACACCCCAATATCACCCACGATCCATCTTCTGGTTGGATGAAGTCAAGGTCACGTGGCCGCGTGATCGTAATTAGTTCCACTAAATTGCTTTACTTGCAGTCAATAATTCTGATTAAACGGTTAATAAACGGGTGACGTTTATATGAAACCTCAAGTGTACAAACTTACATGAGACTCGCGTTCGTTTAACCCACGTGAAGTTAAGATTTAACCAAAATAAAACAAAAGTGTTGTAAGTTTGACGTGTATATGTGTGTTTCTGTATGTGACATTGGATGATATGTATGTACGTTTTAATCGCCTCCGTGGTCTAGTGGTTCAGAGCTTCGCTCTCGACCCGGAGGTCGTGGGTTCGATTCCCGCGTTGGAGCAACAAATAATGTTGTTTTCAAGTTTGGTTAGGACAATTCAGGCTGATCACCTGATTGTCTGACAAGAAAGATGATCCATGCGTCGGATGGGCATGTAAAAAGTCGGTCCTGCGCCTGATCTCTCGCTAGTCGTGTCGGTTTACCGTCCCACTGGGTTATGAGAGTAAAAGGAAAAGAGAGTGCTTCTGTGTATTGCGCACACACTTGGGCACTATAAAATAACTCCTGCGTAGCTGGCCTGGTTTCAATGAAATCGGCTACCGACATCGAAATCGGTGAGGGGAGCTATTATTATTATTATTTTAATACGTGTTACAACGGTTTAAAACATACATACAAGAACATAAAAATACAATTACAACTTGTAACTACTAATACCATTCCGTACATGTATCAGTGACACATCTTTGAAAACGATCACTGTATTCTAAGTGCTAACACGCAAAAAACTTCCTAAACTAAACACCTACAAATATGGATGAACAATATCTGACAAACAAAACAAAAGCTATTGACCGCTGCTGATATATTCTGCTCATACATTACGAGACAACATGTCCACAAAGGAGCACGTCCTCTCTAGCTCAAGGTTGGTATTTGTACACGAGTATGTCTCTTGGAAACAGATTAGAATATGAGGTAAATTAATTATTATCATCATTTTAATTACGGCGGTCACTGCTGCAGTTCTCTAATATATACTTATATATCATCCATTTGGTAACATATGCTTGGGCTACTTCAGAAAAAATAAAAATCGATATGAATTTTGAGGAGTTCCCTCGATTCCTCACGGATCCCATCATCCGGTCACCATTTTGGTGACAATGGGACCAAATATGAATTATATCATACACAATACAAAAAAAATCGGTTCATAAACGACGTACCTAGTAATCCGCAAACAAACATAAAAAACATATAGGTGTGATATAGTCATACGGTCGAATTGAGAAACCTTCTAATTCCAAATTAAAAACAAATCTTGGGGAATACCAATTCGACCGTCATCGCTATTACAGCCTCTCTTGGCTGTCACGATTTTGCGCTTAGAAAATTGCACTGCTGGACATAGCCCTACTCAAATTATTGATGGGTAGTTATTCAATCGATTCGTAGTGGTCCCGCGAGTAACATAGGCTTTATACATAACTTTTTGAAAAGTTTAAGTCGGGTTATAGTTTTTAATTCACTGTATTATTATTATACTGGATTATAATGAAATGTACTTGATTCATGTATAATTTGTTTCACAAACGCACCAACAGATGTCACTGTTAGGCAGCTACATCGCGCTATCGGTAGTCTAACTTAAATCAATGTATGATGTCCAGTATCATTCTCCTTTACATTATCAAATTCTAGAATCTAAAATAATTTTAATACTGATATATTTTTGGAAAGACCTTTTTTAATAAGGTCTCTAAATAGATATGGTGAGAGTGTGGCTGTACTGTACTAATTATAAGTGAATGAATTTTGGACTGCATCAAGTGTGAATTAGATGTGAATAAATAGAGGTGTAGAAGTAACGAAAGAAAACGAACCCGCATGTACTCGTTACTATTATGTTATAATTTCAAGTATTTCATTTATGCAACTGTACCGGAAATCGTTGATATTTCTAATAAAAGCCAATATGATTAAAACAAGAGAATTAAATTTAAATAAGTTTATAAATAAAAGTTATTTATTTGATACATTCTTGAAAGAATTCATAACACTGTTTTAATGCACGGTACATAAATATTTGTAATATTAATGTACCGGAAGATAAATTTTAATTCTGACAACAGTTTCCATGTTTGAATTAAATAATTAAAATCGAAAGAATTTATAAATACTTAGGATTTATGTATTATATTACTACTAAAATATTAAGATAATTTATAGTACTGTACTAATGAACGGTACAGCAATATTTGTGATATTGATGTACCGGAAGTCTTTTATAATAGTTTCAATGATAATATAAAATAATGTAAATTAAATGGCTTATAAATAATTGCGATATTTTTATTATGTTACTATCAAAATCTTAAGATAATTTATAATACTGTACTAATTTTCGGTACAGCAATATTTATTAATATTGATGTACCGGAAGTTAATTTTTAATTCTAAATATGATTTCATGATTTAATTAAATAGTTAAAATCAAAAGAATAAATACAATAATTAAGATAAATTGATTATGTCATGGTAAAGCTTTTATTATAATTTATTACACTGTATTTCCAGCTGATGTATTTCTTGAACATGTTATGTTAAATATTCATTCCAATAATTTTACTGTAAACTATTCAACTATAGTAATTTAGATCAAAATAATTAATAAATATTCGTTATTAATTTACAATGTTAAAATAACTTATTGTCTACAGATAATAATGCTTTAAATATTTGTATTAACTAATATCGTTTTACGGAAGTATATACTTTCCTTCAGTAAGTTGGCATAACTGATTTGTATAATTAATTATAAAAATGATTGTATTGTATTTAGACTTTCACGAGACTTAAGTTTTATTAGAATATTACTTTCACGAATTAATGGTAAAATTGTATTAAAGAATAGTTTGTACTATTCCAGTTTTTGGAATAAATAAGTTGTTAATTTGAATTGTAGTTTGGGTATAAAAAGCCCAGCAACTTTTGCTAATGCACTCACTGCATCTTGAAGAAAGCCGAAAGGCTGGCCTAGAGGATATCAAGTACCTATCAACTGTACTACTGTTATTATGTGGACAATATTGTGGAACATTGAATAAAAGTATAACCGAATAAAGTGGTTTTCTTCATACTTCAGAAGCGGAGATAGACCCACAAGGTAATAAATTATTACTATAATATTGTGTTATTGATCAAACTATACATAATTTTGTTCTGTTTATGGTTTTATTTTTTATATTTTATTACGAAATTTGCATAATCCATAACCCATCTTGTTTTTGACGTCTACTTAGATTTCACAGATTTCACTGATCTCGATGTTATTTTTAAGTTATGGTCGAGCAAATTTATTCTAGATTCTTTTATAATGTAGTTATTATTGTTAATTTTAAATATAAGTAGAATTTATGAGATAAAAAGGAAATGTTAAATTTTAACATCTGTCAGTCGTTCCACTAGCAGTAAAGTTTGCTAGAAACGATCAGATCAAAAATTTCATAATTTTCAAAGGAACACACTGTAAGTATTCATAACGAGTGAAAGACGTATTGGTCTCTTCGTGAATAGTGGTGCGTGATCAGGGCAACTCTCTGGTCGTACCACATTCTAAGAAACTGATATGACTGAGGCCATTCCTTTGTTATAATCTGTGTTTCGGTGAGGCCTTGCACGTTAATTTGCCCTGCGCATTTTGGTAAGCGTGCAGGCATATCTGGAATACGTGGTACGTGGCCGAGGCAACACCTTGGCCGTGCCTCGTTTATTTTTTTTAGCCGTATAATAATATATGGATCGTATGTAATGATCTATATTTTATGGGAGCCACGTACGCTTTACAAAGCAGTAAAAGTGTAACAAATTTGATTTTATTGGTTAAAGGAAAAGGAAAAGAACAAGTCAAAGTTAATGATTAATTACATAAGAGCTTTACTAGATGTCGCCGTACATTTTATTATTATGGCAAAGTGTATTAATTTAATCTAAGTTTCGCTAGATGCCGCTATATATCTTACTATTGTAGCAATATTTAATGCGATGATAATAATATGTCGCTTATGTATGGTGTATTTAGTTAAACTATTTACCCGCGTGACATGTACTACATAGATGTGAAAAAAATATTAATTTATCGTTGGATTAATTTTTTTTTTGGTTACATATTAGGTATTTGTCTGGTTTCTGTTTGCTTTTGTGCTAAATGATTGCAGGTTATTTGGATTGATAAAGTAATTGATACTTATCATTTCTTGATGAAGGATAATGGATACAAGGATAATGGATACAAGGATAATGGATACAAGGATAATGGATACAAGGATAATGGGTACAAGGATAATGGATACAAGGATAATGGATACTAGGATAATGGATACTAGGATAATGGATACTAGGATAATGGATACTAGGATAATGGATACAAGGATAATGGATACAAGGATAATGGATACAAGGATAATGGATACAAGGATAATGGATACAAGGATAATGGATACTGGATATATGGATACTTGATGATTTCATTTCATAAATAATGGATAACTTGCAAACCATGTGGTCCATTTGATTCAAATCGATCTTATGGTTTTTAAGTAACACTAGAGGATAGTCTGTGGGGCTGCTTACATTTGATAACTTAGTTGAACTATTTCAGCTACGTTTGCATTTGTGGGTTGTCACACAGGTTATCGGATTATAGGGGGCGTGTTATGCAATATCTGCATAGCTCGTCGGATACTAGGGGATAGTCTGTGGGGCTGCTTACATTTGATAACTTAGTTGAACTATTTCAACTACGTTTGCATTTGTGGGTTGTCTTGCAGGTTGTCGGATAATAGGGGGCGGGTTATGCAATATCTGCATAGCCCGTCGGATATGGATAAAAAGGATAACTTTCTTTAGGTTAACGGGAAAATGACCAGGAGTGAGAATGAGGTTCACACTCCACCTGGTACGCCGCCCAGGCGATCGCGGCGGAGTCATGAGCACAGAAGGACGTGTCGACAGAGTTCAACATCGTCCCCAAGTTCAATTGAGAATATAGGTACGCAAGAATAAAAGAAGAAGAAGATACGTAAGAATACATTTTCTACTTCAGATATTTTAAAACTTGTAAAATATGTACCAAAAGTTTATTCGAATAGTTAATTGTTGTGCTAGAATTAAAACCCATCATGTAAAGCTTAAACAATTGAATGTTGGATGAAAAAGGTTATTGAAAAAAATAGATTATTCACTTTTCACTAGTTATGCGGTCAAGCAAAACGTTGGATCGAGGCCCTGCCAACTGTAGTGTTCAGTCTTCTTGGTATTATTTATCGATCTATTAAATATGGAGCCCAGGTTCCTAATTGTTCTGAACCTGGGATTTACTAAATTTTCTATTGGGAATAAAACATCTCTCTCTACAAGACAAAATTTAAACTATAAGGCAAAAATACTTCAAACAATCAAACTTGTTACAATTGTCATCAAAAAGGCCACTCCTATCATAAGCGTCTGAACCCGTTGTTAAAATGTAATAAGTGTAACAGAATAGGCTACAATAATGAATCCTGTAAATTAGTACCCTTCGTATCAAGTTTTAGTAAAATCCAGATAGTACCAGCGAGAAGATAACCGTGATAATAAACCAAAACGACATTGATAGTAATGCAAAATACTTTAAAACTGTGAATGACAAAACTTTTGAGGCTTACATTGATTTTGGAAGGCAGTGCACGTTACTGTGACGCTGTAAAATTAAATCTAGACAAAAACTATAATGACATTCTATTAATAAGAGGCTTTGGCCAATCTACGGTTTGGCCGATTTATAAATCAAATGCTTGTATACGGTTCGACGACATAGAATCTAATATCGAAGTACCGATGGTAAATATTCATATTATGTCAACTTCGTTATTCGTAGGACAAAACTTTACATAACTTTCATTACCGTTTTCAAGAACTGTTAGAAATTATTATTGTTTATGGACACCTAGTCTCGATACACATGAAAAGCCTTAAGATACTTTGAGATTGTATGTTAGTAATATTACTGAAGTCACAACAACTATCCTAGTTGCTAATTTACACATGAAAAGCCTTAAGATACTTTGAGATTGTATGTTAGTAATATTACTGAAGTCACAACAACTATCCTAGTTGCTAATTTGTTTTATTCTGAAAAAAAAAAAAGAAATCGGGGAGCTTGTATATTAACTGCTATAACGCTTCGGCGCCCGGAAAGTAATTTAGATTGATCATTGATCATAAAATATTTTGAATAAATCTTATAAATCGGGACCACCAATCTCTTAAACCTCTAAGGTCAGATTTGGACAATAAACAATTGTATAAATTGTACGAGTATTTAGGTACTGTTACAAAAATATCGCGATTGCTACTTGCCTAAGCGAGCTTGGTTGTTACAAATCTAGAAATGAATATTGAACTAACAGACAAGAATTGTTTATCGCAATTGTTTATACCAATTGTTTATCGCCCATACAGATTATCTCATTTCGAACGTGAGCAAGTTCGCGACTATCAACGACTTACTATAGAACGATATTATTCAAGAAACTAAATCTGATTATGCAAGTACTATTTTGATGGTAAAAAAAAAAATGGGGGAAACCTGTGTGTAGGTTTTTGCACAAAAATAATAAAACTTTAAAAGATCTCTCCCTATTACCACTCATTGATGACCAAATCTCAAATCTTAGTGGCAATATATATTTTACCACTCCCGATCTTGCATCTGGCTACCATCAGATACCCATGTCCAATTATAGTTGTCACCTTACCGGTTTTGTGACCCATGATGAACACTACGAATTTAAAAGGATTGGCAAACGCACCGGCAATATTCCAAAAAAATTATTAATAAATCATTGGTAATAGGCGATTTGAGTATGCATTACCTTATTTAGATGATATTTTATTTCCTTTAAAAACGGTATAAGAAATTTTTGACCGTTTAGAGAATATCTTAAAACTATCGACAGTATGGCTATACTATATAAACTAGCTAAATGTAGTTTTTTTATAACAGTATTAGATACTTGGGGTATGAAATTTCATCTGAGAAACAAAAGTTATAGTCGTTAAAGAATTCCCTACCTAAGTTGCACCAGGTTCGCCAATTCCTCGGCTTAACTGGTTACTTTAGGAAGTTTACTGATTGTGCAGTTATTCGAACTACTGTAACAAAAAGATACCTAGTTCGACGAATAGCCTGGCGGTAGCTTAAAATATCGGAATATTCATTTGAAATTAATTACCGACCTGGTGGCCAAATGTCACACGTTGATGCCTTAAACACAAACACCAAGTTATGCTCGGAACATAACGATGAATAATCAGTGGTCGTGTATAAGTTGAAATAAGATAACTGGCTTTTAACTTTACAATTAGCAGATCCTGAAATATCAAGGATATTTAAAATTCTTCAGTAGAGATATTCGTCAAAATGATGTTATTAAAGATCACACTGCTTATAAAATAATAACAATAATAATGATAGATTATATTTAGTTGTCCCCAACAGCGCCCGGTGACAAATATGCAGAGCTAATCACTACGAAATAGGTCATTTTGAGTATTTTAAAACACTTGAGAGAATATAACATTCTTATTGGTTTCCAAAGCCCAGAAAGTCTGTAAAAATAAAATAGGTCCAAGCCAGTTTGGAATGTGCATATAATAGATGCATCTAAACTGAAAGCAGGTTACATTTATAATAGAGAAAGTCCCAGTTCCTTCCATACAGTTTATATTGATCACCTCGGACTTTTTTTTAAAAAAAAAAAGCAACGGAATCGAATGTATATTTATTAGAGCAGTAAAAGATGTAGAAACTAAAACTATTATCGCAGTATTAAGATTTTTTTTTAAATTGTTATTATCTGATCGTGGTACTTAGATTTACGTCAACAGCCTATAAACTTTTGCGTCTAATGGTATAAAACATATATTTAACGCTGATGCCTGACCCAGGGCTAACGGACAAGCAGAAAGATTTAATCAAACAATTTTAAATTCACTATAAGTTCAAAATTGCTTGGGTAAAATACAGTGGGGCATCAACAGCACAGTTAACGCTACCACACAAAAATCCGCCACTGAAGCAATGTTAGGAGTAAAGCTTCGTGACGTTTTTAGGTGATTTGATCAAAATTGCTAGAAACAACTTTAACAACAACAATAAAAGTAAGAAACTTTAACAACAACAATAAAATGTGTTTTAGGTATATTAGTAGTATTAGGGAACGATAGCTATAGAATAACCGATGTACCTGGCTTCATCATAAACGGTAAACCTTATACAATAGTAACTGCTGCTGATAGAATACGTCCTTAGATATTGCATGAATCTGATGAAAATAGTAACGAATCTCCAAAGTACTAAATTTCTTCTTTAAATTAATAATAGTATGTGACGTCAGGAGCAGTGTTGCCAACCATACGATTTAAATCGTATTTATACGACTTTTTTGACTCATATACGATGTACGATCGCGTTATCGAAATCGTACGCAAAATATACGACCTTTTTAATGAAATCGTACGTAGAAAATAAATCTATTTACAACAAATAATAACAAGTTTCCACTTCTTGTTATTTATTATATGAGTTGTTTTACTAACTACTAAAAGTACAATTAATAAGATGTTTAGCTTTAGCTAAACATCTTATTAATTGTACTTTTTATGAACGCATCCAATAATTATCGACTCGCTTGTCAGACTCTATTTACTTACTTTTCAATATATTTTTAGATATATTTAAAAAGTTGCTCAAACCAGGGCCTAATGATTAGAAAGCTCAATGCATTGTTTGCGAAACGATTTTAATTTTAGATAAATAACATATGTCTTTTAATTAAAAAAAAAAAAAAAAAAAAAAAAAAAAAGTATAATTTAATAATATCCTAATCCCATAATATGTTTATTTGCTGATGCAAAATTATAATTACTTACATGCCGTATTTTACTTGATTTATGTAGTTTTATTGAAATTCCATTGCGTACGATTATTTCCTTGAAAATCATGGCAAAATACGATCTTTTTTATTCTATGATACGATCCTGTAAAAAATTAAGTTGGCAACACTGGTCAGGAGGCGTCACGTGAGTAGGATGGCCGAATGTTATAATTTCAAGTATTTCATTTATGCAACTGTACCGGAAATCGTTGATATTTCTAATAAAAGCCAATATGATTAAAACAAGAGAATTAAATTTAAATAAGTTTATAAATAAAAGTTATTTATTTGATACATTCTTGAAAGAATTCATAACACTGTTTTAATGCACGGTACATAAATATTTGTAATATTAATGTACCGGAAGATAAATTTTAATTCTGACAACAGTTTCCATGTTTGAATTAAATAATTAAAATCGAAAGAATTTATAAATACTTAGGATTTATGTATTATATTACTACTAAAATATTAAGATAATTTATAGTACTGTACTAATGAACGGTACAGCAATATTTGTGATATTGATGTACCGGAAGTCTTTTATAATAGTTTCAATGATAATATAAAATAATGTAAATTAAATGGCTTATAAATAATTGCGATATTTTTATTATGTTACTATCAAAATCTTAAGATAATTTATAATACTGTACTAATTTTCGGTACAGCAATATTTATTAATATTGATGTACCGGAAGTTAATTTTTAATTCTAAATATGATTTCATGATTTAATTAAATAGTTAAAATCAAAAGAATAAATACAATAATTAAGATAAATTGATTATGTCATGGTAAAGCTTTTATTATAATTTATTACACTGTATTTCCAGCTGATGTATTTCTTGAACATGTTATGTTAAATATTCATTCCAATAATTTTACTGTAAACTATTCAACTATAGTAATTTAGATCAAAATAATTAATAAATATTCGTTATTAATTTACAATGTTAAAATAACTTATTGTCTACAGATAATAATGCTTTAAATATTTGTATTAACTAATATCGTTTTACGGAAGTATATACTTTCCTTCAGTAAGTTGGCATAACTGATTTGTATAATTAATTATAAAAATGATTGTATTGTATTTAGACTTTCACGAGACTTAAGTTTTATTAGAATATTACTTTCACGAATTAATGGTAAAATTGTATTAAAGAATAGTTTGTACTATTCCAGTTTTTGGAATAAATAAGTTGTTAATTTGAATTGTAGTTTGGGTATAAAAAGCCCAGCAACTTTTGCTAATGCACTCCAGGGGGCTGACAGTGTAGTTCCATTTGTTACGTTTTGGCGCTGCGGTCGAAAGCAAAATGGCGTCGTTTTGTGACGTCACACACGTAAAGTTCCTGTTTCCTGTTTGTAGTGTCAAAATATGATCTATGTTGTCAAACATAGATTAGAGTAATTTTGTTGTCAAAACTCAAATATGGCCGCGTGTAGTTTGTTAGTGTTTTGTTTATCCTCGTTTCTTGCTTGATTTGATCCAAAATATTCAATTACTCCGCAGATTATTGATACATTATATCAATCTTTTATAGTATGTTAATTAATTTAGTGTAAATATTGTTTATTTTTCGTTTTAAGGGACTATTTAAGTCTTGTGTCGGCGGTTGCAACGCAACTATTAGTTCACAGGTGAGTTTTACTTTTAACACGTTATAGTTAGAGCTAGTGTAATATAAAGTATGAACAATATAATATAATTATACTTAATCTTTGACTCATTAAGTTTGTCAATGTTTTTTGCTTTTGTATATCAATATTAATCTTAACTGTACTCATTTGTTTCAGACAGAAATACCCCTAGGCCTTAGTGATAACAATTATTACAAAGAGAACTCCAATGAGGATGTAAATGCTTCTGATGAAATGTTGGTCATTGGAAGAGCGGGTATGTATTAAGTACTATGGCATTTTGACACTCATTCTATATGATATTTTAACATATCAAAAGATACTGAAATTGTTTTATTTTTGTGAAATACCAAGGTTTAGTGGTTTGGAACTTGGCTCAGGAATTGGAGGTTGTGGGTATCAATAACTTCATTGAAACAACAAAAAATTTATGTAACACTTGTTTAACATATTTTTTGAAAAGATGGTATTTTCATAAATGTTAAACAAGTGTTATGGCAGTTTAAGCATATTTGATAGCAGAATATTATTGCAGTTTTATTTAGGGTAATCAACTTATAGTGCTGAAGGACAAAACTAGTTAATCTATTTTTGCTAATTAACTATAGTTTTTACTAGAAACCCTCCTTGTTTTGTTGTTGTTGATGGCCGGACTAAGTGACCGGCCAACTTATGTATTGTTTTTTTTTATCTTAAATATTGTGTTATTTATTTACAGAAGTGACTGATCAACTTTTGTGTCATCAAAGAAATGAAAACAATTGAAACATGAGCACACTTCAAGTAAGGCAAGTGGCCTTAGAAACAGGAAAACCTGGACTTGTGTGTTACCATCACTAGATGGTTGGATTACGACATTAGAGAGTTTTATTAGGATAATTATTAAAATATTATTAAAAAAATATTCTGTTAAATATTAATGTTCTTGCTATATCAATCGGGGCTTATTAGAAATTCAGAAAAAAAATCAATAAATAAATGTTAAATGTAACCTGTTTTTATTTTGTATTACTTATTATAAAAATAAATTACCTGAACTACAAAAACCTACCTACAAAAAAAATCGATACCTCACTAAAGTATCGATAGCTGGACTCGATTATTCAACCACTTATACAATGTGTGTTTGTAGTCTGTGATGTGCTATGGTCTGTGGTGTGCGGTCAAAATGACAGATGCTACAGTGCTGCCAAAACGTAACAACTGGAAACTCGGTAAAATATAGCTGTCGCATCTGTTACGTAGTAACTAATTCTTAATCTGTGATGCACTCACTGCATCTTGAAGAAAGCCGAAAGGCTGGCCTAGAGGATATCAAGTACCTATCAACTGTACTACTGTTATTATGTGGACAATATTGTGGAACATTGAATAAAAGTATAACCGAATAAAGTGGTTTTCTTCATAATTACAATTAGTACTCGTTACTTTGTTACTCGTTACTTCTGAAGTTCCTCCTTATGCAGTCCTCGCACGCCGTACCCGAATGGCCCAGGGCGGGGGAATCACGACCAGGGGCTAATGAGCCCCTCTACGTGAGGTCGAAGGGCCCGGTATTACCGAGCCGAAGTTTATATCATGTTTTTCTAGGTAAAACCAACCGCGGCAGAACGCAGGGGAAAACCATGACTCTAAGGGGAAAGAAGCCTTGAAAGACTTATTCCTGAACTTCTGAAGTTCTCATACCTCATACGCGAGCTATGTATGTTATGCTAGAGTGAGTCGTATTACGTACGCGTACAGTGTATAGTCAGGGTTCCCCCATACATTGTTTTCACTTGATTAGTATCAACCTAATTTTTTGTGAGTACCTTCATTTTGATGAGTCGTCCAAGAATTGCTTGGACGGAACTCTTGTCTGTGGTAGCTAACAGAGATTACCCCATATTATGACAAGACCGTATCAAAGTACGGGTAAGAAATTATTATTGATACCCATCAATAATTTCTTACCCGTACTTCGCTACCAAGAGTTCCGTCCAAGCAATTCTAGGACGACTCATGTTGTTTGTTTTGAACTACCCAGTTAATACATGATTTATTATTATTATTAATATACGATGTTGTTAGACCGACCGACTACCCTGACTTGGCATCACATGGATCTCATAACTGTTTTACGGCAAAAGAACTAAGTAGATACTAAGTAGCGATGCATTTTTTTACTAGATATGTTTTTGATGGGATTGTATTGAAATGTATTATAGGATGTAATATGTACAACAACCTGATTATAACTTATATATTGACATAATTTATATAAATAACTACTTTTTGGAAATACCTATTATATACGGTCTCTAATCTCTAACAGCTAATAGTGCTGTGATAGGTGACTGTACTTATGCTAAGCGTAAATTAGAGGTAGATAATAAAACATGCCACATTTAATACTTTTTATAACTGTTACTACTGTAAATACAAGTGGTAAAAAGTTACGAAAAGACGAAAAAGTACACTGAATGAACTCCAAAAGAAATATAGCTTTTATGTAACTTAAACTTAATAATATGTATTCCCTGATCATCACATAAATAGATTAGGTACAATGACATAATAATAAATATTCTCGTGGTGCTTTCCCTTAATTTTTTTGGCCGTTTGTGTCATAACAATTTTGTACTGTCTCCCACTTTTCTTGGGGAGGGAAACTGGAATACTTCCTACTCCTCCTTTTTTTCTTCTGATTAATTTCGTTGTGGGTCCCAAGACAGATTTAGCTTGTCCCTCGGGCTCCCCTGAGATCATATCAAAGGGTTTGTCGTGGTTGGTTACCGCTGTTGATCCTGGCTCACAGGAGTTGCAGTGGTGGGAATGTGAGGTGGGCCAATGCCCGTTTAAAAAAATTCCCTGATCGTCGCTAAAAGGTGGATGTAGGTCGCCATATTTCACGTATCACAAACACGGGTATACTTATGTATTACGTAATTACTTTTGTAATGTACTGGAAATGGAATAATTGTTTGCTTAATAGAGCTTTAGGAGATGTAGGACAATGGATGTTTGTGACTTGTGGTTTGCCACGGGTCAAGCATTGTCTCCATATAATTATACAAGAGGTCGTCTATGGTCCAAAATCGATAATAACTCGCATAAATCTTGACGGTTTTAAGGTTCTCTTGCCTATTAGTTAGTATGCATTAATAAAAACATATAAATGATGTCTATGGAATCTGAGAGACAGATAGACAAACGCGTGTGCGTTGTTATTAATTTTATGTATTAACTAGCTGTTCCCGCGACTTCGTTCGCGTGGTTTTTGAGTGACTTAAGCCGTTTATGCAGCGCACACAATGAAAGTCCCCAAATGTAGGTAATTAATATTTCCCGTTTTGGCAACATTCCTCACTGATGCTTCGCTCCTATTGGTCGCAGCGTAATGTTATAGCCTAAAGCCTTCCTCTATAAAAGGACTATCCGACAAAAAAATATTTTTTCAAATCGAACCAGTAGTTCCTGAGATTAGCGCGTTTAAACAAACAAACGAACAAACTCTTTCGCTTTATAATATTAGTATGTATTAATTATAAGCGTGATTTTAAAAAATATTAGCATTCTGCACAACTTCTCTATGTTAACTACTAGCTGACCAATGCCCAATTCGTTGAGGATATAAGCTTTTATACTTGTAATCAAGTTCAAATACACCTTTGTAACTTCCACAACGCGTAACGCACAACACACCGCAACGCCCAACCCGTGGCGCCGATCCCGCAATGCATAACCCACAACCCTAAATGCGCGATTTACAATCTACAACTTTTTTTTCTGTCGCAGTCATCTGGTTGAATCTGCTTATTTGATTGAATGACTAGCGCGATCACTTAATGCCGTCAAACAGCTCGTACAGATAGGAGTAGCAATCTGTTGATATATTTTATGATTAATTTAGTTTAAAAGTTTAAAAATAAAATATTAAATGGATGCCCTAGTCTCGGATTCATTGAATTTGGTTGGTAAAAATAGAATCAAATAGCTGATTCAACAAGATGAATGCGACATATCTATTATCTACCACCTCTATGGATATCTGCTGTAGTATATGTTATTGAATGTACCGTAGGTTCTTGATGGAAATACATATTAAATAGGTATAGTAATAAATAATAATACACTAAATACTTGCACTTTTTTCCCACTTATTGTTACTATATATCTGCCGTAGTCTTTCTCCATTGTTTTCTCATATCGGCGAAATCTTCTCAATCATCGAAATCTTCTATAGGTTATTTAATAATAATAGCTCCCCTCACCGAATTCGGTGTCAGTAGCCGATTTCATTGAAACCAGGCCACCTACGCAGGAGTTATTTTATAGTGTCCAAGTGTGTGCGCAATACACAAAGACACTCTCTCTTCCTTTTACTCTCATAACCCAGTGGGACGGTAAACCGCGACTGGCGAGAGAACAGGCGCGGGGCCGACTTTTAACATGCCTATCCGGCGCATGGATCATCTTTCTTGTCAGGCAATCAGGTGATCAGCATTGTCCTAACCAAACTTCAAAACAACATTTTTTTATGTTCCAACGTGGGAATCGAACCCACGACCTCCGGGTCGAGAGCGAAGCTCAGAACCACTAGTCCACGGATGCGCTTTTTATATATATATAAAAAGCGCATCCGTGGACTCGCTCAAAAATGTTGCTATTTTTCGGTTGCCGTTCTCGAGTTTTAGCGAGACTAACGAACAGTAATTCATTTTTATACAGGGTGTAAAGAGAGCAGTCACTATAACTTTGGGATATGATTAAAGGACCTTTTCTTATTCTAGAAATGTTTTTTTTTATTATTAATTTTTTGAAAAAAAAAAAAAATTTTTTACAATTTATTATTTTTAGTCGCAAGGCTGAACTGTTTGGAACAGCGAACGTTTTGCATTAAATTCTTAAATTTTATAACTTTTGCCCAAGTACGTAATGAACGTCTTACGCGTGCTATTGACCTCTCAGCGTAATCAGCTGATTGCTGTGTTGTGCACGTTGTACATTGCCTATTAAAATTTTTTATTTTTTTAAAAAGTGGATTAAAAGCAAATGACTAGTACCAATGGATATAACTCTTGCCTGGTTATTACCCCACGAAGTTATAGTGACTGCTCTTTTCACACCCTGTATATATGAGAAGATATTATATTACCACAACATGAGCATCGTCAGTCATCGCCCCGCGCCCGGCTTCCGCTTGGTTCAACGCCTCGCTTCGTCTCGCGACCTTCACCAGTTGCTAACACCCAACGCGAACTTGGGCTATTAATATACGAGTGCTCAAATAGAGGTCAAGCATATTTTTTACTATCTATAAACATATAATTTTACTGTACGTGTGTATGTCACTGAACCGGCAGGACCGATTTGAATGCTTATTTAGTATCTAATCCAGAGGATTCTAGGTTTAGATCAGGGATGTTAGGGAGCTCCGTAGCCGTAACCGAAACTATCGGATATCCGGTATAACAATTATCCGTAACCGAATCCGAATCGTAAATGAAAGTTTTGCTACTGTATACTGGCGCCTTACTATCCAAACTGATTCGATTGTGATTCAGATTCGATCGTGCCGCGTACTCCCGAATAAATTGACGTTTGTTTATTTTGATTCTTAGTCGATTGATATGGTCGGGAGTACAAAAAGTTACGATCTACCGATTTTCTTTATCCTGGTTAGTTTCAAAGTCCACAAAATAAAACACCAAAAGCCTGATATATTGAACTGATTTGATTCTCGATTGTGTCGGGCGTAACCCTGCGGGAACCCAAAGTTTAATATCCGTAACCGAAATTATCCGATACAAACGGATAATCCGAAATAATTTAATATATCCATATCCGAAATTTCATATCCATTGCATCCCTGGTTTAGATTCATAAAAGTTTTTTTTTTTTTTTTTTTTTAACGGGCATTGGCCGACCTCACACCCCCACTGCAACTCCTGTGAGCCAGGATCGACAGTGGTAACCAACCACGACAAACCCTTTGATATGATCTCAGGGAGCCCGAGGGACAAGCTAAATCTGTCTTGGGACCCACAACGAAATTAATCAGAAGAAAAAAAAGGAGGAGTAGGAAGGCGAATTCTAAGGCGTTACGATTATGGAGGCTACACACCAGTCACACCACGTCAATCTGGGGACTTACTCTCGAAACTAATTTCGATGACGATTGAAATAGTTCCATATAATCGACACTCGATTTTGAACTAATTTAGCGCTAACCTCGTGACGATTCAAATGCAATTATTCCAATGTAAATTTTATTCACGAGTGGGTCCACTGCCCGTGATTATCCGAAGAACTCAAGCTGCGAAGATCAGACTTAATTTAACATTTTTATATTAATACAGCTACATAGTAATATACACTTCCATAAACAAGACAGTTTGAAGAAGAAAAATATTCTCATTTTAATATTTTTTCTGTCGTTTCAAAATCTGCGTATGACATTGAAAAGAACGAAATTTAATTAACCGTTACGTTTCATTAAATTTGTGACAGCTTACTTTCATATTCGTATCTTGACGGCACATATTAAATTAGACGCGAAATTTGATAGTTATGTTCCTGGCCAAAAAACGGCCTGGCTGGTTGCCAAGCAATTGTTTTAGAGAAGAAAAAAACAACAATCTCCTCCCCAGACAATGCATCCGTCGGCCAGGACTCAGGAGGCCAAATTTTCAATTTGCGTAGCTATCATCTTATTTACTCAGACGTATATAAATTATTTTTTTATTGCACTGTTGCACTCAGATCATTGGTTTGACATTCAGACAGTCTAGCCAAATCACATTGGTGTTATGCAAATATAAACCTTCTGGCGTTCTCTTAAATCATACTTCGTAATGATTCTTGTCGAAGCCGAAATATATCTTTAGGGTTGCCAATTTCACGATTTGTATTTTTATTTATTTATTTAACAATTTATTGTGCACATAAACAATTACCAGATTAAACAGAAAGAAGTACGACACAAAAGGACTGCTTATCTCTAAAAGAAATTTCTTCCAGCAGTCCTACAAAGAGAAATTCCATAATGGATATTAGGCAGGGCGTGCACAATCGCAGCTTATTAGTTGTGTACCACCTACGTCTAGTGGTTCAGAGCCTAGCTCTCGACCCGGAGGTCGTTAGTTCGATCCCCGCGTTGGAACAACAAAAAATGTTGTTTCCAAGTTTGGTTAGGACTATGCAAGCTGATAACCTGATTGTCTGACAAGAAAGATCATCCATGCGTCGGATGGGCATGTAAAAAGTCGATCCTGCGCCTGATCTCCCGCCATTTGTGTTGGTTACTTATCCCACTGGGCTACGAGACTGAAGGAAGTGACAGTGCTTCTGTGTATAGCGCCCACACTTGGACACTATAAAAATAACTCCAGCATATCTGGTCTGGTTTCGATGAAACCGGCCACCGTCACCGAAATCGCTTTGGGAGGCATTATATGTGTAAAAATACATTTTTAAATTGCGTCAATCCAAAAAGTGTTTGTTGTAGTTAAAATATTGCTCCTTGCGCAAGTTACGCAAAGCTCACCTTAAACTGAAGAAAATACTCTTTTTTTATTCTTAATAAATTTAGGGCACCAGAAAATATTCTTCTCCCAAGTAATTTTAGTGTGATGGTACAAAATTAAAGGCTGCATTGTTTTCTAAGATGGCAAATAGCTAATAAAAATATCCAACGGTTAATTATCACTAGACTTCTAATAATATAATAACAACCCAATTTAATAATAATCAGTACTCACTAGTATTGAATATTGATGTATTTAAAAACCTTCGTAGCGCAGTGGTTGAGCACGCTGGTGCTCGATCGAGATGTCGCGGGTTCGAATCCCGCCGAGGGAACAAAAAGTTTTCAATGTTCCTGGGTCATGGATGCGTATAATATAAAAAAGTCTTAAATATGTGTATAGTATAAAAGAAAAAATATTTCCGTTGTCTGGTACCTGTAACACAAGTTCTTCGGATTGACGTGGCGTCCATAGAATATATTATTATTATATTATTATTATTATTTAAAATATAAAAAAAAATATTTAAAAACTTTTTAGCCTTCGACAACCCTAACAGACTAACAGCTAACACTCCAAGGGCAATACAAAGTGCTCATTTATTGGGTAACTCTTTGGACTCGCGATATAAAATCTCCTGAAAAAAAAACCGCAGTCAATTCCATTGTTCTCCAGCCCGCACCATTACTTTTAAATTTGTATACCAATCAAGTGAATATGATAAGTAGGTATAGCCTGAAACACCTACAGTAGACCATTTTTTAACCTTACGCCTATAGGAATAAGGTCGAAATGTGTTACACCGGTGGATTGTACAATATACTACCGCAAGCGCTTTCGTTGTATGAAAGTCCTTAGAATTATAGAATGTGTATTTTTTATTTTCCTTGTTTCAGGTAATGCTTGAGTTTTAAGTAATAACGTAAACTGCCATTAGCAATAACAGTAGCTGCCTTATTGTGTGACGTGTGTGGTCTCTTGCAAACGTGGAGCAGATAGCGAAGAGGGGTGCCGGGCTCACCCCGGCGCACGAAGCTGGAGACAGGTGAGATTAGAGTACTAATGACTGTACCCCTCCCTAATAATTAAAAAAAAACAATGACTTTTTAATTTCAATGCAAGCAAATCGCGTTTCCTCTGCGATAAAACAATCCAGGGTGTCAGTTACATATTATAAATTTTGGAAAAAACAGGCCAACTGACAACCTCCTTCTTTCTTTGGAAGTCGGTTAAAAAAAATTGTCTAGCCGTTAGCGCGTGAAGATGTACGTGTAAAAAAAACATACAGACGAATTGAGAACCTCCTCCTTTTTTTGGAAGTCGGTTAATAAATTACAATAATATTAGTATGATGCCTCCGTGGTCTAATGGTTCAGAGCTTGGCTTGCGACACGGAGGTCATGGCTTTAATTCCCGCTGTTGTTATCAAGTTTAGTACAATACAGGCTGATCACCTTGTTGCCTGACAATAAAGGTGATCCATGCGTCGGATGCTCATGTAAATAGTCGGTATTGCGTCTGATCTCCTGTCAGTCGTGTCGGTAATCTGCTACGAGTATGAAGAAAGAGAGAGACATAAAAAGCTTCTTCGTATTGCGCACACACTTTGGCACTATTAAGGCATAAACTCTTGCCTGGTTTCAATGAAGCCGGCCACCGTCATCGACATCGGTGTGAAAGGCATTAGTGTAAAAAAATATTCTATTTTTATTCCTGTTTATTCTATCCATATTCCCGTGCACAGCTATTAGCATAATTAGTGTTTTAATTAAAGGCAATCCTCGTGTCGAGCGAAGTCAGGTGTGATTAATTAGCTATTCGAACTATCGCCGCACATTATCTATGGGCACGATTCTGTAGATTTGCGCGGGTAAAAACGTAGACTGGTCTCGTACCTGATAAGCGCAGGTTCTATAAATTAAACCTTTTTAATCGTAGTTCGCGAAATCATTCATGAATCTAGAATTTTATTTCTTCAGTGCGTTTTATCTAATTACATTAGACAAATTGGCATCTGCCTTGTAAAAACATTTAGTATTAGCATGGCCTACTATCCAATACAATCTTTGTTTAATACAAAAAAAATTGCAATAGATGTCACTGCTATTAACGTTTGTAAATTATAAAATGTAAATAAAAATAAATATAAGCAAGCATAACATCACATTAAGCTAATTTTAACTCCTTAATTAAGAATAAGATACGAAACGAAATTAGTAATTAGTATTTTCCAATAGTTTCGCTAGATGGCAGTTTCCGGAATGTGCCTGGAAATCGAAGAAAACAAAAATAGCCAGTCGAATTGCCAGTTTAAGGATGATACCATTTTCTAGTACTAAATACTAGGTCATGTCTCTGTTATATGCCGAGAAAATGCTTTTGATCATCCACGATGGTCGGGGATGTGGATCCTACCTGATATGTAAGTCTCTGCTGCGCCCTAAGAGATGATGAACGGGGACAGGCTCTACTTACTAAAAACTCGGCGGTACTTTTTGCACCCTTGCGGGCACTCGCGTGAGCCCACACGAGGTTTACCATTAGCCTTTAGCCTATTGCATAGGGCGATAAGGATGACGATATGTATCTGGTCTTGTTAATAGCCTGGTACAATGCAGGCTGTTCACTTAATTGTCTGACAAGAAAGATGATCATGCGTCGGCTGGGCATGTAAAAAGTCAGTCCTGTGCCTGATCTCCCGCTAATCGTGTCGGTTATCCGTCCCACTGGGCTACGAGAGTGAAGGAGAGAGAGAGTGCTTCTGTGTATTGCGCACACACTTGGGTACTATGAAATAACTCATGCGTAGCTGGTCTGGTTCCAATAAAACCGGCCACTGAAATCGGTGTGGGAGGCATTATTCAGAGCCTGGTGTTATATTAATACTCTAGTTATCTATACTAATCTATACTAATATATAATATATTATGCCGTGTGGGTGCCGTAAAAGGCAACAGAGAATGAATATCCGGAAATGGACAGATAGCGGAAGCGGAAGAGTTTGTTTGTTTGTTTGTTTAAACGCGCTAATCTCAGGAACTACTGGTCCGATTTGCAAAATCTTTTTTTCTTGGATAGTCCATTTATTGAGGAAGGCTTTAGGCTATATAACATTTCGCTGCGACCAATAGGAGTGAAGCGTCAGTGAGAAATGTTGCAAAAACGAGGAAAATTATTCACATTTGGGGACTTTCGTTGCGTGCGCTCAGTCACTCAAAAACCACGCGAACGAACTCGCAGGGCACAGCTAGTTATTTATAAAAATCTAAGAGACGTCCGCGTCTCCTTCAAAATTAATCTTTTATTCCCGCCTTTTTGTTCACACGTCAATAGAACGCTATCAATATTTAACTTGACACAATCTTCATCATCGACAATCGCGAAGATGACGCGTGCCTCTTATTGTACTTGATTGCCTTTCATTGGTCAGCATCATTTGCTGGTGTTCAAAATAGTAGTTGATTTTGTTAGTAAGTCGTTTAAATGTTGAATTAAGTTTAAAGATTTAATTGTACAAACGTATGCCACAGGAAGAACATCTCAAGATTTTTTGTGGTTGCTATACGTTAAAATAAAGATGTCTTCTGATAGTTTTTCTAAAAGATTCGAGTTGTAAAATAACTTTAATCATTTCAGCTATAATGTCCACTAAAGTCTCCAGGACATAAACCTCCCCCGAAGCATTTCCTGGGGGGTAGTTATACCCGCCCCGCTTAGCAGGTGCCATAGCTAATAATATAACAAAACTAGCTGTTCCCGCGACTTCGTTCGCGTGGTTTTTGAGTAACTTAAACCGTATTGCAGCGCACGCAACGAAAGTCCCCAAATGTGAATAATTTTCCTCGTTTTTGCAACATTTCTTACTGACGCTTCACTCCTATTGGTCGCAGCGTAATGTTATGTAGCCTAAAGCCTACCACTATAAATGGACTATCCTACAAAAAATAATTTTTCAAATCGGACCAGTAGTATCTGATATTATCGCGTTTAAGCAAACAAACAAACAAACTGTACATGTATTTTCATCAAGAACCTAAAGTACATTCAATAACATATGTCCCTATTTTAGTTGAGGTCATTTGCAATCGTAAAACCGTTGTAAATCTAAATACATGTCTTTGTAGCTGAAACGTAAACAGTCGTTAACACCATTGGCGTGTTATGGAGTAGAAAATATTTCAGATCGGCTGGCTGGTACAATATAGGCGCATTCCAGTTGAAAGTTAATTTGGCCGAAAGAAACAGGACCCTTATTCAAGAAGCCAGGGGACCTATTACAAGCTCTTAATTCCAGGCAGATTACGATATACAACATGGCTGCCTGGAATTTTCGTATTACGATCACATAATAACTGCATGATGACAGCTAGTTAGCGGACACGTGACACTTGACTTGCTTCCGAATGTTATTTTCAGACAACCAAACTAGGGTGGATCCATTCAGTTTAACGTGTTGCTGTAATATGAAAAAGAACAAGGCAGTTTAAGACCGTATTATTGAATTGGCTGGAACCAGGGCTCTGATTACCTAACTCCGGTCGCTTTCCCGTCTCTCGAGATCAACTGCCATTGTGACGTTACATCTTTTTAAAACACGATTTAAAAAATGAATATGTCATAATTTTGACGTTTTAACTGATCTCGAGAGACGGGAAAGCGACCGGAGTTACGTAATCAGGGCCCAGGCTGGTATTGTAAAATATAGTATATAGCTCCCCTCACCGATTTAGATGTCGGTAGCCGATTTCATTGAAACCAGGCCAGCTACGCAGGAGTTATTTTATAGTGCCCAAGTGTGTGCGCAATACACAGAAGCACTCTCTCTTCCTTTTACTCTCATAACCCAGTGGGACGGCCCCTGGCTTTTATAACTTACGAAGTTTGAAAACAAAAATTTATAAATTTGACATAAGATTCGCTAAATGACACACGATTTCTTATGTTACTTAGCGAAGCTTATGTCAAATTCTTACATTTTGTTTTCGATCTTCGTAACTGATAACTGCGATACCATCTGGAATATAGGCCCTGGAATGTGGCCCTGGAGAGTGAAAATTTCGTAAATAACGTTATTTCCTTGCAATTGGAACACACATTAAAATATTTAATCACACTGCCTGGAGGAATAGTAATCAATGACAATAGAACTCTGGGCCATTGCGATAGAGTTGGAAATCAAACACACAAGTATCGAGTTCCTTCAGTCCGATTCACACTTTAAAGTCATGTGCTAATCTCTAAAACGTATTGTTCTAAACTACTATTAACTATTCCAATGTCATCGGTATTTGATAGTATCTGGACCCTAAAATCGACCCTCAATTCCAAGGCGGTAGTGTCGTGACTAGGGACCGGAAAACCCCTTTTTATTTCAAAACCCTTAAAAATGAAACCCTTTCATTTGGTAACCATAACTATTAGGGAAACGCTATTGAATTAACCCAAAAAAGGTAATGCTTTTATTTGGGAAACCCCAAAGAAAAAGTAAGCGCTTACGGGAAGTTTGAAAGGTATCTGGTTTGGGTTTCCGCTGTTTAAGCGGTTTAAATATTACACAGGGCCGATTTCTTGGTTCTGATATTAGATCTTTTATCCATTCACACGTCCAATAATACACTTGGGTTGTTCATATTATTACGTTTATTATGCTTAGTAACATAGGCAATATCTTATAACTTGGTACACTCTTATAACCTCTCTAAGAAGACCAATATAATCTATCTTAAGCATCAAAGTCCAATGTCATAGTATTTGACATTACATTGTTTTAAACCTAATTAATAATGGCATAGCATTATGCAACCGTAACTGAAAGCCCGTTACAGTAACCTGTCACCAAAAAGTATGTTCCTCATGTTATGGTAGCACTTTTTTGCGAAGAGGAACATATATACCGTATGTTAATTTATGACACTGTTCAAACCTTCTACCCTATGTGACGATATTACGTTTTCACACCAAGATTTTTATAGTTGTACACAATAGTATCACATCGTCATTTCCAAGTCATGAATAAAATCAAAAGGTTTATCCACGCGGATGGTTTTCTTATCAACTGCACAAAGGACCCCTTCTGCCTTGTCACTATGTCACCTTGTGTGTACACGCGTAACGTTACGCGTTGTTACACATAGCTTTGTTATTTGATGTGTGTTTCAGTGTGAAATGTCCACTGAAGATTTCGCAATATTCAGTAAGCATGCACTGGAATTAAATTACCATTGCATTTAAATTTGACAGTTCGTAAATAAATAACGTATGCTGTGACAACATAACAGTAACTACTTATGTTTTTACTAAAATATCTTGCTATCGAATTAAGCGTTGAATTTCTAAGCAGGTACTGCAAAAGAGCATATTGGAGTAAATATTTTTGTTATTAAAGGGGTCAATATACAGGTACGTACCCCTACGTTCGCGAGTCGGTATATAATATGTAATTGACAAAAATAACACCAACAAATTATGAGAACTCTACAATTATAGTGATGGGCATATAAAAACATCGATGTTTTTTTCGATTTAATGCATCGGATAGTGGCATCGATGTTTTCTATCAATTGTTTCTCGGTAAGTCAGATTTTACCTCGTAATCGGGGCCCAGAGACCATAGATTTAGAATGTTTCGCTCCAGTGACCGATATTGCCAATAAAATACCGTGCGAGGGCTAATAAATGAATTAAGTAATATAATTAAAAGAAACAAAAATAGTTATTAACCGCAAAGAGATAATACATCCGTTAAAAATATTTTAGTAGGTTTGTTTGCCTCTTTGATCAAATAAAAAAACATCGATGTATACTCGATGTTGAAAAATTGACAATACATCGGTTTAATTCGATGCATCGTTATTCGTTACTATACATCGAGTATTTTTATTTTTAATACATCGATGTATATCGTCCACTCCTACTCTACAATTTAAATTAGATTTCCTCGCAGTACAAATATAATATGTAGTACAATTATAAATTCGTTAAGAACTTCATATTCCATTGCCCAAAAGGTCTAAAACCTCAATTCGCTCTAATTCCGAGAAAACTGAAGCGGCGAGCGTAATCCGATGAATTAAATTCGGCTTGAGTCAAAGTGGTTCAGGGCGCGATTCCGCCGCGTAATCCCTATTAGACGGCTCAAATTAATATTTATACTTCGTTTTATACCGCGATTGTATCCATTAGATGCATTGATTGTTTTATTTTGCTAGCTACATTGATTGTTTTATTAGCATCAATTTTGTTTACTTTCTTATTATATAATAAAAATAGCGATAAAAATTTAAGAGTTTTCAACAATACCCTCATTGTTAGATAAGGCTAGATTAGAAAATGATTCTTTACATTTTAAATATCTATGGACGCTTCACACCGCGTCAATTTGGCCCCGTGCTAAGTATCCGAAGAACTTGTGAATTGTGATACAAGTATCAGACAACGGAAATATATTTAATACTATACACATATTTAAGATTTTTATTATATTAATACACAAATTTAATACACATCCATGACTCGGGAACATTGAAAGCTTTTTGTTCCCTCAGCGGGATTCGAACCCGCGATCTCCGGGTCAAGAGCCAAGCTATGAACCTCTAGACTACGGAGGCGACAATGTTTGGAATATATGAATTAAATATTTTTATTGTGCACACGTAAAGTAATAATATAGTAAGCATATACAGGGTGTAAAAAGAGCAGTCACTTTAACTTTGAGAAACGATTATACTACATTTCCTCTTTTTGTAAATGTATTTTTTTTTGTCAAAAACAATTTTTTTTTACTTTTTACAGATTTTATTTTTTTCTCGCAAAAATAGCAATAATCAAAAAAAAGTGTAAAAAAAAATGAAAAAAAAACTAGAATGAGAAAAGGTAGTTTAATCATATCCCAAAGTTATAGTGACTGCTCACCCTTTTTAAACCCTAAAGTATTTTCACTCATTTGCTTGTGATTGGTATAATAATTCGTACTATCGAGAGCAACAGAACTAATTACAAAAAGGTTATTTTAATAGGGTTAAACATATAAACAAAACACTTTAAGTAACCATCGAATTGTCTAGCAGTGAACTAAAGATGATAATAGCTAGAACACTCGATCATGACAACATTCAAACAAAAAACACTAGATCAAAACCAGGATTGATACGATTTTGTTGACAAACACACATTATTACATCCACACTCACACACACACAAACACACTAGATTTAGTAAAATAATACATACTTATATAAGAAACAAAATATGTACCTACCTATATAATTATTTAAGGGAGAGCGGAGATTTCTGGCACAAGTTTAATACTTATTAGAAATCTCCACCAATGTTTGTAAAATTGTAATGTATGGTTACTCAATAAAATATATTTTTAATCGGTATTTCCATTTGAGACCCACTGACACACACCTCCCTATTTTCATTGGAGTAAGATAGAGACAAGATTAAAAATCAGACGATAGATCTAGAAATAGCTGCATGTTTGGAACAAAAAGGTCACAAGCCTCGACCCAGATCGTCAAAGGTCAGGAGGAAGATGTCGTTGGCAAGTCTGCTAGTACGGTTAATTATACCGCCCTGATTTACACTAATTAGTAATTACTACTAGTAATAGATACTAGATTGTATAACGCCTCCGTGGTCTAGTGGTCCAGGGCAGGGATGTTAGGAAGCTCCGTAACCGTAACCGAAACTATCGGATATCCGATATTAAAAAATATCCATAATATCCGAATCCGAAATTACAGTTTTGCTACTGTAAAAACGTAACATCCGTAACCGAAATTATTCGAAACAAACGGATAATCCAAAATAATTTAATTTCATATCCATTTCATCCCTGGTTCAGGGGCCTTACTCTCCAAACTGATTCGATTTTGATTCAGATTCGATCGTGCGGCGTATTTCCCAATAAATTGACGTTTGTTTATTTTGATTTTCAGTCGATTGATATTGTCGTTAAAAGTTACGATCTAACGATTTTTTTCTCCTGGTTAGTTTCAAAGTAATCCACCAAATAAAACACCAAAAGCCGTTGAGATCGAACTGATTCGATTCTCGATTGTCGCGGCAGTAAGCCTGTACGGGTACGATTCCCGCGTTGGAACAACAAATAAATGTTGTTTCTAAGTTTAGCTAGGACAATGCAGGCTGATCACCTGATTGTCTGATAAGAAAGATGATCAATGCTTCGGATAGGCATAAAAGAAGTCGGTTCTGCGCCTGTTCTCTCGCCAGTCGTGTTTATTACCCGTCCCACTCTCTTCCTTTTACTCTGATAACCCATCAGAGTAAAAGGAAGAGAGTGTCCTTGTGTATTGTGCACAAACTTAGGCGCCATAAAATGACTCCTGCGTAGCTGGCCTGGTTTCAACGAAATCGGTGAGGGCAGCTATTTTATTAAGATTATAAATCTATTGTGTAATTTATACCCGAGAGGGCGCTGGGCCAATTCAAGATGTGTTATCACTTACGAAGTTCAAGTATAAGATGTATGCGATTTGACATATAGGTTCGCTAAGTGACGCGTGTGAATTCGTACTATGCCACTTAGCGAAGCTTGTGTCAAATCCCATAATTTTTCGAACTTCATAAGTGATAATAGCGATGGCTTCTAGCATAAGGGCCCAGATTTTGGCGTGCGCCAATGATAAGCCCATCGACAAATTATTACCCAGTTTGGTGGGCTGCATGTTTTAAAAATGTAAGTTAAAATACATAAAGACTCTGTAGTATTTAAAAAAAAAAGAAAAAAAGAGGCATTTTCAAGTCTTAACACTCAAGTCAAAGACAAAGTCAAAAAAAAGTTTTTATTTAGAATAAATTTTACTAAAATGTTTTCTGAACGTCGTTTCTATAATATGATGCCTACCACCGGTTCGGGAACTAGCCCAGCAAGAAGAACCGGCGTAAGAAACTCGCATGGGGCCACCTTTTACCACAAAGATGAAAAATTTATCTTAAAAAAATATATATAAAAAATATGTTAACATACTTATAAAATAGTCAATACTACAACAAAAAGTACTTTTTACAGACGCTCTTATGAGTTACTAGCTGTGCTCTGCGACTTCGTTCGCGTGGTTTTTGATAGACTTAAACCGTTTATGCAGCGCACGCAACGAAAGTTCCCAAACGTGAATAATTTTCCCCGTTTTTCATTTCTCATTGCCGCTTCGCTCCTATTGGTCGCAGCGTAATTGTATATAGCCTAAAGCCTTCCTCTATAAATGGAGTATCCAACAAAAAAAGAATTTTTCAAATCGGTCCAGTAGTTCCCGAGATTAGCGCGTTTAAACAAACAAACAAACAAACAAACTCTTCCGCTTTCTAATATTAGTATAGATTCCACAACTAAATTGTGATTCGACACATATTGTTATTATATTATGTTGTTCGTACCTTCTTTCAAATACATGGCGACAAAGGTCATTTGAGCCCTAAAGTTGTAAAAAAACTAAAGTCAATCCACTAATTTGAGGTCAAACTGAACATTTTATATTTCTTTTCGCCTTTATTGCTGCCGTAAAAACTTCATTTAATAAAGTAATGTCAGCTGTTATTTGAAATTAATGAATTATTGAGCAGATTGTTCTTTTATTTCTAAAATTCTTATATTACATATATTATGATTATTGGTTTGCCGATATGTGTCTATAGTTCCGTCGAATTGAATACACTTTTCACGTCTTTAGACATAGACATGTGAGAATACTGGGTGTAAACAGAACAGTCACTATAAATTTGAGATACGATATAGTTAAACAATCGTTGTAAAATGTACCTTTTCTTTTCCTCGTTCTTTTTTTACGTTTTACCATTTTTTTTTTATTTTTGAAAAAAATAATAAAATAATCGGACTACGAGATCATCTTTCTTGTCAGACATTCAGGTGATCAGCCTGCATTGTCCTAACCAAACTTGGAAACAACATAATTTGTTGTTCCAACGCGGGAATCGAAGCTCTGAACCACTAGACCACGGAGGCGATTAAACACATCCTTAAGAACATCCAACACCATCATCACATCTGTAAACCACCCGTAAATTACTGCTACCTCTAAGGTCTAATGTCCTTGGGGTGCTGGAGAAAGCATATCCCCATCAACCATCTTTCCCGTGGGTGTTGTAAAGAGTGACAGAGGAAATTTATATCCGGAAATACGAAGAAACGCAGCTCGCGTTTCTTCGTATATTGTTCTTAAAACCGTTTTTTCCAACTTGGCTGCCAAGCGTGGCGAGTACGCCCCATAAACTTTGGGGGAGGCTTATGGAGACCAGCCCAGCTAAAACCACCACCTATAAGGTGACTTGTTTGTCAACACAGCTTGTTGTCACAGCTTGTATAGTTCCAGATGGTTTATCTATATCTATTCTATATATAAAAATAATATATCTTATTCTTATATCTTCTCTCTTATACTCGTATATAAAAATGAATTGCGTTCGTTAGTCTCGCTAAAACTCGAGAACGGCTGAAGCGATTCGGCTATTTTTGGTCTTGAAATATTCGTGGAAGTCCAGGGAAGGTTTAAACGGTTTGAATGCTCAACGTAGTGGACATGGGACAGCTAGTCACATTATAATTTAAAAAAGTTTGTTACCGTTAATCAACCACCGTCTCCCACAATGAGTTGATTGTGGTGGACGCATGTTGGTTGTGGTGGACGCCTGTTGGTTGTGGTGGACGCCTGTGTATTATGTAATACATAATATAGTCGTTACAACTTTTCCTCTCATTTAAATAAATCTGTCCTTAACACAACACTTGAGATTCTTGTCACGTAGGTTCAGGGAAAGTAATAAGTGTAACCTTAACATCTTTGCCGTGACATCATTCACTGTGATGCTGTGAGGCTGCCAAATGATTCTCAAGAAATAACGAAAATTGTGGAACAAAAGATTTGGTAGAGAATCTGTGAAATTAAACTCATTTAAGACATCGCGACGCGTCAAGTTTCTATACATTCACTAGGAAAAATCATATTGGCGTCAACGCATTGCGACGCGACGCACCGCCCCGCACCGCTTAGTTTATACTTTTTTTATGGGGTATTTTTCAGAGCGAGACGAAAAGGCAGACGGGCCACTTGATGGTAAGCGGTCACCGTCGCCTATAATCATGGGCCACACCAGAAGAATCATCAATGCAACGTCGGCCCTGAAGAAGAACTAAATCGTACTATCTACCTTATAAGTAGAAAATAGAGAAGAATATGCATAAAAACATGCGAATGCGAAATAACGCGACGCTTAGTGCCATAATATTAGTAGAGCCATGGCCTACCATCCCATACAATCTATCGTTAATACAAAAAAATTGCAATAGATGTCACAACTATTAACGTTTGTAAGTTATAAAATGTAAATATGCAGAATTAAGTAACAATAATTGACATTAAAACAATCTTTATTTAAATATAATATACCTATATAATAAGCATATTTTTAAAATTAAGCTTAATTCAACTCCTTAATTAAGAAGAAGATACGAAACGAAATTAGTATATAATATGTATTTTCCAATAGTGGCGCTAGATGGCGGTTTTCGGAATGTACCTGGACTTCACCCTTTGCCAGTCGCATTGCCAGTATTAGGGTGATACAATTTTCTAGTACTGGGTCGTGTGTATGAGGCGAACGTTAACAACCTATCCTATAGAATCCCTAAAGAAATAAGAGAGCTAATAATCATTGAGATCAGATATTTTAGGCGTTATACCGACAAATAGTTAGACATACCTGCAATATATCTAAATAAGATCCTAGTCCCGTTTGAATCAAACAATCTCGAGCGAAACCTCTACTTACGAACCTTTTTCACAGATAAAAAATGTTTCGTTTCACTGTAAAAATGAACAAATTTACTTTTACGTTACACACTTTGATTTTTTTCTTTTTTGAAACGTAAAAATTATTCTTTTCCTATAATATAGATTATAGAACTGTTACGATGATTATATATTATTATGATTATAGTACGGTTCAAAAAGGAAAGAAGTTAAAGTACTATGAAACATTAATAAAATTGTTCACTTTTAAAAGTGCAAGAAAACGTTGTTTTATCTGCCTAAGAGATTCTCAAGTACAGGTTTCGATTGAGTTTGTTTTATTTTTAAGGGCCTTAGTTATCGCTAATTGCCATGAAAGGATTAGAAACGTTATGTCACGGCTAATTCAAACTGTCACTTTACCTTTCAATGTTAAAAATGCAGGTTACCATGGGTAACTTATATTTTGTATACCTATCTCATGTTTCAAATTAAAACAGCAAAACGCAATTAAATAATTTGTGCACGTTCAAAATCAATCTTAAACAACGCCCAAAATTGACGTAAAATGATTCAAAGACTAATCAATAACAACTTTCAAAATCTACTAAAACAAAACATATCAGCTATGCCCTATGACAGCTAGTGTCTAACATCGATATAACCGGAAGTAGGGGGTTGTGGGGTACGAGGGGGGGGGGTGACCCACTTCCGCTGACCCGGCCACGTGATCCACCTGCGTTCTACACCATGATATTGGAAATATTTATTAATTAACTGTCAACATTTCGTGACTGGCAGTTTAGGGTTAAAAATATTCGAGCAAATGGATAAATCCTTCTTTTGAAAACAAGTAATAATAAAAAATGCCATAAATGCTCAAGTTACGGGTAGATTAATGTCGTTTATTTTTATTAAGGCGAGGAATAACCGCTACTAGCGCCACTCTTTTTAAAATAAATTATACAATGACACAAAGATCTTATTGAAAAAAGTAATCGGTTCAAACTTTACGTAAATAGTTAAACTAATTTATTGGAATTTAATTACAGCTCTAAATCCTATTGTATTTACTCTATAACGGCTACTTTACGTAATCGGTGTACATATATAAAAAAAAATCCAAATTAAGAACCTCCTCCTTTTTTTGGTAGTCGGTTAAAAACTCTATAACTTACCACTGCCAATGTGTACGAAATATCTATAAATAACATATCTTGGTTATTTTTTTACTAATTGACAGTGTAATTAACTACTGCAGAACATTGCAGCAGTATCTAACAATCTGCCTGCAGCCATTTTTATGCCAACAACTAAATTATTACTTGTCACAGCTCGTGAAGTAGTTCCAGATAGCTTATCATAGTATAATTAAAGCCAGTTTTCAATGAGTGACTATTTTCTAAGTGAGTAGAAAGTTGCCTTTACAGCATTTGATGGAGTAGGTGCTTATTTATGACTAAGTGTCTCTTCACACTGAACGCTGCTGAATTTTTATGATAGTGGTTCAAAATTTAACTTTTGACAGATAAAAAAATGTTTCGTTTCACTTTTGAAAGTGAATAACTTTACTTATTTTATATACTTTAATTTTTTCTTTTATAACGTAAAAATTTATAACGTAAAAAAGGTTATAATTATTTTAATGTTTTTCTGAAATCTACACTTATATTATAAAGAGGAAAGATTTGTATTTTTGTATGTAACGACTAAACTCAAAAAGTACTGGACCGATTTTAATAATGCTTTTTTCATTAGAAAGCTACATTATCACTGAGTAACATAGGCTATATAAAAATCAATTGCTGTTCGTTAGTCTCGCTAAAACTCGAGATCAGCGGAACTGATTCGGCTATTTTTGGTCTTGAAATATTCGTGGAAGTCCCGGGAAGGTTTACACGGTTTCCATACTCAACGAAGTGGGCACGGGTCAGCTAGTATATAATGTAAATATAACGGTATAAAAATTTATCTCCGGAAATGGGCAGCCGCGTTTCTGTTCGTTAGTCTCGCTTAAACTCGAGAATGGCTGAACCGATTCGGCTATTTTTGGTCTTGAAATGTTCGTGGAAGTCCAGGGAATGTTTAAACGGTTTTCTTTATTTTTTTTATGCTCAACAAAGTGGGCGCGGGTCAGCTAGTCTTCTCATATATAAAAATGAATAACTTACTGTTCGTTAGTCTCGCTAAAACTCGAGAACTGCTGAACCGATTCGGCTACTTTTGGTCTTGAAATATACGTGGAAGTCCAGGGAAGGTTTAAGCGGTTTGTATGCTCAACGAAGTGGGCACGTGTCAGCTAGTATCTTATATAGTGAAACATAAACTACTGGTACTATTATCCACTTTATTTGTTATTTTACATTAATTATTACTTAAAATACACGACCGGTTTCGACAGTCGTCATCACTATGTCGAAATACATACACATAGTGATGTATTTCGTGTTTTACTATATAACATGAATTTCCACCAAGAACCTACAGTACATTCAATAACATAAAGGTACCTATTATATCTTTAAAAAATATGCATATTTCAATTATATTCAATTTAATTTGAAATTATTACCGAAATACTTAATGGAATCAGGAGTTACTTTGCTGATATACATAGCATATAATTTAAATATATTATGTCTAGCAATTTCCCGCGAAAAATCACTCACTCATTTTATTTGCAGCTTGCAGGTTGTGGTTATATTTCGCGGGACATTATAATAAATTTTAATTTAATATTACCAAAGGATATTGCTAGATATAATATAATATTTAATACCTAGATATGAATTGAAGCCTACCATAAATCTTTCCTATATCACACTCACAAAAGGGATAAATAAACAATATTATGTGACATTTTGTAATAACCCGTCGTATAGCTCCCGAGGGACCGTAGTAAAGGTCGATGGGCAATATTGATGAGCAGTTAGTCACTGTTGGAATACTACATAACTTAATTTACTTAGTTAATACGACAGACATTCGTGTTATTCAGCGGACGTGGCGATGTAACGCGTAGCTGATACAGGAATATTTGTACAAAGATATAAAAACAAAATACAGGAATTATGCTATATTATAATAGCTCCCCTCACCGATTTCGGTGTCGGTAGCCGATTTCATTGATACCAGGCCAGCTACGCAGGAGTTATTTTATAGTGCCCAATTGTGTGCGAAATACACAAAGACACCCTCTCTACCTTTTACTATCATAACCCAGTGGGACGGTACACCGACACGACTGGCGAGAGAACAGGCGCAGGACCGACTTTTGTTCCAACGCGGGAATCGAACCCACGACCTCCTGGTCGAGAGCGAAGCTCTGAACCACTAGACCACGGAGGCGATCAAAATGCCATAATATAAACATTAACTAAGAATATAAACAAAAAATTTGTACGCCCTATTACGAATATTGTTACATTTATAATTTGCTACTCCGACGAACTTTAAAACCTTTCTTAAGAACCATTGGTGTCACCACTAATCTCTATTTATTGATGAAAACAGCATAAAATCGGTGCGGTAGCCTTTCAGTTTATAAAATAAAAATAAAATAAAATAAAAAACGTTTTATTTCCAAATGAAACTTACAAAGTTATTTTCGGAAAGTCAACAAGAAAAACAAGCTACCACCGGTTCAACCCTAACCCGCCGAGAAGAACCGGCGTAAGAAACTCGGACGGGGCCAACTTTTAGCAAAAAGATGGAAAATTGATCTTTTTTAACAGTATATATTTTTTACAATGTAACTTAATCTATAGCCTACACATATTAATATTATAAAAGTTAGAGTACATAATATAGTAAATAAATATAAGCAGCCATCATGGTTGGCCAGCTTATTCCCAGGGTGTGCAATCATTAACAAAATCAATTATCTTATAATAAGCTTTAGCACACAAACGTTCTTTGACTACTTTTTTAAATTTATTAATAGAAAAATTTTGAACGTTTTCTGGGATTTTATTGTATAGGCGTATACATTGCCCTTTCATTGCCCTTTAAAAGATTTACTTACTTTGCTAAGCCTGATCATAGGTATATCGAGCTTGTGCTTATTTCTAGTGTTCCTACAATGATTGTCACTTTTTGTTTTAAAATTATTTAAATTTTTCCTTACATATAATAAATTGTCCAAAATGTATTGAGATGCAACGGTTAGTATTCCTATTTCTTTAAACTTATCTCTCAGAGATTCAAATGAGGACATCTTGTAAATGGAACGTATTGCTCGCTTCTGCAGCACAAATATTGTGTTAATGTCGGCTGCATTTCCCCATAAAAGGATGCCGTAAGACATTCTACTGTGAAAATAACTGAAATAGACTAGTCGCGCTGTATCTTCGTCAGAAATTTCTCTAATTTTTCTGACTGCATATGCTGCAGAACTGAGCTTATCTGCCAGGTTGGCAATATGAGGACCCCACTGTAATTTACTGTCTAGCGTTATACCTAGAAACACAGTGTTATCGCCAACAGACAAACAGATTTGTTTTATAATAGTGATCTAAGAATATATAGGATATAGAACACTATAGAAAAGGATATAGGACAAATATAGAAAAGGAGTAGAGAATATTTTTGAGCAATTTTTTTTTTGATTAAGCATAAGAAAGCATTACTTACACTACATGCGATTATGCCATTTTTATTATGACTTACATTAGCATAAACATATAAAAATGAATTGCTGTTCTCGTCTACAATTCGAGAACGGCTGAACCGATTCGGGTATTTTTATTATTGAATTAATATTCGTGGAAGTCCCGGGGACGTTTAAACGGTTTGTATGCTCAACGAAATGGGCACGGGTCAGCTAGTCTTCTTATATAAAAAAATGAATTGCTGTTAGTCTCGCTAAAACTCGAGAACGGCTGAACCGATTCGGCTATTTTTATACTGAACGAAGAGGGTACTGGTCAGCTAGTATTTTTTTTTTATCTAACACATCCCTGAATCCTTATTTTCAGGCTTAAGACTTACATTTTAGGAATATATCGGCCACAGGGCATTAGTAATATTAGTCATCTGTCGAGTTCTGGTGTTTCGAATTTGTGACATTCACGGTCCAGCAACCACCTTCCGCACCAGTGGTTGTCAGACGGCCTCTGATCCGACAACCGTTCACACCAGGCATGAAATGGATATGAAATTTCGGATACGGATATGGATATTAAATCATTTCGGATTATCCGTTTGTTTCGGATAATTTCGGTTACGGATATTTTTACAGTAGCAAAACTTTAATTTCGGATTCGGTTACGGTTATGGATATTTTTTAATATCGGATAGTTGCGGTTACGGTTACGGAGCTCCCTAACATCCTTGGTTCACACTGCTGTCGTTGAGCACCCTAATCAGCTTAAACTGTCACATTAACATTTTAGGATATGTAGTAACATATCGAGTACATTGATTCTAGATAGGGTTCTTTTGATTAATGTACTTAATACCTCATCATTTATTTATTTTTAAATGTTAATGTGACAGTTTGAACTCAATTTTCTCGAAATCAGAATTTATTACCTTCATCGACTCATAATATCTTCAATTCATATTTACAATGATTGAAACACCGTGCAGTGAGCTTAATAATAGCTCCCCTCACCGATTTCGGTGTCGGTAGCCGATTTCATTGAAACCAGGCCAGCTACGCAGGAGTTCTTTTATAGTGTCAAAGTGTGGGCGCAATACATAAGACACTCTCTGCCTGTCCAGAAGCCCAAGCAGGGAAAATTTACAACCACGTATTCATTTAAACATGTCACATATAATATGGACATTGTCATAATTTTCATACAATTATTGTCTTTCGATACAAATTCGTAGTTGTAAATTGTTCCTGCGGGTTAGCAGTATGATGATTATTCGAATTAATGCAAGAAACTATGTTTCAATTTTATGCAAAAATCGCATTTCGACGATTTTTCAAACACAAAATTTTCTCTTTTCTCGAATCATACCGCCTTATATAAAAAAAACATAATTTAAGGTACCCGTGCCAACTTCGTTGAGCATACCAACCGTTTAAACCTTCCCTGAACTTCCACGAATATTTCAAGACTAAAAATAGCCGAATCGGTTCAGCCTTTCTCGAGTTTTAGCGAGACTAACGAATAGCAATTGACTTTCATATACATATAAGATAAGAATACATATTGAATGACTCTTTAGAATAAAAAAGGTCTAATATATAAAATTAGAAAAATATACAGTATGTAAAAAGAACAAATAAAAATAAAAAAGTGATATTATAGTGACTGTTCTTTTTACACCAGTTATAATAAGTAGCAGCTGTTTTCTAGTAACAAAAATTGACAGTCAGACGACACGTAGAAAACACATTTTGATTGCAAATAAAATTCTTAAATTCTTCTGTATTTTAAGTTCAAAGGAATTAATGTAAGTCACAAAAATAATTTCAGTCCACGTACGTGTGCTGTTTTAAAATAATATTATTTAAAATGTAGATAAATAATTGAAGATATGAATGGTTGAAAGTTATATGTGGCAAAAATGTTTACCCAGAAAATTGAGTTTAAACTGTCACATAACCTTTTAGGATATGTAGTTACGTATTAAGTACATTAATTCTAGAGACGGATCTTTAGATTAATGTACGTTACGCTTACGACGTTCTAAAATGTTTAAGTTACAGTTTGAACTTAATTATCTCGAAATCAGAATTTTGGTACCTTCATCCACTCATGTCTTCAATTGATATTTACAATTATTAAAACGCCTTGCAGTGAGCTTAATAGTTAATATTATAGTATAGATATAAATGATATTTAGGGATGATTTTCCAATCGTCAGATAACTTTTATCTGAGGAATAATTATGTGACTTTGGCAGATTTTGTATGGAACAAATGTCAAAGTCACATGTTTATTCAACAGATAAAAGTCTAACGATTAAATCTAACGATTGAAAAATCGGCCCTTAGACATGTATTTGTATATGAAAAACGTATATTAGAGATCGTCATTTTGCATCCAACGTCTGCCATTTCCATGGAAAAACTATGACTGCAGAAAAACATTAAGAAACCAGTTGCTGGAAATCCAGAAACTGAACCATATTTAAAAGTTCCTCACGGTTCACTTTGAGTTACTAAATTATAATAAGCTCCTACATCGAACTCGTTTTTATAATGCCTAATTGTGTGCGCAATACACAAGGATATTTTCTCTCCACGGTTTCCCGACACGACTGGCGAGAGAACAGGCGCAGGACTAGACAATCAGGTGATCAGCCTGCATTGTCCTAATCAAACAAAATTTTGGTCGTCTCACGCGGGAATCGAACCCAATATGTACGAGTCAAGAGATGTGGACCACCGAGGCTTTCGATCGTAAAATAAAACTATTTCCATTAGAGTAATAAAGCTTAATTAATTAATTAATTACTACTTAACTTTGTCATCTGTTCTGAGATCTCTAATGCTTTAATAGCTTTATAGTAGTATGTTTGTAGCATTGTGTTTTAACTTCAAATGCATTCTGATACTTATTTTATTAAAACACTAGCTGACAGTGCCCACTTCGCTGAGCATAAAAAATAACCGTTTAAACATTCCCTGGACTTCCACGAATATTTCAAGATCAAAAATAGCCAAATCGGTTAAGCCGTTCTCGAGTATTAGCGAGACTAACGAACGTCTCGTAATTTGATTATTCGACAGGATATTACTGCCCTAATTACTTAAGTGTAAAAAGTTAATAAATTATTGATAATTATATCATGCTGAAGATTGAAGTTTTATTAAATTAGCGAAGTTTATGTAAAAAAAAATGTATGGGACATTTTTTTTTTAGTAATGATGATGATGTTCGTTCATGTTTGTTTAGTGTTTGGTGTGGACTGTAGTCCTAGGTCGCCCATGAGTCACGTTTCTATTTCTTATTTTCTAAGAATACTCCGAAAACTGCATTTGACTCAGTGCGATGACCTGATCTTGTACCAAGTGTGTACTGGTGAATGGGTATTTTTAACCAGAAAAAAACAAAGGGCTGTTATAAGTTTCACGTGTCTTTTTTTTAAACGGGCATTGGCCCACCTCACATTCCCAATACTGCAACTCCTGTAAGCCAGGATCAACAGCGGTAACCAACCACGACAAACCCTTTGATATGATCTCAGGGGAGCCCGAGGGACAAGCTAAATCTGTCTTGGGACCCACAACGAAATTAATCGGAAGAAAAAAGGAGGAGTAGGAAGTATTCCAGTTTCCCTCCCCAAGCAAAGTGGGAGACAGTACAAAATTGTAATGACACAAACGGCCAAAAAATTAAGGGAAAGCACCAAGGGAATATATATTATTAAGTTTCACGTGTCTGTATGTCTGTATCAAAGCTCGTATGAACGTATGAACCCAATCTTAATCTAGTTCCTTTTAACCTCCGCGCCCCGACGCAAAAACGACGGGATGTTATAAGTTTGACGTGTCTGTGTAAATGTGTATGTGTCTGTCTGTGGCATCGTAGCTCCCAAACGAATGATCCAATTTTAATGAGTATTTTTTTATTTGAAAGGTATTTCAGTCGAGAGTATTCTTAGCTATGTTCGGTGGAAATCGGTTCAGGTCTTCAAGTTCATCAGATTCGTCAGGTGTGATAGGAATGTTACACGCTAAGTCCGGGGGTTTTAATTTAAATTTAGTTTATTGTTTTAAAACTTTACGTAATAAAGAATGTTCTAAGTTATCCTTATTGCTTTGCTTACTAATTGACATCGTATGTGTGTGTGTGTGTGCGTGTGACTGTCTGTCTGTCTGTGGCATCATAGTTTCCAAACGGTTGAACCGATTTTGATTCACTTTTTTTTGTTTGACAATTAACTTGATCAAGAATGTTCTTCATCATCAGTTCGCACTCCGCTCAATGCTTGAAAATTAGGTGGTAACTTAACATGTTTAATTTCGTTTATATCTATACAATATTATTGTAATACCTGTTTATATGCTCACTAAAAGCTTTGATTTATTAAAGTGGTGTAACCACGCGATATCGCGTGAAGGGGATGAAACTGGTTTCATTACATTTACTTCCAAAATTATAAATCAACGATCCCTTGGAATTATAATTGACTGTCTGTGTGACATTTAGTAATCTTTTAGTATAAAAAAAGACGTGTGGCACTCGGGGACTGCCGCGGTAAAGCTATTGCATATAATTTTTTTTATTACTCATGCGGGATAAGTAGCATCTTGGCGCCCGCTGTTGCGGTTGAAAACGAGCCGTTTGCCCATTCTAAACTTTTCGCACTCAAATTCCAAAATGGGCAAACAGCCCATTTATACCGCAACAGCGAGCGCCAAGATACCACTTACTTACTTATCCCGCATTTGTAATAAAAAATAGTATGTGCAAATCGTGCGACGTTGTCGATTACCCACGAAAGCGAAGTTGAACGCACGAGCGAAGCGAGTGCGGTCATTCGCTTGAGTCTTTAACTTGTCGCAACTTGTCGCACTTGTTGCACAATATACTATTATCAACTTATCCGACACAACCAATGACACCTCTAAGCAAGTTGCTGAACTGTCTTAAAATCCGTTTGGGAGCTGTGATGCCATACACATTTTCACAGACACGTCAAACTTATAACATCCCGTTGTTTTTGGGTCGTGGGTTAAAAATGCTAAGTCGCGAATTCAGTTCTTCTACCGTAAAAGTTGTGACATAATAATAGCTCCCCTCACCGATTTCGATGTCGGTAGCCGACATCGAAATCGGTGAGCGAAGCTCTGAACCACTAGGCCACGGAGCGTTGTGACATCACGGAGGTCGTTTGTTATGTGTGATAGGAATGTTACATGTGCTAAGTCGGGGTTTTTTTTTTAATTTTTTATTTAGTTTTTATGACTTATTTTTTTGATCGAATCAAAAAATCGATAACTCTTTTGACGCCTCTTTAATTAAAATCGGAGCATTAGTAGCGCTACAATAGGCACAAAAAAATTCATACATACATACAAAGACTGCCAATCATTACTTTTCCTTTTATCTTCGCTTTCGTGGTCTAGTAGTTCAGCGCTTTGCTCTCAACCCGGAGGTCGTGGGTTCGATTCCCGCGTTGGAGCAATTAAAAAATTTTTGTTTGCAAGTTTGGTTAGGACAATGCAGGCCGATCACCTGATTGTCTTATAAGAAAGATGATCCATGCGTCGGATGGGGATGTAAATAGTCGGTCCTGCGCCTGATCTCTCGCCAGTCGTGTCGGTTTACCGTCCCACTGGGTTATGAGAGTTAAAGGAAGAGAGAGTGTCTTTGTGTATTGCGCACACACTCGGACACTATAAAAACGACTCCTGCGTAGCTGGCCTGGTTTCAATGAAATCGGCCACCGACACCGTAATCGATGAGGGGAGCTATTTTATTATTATTTTCAGGGATGTTCAATCAACGATTTAGGACGCATTTTGTACCAATTCAATCGATTCCGTAACACAACACATTGATTTTGATGAACTATTTGCAATTGTAAAATTGGTCACAACTCATACCTAAGTCAAGAGTACTAACGAGAATTTTATAGGCTTGTGTTTAGGCCGAGGCCAGCCGATCAACACGACTTGTTATAACGTGTCTCAATTAGGCTCCGCCCCTATTCGGTACTATCCGTAACTATTATTTCGGATTCGGATACGGTTATTTTATTATATCGGATATCCGGTTTCGGTTACGGTTACGGAGCTCCCTAACATGGATGATTATTTTATATTCACTGTAGGCAAAAAAGGAAGTAATCAAGTGGGTAGGTTATCAAGTAAATCATCACAAGATACGTGAATGAGATCTCTCCCACCCACACTCAGCAACTAGATTACCATCTCTTGTAGGAGTCGCGGCGACTTGACCTGAATACTTGCAGTTTTAATTTAATCATAAACAACTTTTATATCACAAAGCCATTCCGTGCAACTACGTACTAAAATTCGTTACAATGCACGTCATCCTAATACAGTTTAATTTTAACTCTAACGTAAACCAACCCGTCTATGACATAATAATTATGTAATAGTTGCTGTGCCCGCGACTTCGAATTAACGTAAGAAAGCGCACGCAACGAAAGTCCCCAAATGTGAATAATTTTCCCCGTTTTTGCAACATTTCTCCCTGACGCTTCTCTCCTATTGGTCTCAACATAATGTATATAGCCTAAATCCTTCCTCTATAAATAGACTATCCAACAAAAAAAGAATTTTTCAAATAGGACCAGCAGTTCCTGAGATTAGCGCGTTTAAACAAACATACTCTTCCGCTTTATAATATTAGTATTGTAAAATGTAATGTAATGTCAAAAAATTATAAAGCACTACAAATGTTGATTAGACATTGTAGAAAGATAATTGGAAAAGAAAGAGAAGAAAAAAAAACGGAAAATAAACAACTTTGACAATTTTATTGTGTGGATGGATGGACGAAATATGCAAATATAGATATTTTAGAAATGAGAAATGAACAAAATATATAGTTAAATAAAAACTGTAAGGCCTCAGCCTCGAATTTTGCAAAATTCGAGGTTGAGGCCTTAATGCCTTACAGGCAAGATTTTAAATTTGTATTTACAGACGAATGAATAAGATAAGTATGCAAGGCCCTATTCATGATAGGGGGATGAAAGAAAAAAAAACCCATCTATGACACAACTTAAGACGTGTCAATGATGCCAATTAGGGAATGGAGAACCGGTAATGATCTATTACAATACAAATTTTATATTCCGTTTCTCAAGACGACCCTAATAAACCGGAAAATCTCGGGATTTTCGGTACAAGGATTTCCCAATAATAGCTCCCCTCACCGATTTCGGTGTCGGTAGCCAGTTTCATTGAAACCAGGCCAGCTATGCCGGAGTAATTTTATAATGCCCAAGTGTGTGCGCAATACACAGATGCACTTTCTCTTCCTACACTCTCGTAGCCGAATGGGACGACTGGTGGGAGATCAGGCGCAGGACCGACTTTTTTATACAACAAACATCCACACATACATACTCACAAAGTTTTCGCCTTTATAAAGATTTCGACACTTACGTACACTGGCAACGCTAAAAGATTTTTAAACGTTGACTTATAAAACAAAAGCTTATATAAGCAACTAATAACAAATCCAAACTTTATTCCAACAAAGTAGCTCAATTAATGAGGACAAAACATGACTCTAACTTACAAACTTAAATGAAAATGTCTCCATCTAACTGTGGTTTTAGAGCATTCCCTCTTAATCTTAATTACGTTCCTGTGAAACTTATTAAACTTGTTATACCTTAGCTAAGTCACAGAACCTCCAAGTATTTAGTCTACATTTGTGTATTTTCGACAAAATGTTTGTGCTATTCTTGAGAACTGTGACGCAAATAAAAATCTTTTAACCGAGAAAAATAAGGTTAAAAACAGGAATCAAGGACATAGGCATCAAGGCTAACCTGAAATAGGATTGGGCGGGACATGTTAACCGAATGCATCCTGACCGCTAGGCAAAGATGGTCACGGAATGGGTACCCGAACAAGGACGACGCTGATGTGGCCGGCCTAGGAATAGATGGCGCGACTACTTAGATGCACATCAGCCAGGCTGGCCAGTGATGGCACAGGAAAGAGATACGTGGAAGACCTTGGGGTAGGCCTTTGCCTAGTGGGATAGCATAGGCTAATAAAAAAACGTACAGTTTTCCTTATTATTTACAGGTTTCACAAACGTATTGCGTTGAATTATTCATATCTCACGGCGAATGCAATAGACAGATAAAAGTAGTTAAAATAGATACACCACTTAAGTCCAAAAAATCAAATCTAGAAGAAAATCAGTCATCAAAAGTTCATGGAGGTCAGGGAAGTTATTTATTGTAATAACGTAAAAATAAAGTTGGCCTTTGCGTCCGTTATTAGATGATTTAATATACAATATTCTTCTAGCGAAGTAGCCACTCTTTAAATACTGTTTTCCTGTTCATGCTAAACCCACAGAGCGGTATACACCAGTAAACATAGAGCCCAAATCTGGGGGCACGTTCGTGCCCCCGTCAAGACGAGCCAAGCGAAGCGCAAGGGCACTACCTACCTTTTCTCGAAGGGTTTCGTCGTTTTTTTGAGCTCTCATAACTTTTCTTAGGATGATGCTAAATAGTTGAAATTTTCAACATATAATGACATTAGTAAAGACATGAAACATACAAAGTTTGAATGTCGTAGCTATTATACTTTAGATTTTATCAACGTCTAAAAACCCCAGATTTCGTCACTGATTCACTTATAGATCATCAAAATTCGTAAGGTACTTCCCGAAGTCCTAGAAAGCTGATATTATTCATGTAAGCTGTTATTGCTACAAAAACAACAAAAAAAATATTAAAATATAAATGCCGCCATTTTGAATCCAATATGGTGGACGGTACAAAACGGATGTTTATTAATTATACGGATCTGATTTTTAATATATAAAAGGAATATCTATAATATATACAAGTACGTAATAAACCTACGACCTACTTTTTGTAGGACCGATAATTATAATCGGTCAGATATTTGCTCCATATTATTTCTATCCAACTTTACTTATTTTGAGTGCGTTGCACTACTGTAATCAGTATATTATATTTTATTCCGATTATTAATCGGTGACCGACTTTTTTTAGATGAAAAATATATTTATGAGAGGAAGATTAGTTTTTTATCTACTTATTTAAAATTAGGCATTAACGCGAATTATCAGGCAGCATATTGTAAATTGCTGTCAGTGTTCAAACAAAATATAATGTCGAGCACTTGAAATCAGTTCGGCAAAAGCTCCCGCTGATGTTAAATAAAACAGGGATGTTAGTAGTAAGTACTCGCGGAGTTCGTCGCCCTTACTTCACCAGTCCATCTACTCGCGGAGTTCCTCGGCGAAGCACTCGAGATACTTTGGCAACAGTTCGAAGTGCGATACTACACTACTCGCGGAGTTCCTCGGCGAAGTACTCGCGGAGTTCCTTGGCGAAGTACTCGAGATACGTTGGGAACAGTCCGAAGTGCGACACTACACTACTCGCGGAGTTCCTCGGCGAAGTACTCGAGATACTTTGGCAACAGTCCGAAGTGCGACACTACACTACTCGCGGAGTTCCTCGGCGAAGTACTCGCGGAGTTCCTCGGCGAAGTACTCGCGGAGTTCCTCAGCGAAGTACTCGCGGAGTTCCTCGGCGAAGTACTCGCGGAGTTCCTCAGCGAAGTACTCGCGGAGTTCCTCGGCGAAGTACTCGCGGAGTTCCACGGCGAAGTACTCGCGGAGTTCCTCGGCGTCACGTTTTGACTGCAATGTAGCGTAAGTGAAGTTATCAAGAATAAGATCAAGAATTTTGGTTCTACATGAGATCTGACCACTTTTTGATAGATTTTGATTAAGGTGCAGTGTAGAGCTTGGCTTTATACGATATCTGATAACTTTTTAACAGGGTAAGCTATGTAGGCTCGTCTTGGCAACATTTTTACATGAAAATGTTATTGGTGGGATCAAAATAACTATAAACAACATTAAAGAAATTCACTAACCCCCGAATTGTCAAGCTGTGATGATGATGATCAACCGATGATGATGAATTACAGCTAAAAACACTCAATGCCACCTCTCAAACAAAAAAATGGATCCATCCGTTTGGGTGCTACAATGCCACAGTCTTGTCAAACTTTTAACACTTTAGACGACCTCCGTATCGCAGTGGTTCGGCGCGTTGGTGCTCGACCGAGAGGTTGCGGGTTCGAATCCCGCCGAGGGAACAAAAAAGTTTTCTGGGTCATGGATGTGTATTAAATGTGTATAATAAAAATCTCAAATATGTGTATACTATAAAAGTATTAAATCCGTTGTCTGGTACCGGTAACACAAGTTCTTCGAATACTTAGCACAGGGCCAGATTGACGTGGTGTGAAACGTCTATAGATATATTATTATTATTTTAACACCTTTTTCGTCGCGGGCACTAAGTAGAAAATAAATTAGGGTTAAAAACAATAGTAAACATATCCAACAAGCAAATGAAAATGTTACCGAAGTACAAACGGATAAAATTGAACAACGTAATGATAATGTCATTAATATCCTCCAATCTTGCTCTTGTTACGTTCTATTGCGACGGAACGTGTACAATTACGAAGTTCTCAAAAGTAAATACGTGCTTCGAGATGTGGAGATTTCCAGTGTAATGTCGAAGTGAATCACCTCGACGACGTTATGTTAGTAATTTGTTAACAGTCTCGTTGGAACTTTATTTGTCTGTATTGTGACAGTCGATAGTATTGTTTTAGTAATTCCCTTGTTGATCTGTTAGGTAATCTTATATAATACTAGAAACTTTTATTACAGTTTTACTATGAAAACCTCCGTAGCATAGTGGTTGAGCGCGTTGGTGCTCGAGCGAGAGGTCGCGGCTTCAAATCCTGCCGAGGGAACAAAAAGTTATCAATGTTCATGGGTCATGGATGTGTATTAATTAATATAATATAATAAAAATCTTATATGTGTATAGTATAAAAGTATTAAATATATTTCCGTTGTCTGGTACCTGTGACACAAGTTATGCGGATATTTAGCACGGAGCCAGATTGACGTGGGTCGGACGTGCGTGCGTCCATAGATATCATATTATATTTAATTTATTTAAAACGTTTTTGTAATTGCAAACTATGTATTATCTGTTAATTGGTCCTTAAAAGGAAACACAACGTTTACCCTGTTACCTACCTGGATAATGTCGCTAGAGTATCTCTATTTCCTGAATATCTATCAATTAGTTAACCAGTACCTTATTTTATGATTTTTTCACATATCATTTATTTAAAGAGATATACGCCCGATTTCTGAAAGGCTGATCAAATTGATCAATAAATTTGATCAAATCAGCTAATCTGACGCTCATTGGTGAAAACTGTGACTGCGAAGTGATGTTCACCAATCAGCGTTCAGATTAGCTGATTTGATCAATTGATCAATTTGATCAGCCTTTTAGAAACCGGGCGATAGACGTTTCAAAACCTAAAGAAATGGCCAGACTTTCCGCTGTGTTTCTTACTCCCGACACAATCGAGAATCGAATCAGTTCGATCTCAAGCTTTTGGTATATTATTTGGTACAATTATCATTGCATTAATATCGGGCAACTGGCATCACTGTCTAATCTACGGTTGTCTCATAGACGGCTTTGTTTACGTTTAGGTTAAATTGATCTTGAACGTACCATACACATATTATATTCTTAAAACATAGCCCTCATTCACAGTCAGTAACAATATCTGCTTTTTATCCATCCATTATTTATTGCAAATGATTGCAATAAGATCCATTGGATGCGAACACTCGGGAAATAATTTGAATGAAACTCTTTTGTTTCCACTGAAAGGGCTGGCTTGAATACGAAACTGAAAATTTTTCACCCCCTCGACCACTTTGTTTCGTAATTGAATCGGGTTAAATAGATGAAAGCTTAAATTAAATCCCTAGACATTCACATTGGTTTTTGTATTTGAAGCTGAATTTTAAGCTACACATAGAACTGCTAAAGTCTTTTTACCATGTTCAGAATTTAATTCGGCATAGCATAATCACCGATGTCTATACAAGAATAGACATAGTGACAGGTTTGTAGACATGATTACAAATTTCAATATATCGACGACCTCCGTAGCGCAGTGGTTGAGTGCGATGGTGCTCGAGCGGAAGATCGCAGGTTCGAATCCTGCCGAAGGAACAAAAAGTTTTCCTGGGTCATGGATGTGTATTAAATTCGTGTATTAATATAATAAAAATCTTAAATATGTTTATAGTATAAAAGTATTAAATATACTTCCGTTGTCTGGTACCTGTAACACAAGTTCTTCGGATACATATCACGGGGCTAGATTGACGTGGTATGAATCGTCCATAGATATTTCACGCCCTTCAAGCTGGTGGAGTGAAAGATAACCTCTCGACGTCGTCTTTTTGGCTACCTACTAGTGCCAAACAATATGTGACCCTAAATTCAATTGATTCCAAGAGGCTTTCAAGGATACGTAACTTGTGTCAACCCCCAGGGGAAGCTCAGTGCCTCGTCCTTAGCTGATCCTATAAAATGAGATAAGCGTGTGATTTCCCAGGCGGGATATGCTAAATAATTTCATTTTGGCACAACTTTGATTTATCCGGATGAATTAACTTACACCAGAAACTTGTTTCTTTGGATAGACTACAAAAATTAATTAATTTATTTATTGACTCACCAACAGAACATTTGGTACATTAATAAAATATAAAAACAAAAAGGGCTTAAAGATAAAATTTGTACTAATGATAGACGACAATGAATATGAAATGTGGGATGTTAATATGATAACATGAATAACATAATAATTAGGACGATAACAAAATAATAAGTTTACTTCTTACAAACCAAAAAATAAAAATACAGTTAAAGTTCTTACAAAACATTACAAACAAATGATACTGTAGAATCATAGACATATATAAATAATAGTTATACATAAATTAAAAACATATGAAAATAAAGAAGACTGTTAATGAAATTTGTCGTAACGTTCCTGCTGGATTTTTGTGGCGGACTCGAAGTCCTGGGCAATAAAGCATGAATATTCTAACGCAGAAGATAATTGCAGCACCAACTCCAACCATATCGTTATCTTTATGGGGGCCTATTACAAGCTCTTAATTCCAGCCAGTTTATGCCATACAACATGGCTGCCTGGAATTTTCGTATTAGGATCACATAATAACTGCATGATGACAGCTAGTAAGCGGACACGTGACACATGACTTGCTTCCGAATGTCACTTTCAGACAACCAAACTAGGGTGGATCCATTCAGTACCTAATGCAGTCCTCGCACGCCGGGCCAGAGTGGCCCAGGGCGGGGGAATCACGACCAGGGGCTAAAGAGCCCCTCTACGTGAGGTCGAAGGGCCCGGTATTGAGGATACCGAGCCGAAATAATTCCAAGTTTTTCTAGGGAAAACCCCCCGCAAAACGCAGGGGAAAACCGTGGCGCTAAGTGAAAGAGCCATGGAAGGCTGTACCTGAATGGCGGGACGTCAAGCAGTGCAAGGGGCCCCGGTCCTGGGACCGGAGAGCGTGTGTGATTCCACTCCCCCTACACCACCCTCCATCCCGCGGACCAAACCCTACCATAGCTGGGGAGAGGAAAGTAAATGACACAAGAGACGTTTTTTTAAAGGCAAAACCCCCGCGTCAGGGCGCGGGGAAAAACCCTCGATCCTTTATTAAGACTGCCTGAAGGGCCGTGACGTACGGTCTTTAACCGTACGCGGATCCGTCCGACCAGGGAGTGGGGGGGCTCCGGGAGCCATGAGGGGGGAAGGGTGATGGGACCCGACGAGTGGTGGTGGTGGAAATCTGGGGGCGCTGGGTTCGCCCGCACGCCGCGCAGCCTCCTTGCAGAAGCCGGGCAGCAGGCGGCATCCTGCGGCATCCCCGTGTGGTGGGTGCGGCGGTGTCCGGGGCCCGCCGTGGGATCCCGGCCAATCCTCCGGGCTCCTTCCTCTATAGGAACCTCCGGATGGCGGGGATATCCGTCGGCTAGCGCGGGACTCCTCCACAGATGACGGTGGCGGTGAGGCGGCGGCAGGGCGCTCGACCGGGCTAACGTGAATCCTCAAAAAGACACATCGGCCCGGGAGCTTGCTCTGCAGCGGCAGGGGGTGCAGGTCTGGTGCCTGCGTTGACGGGAGTCGCCAACAGGGCCCTCGACCGGGCAATGGTCCGGGAGTTTGCCCTGCGGCGATCTTCTGTGCAAGGCTAAGGCCTGTATCGGTGGGTGTGAGCGCGCGTCACCGGACAACTGGTCCGGGAGCATGCTCTGCGTCGGTCACGTGGGCAGGCGGCGGAGTGCCTGCAGCGACGGTGTGCTGCAGTGTGCAGCGGGCAGGGCTGGAACCTGGGCTGGTGGTTGGCAGCGGAACGCTCGACCGACAATGGCCGGGAGCTTGTTCCGCTGCAGTAAGGGTGGCAGGAGAACCTGCGGTGTGGCCTGGAGGGGATCCAGGGCACGTAAGGCCTGGCAGGATGCCGAGGCGAGTACGGGGTGCGACTGCGCCGGGGGGCGCAGTCGAGGCGGCACTGGGGACGCTGCGGCAGGTCCGGGCGCATCACGGCATGGCGGAGCGGGATCCGGGGGGTGCGGCAGGTCGCGGCCGGTGGGGGTGCGGCGCTACGGCAAGGGGCGCAGTCCGCAAGGCAGCGCTGAATGCACTGCGGCGAGTCCGGGCACTTGTCGGCTGGACGGAGCGGGATCCGGGACGCGCTGCAGGTCTCGGCCGGACATTGGGGCGAGGGGGTTCCACTACCCCCCCGCGAGAATGCCGACGGGGGCCCGGCGCGAACGGTGTCCTCTCCGTCGCAGCTAGGCTCGGTGTTGCGGTGGTGGTGCGCCAGGTCGGCGCGGGGCGGTCTTCCACGTCGTCTGCGGCCGGGGGGGCGCCACAGCACGACACGAACGGCCATGGGCGGAGTTAAGCAGGCGGTGTAGCACCAAGCTGGACGCTTGGGGTAGCTGGCCTCCCGTGACCACAACGCTGGGCGACCCAGCGGGGCGGGCGGGCAGTTCAGCTCCCCGGCAAGGCGACAATCCGCGCTCAGTTCGAATGAACCAAGCACGGATTGCCGGACGCCATCAGGAGGCGCTGGGAACTGCTCCAGGAAGGTGGTCGGCACGGACGCGTCACGATCGAGACGCGGACGAACGCGGCGGAATCGACGTGCGCGCGCGACGGAAGCCAGGACGATCCTCCATTCAGTATAACATGTCGCTGTAGTATGAAAAAGAACAAGGCAGTTTAAGACCCTGTGGGAGTACAAGTGGAAGCCCCAAAGGGAGATCTCCGACCGAGCGAGATGGTATGCTCGGTCAGGCCGAAGCCCACTGTACTAGTTTTCAGATGTCGTATATATAGCGCCGGACTTAGAAAACTTCGATAGCGCGATGCAGGATGTGGCGCTAGTAGTACCGCTACAACCCTATTATTGAATTGCCTGGAACCAGGCTGGTATTATAAAATATAGTATATAGCTCCCCTCACCGATTTCGATGTCGGTAGCCGATTTCATTGAAACCAGGCCAGCTACGCAGGAGTTATTTTATAGTGCCCAAGTGTGTGCGCAATACACAGAAGCACTCTCTCTTCCTTTTACTCTCATAACCCAGTGGGACGGTAAACCGACACGACTAGCGAGAGATCAGGCGCAGGACCGACTTTTTACATGCCCATCCGACGCATGGATCATCTTTCTTGTCAGACAATCAGGTGATCAGCCTGAATTGTCCTAACCAAACTTGAAAACAACATTATTTGTTGTTCCAACGCGGGAATCGAACCCACGACCTCCGGGTCGAGAGCGAAGCTCTGAACCACTAGACCACGGAGGCGATAAATTATAAATTATAAAATTATAAAAGATCATAATATGGGCAGCATAGGAGATGGTGCTATAACGCGACATAATCGTAATAAGTCAATTTGAGTCATAGACCATAGTGATGTCAGGTGATCCGGTCCCTGAACAAGTTGCCATCGCTATTTTTAGTTCCAAAACAAAATGTATAAAATTTGGCATAAGGTTCGCTAAATGACAAGGAAATTCGAGTGCCACTTAGCGAAGCTTATGTCAAACCCCCTACCTTTTGTTTCCGAACTTCGTAAGCGATAAATAGTTATAGCATCTTGAATTAGGGTTCTGGTCTAGTATAAAGTGTTAGTAACAAAAATGGAGCATACCTTAATCTAAAACCAAACATACTGAAGCTTTCTATTCGATTGCAAGCATTAAAACAACAGCGAACAGATGGTATACACTGAAATGTAAATCAAACAAAGTTCTGTTGGATTTCACATTTGCTCCGTCCTCGAATAATAAAAATCCTGTTGGAATATCATATTCCAATATCGACAGTGTCAGGGTCGCCTTTGTGCAAGATCTAACTGCTCGGGGCAACGCTCATCTGTTTTATTTTAATAGGGATGAGACGTGGGAGCTGGCACAAGGTTGCTGAAGGCGCCGCGAGCGATCCGCGAATACCTCTGTTAATAAGCATATCTATTTTACTTTCATTCTTCATCATAAACAATGCTCTTTGTGTGCTACTGTGCTGCTAAGTGACGCTTTCAAGGTAGCTATTGTAATATTGTATTATAGAGCTCTCTCTGTGGTATAATAATTTATGGTTCATTATATTGTTAGAAATTTAAGTCACAATCGATTTCAATTACGATTATTGTTTGTAAATCAAAAAAAGTAGGAGATGATCAAGTGTCAACTGTCAAAAAATGAAAAATAAAAATAATGGCGACGGTTAACTTTAGGCGTTAACGCAATGATGTTTGGTTTTATAAAAGGAATTCTATAATTGTAGTCAATTGTTAATTTAACAATAGTTAATTGATCACCGTATGGGTTTGGATTGTATTTATTCAGAATTTTATTGTATTAAGTTTGATTACTAAAAATAGAAAGATATCATCAACCACGTGTTGGGCATTGTACACAATATTATTAAACGCTTTGAAGATTCAATTGGGTACTGGTTATTTATTCTTTCAATTCAGAAGCGTCGATCAAGAGTCTGCGGCCACATAATATGGTATAATTAGTGACGTACTGAGTCGAGAGGTAAGCTCTAAGCTATTCTGACATCACTCTCACAACAGGCGTAAGGCGGTAAGTTGATTATCGATCATTACAATTTACAACACAATTCCATAATTCTGTACATTAAAAACTCAGGTGGATCCTGTTATGGGATTGCAAATACGCATTATGTTCAATTAATCCAAAAACCAAGATAGAAAGAAAGTAAAAATTACTATGGCATAATATTTACATACAGTGCATGATTGACTCGATGATTGGTAATTCTTGAACAACTTCATAATGATTCTTTTAAGATTAAACATAGGATACAAGAAACATTAGACTTGGTAATCGTGCGACACCACAGATTAAGAAAGGTTATGGTGTTTAGTTTAGTTAAATTAACTTTATTAAAGCTGTCCTGGTACAGTACATACGTCACAAACTCAAAACATACATTTATAGTAATAAGACAAACATAATATAAATAACAGTTAAAATATTGAACTAAATAATAATGAGATAGGTATAAAGAAACTTTAAATTTGTTCATAAAAAGAGTTGTTGTCAAATTATGTTAACTATTAAACAAACCTAAAATTAACTCTTCAAATCAAATCTTAATGCTAGTAATATTATGCATGTTGTGTTATCAAATTATCAATAGAACACTGGACCCACTGACAAACTGTTGTGCCGTTTGATGAGCTACATAATATACATATATGTAATATGTATCTATGTCTGTTTGAAAGTAAAGGTATTTTATTGTTTTTATTATAAAATCATTGAAGCAGTGTATGTATAGTGAAAATCTATTGAATATAATATCTAAAACAATGTCATGTGGAGTGTGAACACACTGTCGGAAGAGAGATGCTTGTTATTAAAGGACAGTTAGAATAGCAGATGACTATTCTGAACTATCTTATTATTGAAATATTCAAATAGGGATGCATCACCGGCTACACTATTGCTTCATTGTTCCATTTGTCTCATTGTCATTATGCTAATAGTACCATTTGCAATTTTATTAATATAACATATTAGTTCCTTAATGTCATAATATTAACTTATTAGGAATTTGTAATACAAACATAGTTCGATTTGTTGGTTCATGGGAAGAAAATGATTCTTAACTATTTGGAATTTATGATGATAAAGTGATTAAGTGTATTAGGTATATAAGATGTCCCTTCAGTGTTAAAGTACCTTAAGGTGCTGAATCTGGAAAAATATCTGTCAGGTTGTAATAACTCAGAACTTATTTTCACCCCTGCAAAATCTAATTGTTTTGGAATAGATAATAATCTTTACATCAAAATTCATTGAACATAGTGATGAATAGTAACAACAATTTTATCTTTTCTAGTTAAATGTTTATTTGTTTATATGCATGATCACAAATTTATTTCAAATATATCTATTTTCGATTTGTTCATTCATTCATTAAAATCTTAATAACTAGGCTCTTGTCGGTGGAGTAATCGCCACGTCTATTGTTGATATACAATTATTAAATATTAATAGTAATTTGAAGTTTTAACTTAAAATAAGCTATGGTGTTTACAACTTAGCCCACCGACTTAAAACATTCAAAACGAAGATATTAGTGCTTAAAGTTTTAATTCTACCTGCACAGATGACTACTAATAAATTATTTGGTTGTCTTCTTCTTCTATAACTGATCATAACCTTGATGGGAAAAATAGCTTCCCAGACTCATATGGAAAATGAGTCAACTATGTTTTTTTAATTATATATTTGTAAAAGTATAGAATGGTGACTAGTATGGTGATAATTTTAAGAATTTATAAAGAATAATTGTATTTTAACAAAACTTAATCCAAAAAAAAAAAAAAATAATAATAATAATATATAAAAAAAAAATTAAGGAACTAACAATGCAATAATTTTAACCGATTTTCAGCGATCAAATGCAAAGCGATTATACTATATATCCTTTCTCGACTATCTTCGGCGGGGGCGAGTCGTCGATTGGACACTTATGACTGAGTCAAGGAACAAGTATATCCGCGTTTGCGGCACGAATAGGCTACGTCGCATTCGTGAGAATCACTTGGTGGGCCACTGTACACTACTGGTTCACTGTTCAACATCTGACCTTACCGTTCAAATTATTACCACAAGCAAGTGTTTAGCGAAAATAGTGGACTCGAACAGGCGAAATGTCCGTACTACCCGTCACACAAATGGTGAAAACAGTCTTAGGCGACCATCTTGGTCCGTTAGTCGTAATAAACATAATATTATGATTGTTTTATACGATCTGTATGTTGTGGATATATTGTCTGGCGGTACAGCAATGACATTTTATACTTGTAATAGTTTCAAATGTTCTACTGACTATTTCATGACTTACTAATGAATAAGTTTTTATCAATAGAACGGCAGTTATCCGTCGTATATCGATTGCACATGCTATTATAATATGTAACTATTGAAGTGCACTTTACCGTCCTGCGATTGGACGGACTGGCATAGTACAGTGCAGTCTTGATATAACAAATCGGAGGGGAACAAGATGTTATTCCCTATATCAAGTAATTCGTTCAAGTAATTCGTTGAATTGGTTGGTTGGTCTAAAATTCGTCATAAATAGGAAGAAATAATATTATAGCTTTTACATATTTCACGTTTCCGAGACATTTAAACTTAAATATATTTAACAACAGTGACGAGCGGAAGTGTTTACATAACCGTTTATCAAACTACAATTATTGTTTTACGAGCAAAAGCGTGTCGAAACATGTCGCGACATATTTCGCTATAAATCACATTCTAAGAAGTTACGGGCGTGTTTTGCCAAACAATGTCGAAGTTAATTCTGCGTTGGGTATCATGTACCTAGTTCCTCTTGTAATTCCTATCAATGAGTGGTAGGACATGGTGACTTATTGGACCATTGACACTGACGTGCGTTGGTGAGATCGGGACTAAGAATCATACATTGGTGGGAGCTTTATATTAAGGTTCCACCGTAATAGTTTTATTTTTCAAAAAAAAAAACTAATAAATAAATAAAAGATCTTATTTCCTTATTAGTTTGATTTAGTTTACAATACAAACCGTTTGCGAAACAAACAGTCTGCAATATGTTAACAACTAGCAAACAACTCGAACTTATATTTACTAGGTATGAAACTATGATTTTTATGATACGATTGAGCGCGATATTATCCGGTGAGATGCGATGTATTATAACCGTTTGAGGATGACTTATTTGCAAAAATCACTGTATTACTCGAAACCAGCGATTAACTTATATCGCGTCACAGGTTACTGTATCTAGTGAGATGAAATAACACCCACGTTAAGCTTGCTCGCCAAATTATTCACCGATTTGAATTATCGAGTGTTTTGAATATTGTTTTAATAACATCTATAAAAAGATTACATTAAACACTAGCAGCAGTTCTGCTAGCCGGTTTAGACGTTTCGACGACGAAGAGTTGCTACTATACAGTGTTGACTGTTGAGGGAGCCAAAATGCTTCAATTGCATAAAATTCCACATTACTCAACTCACACCCAGAGGATGATACAATGTTACTTTTGATACAATTAAGATCCCACCTATGCGTGTACATTATGAGCCTTTTACATTTGATGACCTCGTTGGCTCACTGGACGGGCGCGTCGGCACTTGAGCCGGAGATCACGATTATTCCTCTTTATGGATATGTAAGTCCCCTCTCGCCATACTACCGATAACTTTTCCTACTCTTTCACTGTACACGCTGCCAGACTTTGGAATTCATTGCCAACAGAGATCAGTGAATGTAAAACCCTCACACTACTTAAAAGAGACTAAGAGAACACTACTTACTGTATTGTGTTCTATGAGTTATTTTTACCTGAAATAAATGTGATTTGATTTGACTACCTCTGACAGGTCAGATTTTTGTAATTTTGTTATATTATCATGTATAAATTGTACTTTCCTTACATATAAGTATTACAATGTCCTATTTTCTTGGGTCGTCTCCAGTTTGGAATGAGGTGTGCCTTTGTACAACAATTTCTAATAACAATTTTTATTTGTGAATTTATAGTGTCTACATAAATTGTAAAATAAATGAAATAAAATTTATTAAAAAAAATATATATATACATATATATCTATAGATAATAATAATATGATAATAATAACATAACTTTATTTCTCCCACATTACAAATCATAAATATACATAACAACAACATTAAGTATTGTGCAGCACAGTGAATGTGAAGAGCTGGTGTCCATTATAGGTCAGGCCTGTATTACAGATCACCAGGTCCTCACCCCCAAGTAGATATTAATAATATGCATATAGTATAAAAGTATTACACGCATTACCACTGACTGGTAGAATCACAAGTTTTCGGATTTCTTAGCACAGGGCCAGACTGACTCGTGGTGAAGCGTCTAGTTGTCCTGCAGGCCAATCGCGCTATTGTACAACGTTTCATTTGAGGTTCAACTAAGTTTCGTTTGTGTTTCAGCTGCGTTTCGTTTCCAATCCAGCTGAAAATTTTTGGTCCTTTACACTATTTAGATTCAAAAACTTAACTTTTAAACGATCACTTTGTTTTAAACGTTCGAGCTGCGTGCGAGTTAAACTAGCTCGGTATCAACTTTTTGTTTGACAGCGTTTGAGTTACAACTACGGTCCAGCTTCGTCTCACCTAGCTGTCAAAAGGATAGCGCGATACCGAATACGTCATAAAGTCGAGTAACGTTCACGTTTCGGTTGCGTTTCAGCTAAAGTTTTTTTTAGCACGATTGCCCTGCTGAACAAATGAATAGTAATCTAGATTAATTGCCTGGTAAATGACCATGGTGTGAGCTTGTGCCAAGTATCCTGATTCGTGGAACCACGATTTAAGATTGAGAGGTTGAGAAATATGAGGGAAGTTTAAAATAATAATAATAATAATAAATAAATAATAATAATAAATAAATAATAATAATAAATAAATTAAAAAAAAAAGTAGTATCAATGACGATGGACTTTTGCATATGGATGTATGTGTTTTTTATATGATCAAATGCTTCCAGAAACCTGCGAAGCCGAAAAGGCCTGGGTGTATCCACCCAGAGGTGTAAGCGGTAACATGGGATACAGAACAGCTATGGGCCGAAACACCCCGAGGTGTAAGCGGTAGGTAGCACGGCATACAAAGAGCTATGGGCCGAAACACCCCGGGGTGTAAGCGGTAGGTAGCCTGCCATACAAAACAGATACAAAACAGCTATGGGCCGAAACACCCCGAGGTGTAAGCGGTAGGTAGCGAGGCATACAAAGAGCTATGGGCCGAAACACCCCGGGGTGTAAGCGGTAGGTAGCCTGCCATACAAAACAGATACAAAACAGCTATGGGCCGAAACACCCCGAGGTGTAAGCGGTAGGTAGCGAGGCATACAAAGAGCTATGGGCCGAAACACCCCGGGGTGTAAGCGGTAGGTAGCCTGCCATACAAAACAGATACAAAACAGCTATGGGCCGAAACACCCCGAGGTGTAAGCGGTAGGTAGCGAGGCATACAAAGAGCTATGGGCCGAAACACCCCGGGGTGTAAGCGGTAGGTAGCCTGCCATACAAAACAGATACAAAACAGCTATGGGCCGAAACACCCCGAGGTGTAAGCGGTAGGTAGCGAGGCATACAAAGAGCTATGGGCCGAAACACCCCGGGGTGTAAGCGGTAGGTAGCCTGCCATACAAAACAGATACAAAAGGCCGAAACAAGAAAGCAGTAGTGTGGTGAAGACTTCGATACATGTCCGATGCCGGCACGCCATGGGGCGCGCGTGTTCCTGGTGTTCCAGTCTCCGATGCAAATGCGCCCGCGGGTGCAAAAGTGCATTATCTCCGAAGCCGGCACGCCATGGGGCGCGTGTGTTCCTGGTATTCCAGTCTCCGATGCAGATGCGCCCGTGGGTGCAAAAGTGCATCACCTCCGAAGCCGGCACGCCGTGTGGCGCGTGTGTTCCTGGTATTCCAGCAATGCATTTGCACCCCATGAGTGCAAAAGTGCATTATCTCCGAAACCGGCACGCCTTATGGCGCCTGGTGTGGTATTAGTGTAGTGATTACCCGGACTGGGTCCCGTGTGTTTGTGTAAAGTGAAATTGTGAAGTGGTGTGGCAGTGCAAAGAGCAACTTTTAGTGAAAAGCTAATTGAATGGGGTCATTCAATAATTACAAAAGGATGGCCGAAAATTGTAAAATAAAAACAAATTTGTTCAGTATTATATTACATTAGTTTTAATCTTTAAGCAGGATATTTTACTAGGTACATAATCTTTGTAAATATATATATATAACATAATGGCATTGCCTGAGGACAGGCAAAAAAATTCAGGATGGCCGACTGTTAGAAATTTAAGTCACAATCGATTTCAATTACGATTATTGTTTGTAAATCAAAAAAAGTAGGAGATGATCAAGTGTCAACTGTCAAAAAATGAAAAATAAAAATAATGGCGACGGTTAACTTTAGGCGTTAACGCAATGATGTTTGGTTTTATAAAAGGAATTCTATAATTGTAGTCAATTGTTAATTTAACAATAGTTAATTGATCACCGTATGGGTTTGGATTGTATTTATTCAGAATTTTATTGTATTAAGTTTGATTACTAAAAATAGAAAGATATCATCAACCACGTGTTGGGCATTGTACACAATATTATTAAACGCTTTGAAGATTCAATTGGGTACTGGTTATTTATTCTTTCAATATTAAGCCGAATATAGTGTGACGAGAATGACGCGTAGACTTTTTTGTTTTGGAATCTCATGTAAATTACTTACCATAACGCGACTAATTGAGATTAAGGATCTCCATAAAAGTCACAAAACAGATGAGTTTCAGGTCTTAGGTCAACGACCAGTGCGTTCATGTGTATAGCTAGGAGCCAGCGAGCCCCAGTCTATATAGAAAGATTCACTCCTTGTGGTCATTTCATTTTGTTTTAGTTATACATATTTAGTAATTTATATGAGGTGCCAAAACAAAAAATGCTCTACGCGTCATTCTCTTCACAATATTTTCGGCTTGATATATTATGAACAATGAGACACCCTGTATAGGTACAATCGCCTACAGATCTGGTTTACCACTTTTGAACCTTATTGATACGTGATAAACTGAATATTATGTCTTTGACCGTTGAACTGCACTTTGATGTTTTTCTTGTTAGCTTGTTACGGTATTCTTCAGATAGACATTTTGATAGATATAAGTATCACCTCTTCTAAAATATTTCAATATTATTTCATTTAGATATAATATAAATAAATATGTGCGACAGATTGATTTTTTTTTTAACGCACATCAATTTTATTCATACGCGTGTTTAATAGATTTCTAATTTTATGTATTTCTAAGCGTTGTTTTAAAATATTGGCTTCAGCATACTTTCCTCAAGATGAACTTTAACTGTGCCAAGATACACTTGTTTATTTAACATATCTACCATTAAATGAAATAATGGTTCAAAACTATTAGCACCTAAGTCATTGTTATATTGCAACATACGAGCTATTGTGAATCATTTAATAAGTGGACTTGGCAAAGAAAGTGCTTCTGAGCTCTCGTGTTCTTTCTACCCTCATATTTCTTGCAAGCAAATACTCACTACATTTTGTCGTCGCGCAAATGAAATTCCTAATAAATGATACATTTTATATACTTCTTGTGGTTTATATACTCAAGTTATTGTTGGATTTTAATTTTTGTTCAACGGGGAATGTTATTAGGAATACAAAATTGCTTAAATCTTTAACCCCAGTAGGCCTTGTATCTGTACAAATACAATAGTTTTTAGTAGCCCGTAGCAGACGTTGAAAAATTACGTCATCGCAAAGAGAATTTAAAATTAAATGTTTCAAAAACTACACAACATATAAATATAATTAATAGTAAATTACTTACCATATCGCCTCCGTGGTCTAGTGGTTCAGAGCTTCGATCTCGACCCGAAGATTGTGGGTTCGATTCCCGCGTTGGAACAGCAAAAAATTTTGTTTTCAAGTTTGGTTAGGACAATGCAGGCCGATCACCTAATTGTCTGACAAGACAGATGATCCATGCGTCGGATGGGCATGTAAAAAGTCGGTCCTGCGCCCGTTCTCTCGCTAGTCGTGACGGTTTACCGCCCCACTGGGTTATGAGAGTAAAAGGAATAGAGAGTGTCTTTGTGTATTGCGCACACACTTGGGCACTATAAAATAACTTCTACGTAGCTGGCCTGGTTTCAATGAAATCGGCTACCGACACCGAAATCGGTTAGGGGAGCTATTATTATAACAAGCTGACTGGCAAAGCATCAGACACATCAAAGAGCGGTTTACGTCCGTTTAAAATTATACATGCACCGTGATAACATCGCATCCGGAGAGCGAAGTAAAGAGAACAGTAGGTCACATTGCAGAGCTGATTTATTTATACAACGTGTGAAATGAATGTGTGATAATATTTAAGAATGCATATTGAATGACTCTCTAATTATATAAATTTTCCCATGCAATAATTAAAAAAAAGTACTTCTTTCAGCGCTGGTACTTTCGCAGTACCTATACTTTACATAGCACATACGCAACCTAAAGTATTATCACTCACTTATATCACACCTTGTAGCGTTCACTGTGAAATTAGCATCGACTTACTTTTGTTTACGCATGCCACGACACCAATCAATGCGGACAATCGATTCATTATCTATTTTGCTAATTGAAGCGGAAAAATAATTAGATAAAAGTCCATGTGCAGATATTTCTCACACTCACAGAGATGTGATTCAAATATTTTTGAATTTTTTTAAATATTTTTTGTCTAAAATCTATCACTATCACTAAAGTATGAACTTTACAGATAAAACAGGTCAATAATTAGATATACCAGTAAATTTATTATATTATGTTGAAAGTACTGTAAGCCTGCAGGTTCTCGGTGGAAATTCACTTTTTTCCACTTTATTAGTTATTGTACATTAGTTATTAGTATAAAATACACGATGTCGGATGTCGAAACCGGTCGTGTATTTTAAGTAATAATTGATGTAAAACTAATAAAATATAAAAAAGTGCAAGTAATGTGTTTTATCAAATTATAGCAGGGATGGATATGAAATTTCGGATACGGATATTAAATTGTTTCAGATTATCCGTTTCTTTCGGATGATTTCGGTTACGGATATTACATTTTAGTTTCCTTTTAACAGTTACTAAACTTTCATTTCGGATTCGGTTACGGTTACGGATTATTTTTTATATCGGATATCCGATACTTTCGGTTACGGAGCCTAACATCCCTGCCAATATCACTTTTGTCACACGTTGCAGATAGTAGATTAGGTTTATATAAGATTGAAGATGACAATTTGCGTAGTTTATTTTTGGTGATGGGTTCCGATTAAATAATGACCTACAGTATTGTTTGCGGTGGCAATAGTCCAACTTCTGTGGCGAGCGGACTACTGACCTCATATACGGTACACTGACCCAATTTAAAATAGTAAATAGTTGTGCGACAGAATTGCACCTCTCGAACTATTCTTACATTAAAATATCAAGTACGATAAATATATTAAGATACTAATATAATACATAATTACATAACGCCTACGTGGTGCAGTGGTTCAGAGCCACGCTCTCGGTTGTGGGTTCGATTCCCTCGTTGGTTTCAAGTTTGGTTAGGAGTTAGGACAATGCAGGCTGATAATGCTGCTCGGTGTGGTAGGCTATTACTATTACATTAAATACAATAATTAAATAACACAGTCTAGTTGTTAACCACCTCCTTTTTAGAAGTTAAGGCGAAGTGTTGCGAGAAAAGCAGTTCCAAGCAGTTCTTAATGCTGAACAACCATTATATCAGGGATGTTAGGGAGCTCCGCAACCGTAACCGATATAAAAATTATCCGGTGCCGTAACCGAATCCGAAATGAGAGTATCGCTACTGAAAAAACGTTAACAAAATTTAATCTCGGTAACCGAAATTATCCGAAACAAGCGGATAATCTGAAATAATTTAATATCCATATCCGTATCCGTATTCGAAATTTTATATAAATTTTATCTCTGCATTATATAAACAATTTGGATTAAGAATATTTTTTTTTAAATGCGACTTTAGAGAATTTAATAATAGTTTAAAAAATTAGAATATTATAAAACATTACAATTACACGTAAAAATTATGTTGTATTCAAATAGATTTTTAATTATTTAGTTATACTTTTATTCTGAGCTCTTTTGGGTAATTTATTTAATCCAGTGAAGAACATCTAAATGAAAATTATTGTTTAGTATATTACGGTATTATAGAATTTAGGACTACATTCCTAAATTATGTTACGCAATTAGATACCTATATCTTTACTATTTTTAACGATTTTCCGTATGAGTAAACCAATAAATGTATAGTTTCAAATTAAACCTAAACGTATACAAACCAAAAACACAAGAAATTTTCACATATTCACTTTTAGGAATATTGAGTAACCATCCTTTATTATTCAATACATAATATAACAAAAAAATAATAATTAATATATTAAAACATCAAATAAAAAACATTCACAATAAAAATATGCTAATTTGACACTGCCGACTGTAGAATATAGTCTATAGATTCATAGTCGCAAGTCAATAATCTTTGTATTATATTACCATCACTAACTAGTATAATATGGTTGTGACATAGATGGGTTTGTTTACGTTAGGGTTAAAATTAAACGGGACGCACTATAGAAAAACATTTTTGCCCGATTGGGCTCGGTGCATCGCCTTAAAATATATTTGCAATTACTCTGTACCTCTGTACATTAGCAAGCTAAACCATTACGTAACTTCTAAAGATAAACATGATGAAATCCACTGAAGATATTATAATAATTTCCAATTTGCATACGAAAGGAAAAGCGAAGGAAAACTTGTATATAATTGTGAAAGTTTTCCTGTTATATTAATAATGCGAAGTCGCGAATAGTTTAGGTAAAATATGCAAAGGGCGGAGGAAACTTGGAATAAGAGCGTAGCAGAATAAAAAGAGTCGTCAGTGCTCGGGCCCAAGACGTGTTATTTGTATGTTTTGTAGAAAGTATGTACCGTCAGCAGCGATAGCGTCTTGAATATTTATAGCAACGAAACTATGATGACTATTAGCTCCCCTCACCGATTTCGGTGTCGGTAGCCGATTTCATTGAAACCAGGCCAGCAACGCAGGAGTTATTTTATAGTGCCCAAGTGTGTGCGCAATACACAGAAGCAATCTCTCTTCCTTTTACTCTCATAACCCAGTGGGACGGTAAACCGACACGACTGGCGAGAGAACAGGCGCATGACCGACTTTTTACATGCCCATCCGCCGCATGGATCATCTATCTTGTCAGACAATCAGGTGATCAGCCTGCATTGTCCTAACCAAACCTGAAAACAACATTTTTTGTTTTTCCAACGCGGGAATCGAACCCACGACCTCCGGGTCGAGAGTGAAGCTCTAAACCACTAGACCACGGAGGCGTTATAATGAATACTGATGAAATGAAAAGCTGATAAAAGCCAGAAAGTCTTTTTGTGATAAAGTAGAGTAATGTATACCTAATGTTTCTCTTCAAGTATCCAAGACCATCTAGAAAGAACTTTTCAAATACTTTCACAATTATAAATTACTAGCTGTGCCCGCGACTTCGTTCGCGTGGTTTTTGAGTGACTTAAACCGTTTATGTAGCGCGCGCAACGATAGTCCCCAAATGTGAATAATTTTCCCCGTTTCTGCAACATTTCTTACTGACGCTTCGCTCCTATTGGTGGCAGCGTAATGATATATAGCTTAAAGCCTTCCTCTATAAATGAACCATCCAACAAAAAGAGAATTTTTAAAATCGGACCAGTACTTTTTGAGATTAGCGCGTTTAAACAAAGGCTGTATATCAAAGTTAAAACTATCATGCCGTAACGCTTTAAGCATTACTTTTTTTCAACAAAAGGTACATTTTTTGTTAATAATATAGGTAGCTGTTAATATTTTCCAAAAAAATAACGATTTTCAGTGACTTAATACTTCGCCGAACTTGCTGTTAGTAAATCTAAGCATAAATGACATAATTCAAGTAAAACACAAACTACTTGCACTTCTTACATAGTGATGATGACTATGTCGAAACCGGTCGTGTATTTTAATTAATAATTAATGTAAAATAACAAATAAAGTGGAAAAAAGTGCAAGAAGTTTGTGTTTTACTATATAACATGAATTTCCACCAAAAACCTACAGTACATTCAATAACATATGTAAATGACATTAAGATTTCTTTTCAAAATGGGGCAATATCATTATTTTTTAGCAATATGCGAAAAATTTGTAAGTTTTTTTGCAGACCGTATGAACAGTCGTAATTTGCGTGCGGTCAGCGCCTTGTATAGGTTTTGCACTTGTTATTTCTAGTGAGCACATGCAGACCGTACCGACTTAAACATACTTAGATGATTTCAACTTGTTATATATTTTCAACGCTACCTTACTGAATATCCGTGCAGTGTTTTTGTTTGTATACTGTTATTCATTGAAGGATCGGCTATATTAATAACTAGATGTTCCCCTAGCGTATCCCGTGGAAACCGTACATTTTGATGCTACGTTTTCTATAATTCTCCGTTCCGAATTCCGATAGAATGTGATGTATATGTAAGCAAAATATTGAAATAGATATTTTCACCTTATTACTCCCCTCTCTGCGCAGCGCTACTCTCTACTGGGTCTTTGGAGCAAAGAAATAATATGTTTCCTTTCTTTTTCAGATACAGTGTTATTTTGACGATCACCGCAAGCTCGCCCGGCGGGTTTGCCCTCGTCAGCGGTATGTCCTATACCTTTTAATAATGATTGCTAGAGAACCGAGATGTCTTGACGAGTAAAAGTGACCAGCGTGCTGATGTGCTATAATGTCCCTCCCACACCGATTTCGGTGTCGGTGGCCGGTTTCATTTCATTCAAACCAGGCCAGCTACGCCGGAGTTATTTTACAGTGCATAAGTGTGCGCGCAATACACAAACGCACTCTCTATAAAAAACTTAATTTATTGCTTGGTCCATAACATGTAATAATAGGTCCCCTCACCGATTACGGTGTCGGTAGCCGATTTCATTGAAACCAGACCAGCTACGCAGGAGTTATTTTATAGTGCCCAATTGTGTGTGTGCGCAACACACAAAGATACACTCTCTCTCTTCCTTTTACTCTCCTAACCCAGTGGGACGGTAAACCTACACGACCGGCGAGAGAACTTTTTACATGCCCATCCGAATTTCGGCTACCGACACCGAAATCGGTGAGGGGAGGGCTATTATTATATTATGTCTGTGGCACATGTGTTTATCATTAGCTTACTGCTGGACAATTCAGATTCGAAAGAAACGGCTCAAATTTTTATAGGTTATATTAATTGTTTACAATAATTGTTTCTATTGTAAGTAACAACATTCTATTAAAAGTAATGTGTCAATCAAAGAAGTACGTGCTGGCCGAGTTAATGACATAATGACACTGCGTTTAATGACACATTGTATCAATCACTGTGTCATTCTCGAGCGGTCCTATAAATTGTTATTGCTTGTCATTAAAGTCCGCCATTTTGTTTTTTATTTGTGCGAATGATTTCCGGGGCTACGCGTTGGAACTTGGGAACAATTTTTTAGTTTTATTGCAAGTTGAAACATTTGTGTCTATTTTTAAGGTATTTAATGATACTAATATCTAGTTCCGATTTCACCAATGCTTGTTAGTGTTGACGGCTTGTTAGCCCTTAGGGCGTGTTTAACCAAGCAATGTTAAAGTTAATCCTTCGTTAAATATCGTGTTGTTCCTCTCGTAATTCCTATCAATGAATGAGAGGGCATGGTATTTTAATAAGTCTTTATCACTAACATGCATTTTTGAAATCGGGACTAAATTTAGATTATATTTAGTGTTATGTACCTAACTTTAAGTTAACGTTATTACATAAATGGTAATTTTGTCTTTGATAATAGTTTTCTTAAAACCTGACAGGGTCCCAAGGGCGGTGAAGGACAGACGGTCAGCACCCTTCATTCTAATTGCTCGACTAATTTGCGAGCAAACCCGGGTGCACTGTTTGTTCAGGATCCGTGTTTGTTGAACGTGATGAAAAATTCATAATAATCATTAAAATTGTTATGTTTTAATCAGATTTCGAGAGTCTTTTGTTAATAAACTTCCAATAGGAACTTTAAAATAATTATATGATATGGTTAGGAGTATTTTGTTTAGAAAGTAGTTTACGTCAGTTGATTTTTATTTAGTCGATATCTTGAAATCCATAGTATACGAAATTTCGGACACGAATGTAGATATTAAATTATTTCGGATTATCCGTTTGTTACGGATAGTTTCGGTTACGTATATTAAATCAATAATTTCCTTTTTATAACTAACTAAACTTTCATTTCGGATTCGGTTACGGATAATTTTTATAGCGGATATCCGACAGTTTCGGTTATGGTTATGGAGCTCCCTAACATCACTGATTAAATGTAGGTACCTCTTCGCTAGCTAAGGGCGTATTTCACCATGCAATGTTAAAGTTAACGCCATGTTAAATATGATGTTATCCCTCTCGTATTTCCTGTCAATGAATGAGATGGCATGGTATTTTTACATGACTTTAACTTTAACATTGTTTGGTGAAACACGGCCTAAGCTAGCTAGCTAAGGGCGTGTTTCACCAAGCAATGGTTAAGTTAACGCCATGTTAAATATCATGTTTTCCCTCTCGTATTTCCTGTCAATGAATAATATAATAATATCTATGGACGCTTCACACCACGTCAATCTGGCCCCGTGCTAAGTATCCGAAGAACTTGTGTTACAGGTACCAGACAACGGAAATATATTTAATACTTTTACACTATAAACATATTTAAGATTTTTATTATATTAATACACAAATTTAATACACATCCATGACTCAGGAACATTTAAAACTTTTTGTTCCCTCAGCGGGATTCGAACCCGCGACCTCCGGGTCAAGAGCCAAGCTCTGAACCACTAGACCACGGAGGCGTCAAAATAAGAAGACATGGTATTTTAACATGGCGTTAACTTTGACATTTCTTGGTGAAACACGGCCTAAACATGTTTATGTGTAACTGGCAAATGTTTACCTAAGGTTATTATGACGCTCGAAAGTTAGAACCTACTATCACTTTGTATTCTTTAATACGAAAACTAGGACACCTTTGAGACGCTCTAAAAGTCTAGAGTCTAGATTTTACAAAGGCGAAAAACTTCTTTTCTGTTATAATTTTCGTGAGATTTAAGAGGTTTCAAGATGGTCCAATTAGTATCCAGAAATATAAAATGGCAAAATGTGGGATTTTAAACAGCATGAATTAAATTGAGACAGCCTTGACCTTACGACCGAATACCGGAAAGTTTTTATGATATATACACAGGTTGTCACTGTCACTGCTTGGCGAAATGACGAGGACAGCACTTGAGCGTTTAATTTAACTATCGTTTTCATATTCGGCCCTTCGTCTATACATTTAGTTGTTGAGGTTTTTGTAGATTTACGTGAATTAATAATTTATATTTACCTAGATGTGCCCGCGACTTCGTTCGCGTGGTTTTTGAGTGACTTAAACCGTCTATGCAGCGCACGCAAGTGCCCAATCGTGAATAATTTTCCCCGTTTTCGCATCATTTCGCACTGACACTTCGCTCCTATTGGTCGCAGCGTAATGTTATATAGCTTAAAGCCTTCCTCTATAAATGGACTATCCAACAAAAAAATATTTTTCCTAATCGGACCAGTAGTTCCTGAGATTAGCGCGTTTAAACAAAGAAACACTTCTGCTTTATAATATTAGTATATGTATATGTCGCAGTCATCTGATTGAATCCGCTATTTAATTGAATGACTAGCGCTTTCATTGAATCCTGTTTTTACCAACAAATTTTAGAATCCGAGACTAGGACAGCCATTTAATATTTTAGTTTTAAACTTCGTAATTTCCTAATGAGTACTAGTAAAACGAATATTAAAGTAAATTAATCAAAAAATATATCAACACATTGCTATCTGTACGAGCTGTTTGACGGCATTATATAACCGCCTAGTGATTCGATTAAATAACTTGATTCAATAAGATGACTGCGACATATATATAAGTAGATGCGAAGTACCACTTCAAATAAAATCTAATCTACCTGTCCTTATTACTCTGTCGCATTGCAGTTCTCACGTCCATTGTAACACTATGCAACATGTTACATAAAATGTGAGCAGCAAGCTTTATTCATACTCTGAAGAATATTCAGCACGTTTTTACGCTTGCATTCGCCATTCAGTTTTAAGTAGTACATGTCTTTTATAAACCGACTTGAAAAAAGGGTGTTTCTAAATTCGAGTGTGCATATTTATCGCACTGATGACACATATTATAACGGATGTAAAAAGAGCAGTCACTATAACTTTGGGATATGATTATACTACCTTTTCTCATTTTGGAAATGTTTTTTTAAATTTATTTTTTTGTGAAAACTAAAAATTTTTCTTTTTTACTTTTCACAATTTCTTATTTTTTCTTCTGCTCTTTTTACCCGACTTCGGCGAAGCCAAAAGGAAGGGTAATGATTTTGCCAGTCTATGTATGTATGTATGTTTGTATGTATGTAATATGTATGTATGTTCCCTCGTAACGGTTAAACTACTAGTCCGATTTTAATAAATAAGGTGTCAATCGATTCGTAGTGGTCCCGCGAGTAACATATAATTTTTTGAAAAATTTTGGTTTTTGAAAATTATACCCCAAAAACTATCTCAAAAAAAAAAACAATTAAGATTGTATCGTGTTTGGTGTCAAAAGATAGGTCTTGGCAAGCACATCACAAAAATGTATAAAAATATTTATTAATTATACATTTTATTGTTAAATTCAAAATAAACGTTTAAAATGCGGTCGTACAAGCAGTACTTATCTAGGAGTTGTTTAGTTACTTTATACTTACTATGTAACGGTTAGTTTGATGAAAATATATTTGATGAGAAAACAGAAAAATATAAAATAAAAAAAAGTTTAAAACCTATAACCCGACTTCGCAAAAAATGGGTCCAAAAAGGCTGAAACAAGAAAATAATTCAATTTGAAATCCAGTTATGCATGGGTACAAAAATGGTCAAGTTAGAGCCGTGGTCGTACTCGCTAAATAAATCTAAGCGTCACCTCACACAAAAATACGGTAGAAAAAACTATAACCTGACTTCGCAAAAAAATTTTGTACCGATACTGTACACATATGTGTATAATACTATATTATATCTGGATTTCAAATTAATTTATTTTCTTGTTTCAGCCTTTTTAGACCCCTTTTTTGCGAAGTCGGGTTATAGTTTTTAAACTTTTTTTTACACCCGTTATAAGTAATATATTTTGCCTGTAGCTACTTTTATTACTTACTATTTACAAAATAAAAAAATTTGACTAGGCAACTTATTTGGGACGTTTTTTTTTATCTACCCGCGTCCACCACCAACTTCGTACCGCCATATTATTAAGTTTCATGATGAATCGACAGAAGCGTCATTTAATAAACTAAAACCTTCCTCAAGAACAATTATATCTGTTTGTGAAAACACCGATCGATGCAGTGGTCACTGAGTTTATCGCGAAAATCCAGACGCGGCGGAGGTTCTGCATACAAATCCTTCAACTAGCTTGTTTCTCACTGATTTAAGTTAATTTAACAATTATGAACCGATTTGAACAAATCTTTTTTCGGCGTATTGGTAATACCTCAAAGGTGGTCCCATTTAAATTTAATAATAAAAAAAACAACCCCCAAGGGTGGAAAATTGGGGATGAACTTTTTTTACGCAATATCTCCGCCGATTATAAACCAATTTGAACGATTATTTTTTGTTGAATAGGTATTATCAAAAGGGTGGTTTCATGCGAATTTGAAGAAAATATTTCACCCCCAAGGGTAGAACTTTAGGGGTGTACCCTTATCTCTGCGATATCTCCGCCGATTATGAACCGATTTGAACAATTCTTTTTGTGTTCACGCATTTGAAGTCGGTTTTTTTTTAAGTTATGTTACTATCCTTTTTGGTATTATTAAGATAATAATTTAAATGTGCAACCAAAAATAAATAAAGCTATGTATACTTTGTCACACGACGACTCCGTGGTCTAGTGGTTCAGAGCTTGGCTCTTGACTCGGAGGTCGCGGGTTCGAATCCCGCCGAGGGAACAAAAAGTTTTAAAATGTTCCTGAGTCATGGATGTGTATTAAATTTGTGTATTAATATAATAAAAATCTTAAATATGTGTATAGTATTAAAGTATTAAATATATATTACCGTTGTCTGGTACCTGTAACACAAGTTCTTCGGATACTTAGCATGGGGCCAGATTGACGTGGTGTGAAGCGTCCATAGATATTATTATATTATTATATTATTTGTTGTAGGTTGCGATTTGTATTAAGTGAGTAAGCTTTATAAGCTTAATTCATAACTTATCATGCAATGACTGTAATCTGTTTATTTACTAAATATAAATATTAAATACTCTAGCTGACCCCACTTCGTTGAGCATAGAAACAGTTTGTGATGAATTTTTTAAACCTTCCCGGGACTTCACAAATATATTTTCAAGACTGAAAATAGCCGGATCGGTTCAGCCGTTCTCAAGCAGAGATGTTAGGGAGCTCCGTAACCGTAACCGAAACTATCGGATATCCGATATTAAAAATATCCATAACCGTAACCGAATCCGAAATTAAAGTTTTGCTACTGTAATAATGTAATATCCGTAACCGAAATTATCCGAAACAAACGGATAATCCGAAATAATTTAATATCCGTATCCATATCTGTATCCTAAATATCATATCCATTTCATCCCTGTTCTCAAGTTTTAGCGATTTTAATGAACAGCAATTCATTTTTTTATATAAGAAGAAGATTTCCTATCGTATAATAAATAACTGGTGAGTAACAATAATAATCCTTAAATAATAAAACTTACTACATACCTATTAGTTAATATTTACTACCACTACTTCAAGGTATATTTTGTTCTTTATCTATCATTTCTTTACTCTATTCCATATTCATTATGAGTTACCATAGTAACTTGTAGGCGCATTGTCCCCGACACTTGCAGCGGTGGGGAGGCGGGAGGCGTCAAGGTCACGAATGACGTCACCGCGCGTTGACCTCCCGAATGTGACATGGCCGCCGCCTTTTGAATTTCGAATCCTCATGACATATGTCACTCACTGATATATTATTATGTTGTTGATAATGTTGTTTTTTGGCAACTTGCACTTTATCTTCTTGACTGCGGGTTCATTTTTACAGAATGATGACTTGTTGCATTTGGTCCGGTATTAGATTATCGTTATATCAGAATTAGCCCTTTTTTATGTAAAATGTTTTAACTATGCTTAGCTTTATAAGTACCTATTGGTGACCAAATCTATACACATGTATGTTTATCTTAATACAATATTTTCTATTTATATTGATATACATATACTTACGTAATATGGTAGGTAATTGATAATTAATCGGACACAATTTTTCTAATGAATTCGTACAATAATAATAATATAATAGAGTACCTAACAACAATCGATAAAATGATAGTCCGGGCGGGTTGAATATTTTAATTACTTTATTTGTACAAATAATATAAAATCACTGCAAACAATATAAGAGCGTAACGACGAAACTGTACAAAATGGCGGTCATAACCAGACCGAAAAAAGTGAAGACAGAATTCTGCGAACCACAGAGTACCTAAGTCTGGACTAAATTACGCTTCGTCATAATATGCTTACTATTACGCACACACATGTAACGAAACTACGCTTTACTGTTTCACGGTGTGCGGTTATTTATGTTCTCCGAAGCTCTGACTTTTTACATTGTCTCAGGCTGCGCTTCCACTGACGCGGAGCGGGGCGGAGAGGAGCTTAGCGGTGCCAAAATTGACAAATCACTATTCTCGAAATCTCCGCTCCGTTTCAACGGAAACAGCACGAGCATAGTGATTGGTCAATTTTGACACCGCTAAGCTCCTCTCCGTCCCGCTCTAGGTCAGTGGAAACGCAGCCTAAATATCATAGGTAGGTAGTAGTTTCTTCCACCTAAATAAACATCTTCATCTTTTCTTCTTATACATATAAAAATGAATTGTTGTTTGTTAGTCTCGCTAAAACTTGAGAACGACTAAACCGATTCGGCAATTTTTAGTCTTGCAATATTCGTGGAAGTCCCGGGAAGGTTTAAACGGTTTATTCCAAACTGTTTCTATGCTCAACGAAGTGGGCACGGGTCAGCTAGTTTTATTTAAATATTTCAAGCACATTACACCATAACATAATTATTATTCTACTTTGAAAACGATTTAAATTATGTCTTTCAAAGTACGTGCGAAACCTTACGCGGATCTAGTATACACTACACGTATAAAATCTTCTCTTTGATAAGTTCTTATTACACGTTTGCCTGAACAAATTAACTTGTCTTTTCACACTCGTTGGCCATCGTAACGAGCTTGTTGGCAATTCACTTGTAAATAAACGCCTTAACCTTAATATCAAAATCGTTAAAAAACTTCAAGGGGTTTGGTACTCGCGGAATCCAAAATAATCCCAACTACTCCAATTCAAAAAATGTTGAAAAAATAAGTTACATTTTTGTCCGTAAGTAAATTTTTTTAAACTTACGGCCGATTTTTCAATCGTCAGATAACTTTTATCTGTTGAATAAACACGTGACTTTGACATTTGTTCCATACAAAATCTATCAAAGTCACATATTTATATTCCTTAGGTAAAAGTTATCTGACGATTGAAAAATCGGCCCTTAGTCGGTTTTCTAAACTCTAAAGTAGACTACAGACACACACACATTATATTTAGAACACCACCTTTTTGTATGTAGGGTCAATTATGAATTCTAAATTGAAAAACTCCTAATGTAGCCGTACGAACATCATCCATGTAGGTACATAAAAAAAAATGTTCATAATTAAAAAAAAAATGTTCATAAAATAAAAACTATAGGGCCAAACTATGTACAATTTGAGGGAAATAAATGGCAGCTATTCTGCGTCAAGTAATTTATTTAATCGGTGTAATTACATAAAAAACCGACCGAATTGACAGGCTCCTCCTTCTTTGCAGTCGATTAATAATTTTGACGAGAAAAAAAACCGCACTAGTAGGTACAGTAGTACATTTTTTTACAGTTATGAATTGGTTGTCATTTTAACTAACCGCATTAGTCCATCATAACCAAATAAAAAAAATTAAGCAGAATGGTCAAGCAGGGAGCGAACTGATTATGATAAATTATGTCTACACTCTACACGACAACTTTCAAACGAAACTAGATCGGAATCGGTTGATCCGTTTGGGAGGTACGCTGCCACAGATAGACTTTTATACCACACACGACTAATTTATACCAACATGCCTGTTTTCATCAAGGGTTAAAATTTTAACATAAAATTACATTATTATAGATGCCTCCGTGGTCTAGTTGTTCAGAGCTTTGTTCTCGACCCGGAGGTCGTGGGTTCGATTCCCGCGTTGGAACAACAAAGAATTATGTTTTCAAGTTTGGTTAGGACAATGCAGGCTGATCACCTGATTGTCTGACAAGAAAGATGATCCATGCGTCGGATGGGCATGTAAAAAGTCAGTCCTGCGCCTGTTCTCTCGCCAGTCGTGTCGGTTTACCGTCGCACTGGGCACGAGAGTGAGGGAAGAGAGAGTGCTTCTGTGTATTGCGCACACACTTGCGCACTAACTTGTGTAGCTCGCCTGGTTTCTATGAAACCGGCAACCGTCACCGAAATCGATGTGGGAGGCATTATAATTATTATTATATTATTATCTGGAAGATTCCTTACTTATAAAACGGAGGAAGCCCAAGCAAGAGAGATAGCACATACAGTGAGATAAAAAGTGAACGGAAATTGCTATGTTGGTAACTAATTATATGTTACAACATACAATACATATAGGCTATTTTTTCTCCTTTCACTCATTAGAGTAATACATGACTGTAAGGCCAGATAAGAAACACCGCCAACTGTACGGTGTCCTAAACTATTGCGGACTTCAGAAATAACAAGATTGAGTAAACAAATAGTTAAATTTTAACCGCAGGTAAAAGGGGAACAATTTTTGGAATAACGTTATAACGGAATAATGTTTATTGATATTAATTTATTGTATACTTGTTCTATTGTGATTTGATTTGAATAAGAATTATTTAATAGTATTGTGGATTTTTAAGCAAACTGTTTTTTTTTTGAAAATACTTAATTATAATGAAACAAGAAAGCTATTTCTGTTAGGTTACTTTCCTTTTTAATCTCCGACACAAAAGCGACTTATAGCAAACTATAAGTTTGATGTGTCTGTGTGTGTGTCTGTGGCATTGTAGCGCCCCAACGGATAAACCGATATTGATTTTGCTTTTTTATTTGAAAGCTGTATTAGTCAGGAGTGTTCTTCGACAATATGTTTTACGAAAAACGGTTAATCCATTTGTTAACGCCATCTATCGGTGTAAGCTGCAAAACTCTACGCCGGCCGACATCAACCTGAAGTGGACGAAGTGCCTATGGGACGACATACAGCCGCGCCCTGCGTATGCGCATGCGAACGAGCATTCGCGAACTTCTCCTACATCGCCAAAAAAAACCGCCATTCCAAAATTTTATAATAATATACGCCTGTTAACATATTTTGTCAAGGAACGTTTTTTTTTTCATCCCTCCGAACCCTTAGAAAAATATACTCGAGTGGATCACAAATGAAAATGCATCACGTACAAATTACAAAACATGTTTCGTGAAAATCGATTAAGCTGTAAAAAGACTCGGTTTTTTACAAAGTCAAGCGTTAATTCAAAATTTCCATTTTGCCTATAGTTATTATAGTTTCATTCTTATAAACTTCCTCAGAATTATCAAAAAATGCATTATCTTGCATCTATACAACCTGAAAGTCCCGAAGAATATTTTCATCAGAATAATGCCTCCCACGCTTATTTCAGTGACGGTGGCCGGTTTTATTGAAACCAGACCAGCTGCGCAGGAGTTAATTTTATTACTCCTGCGCAGTGATCAAGTGTGTGCGCAATACACCGAAGCACTAACTCTTCCTTCGCTCTCGTAGCCCAGTGTAACGGATAACTGATAACTGGCGGGAGATCAGGCGCAGGACCGACTTTTTACATGCTCAATCGACGCATGGATCATCTTTCTTGTCAGACAATCAGGTGATCAGCACTGTCGTAACCAAACTTGAAAATTTCCAACGCGGGAATCTAGCCGTATCTAGACTAGCTCTCGACTATTCGAGAGCCAGGGGCCTTACTCTCCAAACTGATTAGATTTAGATTCAGATACGATCATGCCGCGTACTTCCTAATAAATTGACATTTGTTTATTTTGATTCGTATTCGATTGATATGGTCGGGAGTACAAAAAGTTACGATGTAACAATCTTCTTTATCCTGATTACTTTCAAAGTAATTCACCAAATATATACGAAAAACCACTGATATCGAACGGATTCGGTTCTCGATTGTGTCGGGAGTAAGACCGCTAGCTCTAAACCACCACGGGGGCTTATCTGAATATCAATAACTTGTATATGATTGACATTAAGGTTCCCTCCTCGCGAACGATTTATATGATAAATTATAGTACCTTCCAATTTATTTCTCAGAAGGGAATAGGGAAATTTGTTGCTATAATCACGGACAAATAATATAGCAAAATACTTTTATAATATTTTTTTGTATAATATTTATTGGTCCAGTAAAATACTTTTCGGAAAGACCCACATTTCTATACTGAGACATTAGAATAAAATTATTTTCTGTTAGTTGAATTACAATTCCACGTGCAACTAGCCGTGTAAGTTACCCTTACTTGTCGCGACATCCCACACCCATATCGTTCGCTTCATGAGTAACATAGGACTGGGGACGGTACTCTAAAGCGAAGGAGTCTATTGTGACTCTTTCGCTTTAGAGTACAGAAGGGTCGCAGTGACGTCTGGGCCTGACAAGGCCAGCCTTCGATTAAAAAAAAATATATCCTTACATATTATTAAACAAAGTCCTTGAAGCTTATCTGTCTGATCGCAATAACTCTAATTAGTAACCGCATCGCTCTTTATGCTGTTTTAACCAATGGGTAGAGTGGTTCTCGAAAAAGGTATTAGTGTATTTGTAAAAACTCGAATTACGGTTAATCCTATATTTAAGAATAAAACCTAAGATTTACCAATTCTGAATAGTAAAAGCCCGAACGGTTTTGCGATTCTCACTTTTACCACAATTGGTAAGTCTTAGGAATTTCATTAAGGGTCGATCTGTCCAACAGTGAGTAAACTGATGATAATGAATTATAGCTAAGACTCGATCACGTCAGTTTTCAAACAGAAAGAACTACATCAAAATCAGTTCATCCGTTTGAGAGCTACAAATGCCACAAAAAAACATACACACACATAAAGCGAGAGAAACGACTTACCCCTATATTTTGGTCGGGGGTTAAAAAGACACGTGTACATATTCATTAAACCATTAAATTCAACATCAAGCAGTTAATTATGATTTCGCAGATATAATCAGAGATAAATCGCATACTTTAAGGTAATTACGCCTATTGCTTAATTACTAAACAAAAATGCTAGCCAATTATCCTCTTACGGTAGGGCCATTAACTTGGCCCTTCATTACGTGCGTAAAATATAGCTTCGACATTATTATGGTAGCCCAGTAGTTACTAAAACGTTATTGAAAACAATTTAAAGAATACTTAAAAACTAAATTAAAAATTAAAAACCCCCGACATAGGGCGTGTTTCACCTAGCAATGTTAAAGTTAATCCTTCGTTAAATATCATGTTGTTCCTCTCGTATTTCCTATCAATGAATGAGAATGCATGATAATTTAACAACATGCGTTGGTGAAATCGGAACTTAACTTGTAACATTCCTATCACACCTAACAAACGACCTGATGCCCTTGAAAACCTGAACCGATTTCCACCAAACATAGCTAAGAACACTCTCGACTGATATACCTTTTAAATTAAAAAACCGCATTACAATCGAATCATCCGTTTGGGAGCTACTATGCCACAGACAGACACATAGTCATTTACACAGACACGTCAAATTGAATACAACCCGTAGTTTTTGCTTGTCGCTTGTTGTTTGTCGAGGGTTAAAAAGGGTTTAAAATGAATATTTATCAGTCTGGGAATATTATATACAACGTGTAACACACATGAGTGACCGGTTAGTTGGCGGCATGTCTGAGTGGATTATGCGTAAACAAAAGTAACTCATTCAACTTTGCTACTTTACAGTACATATTATAGTAAGGCCGGCAACGCACCTGCAGTTCCTCTGGAGTTGCGGATGTTTATGGGCGACAGGATTCACTTAACATCAGGTGAACTGCCTGCTCATTTGCCCCCTTTTTCTATATAAAAAAAAATACAACAGACATAATATACGCATCCTTAAATGTTATCTCATATATATTAGAGTTTACGAAACTCCTTGAGAACCTATTTGGCAGATAAAAAAATGTATCGTTACACTTTTCAAAGTGAACGACTTTATTAATGTTAAATACTTTCATTTATTTTCTTATTGAACCATACTTATTATTCATATTATAGATTATAGGAAAACGTTAAAATAAATGTAATCTATATTTTGAAAATCTGTAATTTTACGTTTTAAAAAAAAATGAAAGGGTTAGATTAAGTAAAGTTCTTCATTTTTAAAAGTGAAACGAATCGTTTGTCTGTCAAATAGGTTCTCAAATAGAGGTTTCGATTGAGATTGTTTTATACGGGCCTTAGACCCTAATCTGAGACTCCTTTTTATTTACACGTTGTAGGACGGCAACGCTTTTCTCAGAAACGAGAGTGACGAACATATTACTTCGTGGCCAAACCGTTGCTAGTCTCCAAGGAGTTATTTAAACTGAAGCCTTCATTAAGCTTTATTTTCATTGGTCCATTGATTCCGCACAGAATTGCCCCATTACTCAAGCTAGCTCTGTAATTGATTATTTGTTTGTCCCTTACTATTGACAATTTTATTGCTCCGCTAATCCAAATGAAATTGTACTAAATTGGTTCAAATAGTGTCATTATCATCAGGCTTTCATAAAACTGTAAGGTAAGTTGATTATGCATTTATTATTATTTCGCTGTTCTATTTTATTTGCTGGTTAAAGGATAGTACAAAGGTATAACCAGTAAAATATTTATAAATGTTGTGTTCTTGAAAATTTTGCTCTCATAATAGCATCTTCGTAACTTTGTTATCAATTTATTTCATCTCATACATTCTCGTTTAATCATTATTTTATTATAACTACTCGTACATTGCTTGTAATGCACTTTTCTTAACTAGATTTACAATAAAAAAATACTTTCCAATTATTCACCCTTTACAAAATTTTTAACTAATAATAATGCCGCCCACACCGACTTCGGTGATGGTGGCCGGTTTCATTGAAACCAGGCCAGCTACGCAGGAGTTATTTTATAGTGCCCAAGTGTGTGCGCAATACTTCCTTCACTCTCGTAGCCCAGTGGGATGGATAACCGTCACGACTGGCGGGAGACTGGCGCAGGACTTTTTACATGCCCATTCGACGCATGGATCATCTTTCTTGTCAGGCAATCAGGTGATCAGCCTGCATTGTCCTAACCAAACTAGAAAACAAAAATTTTAGTTCTTCCAACGCCTCCGAGTCGAGAGCGAAGCTCTGAACCACTACACCAAGAAGGCGTTCAGGTAAAAATTGTTACTATCCAATAATATTCATCAACATTGTCCTTAAAGTCCACAAAATGACAGTCACTGGTACCGTATTGCATCTGTAATATTAATGGCACCGAGCGGACAAAGGCACATATATTTGGACATATCACTCCCATCGGGAACAGGTTATAAATTGATGATTGAAATATCGTGGTTTTTTATTTGCAACCTTTTTTATCGGTCATCTGGTACGTGACGCCATTTGTAACTTTGTATGTGACTTGCTTGTAAAATATTGCTGTTACATCTAATTCGTTTCGATTTGAATTTAGAAAAACTAAGGTTCTCTTGCGCCAGTCTGTGTTAAATTAGTTATCTAGAGTTATTTAGTTCAATTTTCTTTTAATATATCTAACCCAGAATGCAACTGCGCAAATACATTATTACTAGCTGTGCTCGCGACTTCGTTCGCGTGGTTTTTGAGTAACTTAAACCGTTTATGCAGGGCACGCAACGAAAGTCCTCAAATGTGAATAATTTTCCCCGTTTTTTGCAACATTTCTCACTGACGCTTCGCTCCTATTGATCGCAGCATAACGGTATATAGCTTAAAGTCTTCCTCTATAAATAGACTATCTAACAAATTAAGAATTTTTCAAATCGGACCAGTAGTTCCTGAGATTAGTGCGTTTAAACAAACAAACAAATAAACTCTTCCGCTTTATATTATTAGTACATATAAGATCATAGACTTAAGATACAGAAAGAAAAATAAAATGATACCTAGGATGAAATCTATACCTTGATCGCCTTAGAATAAGTTGTTTTTTTGTCATACTATGTGTTGCTCTTCTACTATACTACTACACTATTTCCTTTCCCTGTACAATTTTCACTAAAATTTTATTAACATTTATGGTATCGCATAATTTCAGAGCCCATCAAAATCAAGTCACAATTGAAACCGATCGCCCGCATTTCGCTGTACTGAACTAAATTGGCTCATTCTCGCCTATTGTCCATTTGTTGGTGATGTCATGCTGCATGTGCAATTGACTGGCAGACGGCGCGTCGGAAGAGCCAATTGCCGCACCCACCGCACCCACCCGCACCCAAACAGTCTATTATACGTCATAAGATTCAATGTCAGAAGTGTCAGCTCCTCGGTCAGGACTCAGGAGACAAAGGTGTGAGAGGGACTTGTTGGGGGAATTACCTCAAAGCCCCTTGTTAAAAATATTTGCAGGTTTATTAAAAATATTGATACGGGTGTACAGTCAGTCTCTATAACTTTGGTATATGATTGACCTTTTCTCATACCAGAAATGTATTTTTTTTAATATTTTTTTATATATTGCGACAAAAAATAAGAAGTGGCAAAAAGTAAAAAAAATAGGTTTTTGACAGAAAAAAAGACATTTCCAATATGAGGAAAGTATCTCAAAATTATAGTGACTGTTCTTTATACTGTATAAACAATGTTTTCGCCTGGTCTAATACGTTATAATATGTCACTTGACACTTGACAGACAAAATAATTGTATAGCTTATCCAGTGAGTAAATATTTTTAGTGCGAGGTAAATTTTTAAAGCGGTGACAAACATGGAACGCCCCAAATGTGTTACTGAGAAGACGTAATTCTTTTCCACAATATCTGTGTCATTCCTACTCAGAGGACGTGACCTGTTTTGGGGAAAGGGTGTGGGGTGAATGGTGTAGTGGTTAAAAATCGCAAAAAGAGATCACGTGGTATGTATAAGTAAGTTTCCTAAAAAGACAAGAGTCGAGACTACACGCCACTTTCTTGTTCCATCAACAGCATATGCTTAACACATTAAAAATCTTCAGTTTCCCACGGGAACACTGTACTTTTTCGGTATAAAAAAGCCTATGAGGTCTAGGGTCTGGATTAACCAGAGCCTAAACCAAAATTGATCAAAATCCCTTCAGTTGTTTGTGCGTGAAAGAAAAGATGGATCAATTCTCGCTAACTTTCCACACTTATAATGGTACGATAGTAGGACGTAAACTGTATGAGAGACAATATTATCAGGTATAGAGTATATGATCAGGATACATAACAGGTATATGGCCTTTGATCAGGATACATAACAGGTATAAAACATTGATCAGGATGACAAAAAAGGCTTAAAGCCTTGAATCAGGTTGACATAACAGGTATAGAGCCTTTGATCAGGATGAGATAACAGGTATAGAGTATTTGATCAGGATACATAACAGGTGTAGAGCCTTTGATCAGGATGACATAACAAGTATAGAACCTTAGATCAGGATGACATAACAGGTATAGAGCGTTTAATCAGGTTACATAACAGGTAATAATAGACCTGTTATGTATCCTGATTAAACGCTCTATACCTGTTATGTCATCCTGATCAAAAACATAACAAGTATAGAGCCTTCCTTTGTCATCCTGATGATGACAAAGCAGGTATTAAACGCTCTATACCTGTTTTGTCATCCTGATCGAAGGCTCTAAACTTGTTATGTTTTTGATCAGGATACATAACAGGTATAAGGCCTTTGATCAGGATGACATACAAAGAGCCTTTGAACAGGATAGATAACAGGTATAGAACCTTTGATCAGGATACATAACAGGTATAGAGCGTTTGATCAAAATGAGATAACAAGTATAGAGTAGGTATTTGATTAGGTTGACATAACAGGTATAGAGCCTTTGATCAGGATACATAACAGGTACACAGTATTTGATTAGAATACATAACAGGTATAGGGCCTTGTATCAGAATGACATAAATAGAGCCATTGATCAGGATGACATAACAGTTGGATGACTGCTGTAATTCCACTCCAGCCTTGAGAGTGGTCGCGCGGCCTCGGCCCTAGCACAGCGCGCGCGTTCCGGTGACACACACACAATGGCGGAACCGCACAAACACACATTGTGGCTATTTTTTTTTATTAATCTATAGCTATGTTGTGCACACAAACTTTACTAGTATTATGAAGCTGAAGAGTTTTTTGTCAGTACGCGCTAATCTAACTAAGGAGGGTGAATTTAAATTAAATAACCATAATATACTAAGGGCGTAATTCACCAAGCAATGTTAAAGTTAATCCTTCGTTAAATATCATGTCGTTCCTCTTATAATTCCTATCATTGAATTAGAAGAAATGATATTGTAACAAGCCGTAAATGTCGTATAACTTATCGAGGTCTTATTATATTAGTCTAAAATAAATGTTTCCTAATATAATAAGCATATCGTCACGTCACCAGGAATTGAACACGATTGAAGAATGTTTCAAAATGTGGCCCTCTGGAGGAAACCGGACAAGGCCCAGCTCACGTCAGATTTGTGAGACGTTGTTGGGCCTTATAGTGCCTGGGTGGGATCTTTCCCTCTGAGTGTGGCCCTCTGTATGCGCGAGGGTGATGAGGCTTGGCTATGTTATCTGGTTAACACGTGTTTTAGGTCTTTGGTATAGGGGTGGCTTACGTACTTTATAATAATAGCTCACCATATCGATTTCGGTGACGGTTTTTTGTATTCTAGAGCACAGATATCTGTTACTAAACAATACTCTAGTATTTTGGCCGATATTCATAACATGAAGGTAACGTTATCCGAAAAAATAAAAGAAATAAGATTGAACCGGTAAACGATTTTTATAAACTATTTTCTATAAGAGACAGGCCACTGAACAGTATAGTAGCTTGCAGAGGCAAAAACGTAGTACTTATAATAACATTATTAAATTTGTATCTTTAATAGAGTGTCTATTATAGTAATTATAACTTTATATCAATGCCTTCAGGTTTCTGATGCGACTGCCCTGGTACTGTAGCCGGGATCTTCGCAGTTGCCAACAACGTAAAAGACCAGTCATCATAGTGATGCAAAGATGATGTTCTCAGTGGCCAACAGCGTAAAAGACCAGTTATCACTCACCATAGAGATGCAAAGAGTGCGGGATAGCTCCAACCTGAAAGATACCTGAGAGAAATCGCTATTAAACTTGAAAGGAGACATTGGATTTTTTATTTATTTATTTACATACCTACAAAAAGTATCGTAAAAGTACAATTTACAATGTTAAAAACCCCAAGCTGTGTTTGTGTTACATACAATATTTAAATAATTATTAATTTGTCACATAATTCGCTACTGACGTAGTTTTAAATAATTTTTGTATAATACTAACACAATTATTATGGATCTATGGTCTTAAATATTTTTTTTAAATATTATTTTTATATTTATTATAAAAAAATATATTTATTTTAAATTTATGTTAAATACTGGAAATAAAGGTATTTCGTTATTTCCAGTATTTAACATAAATTTTGTAGTAATAATAATAATAATATCTATGGACGCTTCAAACCACGTCAATCTGGTCCCGTGCTAAATATCCAAAGAACTTGTGTTACAGGTACCAGACAACGGAAATATATTTAATACTTTTATACTATACACATATTTAAGATTTTTATTATATTAAACACGAATTTAATACACATCCATGACCCGGGAACATTGAAAACGTCTTGTTCCCTCTTCGGGACTCGAACCCTCTCGTTCGAGCACCAACGCGCTCAACCACTGCACTACGGAGGTCATCAAAACGGACGATGAAGAAGAATATATAATGAATGCGATCCCTTATCAAAATCTGTTGACGTAAATGCCAAAAAAGCTTCATCATCAGATACCATCACTCATCAGTCACAGTGGCCAAACTCCAAGCTCGTTTTATTATGCTAACTATCCTGTACTACAGGTTTCATTATCTCCTCTATAAATAGTACATACTAACCTATCCATAGCACCCTATAAACTAGCTAATGTTACTCAGAAGTATACCATAAAGTCTAGTAATTACAGTCGAAAATAAATTAGCTCAGAACTGCACTTAATCCGTTCAGTGCGTGTGTCGTTTTGTGCACAGTGGCCCAGTCGCAAGTGAATACCGTAGACAGCTTGCACTTTCAATATTAGTTATACTATTATTGTTATTCCCTTAATAATATTACCATTATATACTCTACCCAATATATACTATAAGTCTATAATACTGCCCTGGTATTTAATAGAGCAGTAAGTGAGAAAAGGCCGTTTCGAAAAATGGCCCTTAAGAATTTAACTTTTAAGTGTCGTTTTCTCGAAACCAAATCTTTAGGTGTCACTATCTCGAAACCGCATTTTTGACTTACTGCTCTATTAATTAGTCAGATCAGGTGGTTTTCGAGAAAATGTCACCTAAAGATTTGGTTACGTTTTGCCGCCGTAAAATTTGTTTTATGTTTTTCTCTGGTCTATATCTGTGTCAAATTCCATCAAAATTAATCCAGCCCGCCGCGCATTTCGGCGAGAGTCGGTTCTAAAGATTTCCAGAAAATGTTTTTTAGAATTTTAAATAACTTACCGGAATAGGTCTTTACAATTTGTGTAAGACCAAAATCAAAATATCAACAGATGGTCCAAGCAGCATGGAATTATAATAACCAAATCTGATACGCGGTTATTAAATAACCATGTTTTTAAATTGGTACTAAATATGAAGTGAATTACCGAGCTACCAGATAGGTACACAAAAAACCCGCTAAGTACGAATCGTACTCAAAGAAGGGTTCCGTGCCATTTTGCCAACCAATTAAAAACCCGACTGCATAAAAAATAAAAAAGCTTTACGTAGCTAGTACGTCATTAAAAAAATAAAAGAAAAAAACATGTTCGGTGGTCTAGAATGCAATCCATTATTCAGCAATCAATTTATTATACTAAGGGCGTGTTTCACCAAGCAATGTTAAAGTTAACGCCATGGCCACTCATCCCAGGGAGAAGACGACAACGCAGGACCCAGTCAAAGCCAATGTCCCACAGGATCGGACCCAACACCGATCCCTGTGGAACACCGCACCCTGCCCTCCACCGCACAAAGGACCCCTCCCGGTCCTCCCACACGACTTCCCTGCCGGAGAGCCAATCTTCCAACAGCCTTCCGATATACGAGGGGACGCCAAAATAGCTCAGCGCCTCCCGTATCACGCTGTGAGGAAGGCTGTTGAAAGCGTTGGCGATGTCGAGCGACACCCCCAACACCACCTCCCCCTCGCGTTCCGCCTCCTGCGTCACCGACCTTAGGCGACGGTAGACCGACCGACCCGGAAACCGTACTGATGGTCTGACAGTTTCGGTCCCGGGCCCTCCTCCAGATGCTGAACGAGTCGAGAAGCCACTACACGCTCCAACGCTTTTCCGACCTCGTTCAGCAGAACGATCGGCCTCACCGCAGACGCTTGGTCCGTTGGCCGGTTCCCCTTTGGCAATAGGGTGAGCCGACCTACCTTCCAATCCCTTGGGAACTGCCCCGACCGAAAACAGTGGTCGAAGAGTTCCCGGAGGGGATTTTCGAGGTGCACCAATGCAATGGAAAGCACTTTCCCGTGCACCCCATCCGGACCTGGCGCTCTCTTCTTGGAACGAAGGCGGGCAAGAACCGCCTCCATCTCTTCGTCGGTGACGGGTGGCGGAACACCCTCCACGGTCGAGTCCGACACTGACCGAGCCATTCGCGGAGGAGCGAATCCTACCGGGGGATCAGGGAACAACTCCCTGACAATCGTCCCCAGTAGCTCCGGTTGGAGCGTCTCCGTCAACGGGGCCGACTGGACGCGGAGTTTGTCCCGCGCCCTTTTATACGGTCGACCCCAGGGGTCATCGTCCAGACCCCCCACTAGCTCCAACCATGCCTCCTCTTTGGCCCGGTTCATGGCTAGCAACAGTGCCTCCCTACACTCACGGTAGACACTGTGCAACCGTCCATCTCTTTCTACGTCCTGGGGTCGGCGCCGCCTGCTGCGTCCATAAGCGCGACGCGCAGCGTTGCAGGCGACGCGAAGGTCGGTCAGCTCCTGCGACCACCAATAAACCGCCCGACGTGGAGGGGGGGGACCACTTATTCTCGGCATGGCTGCCCGGCAGACGTTTTTAAGTACATCTCCGAAGCAGCCAGCTATTTCCTCCACCCCTCGACCCTGCAACGGTGATGGGAGGCACCAGCGACCGACAATGGCCGCCTCCTCCGCCAATTCCCGGTTGAGCCTAGTGAGAGCCCAACGCGGGAACCTGCTGCGACCCCTGGACGAATTCTGAGAGATGGGATTCCCAGTTCCTTTAAATCCCCCAGATCCCGCTCAGCCTTCATGAGGACTTCACCATAGGTAACACCTTTTTCAGCAGCCTCCGGACGCAGCTTCACCACCACCGCCGAAGACCCAGGTAAGAGCAACTTCTTCCCTTGCGAAGCCGCCCTCTGTGGCGGCTTCGACTTTTTCTTTTTGGGGGCCCTACGACGGACCACCTCCGACCAGCCAGATGAGGTACCTGCCTCCGGCGGCGAAGTCACAGCTGCAACAGAGACGTTGGACCTGCGCTCACAACCCGCCACCGATGTCCATTCTATTCGCTCAGTAGTCAGTACCATCAAAAACATATTGCTGTGTAACTTTTTGCAAGATCTAAATTGAAATTTCACAATGTGGGAAGACTTAATGGAGTCTATCTGGGGGCACGGTCGTGCCCCCGTCGAGCCAAGCGAAGCGCAAGGGCACTACCTACCTTTTCTCGAAAGGTTTCGTCGTTTTTTTGAACTCCCATAACTTTGCTTTGGATGATGGTAAATAGTTGAAAATTTCAACATATAATGACACCAGTAAATGCATGAATTATACAAAGTTTGAATGTCGTAGCTACTATACTTTAGATTTTATCGATGTGTAAAAACCCCTGATTTCGTCACTGACTCATTTATAGATCATCAAAATTCTTAGGTTACTTCCGGAAATCTTAGAAAGCTGAAGTTATGTATGTAAGCTGTTATTGCTACAAAACCAACAAAAAAATTATTAAAATGTAAATGCCGCCATTTTGAATCCAATATGCTGGACCACCATATTGGATTCAAAAGGTGTTTATTATAAGGATCTGATGATCTTTAATTTATAAAAGGAATATAATATACAAGTACATAAAAAACCTACGACCTACTTTTTGTAGGACCCATCAGTTCAGAGTTTTGCTCCATATAATTTATGTCCGACTTTATGTATGTTGAGTGCGTTGCACTACTGCAATCAGTATATTCTATTATTCATCTACAAAAAGTCGGTCACCAATTATTAATCGGTGACCGACTTTTACCGAAGATGAAAAATATATTATTATATTATTTATGAGCGGAAAATTTGTTTTTTATCCACTTATTTAAAATTAGCGCGAATATGCAGGCAGCTAATAGTTGTAAATTGCTGTCGGTCACAAAATAACTGTCGATGTATAGAACAGATCCGGCACAAGCTCCATCTGTTGTTAAATTTCTTTTCTGTAAAGTTCTTTGTATGCTTAGCATTATTATAATGTGATTTGTAAGAAACTAGCTTGTCAGTGGCTCAAAATATTCTATAGAATTCCTTGTGCTACTTACCATCATCACTACTACTATTAGATATAAGGTACTGTTGAAAATACTAGCTGGTATTAGCTACTATTAGCACCGGGCGTCGGCAGGCGTCGTGGCGCTTGGCGTCGCGGCGCTGGGCGTCGGCAGGCGTCGCGGCGCTGGGCGTCGGCAGGCGTCGCGGCACTGGGCGTCGGCAGGCGTCGCGGCGCTGGGCGTCGTGGCGCTGGGCGTCGGTAGGCGTCGCGGCGCTGGGCGTCGGTAGGCGTCGCGGCGCTAGGCGTCGCGGCGCTAGGCGTCGTGACGCTGGGCGTCGGCAGGCGTCGCGGCGCTGGGCGTCGGCAGGCGTCGCGGCGCTTTGCGTCGGCAGGCGTCGCGGCGCTGGGCGTCGGCAGGCGTCGCGGCGCTTGGCGTCGTGGCGCTGGGCGTCGGTAGGCGTCGCGGCGCTGCGCGTCGGTAGGCGTCGCGGCGCTGGGCGTCAGTAGGCGTCGCGGCGCTGGGCGTCGGCAGGCGTCGCGGCGCTTGGCGTCGCGGCGCTGGGCGTCGGTAGGCGTCGCGACGCTGGGCGTCGGCAGGCGTCACGGCGCTGGGCGTCGGCAGGCGTCGCGGCGCTGGGCGTCGGTAGGCGTCGCGACGCTGGACGTCGGCAGGCGTCGCGGCGCTGCGTGTCGGTAGGCGTCGCGGCGCTGGGCGTCAGTAGGCGTCGTGACGCTGGGCGTCGGTAGGCGTCGCGGCGCTTGGCATCGTGGCGCTAGGCGTCGGTAGGCGTCGCGACGCTGGGCGTTGGTAGTCAGTGACGAAATCAGGGGTTTTTACACATCGATAAAATCTAAAGTATAGTAGCTACGACATTCAAACTTTGTATAATTCATGCATTTACTGGTGTCATTATATGTTGAAATTTTCAACTATTTACCATCATCCAAAGCAAAGTTATGGGAGTTCAAAAAAACGACGAAACCTTTCGAGAAAAGGTAGGTAGTGCCCTTGCGCTTCGCTTGGCTCGACGGGGGCACGACCGTGCCCCCAGATAGACTCCATTAAGTCTTCCCACATTGTGAAATTTCAATTTAGATCTTGCAAAAAGTTACACAGCAATATGTTTTTGATGGTACTGACTACTGAGCGAATAGAATGGACATCGGGACTATATTTAGGAAAAACCCACAAAGTCGATAACAAACCTATTATTAGGTTTGTTATCGACTTTGTGATATAGTTACAGGGTGTAAAAAGACCAGTCACTATAACTTTGAGATACGATTATACGACCTTTCCTTATTTTGGAAATGTATGTATTTAATATTTTTTTTTGTCAAAAATTAAAAAAAAAAATCACAATTTCTTATTTTTTTGTCGCAAAAATAACAATAAAGCAAAAAAAATTTTTTTTTTAATTTTTGTAAAAAAAAATAAAAAAACTAGAATGAGAAAAGGTAGTAAGTATAATCATATCCCAAAGTTATAGTGACTGCTCTTTTTACACCAGTTATAACAGTGGCATAGGCTAGTTCTTCAGAGAAAAACCCTAGTCTAGTAGGTAGGTATTTGGATAAGGTTATTTAAGAAGTAAGGGCTTAGCGTAGCCGATTATTGTAGTAGCTCAGTAGGTAGAATATCATATAAGCCGATTTCGGTGACTGGTTTCATTGAAACTAGTTATTTCATAGTGCCCTAAAGCCTGATCTCCCGCTAGTCGTGTCGGTTATCCGTCCCACTGGTCTACGAGAGTGAAGGAAGAGTGCTTCTGTGTATTGTACACACACTTGGGCATTATAAAATAACTCCTGCGTAGCTGGCCTGGTAAACCGGCCACCGTCACTGAAATCGGTGTGAGACGCATTATTATTGCCCAAGTTTGTGCACAGTAGACAAGACCACTCTTTCTTCTTTTACTCTTTTTACCAACTGACGGATAACCGACTGGCTGGATCAGCCGCAATGTCAACTTACAGGTGACAATCAAGTGTTCAGCCTACGTTGTCCTAACCATACTTAAAACCAATATATTTTATTGTTCCAAATTCCATCACGAGCATTGAACCATGACCCTCGGAGTAGTGAGCCAAGCTCTGAACCAAAAGACCAAGAAGGTGTCGTAGTGATAGTTTATCTAAATAGTAACAGACCCTCAATAGATCTACACTTAAAGTTATGCTTATCTCAGTCATTGCGCTGTCTCCCTATCTTCACAATCTTAGCCATTTTCGATCAGATAAGGTATGTAAACATGAATTTACAATGTGTTCAGGTTGGCAGCGGACCTACGCTACCTTATTTTGTTGCCTATTCAAATAGGCCTATACAAGTAGAGGCTTAGGTTTTTGAATTTAAAAACAGACTTACTGTGAGTCTAAATAAATTAAATAAACGTTTATTTGCAGCTAAAACATAATAACTTAGCACTAATTACATAATAACTCTAGATTCTAGTCAGAATTTTTTAAAGTCATTTGGGACAGATGGTCAAAATTAATAATAATAATAATCGTTTATTTTCTCACCACAAGAATTACAGTACAATATTTTGAACAATCACACAGCTTACATAGAGTTTGTGGGAGACTGGTGCCTAAGCTAGGCGTGGCCTGTATTTCAGGATACCAGAACCTACGAACAATGAACATTTTAACAGTTGTTGCTGTTGAGTAGACTATATAAGTTACTTTATAATTCTTTTGTGATTTAGAATTGACAGTTTATTATAGTTTCTTCCCAGTGACTCGGCACGAAGAGTTACAGTTTTTGGTTTATGCTAAGTCATTATACTAAGGTATAAACTATAAGGTCACAATATTGCCACCCTTATCATAAACAACGCAATCGACATTTTTGGCGAAAATGATTTAATATTATATTCGTAATCAACGCAACGAGATCTACCAGGATCAATCAAAAAATTTTTAATAGGTGTGATACTTTTCGTTATTTTGTTAATCATAAACGAAATATGTGGATCCATTCCAAACTAAAAACTAGTCATAACCATCGTGAAAATATCATAAACGAACTAAATATGCAAATATAATTTTGCACATACAAAGTGTACATTGAAAGGCACAAAACAAAACAAAAATATTTCGAATATTCCTATTGGTTTCATAGATGCAACAAAATATATTAAAAAACTTTGATTTACTCGAAAGTAAACACTAAGCAAGTGCGTTGTTTATGATAAGGACGAAGTATAGATGACAATGATAAAACTGCATAATTCGGGTATCTGATATCCTCACTAATATTAAATTAGATAGCAACTTTGTCTGTCGCACATCCGCCAACACTACATATATTCAAATCAAATTGGGTATACATTATACAAGTCTAGACTCTAGATTCTGAAAAAAGGACAGGCTACTTTTTAATGCGACTAAAGGGGTTTTAAAAAGTTGCGCGTGGCGAGTTGCAGGTGTGAATTATAGGTTAAAGGATCATATTAAGTAAGTAAATCATATTTTAATGTCAATCGTTTTAAGGCGAGGAATAACAGCTACTAGCGCCGCGCCACACTTTTTAAAATAAATTTTACAACGACACAAAGATCTTATCAAAAAAAGGAATCGGTTAAAACTCTAAGTAAATAGTTAAACTAATTTATTGGCATTTAATTACAGCTCTAAATCCTATAGTTCATTTTACTCTCATAAAAACCGCCAAAAGTGGCCGTTTTAGCTATTACTTATGAGAGTAAACACACTATAGGATTTAGAGCTTTAATTAAATGCCAATAAATTAGTTTAACTATATACTTAGAGTTTCAACCGATTACTTTTTTAATAAGATCTTTGTGTCATTGTAAAATTTATTTTACAATGACACAAAGAGTGGCGCTAGTAGCGGTTATTCCTCGCCTTAAGGCGTTTAAGGCTGGATGTTTTTTTAACAGGGCCTCCTTATGACCGATTAAGTAGCTTCGAAAACGAAATAAAATACATTCTAGAACCTCAAATGAATAAGTGTCTCGATTAATTTACCTTCTAATCCGTAATCCGTGATAAATGTTGCATGTTTTATTTCAAGTCAGTTCGTTCACCTCACAATCAGGGGCCTTACTCTCCAAACTGATTTGATTTTGATATAGATACGATCATGCCGCGTACTTCCTAATAAATTGACATTTGTTTATTTTGATTCTCAGTCGATCGATATGGTCGGGAGTACAAAAAGTTACGATCTAACAATTTTCTTTATCCTGATTAGTTTCAAAGTAATTCACCAAATAAAGTACGAAAAACCACTGATATTGAACGGATTCGGTTCTCGATTGTGTCGGGAGTAGGCCCGCTGGATCGGGTCAAAAATTTAGGTTGAGCTAACTGTGTTAGGCAATCGGGTCCATTTAGAAGCTCGCCTTTTTATAATGCCTAATTATATTGCGTGAAGAATGTTGTACCTGGTTTTGATGTTGCCTACATGTTTTATAGTTGTAGACCAAAATGCAATGATAGTTGTTTGTTAAAAAGTTTTTTTTGTATTTATCAAATATTACCTAATATTTCTGCACATACCTATAATGTTATGTACGGAAAGTAAGTAAATAATTTAGATAAGCTGATGTACGCCCACGTGAAATAGATTTAAACACTCTGGGGTTCGAATTTTGAAAAATCCATCCTTAGCCTACGACATAATACGTGTGCTAATTTTCAAGTCTCAAGCCCTAAAGGTTTGTTTAAATTAGTTAATCAACTTTTCCTTTTTAGATGTATTAAGAATTTTAAATGCATATTTTAAATAGGCTAACACCGATTACAGTCGGTGGCTTTTTTGTTGAAACCAGCTGCGCAGGAGTCGCTTATATAGTGCCCAAGTATGTGCACAACACAAGGCCACTTTCATACTCTTACTCTCATAGCCCAGTGGGACGGTTGGCTGAGTGGTGAGAGAACAGGACCGACTGTTTCCATGCCCATCCGACGCATATCTTTGCCTGCTGATTAACAGCTCCCCTCACCGATTTCAGTGTCGGTAGCCGATTTCAATGAAACCAGGCTAGCTACGCAGGAGTTATTTATAGTGCCCAAGTGTGTGCGCAATACACAAAGACACTCTCTCTTCCTTTTACTCTCGTAACACAGTGGGACGGTAAACCGACACGACTGGCGGGAGAACAGGCGCAGGACCGACTTTTTACATGCCCTTCCGACGCATGGATCATCTTTCTTGTCAGACAATCAGATGATTAGTAACATGGTAATTACTAGTATAAAGCATTATTGTATTACATTACGTAAGCCATACACGGGCATGTAGGAACTGTCGCCCAGCTGTATGAGGAATGGTCTAAAAAGGAAATCCTACTTGCGACCCGACCCGAACGTCTGTTTCAATATAGAGCACTCGTTATAATTACCTAGTTCATGGCATAGGACTATAGTTAAATAATGTTGAATAACTGCATGGGGAATAATCTATACTATAATATTATAAAGCGGAAGAGTTTGTTTGTTTGTTTAAACGCGTTAATCTCAGGAACTACTAGTCCGATTTGAAAAATTATTTTTTGTTAGATAGTCCATTTATAGAGGAAGGCTTTAGGCTATATAACATTATGCTGCGACCAATAGGAGCGAAGCCTAAATGTGAAATGTTGCAAAAACGGGGAAAATTATTCACATTTGATTATTTATGTGTAAAATTGTCTCCAAATTATGTACAGCGATCTTAATTCACTGCTAGATTTCTAGTTGGTTTTCTGCTAGGTTTATAGATTCACTAGTACTAGAGAGTACAAATAAAACACTCATTAATAAGGAGTAATAAATTATATTAAATTAATGTTTAATAAATGTTTTAGTTTAGCTATAATAATATTAATGATGATAATATGTTAGAGTTTATATAGAGTCCCGTATATAGAGTTTACTGTGAAAATACCAGCGCTGAAAGAGGTACTTTTTTTAATTATTGTATGGGAAAACGAATGATGTTGGGACATTTCTCATACAAACATGAAACTCAAAAGTAAGTCTTTCAGTGCTGGTATTTTCACAGTATACTCTACATAGGAGGCATCTTTAAGTATTACCACTTATTTATTTTACACCTTGTAGATAAAAAAACATACATAAAGCCGAACATAGACTTATTTTTTTGGAAGTTGGTTAAAATAGATTTAACCTCCTTGGGGTTTTGAGTAATCCTTCCTAAAGGTGAAGGCAGACTTGAACCGAACCGCACCTACCGCAGTCGCAGTTACCAAAAAAGAAACGCACCTAGATCGTGCGGTGCGACTGCGTTTTCCTTTAATGGATGCCTCCGTTATAATATTATGAGGAATACGTGTGCGAAATTTTAATTTTCTAGCCTTATAAGTTTGGCCTATACGTCGTAAGTCAACCACTTTTGGCACACTTCTACGTATGTATTATAGTTTACCTGTGAAATATAACATAATAATAATATATACGGACGCTTCACACCACGTGAATCTGGCCCCATGCTAAGTATCCGAAGAACTTGTGTTACAGGTACCAGACAACGGAAATATATTTATTATTTAATACTTATATACTATACACATGTTTAAGATTTTTATTATACTATACACAAATTTAATACACATCCATGAACCGGGAACATTTGAAAAACTTTTTGTTCCCTCAGCGGTATTCGAACCCGCGGCGCTCGAGCACCGATGCCTCAACCACAGCGCTACGGAGGTCGTCAATATACTTCCACCAAATTTGTTTCTCTAAGGTGATAAACATACATAGTTAGATTATCATAGTGCAGGTGCAAACTGTATGCAAATAAAAAGAACACAAGACATTAATCAAAATAATCACGCCCATATTGTTATTGATTTAACGTTTAGGTGCGGCGTGGGCCCGCGTGGGCAGGGGTCTTAAGGCCAAAGTGACCTTTTGAGATGTTAATTAAAACTTCAACAAAAACCAGTAGCGGGCTGATGATGAATGGACATTCGAAATGAAACGCGTATACAATATAACGTGCTATAAATTAATGATGAATTGTAATTAATATAGATGTTTCACAAAAAATATTCAAATCTTAAAATAAACACAATTTAATATTTAAATTAAATAATAACAAAAGTCACTTCGGGATGAAATTTAACAACTTAAGATATAATACAAAAGTTGTGATGTTTATCAATTAGCTTTAGGTCGTTGTTTAATATCACAACTAGATATTTCCCGCGACTTCCTCCGCGGAAAAGCCATATTATCCCGCAATCATTTTGCCGAAATAATATGTTATTGTACCCGTGATCAGCAACAATATATCTGTTCCATCAAAATTGGTCTAGTAACTACAAAAAGTCAAATATTTCCTTTCAATATAGATAAACAACTTCAAATTTCATCAAAATTAGTCTAGTAGAAAAAGTCAAATATTTCCTCTCAATATAGATAAACAACTTCAAATTTCATCAAAATTGGTCTAGTACAAAAAGTCAAATCTTTCCTCTCAATATAGATAAACAACTTCAAATTTCATCAAAATTCGTCTACCTAGTAGAAAAAGTAAAATCTTTCCCCTCAATATAGATAAACAACTTCAAATTTCATCAAAATTCGTCTTGTAGAAAAAGTCAAATCTTTCGTCTCAGTCTCAATATAGATTTACAACTTTGATTTTTATTTTATAGATACACATAATGTAAATTATTATGTCATAACAAAATTTTCATATAATCAATAATAATTATTAATATAAACATAAATCCAAAAATTGGACAGTAAAGTGAAAAAAAAAATATCGTACGACATATTAGGCACTTAAAAATCGAATTAATGAGCGATATTATAATCCAAAAAAGGTAAAGAAGGTTTATGAAATATCAAACTCCTCGGTCAATGACCCCGGACCCTAATAATTTAAGCCAAATAACCTGTTGTCCATCTTACGTGCACTGTGCAGAGATGGGTTAGTTTTAAGTAAACGCGAATCCACATGATTCAATTTACCGATTTATCTACAGGGTGTATCATGGTTCATATATCAAGCAAAATATAGTGTGAAGAGAAGGACGCGAAGAACATTTTTTTTTGGCACCTCATATAAATTACTAATTATATCGCGACTAGCTGACCCGTGCCCACTTCGTTGAGCATACAAACCTTTTAAACCTTCCCTGGACTTCCAATACTAAAAATAGCCGAACCGGTTCAGCCGTTCTCGAGTTTTAGCCAGACTAACGAACAGCGATTTAAAAAAAAATTATTTTCAAAAAAATGTTAGGGGTGGATAACCCTTATCACTTAGGGGTATGATTCTTATACCTATTTAATTAATTCTTAGACCTACTGAATATACATAAAAAATTTCAAAAATCGGTCAAGCCGTTTCGGAGGAGTATGGTAACGAACACTGTGACAGGAGAATTTTATATATTAGATAATTAATATGTAGGTACTGTATAAAAATATGTACATTATCATTTCTTTGTCCGATACCAGTAACACAACAATTAAATGTTTACCAGTAAACATTCATTTTTCCTGTCCGCGCTACTTTGTTAAAAATTGCAGAGTAGATACATAGTACATACCTACATACAGCGGCTTTACTACTATCTCCACAAAGAACATAACTCTACACAGAAAATATTTCACCGACGAACGTATGGAACCTTTATGTCTCATTGTCCAGAAGTTTCCATGTCCGTCAGAAGAAAGGCTTTGTCCTGCTCACAAAACTAAAGTCGTAATATAACGCCCCGAGCCGCAATACAAAATTGTCAATTTTAGGGTAGCGCTTCGGGACATTCAGCAATGGACGAGAATAGAATAAGGCCGTGTTTCACCAAGCAATGTCAAGGTTAACGCCATGTTAAATATCATGTTATCCCTCTCGTATTTCCTGTCAATGAATGAGATGGCATAGTATTTTAACATGGCGTTAACTTTAATTTAAACAAAACATTGTTAAATTTAACATTGTTAGGTGAAACACGCCCTAAAGATGTCGGTTCAGCAGGCTTACTTCCGACACAATCGAGAATCGAATCAGTTCGATCTCAACGGCTTTTGGTATTTTATTTGCTAGATTACTTTGAAACTAACCAGGATAAAGAAAATCGTTAGATCGTAACTTCTTGTTCTCCCGGCCATATCCATCGACTGAGAATCAAAATAAACAAACGTCAATTTATTGGGAAGTACACGGCACGATCGAATCTGAATCAAAATCAGCTTGGAGAGTAAGGCGGCAGTTACATTCACGGCTGTACATAAACCTCTCAGTAAAGTTTTTCAGTTGCCTATACTCGCTTGGCAGGTGGTTTGGCAAGCGCAGTGTTTAAATAATAACACTGTTACTGCTTTTCATTTCCGGTTATAATAATATATTCGCTCAATAAATCAATTATTATTACTTGCTATAAAAGTTTATTGCGAATTAATATTCTCTTTTTATTTGATGTATTGGCTTTAACCAGATGTTCGGTGCACTCTGTTGTGTTGCCGCCTTAACAACAGATATTAAAAACATAACATTTTAAATATTTTAACTCTCGTACAAATCATCAATCACGTGATTTCACCCTTCTTTACCCGACTACGAAGCCAAAAGGAACTGTATTTTTATGTTGGCAGCATAATAATGTTTGTTTATTCCAACTGATCAGATTACGCGCTATGCTTAAACCGCTGATCTGATTTTAGGAGAGGTGTGCACTGTCAAAATAACCATAACAATGTAACATTAAAGGTTATATAATTTGGGAAGTTGTTGCATAAAAGTATAGGGAAACGCAGGTCAAGGATGCGGGCTTACCTCCGATATTCGCGCTGGTTCTTTGCGCTAATTGCTCACACCCGGCGACCGGATCTTATGGTCACCTTTCTGGATACCACTGCACTTCGTCACTATATTTACGCACATAAACTTAGTTGATTGTCTGATTTTCACTAGTATGCAAATGTTCACACAATACCGCTAATAGATTGGGTATTGCAACCGGCTGTCTTGAGACTAGACGACCCGCACTTGAGAGCCACGGACTCTGCTGTATCACCATGGACGGGGCGAAGCCAAGAAGAGAAATTTGGGTGTGTCGTTCCTTGACGTTTCTCGGTGTTGACATTTTTCTTCATACTACCCGCAAGGAATGGATTTTATGATTGGAAAGGGAATGTATGCGTTCGGAAACTTTGATTGACAAAAATATTAATTTTAGCTTATTTTTGACCGAACATACCGCCCCCCAAAGAGCTAGTAAGCTCTTTAGCTTTATACGAATAAAAGAAAAATATGACCAAATGACTTGGTGCTAAGAATGATGCTATTTTAGTTGAGGTCCTAGATGAATTTCCTTAGATGATTTTCAGAAGATTAACTAAATTATGAGTTGATTTTCTATAAAAGATGATTTTCCGAGAACGTAAACTATTATGTTAACTCTAAGTAAAACTACGCTATCGCTAAAACAATATAAATGGTTAGTTGTCACACTCTGGGAGTGGACAAAGTTTAGTTACTGCTCTGAGGCATGAACCTGCGTTAGTTTTTATTTCTACAACACGTACTATGCCATCGGCTCCAGGATGTAATACGCAAACTCTACCAAGTTTCCAACGGAGTGGTGGAAGATTGTCCTCCATGACAAGTACAAGATCTCCCACTTTAATGTTTGGAATCTTCTTACACCACTTTGACCGCTGTTGAAGATTGAGCAGATATTCACGATGCCATCTTTGCCAAAAATGCTGTGATATTTGCTGTACTAGTTTCCAGCGCTTCAAAGGTGAGATTGGCGTATGATCAAAATCGTATTCTGGTAAGCTGATTAAAGATTGACCAATGAGGAAATGGCCGGGAGTGAGTACATCCAAGTCATCGACATCACTGGACAACGGACACGGTGGCCTAGAATTGAGTACTGCCTCTACCCGTGTAAAGACAGTTGTAAGTTCTTCAAATGTGAGGACCTGTTCGCCAATAGTACGATAAAAAGTTTGTTTGGCTGATTTAACCATCGACTCCCAAAGGCCACCCATGTGGGGTGCATAAGGAGGATTCATGTGCCAGTTGATGCAAAAATTTGAAACGCTACTTTTCAAGCTCTGTTGATTTGCCGCTAAAAAAAACTCTACCTCCCTTAAATGTCGTTTGGCTCTTTGAAAGTTTTTACCACAATCGCTATAAATGTCTGTAACCGCACCTCTGCGAGAAACAAAGCGATGAAGACAAGCCATGAACGCATCTGAAGTGAGATCCGAAACGACCTCAAGATGGACAGCCTTGACCACCAAACACACAAATACACAAAGATAGGCTTTGGATCTCTGCGCCTTGCGCGCCGTGGAAGACCTTATGAAAAAGGGGCCTGCAAAATCTACGCCAACCCGCTGAAAGGGACGCGCTTGACGCACTCTACTAGCAGGTAAGTCACCCATAAAGGGCTCTAAGGCTTTAGCTCTTAATCGATAACACTTAACACATTTAAAGATGCGATGTCTTATTAAACGACGGGCTGAAGGTATCCAAAATCGTTGGCGAACAATATTCATTAAAGTAGAAGGTCCAGCATGAAGATACTGCTTATGATAGTAATCAACAATAAGGTTGGTAAGATGATGTACCTTAGGTAATAAAATAGGATGCCTAGCATCGGTTGGTAGGCTAGAATGCCTCAATCTACCGCCAACGCGAAGTAGACCTTTAAAATCAATAAATATATTTAAACGAGTCAAAGGACCCTTCAATGATCGCTTACAATGAAGAGCTTTGAGTTCCGATTCGAATGCTGTATGCTGTGCTAATTTAACAATTGTATACAAAGCGTTATCTAACTCTTTAGTGGAGAGAGCTCCGATGAGCTTATCATTAGAACGTGAGTTGTGTGCGAAACGGATTATCCAGGCGGTAGTCCGTTGTAGCCTAGACCAAGAGCTGAAACGCTCCAGCCACCCATTTGACAAAACCTCCTTTTGGACCTGGGCAACAGTCAACGAGGAAATCGTAGGCGGTTTCAAACCAGGTATTTCCTCAATGACCTCATCACTATCAGACGGCCAGGTGGATGGATCATCCTTCAGCCATGAAGGAGACCACCACAGCGGATGGTTGGCCAAGTCTGTGGCGACCAGTCCCCTGCTCGCACAATCGGCAGGATTGAGTGCGGAGGGCACGTGCCGCCAGTTCACAAACGGGACGAGGCCCTGTACCTGTGAAACACGATTACCCTCGAAGATTTGAAGCAGATGTGGAGGGGTTCGAAGCCATGCAAGTGCGATTGTAGAATCGCACCAGGCTGTTGTGCAGTTGATGTCAATCCTGGCAGAGAGCACAGACAGAATACGCACTAGAAGGCGAGAAAGAAGAACGGCTCCGCACAACTCAAGACGCGGAATGGTAAGTTTTTGTTTGATAGGCGCTACTCTTGACTTAGCGAGCAATAGATGCACAGCTACTTCGCCAGAAGAATCAGTAGTGCGCAGATAAGCCACGGCTGCATAACCATATTGTGAGGCGTCACAAAACCCCATAAGATGTGAATGAATAATTGAATTACCAAAGATGAACCTAGGTATACATGGAAATTGTAGAAGCTTGAATCCTTCGACGAAAGAATCCCATAGTTTGGAGAACTCTTCCGGAAGTGGATCGTCCCAAGAAAGCTCTAACAACCACAGTCGTTGCATTAAAACCTTTAAATAAAAAGTTATAGGTGTCAAATATCCACAAGGGTCGTATATCCGTGCGATATTTGAAGGAATCTGACGTTTAGTTTTGCAGCTAGGCAAACTCGAAACTCGATAGACGAAAGAATCGGATCTAGAGTTCCACTCTACCCCTAAAATTTTAAAAATGTTATCACCAGTTTCCTCAAAACGAAACGGCTTCTCTAGATGATCTGTCGGATATCCCTCAAGTGTCTCATCACAATTACTGATCCATTTTCTAGCCAGAAAACCACCCTGTGCTAATACGTCAACTACCTGCTGCTGCAACAGTCGCGCTGATGAGGTGCAATCACTACCGCTGATTATATCGTCAACAAATATATCCTCTTTGAGAGCACGAGCCGCTGCAGGATATGAAGCTGCGTTAAGAGAAGCCAGTTCATGAATGACACGAATGGCCAAGTAGGCAGAACTTGACACTCCGTAAGTGACAGTAGTGAGCTCAAATTGTTGAATAGGTTGATCAGGAGACTCGCGCCAGAGTATAGTTTGAAACCTGCAATCATTAGCGTGAAGCCTTACACATCGATACATCTGTTTTATGTCGCAGATAAAAACGACCCGATGAGTTCTGAAACGCAAAATGATATCCTGAATGTCCTGTTGAAGTTTAGGACCAGGCATTAAAAGTTGATTGAGAGAAACTCCTGAACTACTGGGTGATGAAGCATCAAAAACAGCTCTAAGTTTTGTTGTACTACTACTTTCTTTAAGAACACCGTGATGAGGTATGTAATATCTCTCTGATGAGACACTACCAGATATGGGTCGCATATGACCACTTGCTAAATAATCCGACATGAATTCATTGTATAATTCTCTAAGCCTAGGATCACGCTGAAGCTTTCTTTCTAAAACGTTAAAGCGCCTTAATGCAGTGTCAAATGTAGAACCTAAAGATTTTTGTGTCACCTTGAACGGTAGACGTACAATGAACCTTCCAGTTACATCCCTAGTATGAGTTTCTAAAAAATGTTTTTCGCACTGAATATTCTCTGGATCCTGTATGACTATAGCTGGAGGCTCCTCGACTTCCCAGAAACGTGAGAGTATGGAGTCCAAGTCGACCGTACAAGACAGAGCTGTAATGTGTTGACAAGAGAGTGAGTTAATGGGAGCTTGACCCATTAACACCCATCCAAAAATAGATGCATGTGCAGTAGGCAGGCTTTCACCTAACTTCATTTTCCTACCATCAAACACCAAATTGAAAAGATCTATGCCAATAAGCATATCTATGGGACCAGGTGAAGAGAACTTGGCATCAGCTAAAACTAAGTCCTTGCACCTATCAATAACTTCAGATGATATTGGAGCACTTGGTAAGGCACCAGTAATACGTTTGAGTATTACTGCTTGAGTGATCAGTGCAGGAGTTGATCCGTTAATAAAAGAATGGACAGAACACTCCATGCTGCCATAAGTGCGTTGGCCACTAGATTCACCTAAACCAAACAAAACAGTTGAACTGAGTCGGGGCAAGATTAGCCTCTGTGCCAAATTTTCAGTTATAATTGTAACCTGAGATCCGCTATCCAATAAAGCTCGCACCGCATGCATATGACCATGGACATCCTGGATACCAACCACAGCCGTACCTAAAAGCATAGTAGATCCCTTGTGGATACTATTGCTAAGTGGTGATGAAATAGTAGAACTATGAGATACTGGACCTACTTCATTCACGCTAGGCTGGACAGCCGATAAATCCTGAGCACGGTTTTCTATAAAATTTATATGTAATTTTGTATGATGGCGCTTGTGACAAATGCGGCAGTCGGTATGTGACTGGCATTTCTTTACTGAATGAGAGCGTAAACAATTAAAACATAGTTTGTTTTTTATTACAAATTCTTTCCGTTGTTCTGGTGTCATAGCATTAAATTTTTCACATATATAAATGTTGTGTTCCCCCTTACAACATGAACATGAATATGAAGTGTTAACAATAAAAGATTTGCTAGGCCGAATATGTGAAATACTAGTGCTACTAATACTAGACACTGTTCCCTTAGTGCCAGAAACAGTTTCTAATACCCTAAGCTGAGTTTCCAAAAAGCTAATCAAATTGTTAAATGTTGGGATATCAGCAAGTGCTGATGATGATGATGTTTTGTAATGTTCTAACTCAAACTTCCCTCGCAAATCAATGGGCAACTTCCGTATAGTAATGTGTAACAAAATGAAACTCCAAGATTCAGTTTCAAACCCTAATGCCGACAAAGCTTGTATATTTTCCTTTAGACAGTTAACTAAGCGTCGCAATCCGGAATCAATTTGATTAGGATTCAGAGAACCTATGGCTAGAATTGACTCCAAATGCCTATCTGCTATGAGTCTCTTATTCTCATAACGCTCTTTTAAGAGGCTGTAAGCTATTTGATAATTAGTTTCAGAAAGTTCTAAATGTTTGATCAAGCTTAGTGGCTCTGTTTGTAATATTGATAACAAGTAATGCATTTTTTGCACGCCACTGATTTCACAATTGTCATGAATTAGACTATCAAACATTGCAATAAAATTAGGCCAATCTGTGTAAGATCCAGAAAATTGCTGCAAAGAAATTTTAGGTAAACTAAATTGTTGAGATTTAACTAAATGCTTTTTTTCATTAGTTGATTGTGTATTTGACTCAGGAATAGAACCTAGCCTAGGTTCTATTCCTGAGTCAATCTGCAAATCCGCAATAACTTGCACTGAATAATACTTGTCATAAAATTCATCTAGTTGTGTGTCAAGCTCGGATTGCAAATCACTATCTAAACATTTTGATCTTAAATAGTTATAAGCTCCCTGAAAATCACCTTTATAATTATTAATTTCTTTAAAACGCACTTTAAACATTGTTAAATCCTTAGGATTAAATTGAGAATCCAAACTGATTTGATTTGCTAAGTTGTATAAACTCTCCAACAGATTACTACTAACCCGCATATTCGTTCTCTGTATTTCATACTGAGGATCATCAAAGGAAGTCTGTTTAGGGCTTTTTTGTCCTTTACCCATCTTGAAAATAATAAGATTTTACTCAATAAATAAAGAAATCAATACCAAATCAAAACAAAGTCAATACTTGACATTTGACAAATAAATTGAAATGTCAAATTCGAATTAAGTTGACAGATGTCAAACTCTAAAAATGACAAATGTGTTTTTTTTTTTTTAAGTCTTGAATCTGAAGCATAGACTATAGTCGTGCAATAATTTTGTTGTCTTTTTTTTTTTTTTAATTTCTATCCATAAAGATACTAGGTCTTTAATCTATATCGACATGTTCGGTAAAAAATACGAAATGATGACTTTGAAAATAAGTCTGCAATAAAAATTTTACGAAGTTTTATAAAACTTTAAAATATAACTAAAAACAAGTTAACGCACTAATATGAGATAATTTTAGATAGGAAATAAAGCTTTTAGGTTGAAATATGTTAGGATGAATATGGAACAAAGTTGATGACACGCTTGATAATGGCGTCTTCGATTTCCAACAATTGAGAATTGAATTGGGAATCGTGAATTATGTTAGATAAGTATGGCACGGAAGGCCAAGAAATGCTTTTAAAGGGATAATTAAGATGATGGACCAACAAATTGTCCGAGTAGAAGGACCTTATACGATTTATACGGCTCGATAGAACCAGAAAAGATTTATTCGGCTCGAATGGACCAGAAAAGGTTATGTTGCATAAAAGTATAGGGAAACGCAGGTCAAGGATGCGGGCTTACCTCCGATATTCGCGCTGGTTCTTTGCGCTAATTGCTCACACCCGGCGACCGGATCTTATGGTCACCTTTCTGGATACCACTGCACTTCGTCACTATATTTACGCACATAAACTTAGTTGATTGTCTGATTTTCACTAGTATGCAAATGTTCACACAATACCGCTAATAGATTGGGTATTGCAACCGGCTGTCTTGAGACTAGACGACCCGCACTTGAGAGCCACGGACTCTGCTGTATCACCATGGACGGGGCGAAGCCAAGAAGAGAAATTTGGGTGTGTCGTTCCTTGACGTTTCTCGGTGTTGACATTTTTCTTCATACTACCCGCAAGGAATGGATTTTATGATTGGAAAGGGAATGTATGCGTTCGGAAACTTTGATTGACAAAAATATTAATTTTAGCTTATTTTTGACCGAACAGAAGTTCATTTTTTTTTTTTTTTTTTGTAATAAAACACATACGCACATAAATTGTACAAGCATATAAGCTTGTACAATTTATACTATCACCTATACAGGCAATATTAATGAGTGATAATACTTTAGGGCGTGTATGGGTACCATCACTGAAAGAGAATTTATGATGTTGGGGGATTACTCATACAAACATGAAAAGTAAGTCTTTCAGCACTAGTACTTTTACAGTATACTCTACATAGGAGGCACATACGCTCCCTAAAGTAATATCACTCATTTATTTTACACCTTGCAGATTCAGAACATATAATTTACAGTTAATAACACAGACACAAAAAAAATATCCAAGAAGCAGCCCAGCATTGTACGGAACCTTATAAGCGTGAGTCAAACTCGTACTTGACCAGGGCCCTAATTCTCAGTCCTCGAACCTATTTTTTATCGTAAAAACTTAGTTCTGTCCCGCTCATGCAAATGAGATTTACCGCGCGTGCGTGCGGGATATACTAATATTCGGAAATGAGTTCTAGGCCTGAGAATCGCCGCCCTGTTCTCTACAATTCGCTATCCTGGGTGAAAATATTGTTCACCGAATCAATTGTACTTTCATAAGACAGGACAAAGTAAGATAACACATCGTTTGTTCTACACGATCATCTGTTTTAACCTCCAACGCAAAAACAATGGGGTGTTATAAGTTTGACGTGCCTATGTAAATGTGTATGTGTCTGTCTGTGGCATCGTAGCTCCCAAACGGATGATCCGATTTTAATGCTTTTTTTTTGTTTGAAAGGTATATCAGTCGAGAGTGTTCTTAGCTATGTTTGGTGGAAATCAGTTCAGCAGGCTTACTCCCGACACAATCGAGAATCGAATCAGTTCGATCTCAACAGCTTTGGGCGTTTTATTTGGTGGATTACTTTGAAACTAACCAGGATAAAGAAAATCGTTAGATCGTAACTTTTTGTACTCCCGACCATATCAATCGACTAAAAATCAAAATAAACAAACGTCAATTTCGTCGAAAAAAACGTCGACCACGGCTCTTATACCTTGACCATTTTTGTAACTATTGCATTTCTGAATTTCAAATTGAATTATTTTCTTGTTTCAGCCTTTTTAGACCCATTTTTTGCGAAGTCGGGTTTTAGATTTTTAATCTTTTTTTTATTTCGTTTCAAATATTCGACTCCACAAACATGTCTCGTGTCCAGTGGGCGAACAGCTCAACAATTCTCACTTTAAAAATGATTTCGTGACATTGCAATGTTTCTGGCAATAGTTCGGGCGCCGGCGGAAGTCACTATTGCCTTCAGGGCGTCCACCTCCAACAGCTAAGCGAACAACATTGTATAAGCGACAATGTAAGCGAACCCTTATGTGGTCCGGTTCTTAATTGCGTTTATGTGTTTTCTAATTCGGTCGCTTGTAATAATGTGTAATACAATATCATTTTATTTAATATTAATGTATTAATATTACAATATGGCTTTTAAAATTGCAACATGCAATATATCGATTTTTATTTTTATTGAGTAATTTTTTGCGTACTATTCTAAAAAGATGTGTTATCTATACTAATATTATAAAGCGGAAGAGTTTGTTTGTTTAAACACGCTAATCTCAGGAACTACTGGTCCGATTTGAAAAATTCTTTTTTTGTTGGATAGTCCATTTACAGAGGAAGGCTTTAGGCTATATAACATGCGCTATATAGCTGCGACCAATAGGAGCGAAGCGTCAGTGAGAAATGTTGCAAAAACGGGGAAAATTATTCACGTTTGGGAACTTTCGTTGCGTGCGCTGCATAAACGGTTTAAGTCACTCATAAACCACGCGAACTAAGTCGCAGGGCACAGCTAGTGTATATATATAGTGGTAGTCCTTGTTATTCATTTGTCTACACTCTATATTTATTGTGTTATAATTCGTAATCTAATGATGCTAACTATGGTTATATAATGTATAAAATAATATAATATAGCAACGCCGCCGTGGTCTAGTGGTTTAGAACCTAGATGTTGTTTTCAAGTTTCATTAGGACAATGCAGGCTGATCACCTGATTGTCTGACATGAAAGATGATCCATGCGTCGGAAGGGCATGTAAAAAGTCGATCCTTCGCCTGATCTCCCGCCAGTCGTGTCGGTTATCCCCCCACTGGGCTACGAGAGTGAACGAAGAGAGTGCTTCTGTGTATTGCGCACACACTTGGGTACTATAAAATAAGTATTGCGTAGCTGGCCTGGTTTCAATGAAACCGGCCACCGTCACCGAAATCGGTGTAGGAGGTATTATTATAAAATAATATAGCATTTAAACGCAAAAATATGTACAATGCAAAAAGTCGTTTTGGCAGAGTTAGCATTATCACCATGTATTTCTCGGATGCATTTACATATTTTATCTTTTCATAGCTTTCTGTCACATTTTACAAAAAAAAAAACACAAAAGTTATCGTAATAAATAACAATTATTTAACCTCTTACACGAACGTATTTGAAACAAAAATTTGTTTTATTCTTTTTGGCGACTGTGGCGTTTGAAGAATTTTTTAATTAACAATCCCCTTCGGTCATTTGGAGTAATTTGTTTTCTTCCGATGCTCGGTTTTGACGCGGCGTGACGGAGTTCTCTGCGTCTTTTCAATGTCACTTTTGAATGTTCGAAAATAGAACGCAACGTTCTGACGAAAAAATGCTGGCTATTTACAAATTACAATGTTTTCCAGCGTGAAGTAGCTTTTTGAAACTGGTGTCTTTTGTTGAGATATATGTAAAATATAAAAACACTTAAAAATATTATGACGACTATAATAATTTAATTAAATTTATACTTAAATAAAGGCAGTTTTTTTGTATTATTGTTAAGAAAAAACTGAAAAACGACTGGACGGATTTCGATAATTCTTTCACCATTAGAATGCTTGATTATCCGTAAGGAACGTAGGTATGGTTTTTTATACTTAAATTATACAGAGGAGTGTAAAGTGTAAGCCAAATAAGAGCCCAATATGAAACCACGGACAAAAGCTAGTATGAAACAAAGTAGCTTAGTTCATTTGTAAATCGTACTTATACCTATATTAACATTTTGCGTGGTAATTTAATTTCTATCTCTACACTTGCAACATCATTCATTTAACATTTCGCAATTTTAGTCTCGTAGATATGGGCAATTTTACTATGATTACTATGAGTCCCGTTTCGAGCGTAATAAATTCGGGTGTTATCTCATTCAGGTTGAGCTGGGTGCATGTGCGTGACGCCCGCGGTATACGTGGCCAACCTTGAGCGTCTCACACTAGAGGCGATGACGCCCTCACTACGCCGCTATTATTAAACGAGTTCAATGGAACATCTATTTGCGCAATTCGTAGCATCGCTCGAGCATACCGCCGACCTTACTCCGTCTGTTCGCGCGGCGTAAACTGTTTTAGTACACACGCCGAATGCACTCGACAAAATCTTTGATTTACTTAGTTTCGAAAATATTTTTGATGCATAATTTTCTCTGTACTCTACATTCTTGGAGTTGGAATTATTTTAACAAGTATCGCTTTGAAGTTTTACGAGCGCCGAAGCCGTTGAGTAATTAGAATGTGTATGACTAGTAATTGCCGACGAGCGAGCGCACCGGGCAGTCGCGTACGGCGCATGCGCGTTTTCCTCCTACAGACTTTTCATTCAATGCGCAACTTTGACACAGCGATAGACGATCCTGTTTTGATACCCGCGGACCGATCGGAAACGTTCCAGCGGATATTTTAAATTCAAATTCGGAATGAAATTTTAAAATATAGATACGTCCGGTAGAACACGAGTCGCGGGCCGAACGCGGAGGTGCGGGCGGCCCTCCTCCCGAGCGCCCCCGAGCTCGCCCGAGCGCGGCCGAGTGTGCGCGAGTGCGCGTGTGGTGGTGCGGCCGGCCGCGGTCGTCGCGGCGCGCCCCGTCAGTCGGCGGCGGCGAGTCACGCGCGTCGTCTCGTACCGCTCCTGCGACGTTCCTCCTCCCGCAACCCGCCGACGCTTCGGCTTCTCGGCTCTCACGCTCGAGAGCGTGGAGGTCGCTCCGACCTCGTGACGTGGTCTCCGTTGACGACCGTTTCACCTCGTTTCCACCGCAGCGGCGGCTGATCGCGCGCCGGGAGCCCGGCGGACCGTGTGGACGCCACTTGTGACAGTGAAATCGTGAATTTTCCACTGGTACGGATGTGCAGTGATGGATAAATAGAACGGTGCGAGTGAAACCGGTGCTACGGAGTCGATTTTCTGGTGAAGTGCAGCGGGGATCGTCAAAATTGAGCCCAAACTGTATCTAGGTGGGTATCGGCGGTCGAGACGGAAAGGTCTAGTGAGAGCGTTCGCTGGCACACGGATCGTTGAATATTTATAGAGTAGTTGAAAGTGTGTGAGAAGTGAGGACAGCGGCGGCGGCGGCGCGGGGCCCGCATACGGGTCACTCAGCTGATTTGTTGTCCCACAAACCATTACATTTCGACATTGTTGACGACCACTCAGTTCCCCTTTGCGCTTTTAACAATTGGGAACTCTACATTACAAGTAGTGCAGTAACTCAATAGTTTTGAAGAGGTTTTGGTTCTTTTAGTTGACTAGACGATGACTTTCTTGTTATTCTACATTGATTGAGGCCACGAAACATGAAAAACATTTGCAAGTTGAGTCTAGGAAATGAAGGTTTTTTGGTTATGTCAAAATAATTGCTCAAAAGTTATCTAGGTGCATTCAAATGTAGGAGGACAACAAGTGAACTTGCCTACTGAATTTTGTAGTTTTTAATACAACAAAATTCCTATTATACTTAATTACCTCATTGCTATTAAATTATATTTATTTACTTTATATTGCTTCATCTGATATAAATTTTAGACGTCTACAAGTTTTAGTCAATTGTGTACCATCAGAAAAAAAAACATAAAAAAATGACGTCTGACAATAATTATGAGGTGCGAAGGAAATGCTCATAATTATAAGCAATTATTGTTGTTATAACTTAAATTATTTACGTTACTCACCAGCTAGTATCGATGGATAACCTATTTTACCAATAATTATGTTCCAGTTTGATACCGAAATTAAATATATTGTAGTATGTAACCATTAAGATATAGAGTCCTCAATAACAAGACGTAATGTTCAAGCGACAATTTGCATACAATATTTTGAACTATTAAATAATTATATTTGAACTAGCTGTGCCCGCGACTTCGCGCGGTTTTAGAGTGACTTAAACCGTTTATGCAGCGCACTCAACGAAAGTCCCTAAATGTGAATAATTTTCCCCGTTTTTGCAACAATTTTCACTAACGCTTCGCTCCTATTGGTCGCAGCGTAATATTGTATATCGTAAAGCCTTCCTCTACAAATGGACTATCCAACAAAAAAAGAATTATTCAAATCGGACCAGTAGTTCCTGAGATTAGCGCGTTAAAACAAACAAACTATTTCACTTTATAATATTAGTATAAATAAAGTCTCTTTTAAATGCTTGATAGACATAATTGAAAAATATCAAATACACGATCGATATACGACTATATAAATATCATCGATATAAACAAAACATAAAATTCGTCTTAATTAATTTCATTTAAAAATGTGTTGTAGGTATTTCTTTAATACGCAGTGAACAATTTTATTGACATAGTTTAGTATTGTAGACGTCCATAGTTTTGTTTACATTAGTATCACATTGAACCCGAACGAAGTAAAAAAATCTTATACAAGGTGTAAAATAAATGAGTGATAATACTTTAGAGTGTGTATGTGATTCATAATAGGTATGTAGAGTTTACTGTGAAAGTACCAACGCTGAAAGACTTTTGATTTTAATGTTTGTATGGGAAATGCCCCAACATCATAAATTTTTCCAAACAATAATTTACAAAAGTACCTCTTTCAGCGTTGGTACTTTCTGAGTAAACTCTATACAGGACCCATACACCCCCTAAAGTATTGTCACTCATTAATTTTATAGCCTGTATGTGTCGCTTGCGCTGACACGCGTCGAAGTCTTTTTTATTAAACTCTTAAGCTACATCTGTATTTTGACTAAATATCGCCGATGAGAGTTAATCGTTTGTTTCTCATAAGCCAGTTAAGGGCGTGTTTCACCAAGCGATGTTAAAGTTAACGACATGTTAAAATACAATGCCATTCATTGACAGGAAATACGAGAGGAATAACTTGATATTTAACATGGCGTTAACTTTAACATTGCTTGGTGAAACATGACCCGGGAACATTGAAAACTATTTTTTCTCTCGGTGTGACTCGAACCCGCGACCTCTCGCTCGAGCACTATCGCGCTCAACCACTGCTCTACGGAGGTCGTCATGACCCAGGAACACAGAATACTTTTTGTTCCGGGATTCGAACCCGCAGCCTCTCGCTCGAGCACCAAAGTGCTCAAACGATTACGATGATGTAAATATTCATATTGACTGTCGGTCCGACCAATCGAATGACCTTTGCAACCTGTCTGCGGTGACCGGGCGGTCATCTACATGCACTAAACAGATTAAAGTTAGCTGCAAATTTAATTATACCCGCCGAGCAAATATTGGCATAATGACTCGCTCACTCACTAATGTATTGACAGCTACAGTGAGTGAGTGAATGTTTTATTGAATGTACTGTATGTTCTTGATGGAAATACATATATAAAGTAATAATATTAATATTACCCAAATTACTTGCACTTTTTCTACTTTATTAGTTGTTAATAGGATTTATTGAAATACACGACCGGTTTCGACTAAGTCATCATCAGGTGTACACCTGAATTTGTGCATTATTACTGAGAGTGAATGTTAACAGAGCCAGGGAATTCCGTAGAAGTTTTGGTAGGCTTATGTTGTAGAGACTGGTCTGGAGTCAGCAGTAAGTTAAAGACTTGTTTACTACGGCCCAACCTAAGGGCGTGTTTCACAAAGAAATGTTAAAGTTAATCCTTCGTTAAATATCATGTTGTTCCTGTCGTAATTCCTATCAATGAATGAGAAGGCATGGTATTTTAACAAACCGTTAACACCAACATGCGTTGGTGAAATCGAGACTAAGGGTGCCATAACCGATATTTTGCAGGTGAAAATTAAATAATAATATACTGGTTGTGCAACGTCCGACAAAAAGTGTATCACAAAATCAGACATATTTGTATGGCGAAACAACCCTAAAGGTAAAAAATTCGGCAGTCAATTCATTTATAATACTTATTTCTGGGTTTCTATATAAATACATAAGATTTGATTACAATTTTGGTTTACAATGTCATAACTTGACATGTGACCTCTCGTTTATCGCATTAATGGACGGCCTTAAACGATAATGCTGCTGACAAACATTCAAAATCATTGTGTTCTTAAGACCCCAGGCAGAAGCGATAAAGCTCTACCCGAACGAGCGCTACACTGCCGAGCATTATGAAATCATTACCGCATACAACACGTATTAAATACGAGACGCAGCACTGAATTTTAAAGATCTGTGAGTTAATTGAACTTTATACCTACCAATATATAATGGCCTCACGTTTGTGTTACACATTCACGTAGTCGGCTTAAGACGCTCGCTAAAACTTGAGAATAGCTGAAGTGCAGGGAAGGTATAAACGGTTCATCACAAACTGTTTCTATGCTCAACGAAGTGGGCACAAATCAACTAGTATTTTCCTAAATAAATATTCTTATGATGATAAATTTGACACCTCATATTAAACCTGAAACTATTCATACTTTTTACGATTGCCGTATAACAATGTTACTAACTATAACTACAGAAACCATATAACTATAGACCACACAACATAGTTTATGAGATATTTACTATAATAAGCTATTTGTGAACAAACACAAAGTGGAATGCACGCAATAAGCACGGCCTGCCGCGTGCTGCATAATAACGTCTTGTCTATTTTGCTACTAGTTGGGTGTTCGGTACTAATTTTAACCCCTGATAAAAATAGAGGTATTTATATGTTTGAATAGCTATGCCCGCGACTTCGTTCGCTTGGTTTTTGAGTGACTTAAACCGTTTATGGAGCGCACGCAACGAAAGGCCCCAAATGTGAATAATTTTTCCCCGTTTTTGCAACATTTCGCTTTCGCTTCTCTACTATTGGTCGCAGCGTAATGTTATATAGCCTAAAGCCTTCCTGTATAAATGGACTATCCAACAAAAAAAACTTTTTTCAAATCGGACCATTACTTTCTGAGATTACCGCGTTTAAACAAATAAACAAACAAACAAACTCTTCCGCTTTATAATATAGATAATAAAATAACATGTGTGTGTCTGTAGCATCGTAGCTGACTGATGAACCGATTTTGATTTACGTTTTTTTTTCTCGATAATTCATTATCATCAGTTACCTAACTTCTTGACGATTTACTCCTTTAGACTTTAGTCTTTTTACTTCTAAACGTATAGGAATTAGGAACGGTACCTCTTAGTTAGTTGCTCAGTAGTTAAGCTGAAGAGAGAGAAGCAACGAAATATTTAATTTCGTCCATATCAGTAGGTATATGTCATTTCTGGTAGTGGTGTCAGGTGTGCCTATAAAAATAAAAAACACATAAAGGGACTCTAACACATACAGGCTGGAAAATAAATGAGTGATAATACTTTAGGGTATGTATGTGCCTCCTATGTAGAATTTACTGTAAGACTTACTTTTGACTTTTATGTTTCTTTGAGAAATGGTCCAATATCATTTTCTTATACAATAATGAATTTATGAAAAAAAGTATTTTTTTCAGCGCTAGTACTTTCACAGTAAACTCTATATGTATATACGGGACCCATACATACTCTAAAGTATTATCACTCTTTAATATTTATTACGATCCATTTATATATGTACGCGAGTTTCCATATTTATAATAGAAATGTAAAAACTTACATAATATGGTACAATTAAATTTTAAACCCTATTGCTGTTAAGAATATTTACACTAAAGATATACGATATTACCGTCCTTGTCTATCAAGTGACTTTTCCAACGTAGCAGACAAGGACAAAATATCGCTTATATGTTTTATTAGTAAGGCATCTATCTAGATACGAAATTACAGAGTGATGTATTCGCAAGTAGCCCGCGCGAGTTCGTTTACGACCCGGTAACCACTGTGAGACGAACCCCGGTTCCCAGTGGTTAAACCATAATAAACCGTCATTTTAACCGCCAGTTAAAGTGATGTAGACATTTGTTATTCGATGTGCTACGCCCAGCAAATTACCAACTTAGCATGCTATTTCTGAATCACAAATTTAAATTGCCGTACTCGTAAATGTGGAGTCGTGGTGAGATTGTGTGATAAGATAGCGTTTCCATTAAATAGCTCTAGATTTTCTTTTCAGAATTTCATAGTTTTATAAATGTAAATAATATTTTCATCAAACTCTTTTTTTTTCTCTTTATTTAAAGGCATCTTCAAGATTAAGTCTCAAAAAAGGCATAAAACTCTTCGTTATTCAAAAAATGTTTATGTAATTTGTGTAATATTACTGTGTCACATGTATTTCTATTAAGAACCTACAGTACTTTCAATAACATACAAAAATAATCTTTGCTCAAGGAAAGAAAGAGAACCAAATTGGCTAGAAAGAGCCATCGGCTGTCGCGGCCTCATGATCATAATATTGACGATTAATATAACTAAGTAAATCTCGGTGTCTTTTTTACTCTTTAAATAACACACTTAAAAATATTATCTATTTATCAAAATTAGTATTATTTCTCTATTCACAACTCTTTCAATAAAATCCGATCTATAGTTTAGGTGCTAAAGAACAAACATACTTTACATACATTACTGTTAAGTAGCTAAAAAAAGGTTACTTTCGAACGATGAAAAATCAAAAATAGATACCTATTTCCGTAATTCAAAATACTAATTAAATTTGTATTAGTTAGTATAGTATATGTATAGATTTTATGTAGGTAGTTATATTTTATGATTAGACTGAGGTATTACATATATTTGTACATAAATAACAATTTGTATTGTAATTGACTCTAAAAATACATAATTATCTACAACTTAAATATAATCTGATCTTAGGTAACAAAAATAAGAATTAGGTATCCAATTCTACTTAAAATTAGCTATGTGTAGTGTGTACTCTAAAAATAGTATATTATAAGGTGGGTAAGTAACTAAGTACATACTAATTAGATTGCGAAATGTGATATATGTGCAATTTTCACAAGATCTAATATGATAATAAGCCTTGAAATAATTGAGATTATGGAAACAGTATTTTAATATAATTTACAATATTAAACACCTAATCTCAAAAACCAGTTACGCTAAAAATTAAGACATATTTTTCTTATAAATTATTTATGAACGTCGTTAAGAAACACTAAAAGAAACTATAAAATTCGTTCAACCACTGGGTGCAAAATAATACTTTGGCCCTGATTCAAAGAATAGAAAAAAATGTGCCAATTTCACGAATTAGGACAAGGCTGTGCCCTCAATTTTTTCAAAAGTTTAAAGGAACTTAATCATGATTTTGACTAGCTAATGTGAAGGGTTTACCTTATTAAAAATGACTGCGTTTGATCAAATTTACACAAATATTATAAAGAGGTAAGATTTGTATTATTAGATATGTAGATATATAAGTAGATATGTATGTAACGACTTAACTCAAAAAGTACTGAACCGATTTTAATAATTCTTTTATAGAAAGCAAAATTATCACCGAGTAACATAGGCTTTAAAAAAATCAATTGCTGTTCGTTAGTCTAGCTTTAGATCGACACAAGATCAGCTAAACTGATTCGGCTATTTTGGTGGAAGTCCCGGTTACACGGTTTCCATGCTCAACGAAGTGGGCACGGGTCAGCTAGTATGAAATATAATAATTTGATAGTTTGCTATATAACTTATAAATCTTTTAAAACTTCTAACACCTCCTTTTCAAAGTAAACCTTGAAAACACTATTAATTACAAATTGGTTTCAAGAGGTATTTTTTTTTCCAAAAATTTATCAGAGTATTTTTAAAGATGAAACATAATTTGAAAAGACAAATTATGAGTATAAATTTATTATTGTTCACTGCTAGCACACTATACACTATATAAATTATTATAAGATAAGTACCTAGTAGTAAACTTACTAGCTGGGGATAGAGAAGCATAATATTATACAGTGTGTAAAAAGAACAGTCACTATAACTTTGGGATAGGATTATACCTACCTGTCCATCCATTTTGGAAACGTATTTTTTTTTTCATTGTTTTTACTTTTTACCATTTATTATTTTTTGTCGCAAGAATAAGGAAAAAAATACATTTCTACAACGAGAAAATGTAGTATAATGATATCCGAAAGTTATATTAATATTCAATTCAAAAATCTTTATTCGAACTTCGAAGGGCTATTTCAAGTACCCATCCTATATAATAGGTATGTTCTTTCGATGTAAGACCTTAATAGTTAATATGTTCTCAATTTGAAATCTCAATGAAGTTATCACGTGTCAACAGAGTGCAGGTGCGCGGTCGTTGAACCCGATATTTGGGCAGATAACGGGCCCGTGCGAACGTATCACGGGACGTCAACAAGTTCTGAACTAACAAGATCAGTAATTCAAATGCATATTTTATTATTAATGAACTAGAATATACAACAGGCTTACTTTCAACACAATCGAGAATTGAATCAGTTCGATCTCAACGGCTTTTGGTATTTTATTTGGTGGATTTTTTTGTAACTAACCGGGATAAAGAAAATCGTTAGATCGTAATTTTGTACTCCCGACCATATCAAGCGGCTGAGAATCAAAATAAACAAAGGTCAACTTATTCGGGAGTACGCGGCGCGATCGAATCTGAATCAAAATCTAATCAGTATGGAGAGTAAGGCCAGGTGTGAAACGACCTGTTAAGAGGTAAATAACTTTGGAATATGATTTTACTTACTACCTTTTATGATTCTAGACATGTATTTTTATACAATACTAGCTTAGGTTTTTTAGCCTTCTTAAAGCCTTCCTCTATAAATGGACTATACAACAAAAAAAGATTTTTTCAAATCGGACCAGTAGTTCCAGAGATTAGCGCGTTTAAACAAACAAACAAAGTCTTCCGCTTTATAATATTATAGTATCTATATAGATTTCTTAATAAAAAAAACTATAACCCGACTTGGCAAAATAGTTTAAAAACTATAACCCGACTTCGCAAAAAACGTGTCAAAAAAGGCTGAAACAAGAAAATAATTCAATTTGAAATCCAGATATGCATAGGTACAGAAATGGTCAAGGTAGAGCCGTGGTCGTACCCGCTATTGGGATTGTATATTTCAACAGCAGACGAATATTATAGATTTGTTTAGCGGGTACGACCACGGCTCTACCTTGACCATTTCTGTACCTATGCATATCTGGATGTCAAATTGAATTATTTTCTTGTTTCAGCCTTTTCAGACACCTTTTTTGCGAAGTCGGGATATAGTTTTTAATTTGCTATACGAAACACTTCGTCCGCTAGTCACTTGGCTAGTTTTTTTTAAAACTTGGTTCGACAAGTGGCACCGGCTTGGCGACCGTACATACGTATAAAGTAACAGAGTTACCCAGTTTCATCAGATGTAAAACCGGTACTTCTAGTTGGTTCGGATTCAGTATTATGATTTCGGTTTCGAAAGCAAAAATTTTAGATTTTATTATAATGTGTTGTTGATTACCTACTTTGATTTTTAATACTTAGTTTACCTTGTAACAAAAAAAACGCAAAAATGCGCTATTATAAGAATGAACTAAACTTTATCGGAATTAAAAGTAGCTAAGTGTTAATCAAAAGTCATAACTATATATACTTGAATAGAGTTCGTTTCATCAAAATCCGTTCGGATTTTAAAAGAGTTACAAACACCCATACATCCTCAACTTTCATATTTATAACAATACTTACAAACAAATTATATTTAGACTTCATTCTTGAACGTTTTTCCTTAAATACGAGGGCACGATACTAATCTAATGACATATTAAATTAAAAGTAATTAGCTTAAATTAATAAGTACTTAGTACGTGTTTGTTCCGTTTTCTTATCCTAGTGACAAACACCAACACAAGTTAAAGTTAATCCTTCATTAAATATCATGTCAATTGTCATGAATGAATGAAGGTGATATGTCACAAAATGTTTAATCGAGAAAATTGAGTTCAAACTGTCACTTAAAAATTGTAGGTATTAAGTACATTTATTCTAAAGACTCGATTGTAAAATGTTTTAAGTGGCAGTTTGAACTCAACTTTCTCGAAATTAGAATTTGGCGACCATTCATGTCTTCAATTATACTTATCTATACTAATATTATAAAGCGGAAGAGTTTGTTTGTTTGTTTAAACGCGCTAATCTAAAGAACTACTGGTCCGATTTGAAAAAATCTTTTTTTGTTAGATAGTCCATTTATAGAAGAAGGCTTTTATTTAGGCTATATAACATTACGCTGCGACCAATAGGAGCGAAGCGTCAGTGAGAAATGTTGCAAAAAAGGGGAAAATTATTCACGTTTGGGAACTTTCGTTGCGTGCGCTGCATAAGCGGTCACTCAAAAACCACGCGAACGAAGTCGCAGGCTAGTACAGTAATATAATGTAGAGTTACTGTTAGTTCTACGCACTGTAATAATAATAATCGCTCCCCACTTTGATCCCCTTTCATGCACCGGATATGGTCTAGCCGGACCTCGCTAGTTTAATACTGATCCGCTATCACCAATGTTATTATAACGATAAAGTTGTGTTAGATAAGGCTCGAGGCCTACAATATGTATTTATGTTACTTTGTGTGCTGTCTTTAAACAATTGAAGACATGAATAGATTAAGGTTATATGTCGCAAAAAAAAACCTACCAAGAAAATTGAGTTTAAACTGTCATTTAAACATTTTAGGATATAATAATATAATAATAGCTCCCCTCACCGATTTCGGTGTCGGTAGCCGATTTCATTGAAACCAGGCCAGCTACGCAGGAGTTATTTTATAGTGCCCAAGTGTGTGCGCAATACACAGAAGCACTCTCTCTTCCTTTTACTCTCATAACCCAGTGGGACGGTTAACCGACACGACTGGCGAGAGAACAGGCGCAGGACCGACTTTTTACATGCCCATCCGACGCATGTATCATCTTTCTTGTCAGACAATCAGGTGATCAGCCTGCATTGTCCTTACCAAACCTGAAAACAACATTTTTTGTTGTTCCAACGCGGGAATCTAACCCACGACCTCCGAGAGCGAAGCTCTGAACCACTAGACCACGAAGGCGTTTTTTAGGATATGTAGTAAGGTTTAAGTACATTCTAGAGACGGATATTTAGATTAATGTACCTACTCAATACTTTACGACTTATTTTAAAACGTTTAAGAGACAGTTTGAACTCAATTTTCTCAAAATCTTGATTTTTCTACATATCACCTTCATCCACTCATATCTTCAATTATAACGTCACGTTGACGCTCCTGTTGAAGTCCAGGGAATAGAAATTTGAAGAGCTATCAACAAAAGTTAAAACTAATTAAGTATAGTTTTTTAATCGTTAATTATTATTAACTATCGAAATAAAATAACCTTTAAAAATTTGATTGTAGGTATTATATTTTCTTATCGTCAAGGAAAGTAGTCTCATTTTTTTTACCATAAACTACTTGTACATTATAAACTTTAATCCGATGCCGTTATTAATAGGGGTAGGGACTTGGGGTGTCGAATTAAAGGGAAGCTTAATAGAAGGGTAACTATGACATAATAGGGTAAGCAAAAAAAAGATACGGGTTCCTTGTTGAAAGTCCACGTTTTTAAAGCGACTTACATAAACTAACTATAATAGCTTGCGGGCTATTTCGTAACTTGGAAACTGTAATCTCTATCTCATTAATCTCTAACATTTCCAACAACTACTGATCTCGTTTATAATAATGTTAGTTATGCAAAGAATTATTAATAATTTACTGTATTTGAAAAAGGCAATGATATAAAATATATACAGCCCAACATCACCTCTGTCTTTCTTAGTAGTAAAGAAAATAATATTTTCACAATCTTTTGTACTATAACGGAAAACATAAAAATACTTTCATTTTATACGGTTACTTAAATATAATATTATTGGGGGTGTTATTTTTAGCTGTAAATATGAGTGAGCGTGACAATGAAAAAATCACAAAACAATTGCTTTTTGTGTTTCGTTCTTAGATATTGAATATTATATTTTAAGGACATTTGTCGCCTCTTTTCGCAATAACTGGCCTGTATATTTCACTCCGAATTTTTTTTCAAATGTTAGATAGACCCATCATGGCTATAGAGCCTGCTATTATGTAGAGATAGCAATTGCTAATAGTAGTAATTTGCTCTGTTAGCAATCGGTTCCTATATCTACGTAATAGTCGAGTCAGGGGCGTCGTCACGCGAAACCACGGAGTCTAAATTTTGCCACAAAAGTACTTGACAGCTATGTTTTTCAAATCTTTATTAGCGACATTTTCTGACAAAATGGCTCCATTAGCAATCGCTGGCCATATCTACGTAATATCCGAGACAATGACGGCGAAACCACAGGCTTATAATATGGCTACAAAAGTACCTGTCAGCCATGTTTAAAAATTATACTAGTGATATTTTCTGACAAATCGGTATATATTTTAGCTATAGACCCATCATGGCTATAGAGCCTGCTATTATGTAGAGATAGCGATTGCTAATAGTAGTAATTTGCTCTCTTAGCAATCGGTTCCTATAACTACGTAATAGTCAAGTCAGGGGCGTCGTCACGCGAAACCGCGGGCCCGGCGCGCGTAAGTGGGCCAGTGTTATTTCGGTGCCCAAACTGGAGCGCCCCGCGACTTGGGCCAAGCGGGAATGAAAACAACTATTTCGATTACGTAGGGCTGACAGTGATACCATTTTAATCACCTTTACCAGTAAAAAAAACATATTTTTAATTCAGTTGTCACTATATAGCTGTAAAAACTGTTAAACAAATATAACTCCCTGAAAAGGAATATAACTTGAAACAATATACTAGTAATAGGTGCTGAGCTTCACATGAAATACTTAGATCCTCTGTACCTTGGAGCTGAGAAAATTAGCAATCGCAATAAAAATGTAAATATAATAGCTGTTTATGTCGCAAATTTACGACTTTTTCTAGACTCACAAAATCTACATGGTACTAACGTGAACTCAGAACGTAGTATAGTACAGATATAAGATTTTCCGAAATTTTTTAGTTACATCATATAAAAAAATACCTTAAAGAGGTATTCAATTGAAGTTAATAATAAGAATACCTTTTAGCTGTAAAAAATCGAAATTTTATGTCAACGCTGTACTTAATATATTAACCTACAAGTTTGTACGGAACCCTCGATTTGCGAGTCCCACTTGGCTGTTTTTTTTTACTGACAAAGCACGTCTTTTCCGAAAAACTATGTGTCATAAATAAAGGATTGTATCAACCCTGTATTCAATGTAGCGATGTAGGAGTGTTAGATGGTGATGGACAGACACCATTAGTCGTGCCTGACAGTTGTGGGTTCGAGGAATCATAACAAATTACATACAATTTATTTATTAACAAAAAAAAATGCTGGTAGGCAGATTCAATTGTTCTTTTGTAAACTCGTGTAGGCATATCTATTATTATTTAGTCAATGGTTACTCAGGCAGTTGTAGGCAGCTTTAAGAAAAGTATAATTAGGAAGAGTATTAAATTACTCAGCACCTACACTATTAACAAAATTAAAATAATTTTTTGGTGTCAAATTGACTCATAATTGAACGAAAGTTGTTGTAAAATACTCAGTAAATGAGTATGAGATCACACTCACAGATCGAAAATTCGAGAACGAAATATACACGTTCGAGGTACAAAGTATGATTAAGTTTGAAAAAATTATCGATTTGGAGTTACTGCCCGTCAGTTTTTTACAGCACTTACACGGAATATGATAATTTGATTGCTTTACCAAAGACCCAAGCATCCCATTATCTAATATAGTATGTTATTACTGGCAGTTGAGAATAATTTAACAATCATTCTTGTTAAAAAAAAGAATTAACTATATCTTTGAATGGTTTTGAATGTTTAAATTAAGAACGAGTTTTAAATAACGAACGTTCGTTCAAAAATCGTATCGTAATTTGTAAATGTCTTATAAGATGTATTAGGGACGGATTTCTTTTAATAATGATCAGTAATAATCGATCAAAATCTTGTTAGTAATTAGGGTCGCATAGGTATTCGTTTGTTGGCAAGAACTTAGATTAATTTTATCTCTATATTTTAACATGTTCTAAGAAGTTTGTGTTTGTAAACCTAATAGTAACAAATAAATAATGCTATTGTGATGAATTGACATGACACATAGAAGCCGTATAGTCAATAAAACAACACAAACACGAAGGAATGGGGCCTCCTAATTTGCTGCTTCTTAATAACATGTTCTGTTAGAATTTAATGTAATCTAAATATTTAAAAAAAAATGTATCGAACGCTGACCTCCATGTTGCCAAATGTTCAAATATTGGCACTCACAGTAAGAACATTTTTAGCCTCAGCAATCAGCACTTTTACTAAATTAATATAAAGCTGAATTGAGCAATAAAATAAGTTCGTTTTAAAATAAATCTTTGGAATTCTATAAGAAATCAACTCCAACGGATCAGCTACTTGGAATAGATAAAAATAATTATCTCAATGGAACGCACTTTCAAATCGTCCTGTGCATACCTCGACTTGCTCACCCACAGTAGACCTGGTATAACCCTAGCAAAATAAATAGTCGGCTGTTTTGTATAAACACGCAGGCGATAAGGTCGTTTTCACACCGTCGGGTTATAGAACGAGGCGCGGCTTCAAGGTGAATCGCCCGGTCATTCGCTCGTTATGCCTAGACTAAGTTGAATAAAAAATATTTTGATAATGGCACTCTTTTTTTCTTTTTTTTTTATATTTTTTAAAAATGCTTTCTTGTTTGCGTGTTTATAATGTTAACTTTGCTGTTATTGTCGGTATATTGTATCAGAAACTAAAAATTCATAACGTGTTCGTACATTCGTAACATTTTGTTGAATAAAAATTATGCCACTGCTAATACATATTCGCAATATTATTTAATTTTCATTAAATAATATCGCGAATATGTTGTCAATTGTTCATGCTTGGGCTACAGACTTTATGTATTTCGTATGAGAAAGTAATATTATAATTATAACAAGTCGTATGTAGAGTAGACCACAGTAAAGATAGAGAAAGTTTCCTAGAATATATTTTACTAATTAGGTGTTGCTAATTATTCTTTTTTTTTTCATGTGAAATCGAGATGGATTCCACATGAACAACTGACAGCAAAGTAGGTATTCGTAAAGTTATCGACCGATAGTGTTGCCAATTAGTGGCGTTTGGCCCTAAATTAGGGAAAAAATCTATTCTTTAGAGTATTTTTTACATATTTCTAAATAAATAAAGCTGTGAAACTGTTACATCTAATTAACGAATAAAATATTTTTATGGGGTTTAAAGTAATTGTAATTGCGATTTTTTGGCGGATTTGTCTATTAAAATGCTGAGATACGCAAACTGAAATCAAACCAAGCCTACAGCATACTCACTTTAAATAGTCATGTGTACGGAACAACTCATAAAAACTAGCTACGTTTAATATTCTCAACTAGTTCAATACTAAACCCGTTTGACGCACACGCGCCACGCTTTGTGACTAAATCTAATCCTGTTAGAACTCAGTAATTTGACGCACGTGTGCCGATGAATGATTTTGAATCTAACCCTAATGTCAATGGAGCTCCACAATAGGGCGAGGCCGTTGACCGAGACAAAAGAAGCAAGATAGAAACTGGTATGGTTAGGTTTTGTGCGCGATCTACCAACTGAAGAAATGTGCCAACAATTGGGGTGATTACCCTAATTATTGGCACATTAAATGAATGTTGGTATAGTTCGTCCCTGATAAATTTAACCTATAGTTAATGAACCGAAAACATAAAATTTTTCACTTATTCACATATTTTGTACACTTATCAACATCTTTCACAGGTATATTAAAGGATTATACTTCATTATCCAAAACATTTTATAACAATTAATTTACTAAACAATAATTAATATGTTTAAACATCAAATGAAAATCTTTCACAGAAAAAATAGGCCATTTTGTCACTGCAGATTGTAGAATATAAGCTTTTAGTCTATGGATTCATAGCAAACATTATTCATTTTATTACTATTGGCTAATTGGCATCACTGACTAATCTATGGTTGTGTCAAAGACGGATTTGTTTACGTTTAGGTTAAATTTATCTCGGACGTACTATATAGGTATAGCTGTTAGTGCATGAATAAAATCACTCGACTTAACGACGTTTTGTAGAATTTTATTTTTATCACAACGGAGTACCTACACAGTTATCCAATATACTATTACGTATATATATATAAATATATATTTTTTTTTAAAGACGCTTCACACCACGTCAATCTGGTCTGTGTATGTCAATCTGGTACCTGTAACTTGTGTTACAGGTACCAGACAACGGAAATATATTTAATACTTTTATACTATACACATATTTAAGATTTTTATTTTTTATACACAAATTTAATACGTACATCCATGACCCAGGAACATTGAAAACTTTTTGTTCCCTCGGCGGGATTCGAACCCGCGACCTCTCGTTCGAGCACCAACGCGCTGAACCACTGCGCTACGGAGGTCGTCATATTTTCGTTAGCTATTAATAACATGTAGATTAAATCGTATACAATAGTTATTAATAAGGATGTACGATAAAGGCCACGCGGAAGCACGGATGATTGATACGGCGTGTTACGATTTATATTAGTAAGTGTCGCAGTATCTCGGATCTAGGGGGTGTAGCACCCACATGCTCGCATGCGGCGTGAGATCTCAGATTATTGTTGTCCATAGGCTGAGCGAGATTTAATCGAATGTTTGGTATACTTATTTGGAATTAATAAAAAAAAAGATAAAAGTCTAAAACCCGACTTCGCAAAAAATGGGTCTAAAAAGGCTGAAACAAGAAAATAATTCAATTTGAAATTCAGAAATGCAATAGGTACAAAAAAGGGTCAAGGTAGAGCCGTGGTCGCACCAGCTAATAAAATCTAAGCATAAGTTCACACTGAATTACGGCAGAAAAAAAAGTACTGGAAAGAGCATATTATTCGTCTGCCGTTGCAAGGTTCGATGCTACATACATACATACATACATACATACATACATACATAGACAGCCAAAATCGTTACCCTTCCTTTTGGCTTCGCCGAAGTCGGGTAAAAAAGAAACCACGTTTAAAAAACCCACTTCTACAACTTAAAAGCATAAAATAATACTTTTATAATGTAGTTACAGTTAACTTCATACGGTTAGTAATTCTTTTACCAAAAAAAAATAGATGTACCTAACTCTCCAAATACGTGAATTAGTAGGAAAGCGACAACGATAACGTCCATTAGGTTTTTTAAAATATTATTTAGAGTTTAAAAACTATTTAAAAATAAATATCATTACACTTAACAAACTTTACTTAGTTTTTCCTACTGTATATTAAAATACGCATCTTATACAACAGATTATAACACATATTATTATCCCTCTAATATAAATTCGGTTCGACAAACTAAATTAGACGCTAATTTAGTAATATATAATAAGTCGTGGTTGCAAAATATTTGAAGACGCATTTAAAATATTTAAATCAACAAAACATATTTATTTGTTTGACCCGAATTTCTTTATAAAATCTTTCGTCGCCACCAAATCATATACAGGGTGTCCCAAAAATCAACGATAAACCGAAAACGGGTGATAGGCCAAGTCATGACAGTTATGAGAAAAATGTGAAAAAAAATCTTTGTCATGTATTTTTCACATTATAAGGACTTTTAAAAATATCGGAAAAACTGACACCCTGTGAAGGTCTTTCATGTCCTAAGACTACAAATATTACTTTTTTGTGATTTTTTTTTCGGTATTGTAGTCATGACTAACCCTTCTGTAAATCACAATTCATAATTTAAACATACCTGCCTCAGTTTTCAATAAAATGGTGTGTTTTGCCCAAGATTAAATTCAAAATAATTACTACACCCAACTTTAATCGTCTCTACTGTAATTTAAAATTACTACAGTATTTTGGCAAGTAACTTTAAAAGATGGCGCATTTAATCTGGATTCCAAAATGGTATGATACTTGCTGGATTACTTCTTTGTTGAGGAAAAAAAAATTTTTTTAACGGAACCGGATGTTAGGCCAACTCTGTTTAAATTTTTAAAATGTTGGTATTAAGTTGTTATGTGACGACGATGAGTGACGTCATCTTGTCTAGAGTGAGCGAGACAGACAGTGACGCTAAGTGCGGGTGCTTTTTTATTAAAAAAAAATTGTATTGCAGTGTAGGCATTTTTAAGACTTCAATTTTCAGGTATGAATACAACGCTCTTTTGAAAATGTGAGTGGTTGAGATACAGAACAGACGCCACCTTGTTATCAAGTATGTAATTAGTTAGTTTTAGGTGCAAGTTCGAAATAAAAGTCAGTCAATGGATTTCTTCAGTTAATAAATACCCGATAATCAGGATGACGCTCAGCGTTTGGGTATCTCTCACGATACATTCTAGCTGCAGCATTAGCGTTGCATAAGCATTCTCCATAGATGAGATGCATATTGGTGTATTCTTGTGCGGTGTATCGAGATGGCATGATAACACACTACAATGGAATCACACACTACAACCGAAGATACGACAATAAAACAAGTCCAGGGTCGTCAGAAACGGGGCAGATAAAACCAAATCACAAAGCAAATCAAGTCCAATAAACAGAAGCACAGTTGTAAGTACGAAGTCAATACGGATACAGAAAGATGCGCAATGAACGAAAGATCGTAACGTACTGCAGTTTTGCACGTTCATCACTGTGTTGTCGGGTTGGCGTCACTATCTATCTCACTCGCACTGAGCGTCACTGTCTGTCTCGCTCACTCTAGACAAGATGACGTCACTCATCGTCGTCACATAACAACTTAATACCAACATTTTAAAAATTTAAACAGAGTTGGCCTAACATCCGGTTCCGTTAAAAAAATTTTTTTTTCCTCAACAAAGAAGTAATCCAGCAAGTATCATACCATTTTGGAATCCAGATTAAATGCGCCATCTTTTAAAGTTACTTGCCAAAATACTGTAGTAATTTTTTTTTACAGTAGAGACGATTAAAGTTGGGTGTAATAATTATTTTGAATTTAATCTTGGGCAAAACACACCATTTTATTGAAAACTGAGGCAGGTATGTTTAAATTATGAATTGTGATTTACAGAAGGGTTAGTCATGACTACAATACCGAAAAAAAAATCACAAAAAAGTAATATTTGTAGTCTTAGGACATGAAAGACCATCACAGGGTGTCAGTTTTTCCGATATTTTTAAAAGTCCTTATAATGTGAAAAATACATGACAAAGATTTTTTTTCACATTTTTCTCATAACTGTCATGACTTGGCCTATCACCCGTTTTCGGTTTATCGTTGATTTTTGGGACACCCTGTATAATTATATAATAATAATAATAATAATATCTATGGACGCTTCACACCACGTCACTCTGGCCCTGTGCTAAGTATCCGAAGAACTTGTGTTACAGGTCTGGTACCTGTACAACGGAAATATATTTAATACTTTTATATTATACACATATTTAAGATTTTTATTATATTATACACAAATTTAATACACATCCATGACCCAGGAACATTTTGAAAAACTTTTTTTGTTCCCTCGGCGGGATTCGAACCCGCGACCTTTCGTTCGAGCACCAACGCGCTCAACCACTGCGCTACGGAGGTCGTCAAATATATCTCTTAAAGTTGACAAACAAACAATCAATAATGTCTTCTTAGAATTTTTGAAAGGACTAATCTTTATATTTCCTGAAATATTATAACTTTGCGTAAAGATGGCGAATGCTATAAAATGGACGTCTCTTCTTAAGTCCCATCAAAACTTATACTTTTTGTGAATTCCTGAAATCTTTTCATAATACATGTTGTATTTTTATATAATAACATATTTAATATAACTGCTACAATATAACATAAGTATAGGTAACATAAAGTTAATTCCTGACAGCGCACTACGCATGGACACCTTTGAAGGCCTTTATGTAATTTATAGGAATTATCCTATAAAATACATAAGTTCTATTCACATTAGTAGGCAAAATTTAAGGCTCAAGAATCAAGTTATATTTTTTTTTGGATGAATACCTACTGAGTAGGCTCCTTGAAGAATATTTATTTTTGTTTTGAAGATATGTAGTATACAAGTACCTTAATAAAAATAACTAGGTTTTCATATTATGCTATGTATGAGTATTGTTAAAAACTCCGTTAGATATTACAAATATACCTGGAACTTCTGAGGAAAGGAGGAAAATCTCGTGTTTCGCTCAAAACCGACACACAAAATGTTCATGTTATTCATTAACATGAACATTTTGTGTGTCGGTTTTGAGCGAAACACGAGATTTTCCTCCTTCAAAAGAATTCGTATCAGCGAGGTCAATGAACTCCGCAAACAAAATCTGCACACAATAAAACTAATGTTTTATTTATATTTTAACATGCAATGAATATATTGATATGTTACATTTAATAGCAAAAAATGTGACTGCATCGTTATTTTTTTAAAAGTAACTTTCATTAAAACCTTAAGTAAATCATTTACGGGTTAAATATAGAAGTTTTATCGTTGTAATATGTTATAATGCCATTCTTTTAATATCACAAAATAAATATTTGAACTGCTCCGTTTAACTCTACTATGACTCATAAAATAGAGGAAAAGTGTAATTCTGCGAAGGGCCAAGGAATTTTCGGTATCTGAATCGTGAACCGATACCTGGTCCCTGAACCTTAAGGGCATTACTCCCAAGAAGTGGCCCATATTTTTTACCAAATCCAGTTTGGGAGACGTAATTAAGTCTTTTCGTGGACATTTCGGTTTTTATTCGGTTTATCTGATGTTATCGTTTCCCACTAGTCGTGTCTTTGGTGACAAGCTTTTGGAGACCCTGGAAATTGCGAAATTATGTTTGTTGTGATTCTGATTGAAAACGATACAATAAAATTATGTTCGAATTATTAAGAGTTTATTGAGTTCTCAGTATCGGAATACTAAGGTCCCACCTCTTATTAGAAATAGAAGAAAATATAAAACTCAACGATCAAAAGCAAGGAACGCATTTTAAAATAAAATTCAAGATCTATAAATAGAATAAATTTCAATATTGATTTATATAAAATATACAAGACGAAACAAAAATAATATATCACATTGATAGGACAAGTAAATGGCAACGAAGTCTACAAATCTGTCAGGAAAATGGACTAAGATACAAACAACTAAATGATAATAATTTATTGTAATACGCAAGTTGTTTACCGTATCTAGAAACAGTGACCTGAGATAAACGAAACATTTCTTGAAAAAAGACGCGAATGAAGATCGCAGAGAATGGAGTAAAAGGAAATAATTTCAACTAAATATAATGTGTCTTCGAAAATGGACGCATAAAAGATAGCATAGAGTATAAGAACGCATAAAAGATAGTATAGAATAAGTAAAACTAAACCTTGTTCTCGAAAAAGGTTGCAAAGTAAAGATTGCACAAAATAGCCAAAACAAATAAGTAAAACTAAATATTGTTCTATTATGTCTTCGAAAATGGACGGTAAGAAAGATAGCACGGAATGGACGAAACAAATATGTATAACTAAACGTAGTGTCTTCAAAAATGGGCTCGAAGTAAAGATCGCACAGAATGGACGAAACAAATAAGTACAAATTGTATAGTTGCGTAAACACACGATTGACAATGGCCGATGGAAGCGTTGCCCCACTTGCCCATTGTAGCGACAAGATGTGAAATCCGGCCAAGGTTCTACATTACGTACACAAATAGGGATTTAAGAAGAGATACTAAGCGGCTTAACAATAGTGATGTTACTAACCAAGAGCTTAAAATGGAAATAGAAATAGGTTAGAAATTTGTTACCATGTACCGATAGTGAGAGCTAAATGTGTGTCATTAAGTCACTGTAGATCTCATTACAGCTCTAAACAAAAATACTTATTGAGAGTAACTGCGTACAGAAATAAAAATGATACTCAGAATATTACAAACACTCACACAACGCAGGAATGAACAAATTTATTCATTCACTCAGCCGTGTTCTCGTTAGCCAAAAGCCTGTGATGTATCCAATAAAAGCAAAGCTCAAATTGAAAGACGGATTGACGTAGGCATTCATTTTGTATTGCAAAAAATGTAAGTCATGCCGACAGAAAGACAGTTGATATGCAGATACTTAACGTAAGTTGATCCTTTGAATGTTTACTGAACATCGAGAAGGGGATACACAAAAATAAAAAACTTAATGAACAAAGTTACTTTGTATCAGATTATAATTAGATTTTTGGTTGTCTGAAGGAAATAAAATTTAAAAAATAATAATTGCCAACGACATCTGTAAGCCCATCCAAAAATGCAAATCTCATTAGCCCACGTTAGCTATTAGCAAAACTCAAACAAATTACGTTTAGTTGTTTAACAATTACAATGTTAAACACTGAAACAAAATAGGATTGCAGACGGAAGCCACTTGAGCACGTGTAAACGTCCATCTTAGCAACCGAATGGATTGTAGACAAACTATTGATCGTTGAACGGCACTGCCTACCGGCCTACCGTTGAAATTGCTTCAACATTATACAACGCTCGCCCGCAGTGCGGGAGGCGGAGGTGAGGCACATTCAACACGTAATGATCCAGCGAACGTGGAATTCTATCGCTAGTTACGTAACTCCGGTCACTATTCTTTACGCCTACACATAAACTACACACATATACAATGAAAGTCCTTGGTTGCGTGACAGAATATGTTTTACGTTCCATGTTAAACGGCGGAAATATATTTTTATAAAACAAGTCTCGATTTTGTATTTAAATAAGACTCTTAGAGCTTAGAAATATAATGTCGTATATTTTCAGTTATGCAACATTATAGTGTATGCATACTTATCTATGCAATACTCATACATAATATTAAATGAACTAGGAGACTATTTTTAAACTCTTCTTATCTAGTCTAATGTGAATATTAAGATAAGAAATCGAACAGTTTTCAAATCAAATGTCCCAAAAAATAATCTGTTTGTACCAAAATTCCTTCTCATCTAATCCCTTTTTAATTCAAAATCCTTGCGACTATAGGACAGCTGGACCGGATAAATGAAATTGTTCCTGATTTTGGGCAGGAAGTGCGCTATTGATTGGTTAGGGGAGTTTGGGCGGGCGGGCAGGGTCAAGGGCGTGCCCATTGAGAGAGCACGTGGCCGATACGTAATCGTAATTCGTAACCCTCAAGTAATCTTCCCTTTATGCCAAATGACCTTCGAGGGGGCTTTGACTGTTTCTGACCTTAACGCACCGCTATTTCTGGCCTTCTTAGAAAAACTGATACCGTTCTGTGAATTTGTTTGATTTATTTATAGTTTGGCGGTTTATCTGCTATATTTATTGTTTTTATCATGATGTCATTTGTGTGCTATTATAATTACTTTAATTAATTTTTAAATATAATTACATTTTCGTCAACAAATATATATAATCATGATTCGCTAACAAGTGTATTTGCGGCAATACTAAACGGATATTCCATATTCATAGACTATTTAGGTAACGATGAAGAAAGCTAAAGAATAACGACTTGGTGTCGTTTATGTATGTAGTCATGCTATTCACCAATTTGGACGCCAGTCATTACACGTAGTTTATGGAGGGTAATTAAAGCTACGTAAGGTCTTGGGTCAATATCATGAAGCAGTAGAAAGTAAAATAACAGACGATATAGGAAATTAAATAGTAGGAGTATATCCCATAGACAATATGTAATTATAAAATAACGTACAAGACAAATTCAAAATATTGACAATTCTCGTTATTGTAATTAAAACATAATAAATAAAGCATCCAATGAACATTTCAGAGACAAAGGCAATTGCGAAACTGCAACATATTCAATTCAGGTTTCTCTTCAGCATAATTAAAAATTGTGCAGGCAATATTACCCGTTTCAATTAATCGTTGAAAACTGAAACAAGAGAGCGTACATCCAACGTGACGAGTAGTAATGATTCATTGAAACGAGATGCGCACAGCAGACAGCCAGCACCGATGATATCGTATAGTAGGCGATGTACCGTCGTTCAATAAAGAGCTCTGAAACAAAAACAAAACCGTTGCAGAAATATGTAGCTGGCAATGCGCTCAAAGGACCCCCTTATACGTGTTCTCCTATAATCATAAACATAGAAAACGCACAAAAGCCTCTTGGCGTCGCGTCGCTGTCAGATAAAGTTGTTGCATTTCTTTTGCTAGACGAGGCGGGCGAGACGGCGAGACGCGTGCGAGCGAGAGACGAGACGCCCCGATCGTTAGCCATGATCTTCAACGCGCCACAAACACACAGCCCGACCGAGAGCGAAATTGCAGCGAGAATGCACCTAGCTACGTTATTACTGTCTCGGCATAAAACGACCTCCGTCCTGGTTCGTGCTGTTGAAAAATCGACCTACTCCAGCGCCTACTGAGTGGTTTATCGGTCGCCTACATTCTGAAACCGGTTATGGTCGGGGTGCAAGCGATAATGGACGCTGCGGTGGTGACATAAGTTCCGTTTGCTGGCCGGCGAGCGCCGCTTGTATATTTAGCCCGCATCGCGAGTTGTGGGTGTTTTAGGTCGGCCGCACGCACTGCTGAACTACTCGGAGGGTTTCCTATTATCGATTTATGTACAGGACGGTGATGCCGCGTGTTATTGCACTTTTTCTATCTAGGACTTTTTATGTAATTCACGTTCGATTTCTCTCGGTCAAGACGTAGTGAAACTCGAGCGAGGTGTTTCCCTGACTACAATTATAATTTATTGTTTCTTTCACCATTTTATATACTTCCATTTCTGGTGCAGGTTTTCCTTTGTGTCATCTTATATTTTATAGCTTGCTTTTAGTAACTTTCTTTCAACTTTCAACGATAGACATAACTGTTTAGGCGTGTTGTTTTACATCGTCCCATAGTTTACAGAATTATAATTCGTCTATATCTATATCACAACTTTTACTATTTTGGCGTGTGTTTCTAATTGTTCCTTAATTTCTGCTTGATAATTACGGATTCAATTTAATCCTACAATGGTCAATTGTTTTCAACATCAAAGGAATGCAGCTTTAGCAACTGGTCTGCTTCATTTATCAGATCAGATAGACCAGACAAGGTTCTAGCCTGACCTTTGTTCTTGCACCAAAGACAGACTCCACTGGATGCGGTTTTGTGAAAAGGGCAATATGGGCTTGCGGTCGCGCCCACATACCTGTGATAAAATCAGACATAAGTTCCTACGACCACAATATTTAATTAACAAACACACTGCAGTCCGGTAAACATTAAAACAGGTCCATTGCCCGTATTGCCGCAATATTGTAATAAGAATCTGAGAGGAACAAAATAACTAAAGAAAAACACGATGAATCCAAAAGAAAAACAAGTCTGAATAATGACAAGGAATCAAAGAATAACAATACAGGCGACATCGTAAAGTGATATTCAAAAAACGATAATTCAATGTACAAAGCTCTTTACGAAAAAACACTGGCCGCAAACAGATTCCTTAAAAAAACAATCCAGAAAAACGTTGGAAACATTCCAAATTCAAAAACGTCCAATCGATACGTTTCAGTCTGAAGCGTACAATTATGGCATGTACGGTAAAATGCATCGCTAAATATAGGCCGGGGAGGCAAGCACCTAGTTGTGCGTGGTCAGGAATCACCCCCCTCCCCCTACCTCACACCACGCGTCCTGTAGGGCTGACTGCGCAGTTGCTAAGCGAAAATCGAAATTAAAGCCGTGTTCACCATACTGTTGAAATGTTAGTGTATTTTACGGCAAGTCTTATCGTCAGTTGGGTATTTTGATATTTTTATTCCGATTTAAAAATGTTTTGCATCTTTATTACAAAATATATTTAAGTGTATGAAAACGTACTCCTATAAGTTTTAAAATAGACACAAGATAGTTTTCATTATAATGGACGCTTCAAAAAATCAACTTTCCTGTTTCTTAGAATGCAGTAGATTCATCTGTGGGTTTATATGGACATTTAAATGTCTGGAGGAAAAAGAAATTACGAATTTTGGCGTTAGGAGGTTAATATTATAATATTCAATATCACCAAATTAAATAAATGCTAAACAATGTGAAATATTTTAAATTGTAACAATGGTAGCCCGGTAAAGGAAGATGCTTTAGAAACAAAAATTCTATATAACCAAATAAAAAACTGTCAACCCTACGATTTTGCATAAAGTCGACCACAGACGAATAAATACGGCGGTGCGTGTGGTTATTATAAATGTTTGCATAAATTATAAACTCTCTGTACGCATGGTAAAACAACCGGTCAGTAGGGGAGACGTTGGTGTAGGTCAGGAATAGATCGAACTATTCAGACAAACTAAGAGCGAGCGCTCACTTGGGACATGTCTAAAGACAGACAGACATGATGAAATAACATAGCATTTAAGTAACGATCCATATTCAACGCTGATTGGTTAAACATTTACCAGAGAGAAAGAGAGGGACAGACATTATATAATGACATCACGCTCGCACTCAAGGCTAGTTAAAATTCCATAGGCAAATTCACCAAAAAAAAACCAATTAGTTGATATATGATTTGAAGTAAGATTTACCACTGGCAAATCAACTAATCTGTGGTTGAAATCTCTTGTCAGTTTCAAGTTCTGTACTGAATTAAACTTGACAAAAGATTTGAACACTAATTAGTTGCCTTGAGCGTTGATTAGTCTTTCAGAATCCAGGGGTAAGACAAACCTGTCGTTGCCAATTTGTCAGTAAATAGTTGCTAAATGCTAGCAATTTTTAGAATGACACTGACCATCCAATATCGTCATATGCAGCAATCTTTAAAAGATAACTTGAAGCATAGAAAATTCTTAGTATTAATCAAAAATAAAACAGCATTTACAAAAACACAAAAAATAATATAAAATATCTAATAATGTACATTGGTAGTTTGTTTAAATAAGTTACGAAAACTCTATCAAGAGTTTCTAAAAATTAAACCCAATAACATATTATTATTTATTTCTAACCTACAATTATAATAATTTAGTCCAAGATTGATAACTATTCTATTAAGCTGTAATCGTCGTGATTAACATTTGACCTCGAGGCTAGTAAACAATTTACCAATTACTATAATAAACTTGTAATTATTAAATTGAGGCTCATAATGATACTGATTCTCTATTGAATAACGAATATTTGTCTACATTTTAGAATTGTAAATAAGTAGAAAACTTATATAAGGCTATAATATGTAAATATTAAAATTGAATAGTCCAGGAGCCCATAAAAGCCATTTTTAACTGAATATTTTAAAGTGTAAAATTAAAATTAACAACCTTCCATACCGATTATTTTAATTAAAAACTTTAACTATTCACGTTTTTCTGACCGTACGCCCACAAAACGTCTGCAAGGTATAATTTAAAGTATATTTATGGATATGCAAATTTCTTGCTTCTGAGCGATTCACCACGCCTATTGAGTATCCGAATTGCTACTACCGTGCTGGTATCTGCTCTCTCATATTTGTTACAAAAAGGTGTAATATTGCATCACTGGATGTGTTGCAATGTTACACCATTTGAACGTAAATGTTGCGTATTTTAAACACATGATTTTAATTAATCTTGAGAAACGATTAAAATTCTGTATACTCTGAATAAATGCGACATAAATGTAAATAAAATAAAACAGTAATTGTTTTTCTCCATACCGTAGTGAATAAGTGACAATTGGTAGCATTTTGGCCGCCCAAACTGAGTCGCAGACCGCAGTACGGTAGTACGGTCCACGTCGAACGAAATAAAAATTTGAAATATAATCATACATACATAGTTTGGACAGCTGTTTTCAATTGAAATATGCTTATTATTTTTTGTTATTTGCAACTACCAACTAAACACGAGTATATTCTAGACGTATCGAGTATCGACGAGCATGCTTGGCAAAGTTTTATCAAAGTGTGTTAAACAGTTCGTGTGAAACGGCAACAAAAACATGTTGACTTTATTATTTCGCGTACAAGTTAACTGGCCAGTGATCTGATGTTGGTGAATCATTTTATGGGGTCAATGAACTGCGGCCATTTAAGTGTTGCGTCATGACATTGAAATATAATAAAAATTCAAAATACAGAATGCTGCACACGTCCGGTCAAATCGCTGACGCGGTGGTAGTACAATTGGCGTTTACGAGGCCGCCATTTTGATTTTAGAAAAGTTGTGTTTGTGGGCGCTGGGATCTTCGACTAACATTTTAAGGTTTTTTATCCGAATTCAAAAGAAGATTGAGGTTATATTATGGTCGGCTATTATATTTTTTGTATTTTAACGATTCCGCCATTTGTCTATCGATTTTCATATTTTTGTTAATTATTCGTTTTACGTTTTATGACTAATTCTTAATAATATTAGATGTATTGTGATTTTGTGATTCTAAAACTTTAAACAACCTATGTGATACCAGCACAATAAAGCAAAAATATAATTAAATAGTAAGTACTCTCCAAAGTTATTCGCAAATGACAACAGAACTTAGTAAGTGTGTCGAAAAATAGTAAAAAGGCTCGTTTTGATTATTTAACTTCGTTGACGCGTTCCTTAAAACTTTGTTTTTACCGACTCCAAAAAAGTAGGAGGTTTTTCAATTCGACCGTATATATGTTTTTTATCGTGCCCAAATGTGTACACATGTAGCCAACACCACTGGCGAACAGGCGCGACCGACTTTTTAAATGCTCATCCGACACACGGATCATCTTTCAGGACAGACAATCAGGAAAACAACCTGCAGTGCCCTAATTAAATTCGGAGATCGAACCCACGAACCCCCGAGACAAGAGCCTTACTCTAAAAACCAATAACCACGGAGGCATGAAATGTCGAATATAAACCGTTCAAAATAACATTATTATTATTATTTATTACTCGTGGTATGGCCAATCACCAAAGATCACGATATCGACCTCTAGCCCTAGATATTAAAGGAATTACTTATTCGATTTAAACCCAAAACATAGTTATTATGTAAAATATAGCCATATTTATTGATTTTAAAAACGGACAATTTTCTCTTTAGAACCGATTGAATGTACTGTTTATTCTCGATGAAAATTAATGGTCACAATAAAATAACACGCAACTTTTAATTTACACTTTATTAAGTTTTTAGCAGTTTTTACATAATAACACGAATTTTATGAATTTGCATAATATTTTTAAATTATTATCAATTTACCCATACAAGTAAAACACGATGATGGTTAAATCGAAACTGGTTGTGTTATTTTGTAAGTTGTGTGTTATTAACATAATATTGTGAATTTTCTCTTTGCTGAAAGCTAGCCCCCGAGTTTCTTACGCCAATTATTCTCGGCAGATTAAAGCGATGGTAGCCTACTTAGTTCTTTCTCGACTTTACGAAAAAAGTTGTTAAGTTTGATTTGGAAATAATATATCTTTGATTTATAATATGTATTGTCATACATAAACAAAGTGCATAAGTCTCTTTTTGTTTCTGAGACGGTCGTTATACATATACATATTTTTTTTAGGATAATGCTTCAAGGCTGATCACCATAATGTTTGACAAGAAGGATCATCCATGCATCGGACGGCCACATAAAAAGTCAGTCCTGCGCTTTTCTTCGCCAGTAATGCGTGTCGGGTAACCGTTCCACAGGGTTATGAGAGTTATAGCAAGAGAGACAGACTTTGTGTATTGCACACACTTTGGCACTATAAAGATGACGCTGAAATCGGTGTGGGAGCTTATTTAATACCCTCAAATGCCGCCTCTATAAATATAACCTTTGATCTAGTGAGGTGACTTAGAGCGCTATTTCTGTACGTTCTATTATAGTAATCTACTATCTAGCTATATTTATATCTGTAGATATAATTATCTATGGATGTATAAATCATTGAGGACATTTTCTTTCTTTCGTTACAAATAAGGAGTCGTTATCCACCTGATTTTATAAGCTTAGGTTGTATTAATGTAACGGAATTTTTGAGCATAATTTTCACCAGTTTCCAGAAGTCCGATTGATTTGAAATTATAATAATTGAAAAAAAACAAGGACCAGGACACAGCAATTAAGCGTGTTTTTCAAAGTTCTTTAAACTATTATTGTAAGATTTAAATAGGGCTTTGCTCACTTAAAAGTTGATAATTCACTTTAGGTAAAGCAAAGATGAATGGACGCTTTGTTATCAGTAGCTTATAGATACTGATTACATTATTATCAGTAGCATTTATGTTATAACGTTATAATTTGTTTCAGATTACAACGCCGCCCCGCTGTTCGCCTCTGAAAACGCCTCCAGTGGTGAGTTCTGTGATATTGTACTAGACTTTACTAGACCTAGAGAGTAGAGGCGCCTTATCGCTGATCCAGCTGCTTACTGCAGTATGTCTTTACTGCCACAAAAATAAGAAATGGTAAAATAGTTTTTGACAAAAGAATACATTTCCAATATGAGGAAAGGTAGTATAATCGTATCTCAAAGTTATAGTGACTGCTCTTTTTACACCCTGTATAATTGTAGTGTGCAAATTTTCTCCACATTTATTATAATAATATGTATGTATGTATAATACTGATATAGTTAACTAAAAAACTACAACTTTTCAGTAGAGGCAAAAAACTGAATGATTTTAGATTTTATTATGACATGGATTTTGGATGTATATTGTATACTGTACATAACTGAACCTCTATACTAAAACACAAACTACTTGCACTTTTTTCGGCTTTATTTGATAATTTACATTGATAATTACTTAAAATACACGACCGGTTTCGACATAGTCATCATCAGGTGTAGTTTACTATATAACATGAATTTCCACCAAGAACCAACAGTACATTCAATAACATATAACTAAACCACATTTAAAGCGACAAAATGTGGTAAAATATGGTGTATAGCTCCGACCACTTTATACCAAACGATCGTTTTGAAGGCTCTCTATTCCGTTTAAGCTAGAATTCTTGAGGGTTTCCAGCAAATTTCAGACGATTTCCCAGCGGACTCGTCGTTGGGCAAATTGACAGTCTGCGCCCTAAATTTCGCTGCTCGTCGACTCGTCGAAATATTGCCAAGTTAGACGAGAGCGCTTTAGGCTCAACTCACACTGGCACAGAATTTTATGATGCTGAGGATTAAAATAGTCATTCTTTTTGACCCCGGGCTGTTATAACTTTGACGTGTCTGTGTAAATGTGTATTTATCTGTGGCATCGCATCTTCCAAACGGGTTATTCGATTTGAATGCGGTTTTTTTTGTTTGAAAGGTATATCAGTCGAGAGTGCTCTTAGCTATGTTTGGTGGAAATCGGTTCAGGTATTCAAGGTCATCAGATCGTTTGTTAGGTGTGATAGGAATGTTACACGCTAAGTCAAGGTTTTTTTAATTTTTTAATTAAGTTTTTCATAGTCTACACAATACGGTCGTAATAATAAATCAATCTCAAACTCGGTCTTAAGATTGGCAACCTCGACTTGGGAACATATTTGACAGTAACGTTTTATTTTAAAAATAAACAACTTTACTTATGTTACATACTTAATTTTTTTTCAATATAAAATTTACAATGTAGATTATAGGAAAATATTGAGATACTATATTTTAATATTTTTTTAATTTACAAAAAGAAAATAATTAAAGTAAGCAACATAACTTAAGCGGTTCTACTATAAACACAACTTAATTTTCTTAAAAAAAAGCGTTAATTTTATGCTATTTGCTAAATAACCTTTTTTTAACTTTTAGATACATTAGCATCGATTCTATGCCATATTTGTATTGATATAATTATACCAATATGGTTCAGTTGTTGCTGTGTGCTTAATGGATTTCTAATCTTTTTTATATATTTGGTCAATGACCTCACGTTTTTATGTATTAGAGTAACTGGGGTCTAATTAAGCAACACATTTTAATACGTTTTGTTCGATTGCTTTTTAATTTAAAACCTTAATTTAAACGAAAATCAGGGTGTTGAAATTCTTATTGATTTTAATGTAACAAAACTAACCAACGACATCTAGTAGGTCTCTTATATAAGTTGTATTAATTGATATTTTAGCACTTACCTTTTGAAAACCGCAAAAATGATATTTCTTTAAAGTGAGAGACAGAATACCTATATACAGTATGTTATGTTTTAGTAGTTTTCGAATCCTGCAAACTTATGGTGTGTCGGGTGGCATGTTCGCTTTGCGATAAAACCCTTAAATAAAGATTTTTAAAAAATCTTATGGTGTGTCAATAAATAATAATAAAAAAAAAACAATATCATTACAAAGTGTAATTTACATGAATCTAATTACAAGCCCGTTATGATAACATGATTGAGCAAATTCGTAATAATATGCATGAGACTGTACGAGCTAGCAACAACAAAGTTACCAACAGGTCTGCAGGTATACTCCCGACACAATGGAGAATCGAATCAGTTCGATCTCAACGGCTTTTGGTATATTTTGGTATATGCATATATATTAACCAGGATAAAAAAAATCCTTACATTAACTTTTTGTACTTCCGGCCATATCAATCGACTACTCGCATCCTTGCATACATACATGGTAGACGTACATGTCGTCTTGTGTTTCAAATAAAGTTCAATTTTGTATGTTTTTATTCTCTACCTCGTTTTAGTGCGCCTTACTCTCCAAACTGATTTGATTTTGATTCAGATTCGATCGTTCCGCGTACTTCCGTATAAATTGACGTTTGTTTATTTTGATTCTCAGTCGATTGATATGGTCGGGAATTCAAAAAGTTACGATCTAACGATTTTCTTTATTCTGGTTAGTTTCAAAGCAATCCACCCAATAAAATACCAAAAGTTGTTGGAAATCAGATCGAACTGATTCGATTCTCGATTGTGTCGGGAGTAAGCCTGCTGTACTTATTTTTCTAAATTTGTTTTGTACTGTTTTGTCGCTGTATTATTTCTACTTTTATTTGTTATCTCTGTCTAGTGTAATGTACATAGACAAAGACAACAAATCGTCCTCGCCAGTCCTACGAGCATCAATTGCGCGTGTAGACCAAAGACTTCAATTACTAATAAACAACAGGGCAAATGGTCAGTAGCACAGCTGATAGACTGCGCTACTGATCAATCTGCACTGTAGGTCGTTAACCCAGTGAGATAAGGTATCGGCCTACTGACTTCCGCGCCGATGGTGCTGCCACTTCGTATCAAGGTCACAATTTAATATTAAAACAGAGCCCTTAGTACAGATGCCATCGCTATTATCACTTAAGAAGTTCGAAATCTAAAATGGGATTTGACACAAGCTTCTTCTTCTTCTTTTTGGGAATGGCTCCTTGGTGATGTGCCAGTGTCAGAGTGTGTTGAATCAGACTCTGCTTTATAAGGTTTTATGAAAATACAAGGGTATCTAGATTCGACCAGTTAAAAGAACAACGTCCTAAAGTTGCTGACTTGAAACTCACTTTTGCTGACACCGACTTCAAAAAGAACATTAATTGTAACTACATTATAAAAGTACTATTTTATGCTTTTTAGTTGTTGAAGTCGTTTTTTTAAACGCAGTTTTTTATTATTATTTTACAAGTTTATTTTGATATCACTTCAGAACACGGGAGCTGACTGTACAGCTTGCGTTACTGATGAAAGTCTGTCTAAATCCCTGTCATTAACCCCGTCATCTGCGGTCGATACTGATACAACTTTCCCTTGTTAGGAGGTTTGCGGTGATCAGCTATGAAAGCTGCGAATTACATGTTACCTCTATTTAGATTTACTAAAGAGTAAATTACCTATTACACCTACTCTGTAATAACAATCAACCTCGTCTTTATACTTTTTACTAGCTTTGCCCGCGACTTCGTTCGCGTGGTTTTTGAGTGACTTAAACCGTTTACGTAGAGCACGCAACGAAAGTCTACGAATGTGAATTATTTTCCCCGTTTTTGCAACATTTCTCACTGACGCTTCGCTCCTATTGGTCACAGCGTAATGTTATACAGCCTAAAGCCTTACTCTATAAATGGACTATCCAACAAAAAAATATTTTTTCAAATCGGACCAATAGTTTCTGAGATTAGCGCGTTTAAACAAACAAACAAATAACGACTCTTCCGCTTTATAATATTAGTACAGATTGCATATTTTTAAAAGAGATTCAGGTTTTTGCCCGCTCGTAAAAAGCGGCCGCAAATCCAGTATTAGATGGTAAAATCTTCACTTTAATATATTATATGTTTTATACAAATATTATATAAAATATAAAAATAATTCTAGAGTATAACAAAATAATTATTCAGGTCCATAGAGAATTGAGAAATTAGATTCTTAATCTTTAGGTATTTTGTACCAGGAGCACGATTCTCGGGCAGTGAAAAAAGTTCGAATATTAGTATATCCCGCTCGCACGCGCGCTAAATCTCATCTGCATGAGCGGGACAGACCGATAGTAAAAACTAAGTTCGAGGCCTGAGAATTAGGGCCCTGCTCTTAATGCTATAATTTCAATAATTTCAACCCCTTTTTACCTTTTACGTGCTTTTACATAACATGTTATTGGACCTAGCTAGTTAAATGTTTTTAACTAGCTAGTAGTAGTGCATGTAGGTAGCTCTTTACCTCTTCAAAAGGAACCAATGTTCTAACCACATGAATTTAAAATGATATTCATATAAACACGTCAACTCAATAATACATTTTTCGAGATTTGACTTTGAAAACGCAGATCATCACTTATTGAAACTGCACTTTAAAAACAAAACGCTCGTAGAACTTGGGAAAAAGGTAGGAGATTTTCCGTCCAACATAATATTTATATAGGCAAATGAGGTACATTCTAAAGTACTAGCTTCTAAATACATTTTCTGAAAAATTCAAATAGATTTGAGCCATTTTGTTACATACTATAGTTATATACAGTACCGTATAAACATTTATACCACGAGAACCGTACATTTTGTCGATACAAAAAATAACCTACGTCTTTACCCTTGGTCTACTCTAGGTCCGTGACAAATTTCATCTAAATCGGCCCAGTAGTTTCGGAACCTAATCAATGCAAACAAACATATCTATACTAATATTATAATACGGAAGAGTTTGTTTGTTTGTATAATCGCGCTAATCTCAGGAACTACCAGTCCGATTAGAAAAAAATTTTTTTGTTGTATAGTCCATTTATAGAGGAAGGCTTTAGGCTATAAAACATTACGCTGCGACCAATAGGAGCGAAGCATCAGTGATAAATGTTGCAAAAACGGGGAAAATTATTCACATTTGGGGACTTTCATTGCTAGCCCTGTATATATGATTTAAGTAACTCAAAAACCACGCGAACGAAGTCGCGGGCACAGCTAGTTTTTAATAAAAAAAACCTTTCCCCTTATTATACATATTAGTGTACACAAATACTTTGCAGGGCTAAATTGCTCAGTGATTAAACACTAAAAATGTTTGTTGAACCATGTTGAAACATGATGTGTAACAAGCCTAACTGTACTTTTCAGAAGTGGGTTGTTATTACATTCAATAAAGATCATGGACCTACCAAATTCATTGTAATAGATGCATGCGGCTCCCTGACGTCAACTGTCCATATTTCAATAACTTACAGCTGAGAAAGCTCAACTGAACGAAATAATATTCACAAACCTATAAACAATGTTACTAGAAACAGATTTTGTTTATCGCAGTTTTCATCTACACTAATATTATAAAGCGGAAAGATTTGTATTTTTGTATGTAACGACTTAACTCAAAAAGTACTGGACCGATTTTAATAATTCATTTTTCATTAGAAAGCTACACTATCACTGAGTGACATAGGCTATATAAAAATCAATTGCTGTTCGTTAGTATCGCTAAAACTTGAGATCAGCTGAACTGATTCGGCTATTTTTGGTCTTGAAATATTCGTGGAAGTCCCGGGAAGGCTTACACGGTTTCCATGCTCAACGAAGTGGGCACGGGTCAGCTAGTGTTTTATATCACAGCGGTGAATAGCTAAATCTTCGATAGCATGATTGAGGATTGTGGCGCTAATAATTAATAATAATAATATTTATGGACGCTTCACACCACGTCAATCTAGCCCCGTGCTAAGTATCCGAAGAATTTGTGTTACAGGTATGAGGCAATGGAAATATATTTAATTCTTTTAAAATATATAAACATATTTAAAAACTAGCTGTGCCCGCGACTTCGTACGCGTGGAAAAATGATTTAGGGCAGTGTTATAATAAATATGTTTTAAAAGAAGTATGGCTGATGAAGTATTAATAAATAATAGTTTACCGTCAAATAATGGCTCGGACATGCCATATGAAGACATAGGATTACCCCCAATAGATGTAACTATATCTTGAATAGTCAGACATAACTGCTCAGCATCAAAAAGTACACAGAACACCATCATAACTACAAACAAATGGCGCAACCGCTGCGGCTGAGGACTTCCGCTAATAGGTACTTGCCAATGTTGATCCCAATCCATGCACGGCAAGCCGCTTGGTATGTAGGGTATATTAGATATATTACCATCCTTTCGGAGCTCAGCAAAAGAAGTAGACCCGAACAACGTGCAGTAGAGAAGTTATTAGGATAATATTATTCGGATACCCCGTATAAACCCGGCCAATTTTTCTCGTTAATTTACTCATAGTATAGGATTTAACTTCGTGGTCCATCTGTCTGTCTGTATGTCAAAACCCTTTATCTCAGAAACACGTGTAGGTATCAAGCTAAAAATCATATCAAATACTCAGGATCTATAACTGTCCCTTGAAGCTGTGAAAAAATCAGACTTGTTAGCCACCGCAACCAAAAGATACAGCCGTTTAAGTCGCAATTTTTTGTAATTTTCCACACTTTCAAAGGAATTAAAACCTAAAGGATACTTCCCGGGAACTCAGAATTTAGAGATAATCAAGCAACAACATTTTAAATTAGTGCTGACAAAGGATAAATTGCGAAAACATAAAAATATAAAAAAAAAATTAACTTACACTACCGATTTTGTCATGAATGTCTTGGGGTATTAAATTCAATCTTATATTACAAATACTCAGGTCTCTAATATCTTCAAGCTGTAATCAAATCAAAATGTATGGAGCTCTCGGTGCACAAGTCCAACTCGCACTTCACCAGTTTTTATTTATTTATATTATTATTACTAACCTACGCTAACAAATATGTACATACAGTACTTATCACAAAGGACTTTCCAGCAAAAGTACCTACTAACTGATTTTATACAAAAAACTTTCGTAATAAAGAAAGTCAAGAAAAAAACTTAGATTGTCCCTAAATAATATAATATATATAAATAAATGAAATTCACTTTTATCGAATGCCATTCTCTCCCGGTACGTTCGCTGCGAATAAAATTTGAAGCAGCGCGCGGCTCCCGGGCCCGGCGCGCTTCCTACAAACGTCCAGCAAATACGACATGATGTTTTTAAATTGTCATAACTTTTTTATTTATAAACCGATTTACATGAAACAAACACTAAATGTTAAGTGAAGATTGCCGCAATATATTAGTAAAAGTACATTTACGTGGGATAAGCCGTTTCTGAGATTAGCGTGCACAAACCCACACACAAACAGACAAACAGATAAACAGACAAACAGACAATAATTCCATAAATCATTGTTTTGGGTACTATTGGGTAAATAAAGGTCCCCTATAATATTTTTTCTCAAATATCTTCAATGTACAGACACGACTTCTCTACAGATTTATTATATGTATAGATTTTATTAAATTATACACAAACTTAATACTCATCCATGACCCAGAAACATTGAAAACTTATTCTAATATATAATTTATTATATATTCCCGTGGTGCTTTCCCTTAATTTTTTGGCCGTTTGTGTCATTACAATTTTGTACTGTCTCCCACTTTGCTTGGGGAGGGAAACTGGAATACTTCCTACTCCTCCTTTTTTTCTTCCGATTAATTTCGTTGTGGTCCCAAGACAGATTTAGCTTGTCCCTCGGGCTCCCCTGAGATCATATCAAAGGGTTTGTCGTGGTTGGTTACCGCTGTTGATCTTGGCTTACAGGAGTTGCAGTGGTGGGAATGTGAGGTGGGCCAATGCCCGTTCAAAAAAACATTGAAAACTTTAAGTTCCCTCGGCGGGATACTAACCCGCGACCTCTCTCGAGCTGCGCTACGGAGATCAAAATTGGTTCTCCACAGAATCTTAAAATTGGAAAATTGCCATAAATCAGTTAAAACTTTTATCGTCATCACTTTTACACCGGTTCTGGGAAGAATTTAATGCAGCAATAATGAGTTACGTTAATTCAGCATTTTCATCAAAATTCAACTCCTAAAAAAGTAAGATAAAGAAAGAAAGTACTCGTACACTTATTCTATTAAGACGTATTACTGAATGTAGGTATTTTCGCAAAATGTAACCCCCAAAACAGTCGTGATATCTAGGCCTTTCAATATAGCAAAAGCGTCTAAAAATAATTGAAGACATGAATGGATGAAAGTGACATTTGTAGCAAAATTATGATATTGAGAAAATTGAGGTAAACAATTTAGAATAAAGTAAAGTATTGTACATTAATTTAAAGATCCGTCTCTAGAATCGTACTAAAGTACTTATTATACTATACTACATATTAAAATACATACATACTTTATTGTAAATAAAAAATAAAATGATTTTGAACATTTTAGGATAACATATTAAAGTATGTATGTACTTGAATATGTTATCCTAAAATGTTGAAAATCATTTTTCTAGGTATTTTTTTTTTCGATTATCATTTCTTCAATTATGATATACACACATCGTAGCACATCCAGATTTCAATAATTTGAATAAGGAAATAGTGCACAGTCAGCGAGGTAAATAAAGCCTATGTCCATATTACTAGTACGTTATGTCCATTATGCACAAGTGGACATCTTTACTATGGCGTGTTCATTGTTGAGAGTATACCGATACTTATCTGGTTATTAACGAGCTAACAGTTAACATTTTATGAATACCTAGCTCAAAGTGAATACCTTGGTCTCAGAATGCTTAACAAGCATGGAATGTGCTAACTTATTGGGTTCATTACTAGAACTAGACGCAAGGAAATCGTATAGAAATAGAGAAATTCATTTAAGGCTACGTGGACTAAATTAATTTTAAAAAATATATTTAACTTTACGAATGATCACGGATATAATTAGTTTGGCACTACACCTTCACCAACACATGTTATAGTTAATCCTTCGTTAAATATCATGTTATCACTCTCGTATTTCCTGTCAATGAATGAGAAGGCAACGCATGTTAGTGTTAACGGCGTGTTAAAATACCTTGCCTTCTCATTCATTGATAGGAATTACGAGAGAAACAACATGATATTTAACGAAGGATTAACTTTAACATTGCCTGGTGAAACACGCCTTAAAGCTTTGAGAGAGTTTGTTTGAACGCTATTATACTAAACTAATAATCTCAGGAACTACTGCTCCGATTTCGATAATTCTTCCAGTATAGCATAGCCTATTTATCGAATCGAAGAAGGCTATAGGGCTATAATATATTATCACGCTAAGTCCCGATTTCACCAACGCATGTTAGTGCTAACAGCTTAGTATACACAGCTTGGTATATAAAATACCATGCCTTCTCATTCATTGATAGGAATTACGAGAGGGATAACATGATATTTAACGAAGGATTAACCTTAACATTGCTTTGTGAAACACGCCCTAAGACCAAAAGGAGCAGGCCCCTAATTCAAGATGCCATCGCTATTATCACTGACGAAGTTCTACAAAAAAATGTATAGATAAGATTTGACATAAGCTTCGCTAGTGACACACGAAATCGCTTGTCATTTAGCGAACTTTATGTCACATCCCATACATTTTGTTTCCGAACATCGTATGTTATAGAGATGGCATCTTGAATAACAGCTCAGAACACCAATGAAGAATTTTAAAGTTGTTTAACTATTTAACGCGAATTAAGTCGCGTTCAGAACCAGTTATAGAAATAACTTCTGATCGAAAACAAATCGCTAAAATGTTTAACAAACATTATACATTTAGAAAAACCTTAACCGAAATATAATTATTTAAAAATAGACGCAATAACGAGGCGAAGGAACAATATAATTATTTAGGTCACCTTAATTTAAAATTCCTTTGTTTTTGTTACAAAAACTTTGACTTACATACAGGTGAGGAAAGGTCATTGACATTATCGAACGCTCCTGATTTAAATACAATTTAAGCGACCGTTACACCTTTCCGTTTTGCAGGAAACGTGATATTTTTAAAAATGTAGGGATTTGATTCCTAAAAATCGACCTTTAACTCAAATAAATACATTTTAATTTGTGTAAATGACACTATCAGTTTCGTTTTTAATAAGAATGATATTACATAGTATACATATTGTAATGCTCATTTAAGGATTTCAGCGATACATACTGTTTCTTTGAAGCCAGGCCAGATCAGCTATGCAAGAGTAGTATAAAGTACCGACGTGTGTGCGCAATACACAAAAGCACCTCCCAAACGGATGAGTGACACGACTGGAGAGATCAGACGCAGGACCGACTTTTTACGTTTGACGACCTCCATAGAGCAGTGGTTGAGCGCGTTGGTGCTCGAGCCGAAGGTCGCGGGTTTGAATCCCGATGTAGGGCCAAAAAGTTTCTGTGTTCCTCGGTCATGGATGTGTATCAATATAATAAAAATCCTAAATATGTGTATAGTATAAAAGTATTAAATATATTTCCGTTGTCTGGTAACACAAGTTGGGCTACATTGATGTGGTGTAGAGCGTCCATAGATAGGTATTTATTTATTTTTACAAGCCCGTCATCTTTCTTGTCAGACAATCAGGTGATCACTCTCCATCGTGTGACCAGACTTGAAAACTACTTATTTTGTTGTTCCAACGAGAGAATCGAACTCACCACTCACCTCATACAACATTACTCTCCAAACTGATTCGATTTTGATTCAGATTCGTTCGTGCCGCGTACTTCCCAATAAATTGACGTTTGTTTATTTTGATTCTCAGTCTATTGATATGGGCGGGGGTACAAAAAGTTGCGATCTAACGATTTTCTTTATCCTAGTTAGTTTTAAAGAAATCCACCCAATAAAATACCAAAAGCCGTTGAGATCGTACTGATTCGATTCTCGATTGTGTCGGGAGTAAGCCTGGTAAAGTCTGGAGCCAACAGAAGCGTCATAGTAAATATTTGAGTAGGTACTAAATTAATTTTAACCAATTCCTTATAACTTTCATTGCAATTTACATAATTAAAAACATAAAATGAATGATTGCTATTACAATCGTCCTCGAGCACCGCCCACGCTCATTATTATTTGGATAATAATTTACGAACGGAAAAAGAAAGCTTTTCATCGCATATTATTTCACGGAGTTTCTACAAAAACAAACTGAAGACACTTTGATGTAATTATTTCGGGCCTTGATAAATCACTTGCGCAAACAAAACGCGTGTCGCCACAAGAGGTATAATACCTCTTTTTATTATACTTTCATTTCTCTTATTACGATTTTTTTAATTGTATAAAACAGGTAGGTATTAAATGTGTCCCCGCGGCTCTGCCAACGACGGTAGTGATGGGGTGCCGCCGAGTTTTTAGTGGGTAAAGGCTGCGTCCAGCTCTTCGGACCAGCTCTTCGGACGCAGCGAGTCCCACATACCCGCGGTAGGAGTCCCCATCTGCCTCGGAATGCGTAATGCATTTTCTCGCCCAAAAAAAAAGTATGTTATTATTTATAAACCGCAATTTTTATAAACGTAAAATATGTAGTTATAAGCGTTAAAGATGCATTGAAATGTTTAAGTGCTACGGTAAAACAAACATACATTTTATTACATAGACTGTTAAATCATTTACTATTCAGTCATAGTCGGGTAAAAAGACTAATGCAGATTGAGTACACAAAGCATTTTTAAAACGCATGTAAAAACTATTCAAATTCAATAACACTGACAATATAAAGGCAAAATTTACCAAAAGGGCTTGATCTATTTTAATCAAATTTAGTAAACAGAAAGATACACTACACCCTGGATTAACAATTTTTTATCCAGAAAAAGTATAGGCGTGTCCCCGTCCCCAGTATCCTGTATTTTCTATAAAACTATAGCGTGAAAATATAAAATTGAATTTTAGTTGAAACTCGAGACCATCTAAAAGGTATAAAATAATATCTTCCCACACATAAAGCTAGAATTAGCTCATTGGGGTAGGTCAGGACACTCAGATCCCGAGAGGTCCCGGTGCACAAGTGGTTCAAGATCAGGGCGTGACCCGGTCGCGGCCCACGCGCGCCCTGCACCTAGGATAGCGCGTGGGTCGTGGCTGGGTTTTTTAGATTAGATATTATATTTGTTATAAATTACTTTATATAGTACATCATAATATAATATACTTAGCTAACACATAGCTCCAGCCAGTTTCTCGCTAGAGATTCACCTAGACTCTTTCTTCTTTTGCTTTACCTATATTTACGACGTAGTTACGATTTTTTTTTGCATTACGACACATCACTAGCACTACACTAAAAAAATAACTACAATTTACTTAGTTCTAGCCTCTTATAATAGTCATTTTTGATGCAAAACAAATTGTAGTAAATTTTTAAATTTTTTTCACATTTATTACTTATCGACATTAGTAATAAAACTAGCACTAAACTGATATTCTGGCGGCCGAATACTAAAACGCTGCCTGCATCACGGCGCCAAGTAGCGACAGTGACAGTCTGTGATTAGGGAGCCGTTAAAGTAGCGTTTGAGTATTTGGCCGAATGCACTAAAAGTAACCTGGGAAGCTGGGTGAATATCTATTTCAAGATCAGCGCAGAGCGTGACCCGGTCACGACCCACGCCCACGCCCGGTTACAGCATTACCGGGTCCAATGTAACACTACATGTATGAATTTTATAACCGGGTTTGTTTTTACTCTGTTGTTATATTCCAAAAGAATAGTACCTATATCGACATATATATACAGATGATTTGAGTTTATATTTTACTGTTTATTGTGTACGTAAAGACGTTTAGGCAGAAAAAAACTAGTATTAATACGAATCCTCGCAGATGCCGTTCTCGTCAGGTTCAGCTGATTTCAAAACAGCTGGAAGGACTCAGCGATAACTATTTACGATGACTATTTATTTATTTTTGAGGGTTAAAATGTACTTTCTAAAAATTTTAATACGCGTAAAGCCTCCAAAATCAGACGAACAAGTTAGAAATTGTGTATTTTACACAATATGTCAACAATGAATATAATATATCCAGTTGATCGTTGTGTTTTCACGTTTTTATTTCAATTTTTTTCTGGAATAACATTTTCTGAACGTACGTAGAATGTCGGTGTAAAGAATGTTAAGTAATTGATGTACAGGTTCTTAGGTATTCACTTTCTATGGTGTGTTATGTCAAGATGTCTCGGCAGTTACATAAAAGGCGATTAAACTATGCAAATAAATCATTCTTGTCCATGATATACATTGTACTATGTTCTATGTGTAATCGATTGTAAAGCTACTTAGTTTTTGTTCGAGCGCCAATAGGAGGGTTGATATGTTTTTTGAAACCATGTATGATTGTATGTATGTGAGAGTGACACTCGGTATATCAATATAAATAACAGGTTTTTTGGTTTTTTTTATTTACCGGAGTTATACAGTAGTGTTTAAATTTGATGTGAAATAATTAGCGATTTCAAATCCAGCATTGTGATTTGTGACACGTGTGAACGTGTTCCAAACAAACTAAACACCAATTTGGTAAATTTTGTTTTTTTTCTTTAATATTTACCAAATAAAATTTCTTTTCTTTCTTTCTTTCTAAATATCAGCTCAGTTTTCTAGTGAGTTGATATTCGCCAAGATGTTTTCGCTGACACGATTTCTAGTGTAGAATAAACTAAACTTATCGAATACTTTGTAAGAAATAGTTGATAGATTTTAAGAAAATTATATATTTTACCTTGATATTGAGTGAGTGCATTGCCAATTCATTTTATTCGCGTATTGTCCTCATTTCGGTTGACTTTGAGAAGTGGACACAAAGTGAATAATTAACATCATTTACAATATTCGACTATACAGGTAAACGGCAGGAATCGTGGCGTAGTTTTACAATCATTATTTTTCTCCCCCGACAAAACGGGGCCTACTCAAGATGCCATCGCTAATTATCGCTTACAAAGTTCGATAACAAAATGTATGGGATTTGACATAAGCTACGCTAAATGATCGCGATTTGGTATGTCATTTAGCGTACCTTATGTCAAATCCCATACATTTTGTTATCGAACTTTGTAAGCGATAATTAGCGATGGCATCTTGAGTAGGCCCCCAGGGGTGTTATTGGTTAGTGGCGTTTTTCTGTGGCATGAGAAATCGTAGCTCTCAAACGAAACGAATGAACCGATTTTGATCTAGTTTTTTTATTTGAAAGCTGACGTTAACGCGGGCGCTATAATAATTCATCATCATCAGTTCGGATTACTTGATAATTCGGTGATTAATTCAATTCTTTTTTTTTTGTATACGTCTACTTTTACATTATTTTGTCCGTATCTTATCTGTGAAATTTGAACCAGCCTTACGAGTGCGAGCGTGATGTAATTATGAAATCAACAATCAATGTAGGTTATTAATTTGAAATCATAATTTTTAAGAAAAAACTATCAAGTTGCATAATATTAAATTACATAAAATCGCTTATGACCTGGACCATCGGCTTAAGCAGGGAACTCGTATCTTGGACACCCGATTATGTGGGTATACAGAAAAAAAATCGATGTGATTTTTTTATAATCATACATAGACATAATCGGGCATACATTAGTTGTTTAAATATTTTAATATTAATTAGGTATGTTCTCATGTATGTAAGTGACAATGTCTTTTTGAAAATAAATATCTTTAAACTGAATGCCATGTTAGTTGATCACACGTTTGAACAGCGTTCCAGAAACCGGCCGTATATATATATATATTTTTTTAACAGGAAATAAAATATTTTACTACGTAACAAACATTAGTGTTGCGCGTGTCACATCACATATCGATTTCGCAATCCGATCTACGGTCGATCGTTGACTCGCTGACATATATTCGCCAAAACTGCACACTTAGCAAAACGTAACGCGTGTACAATATACCTTGTAAATAATTTGTATTATGATGATTAGTTATTTTAAGGGCCGTTTTTTCAATCGTCAGATAACTTTTATCTAAGGAATAAATATGTGACTTTGGCAGATTTTGTATGGAACAAATGTCAAAGTCACATGTTTATTCAACAGATAAAAGTTATCTGACGATTGAAAAATCGGCCCTTAATGTTACATTCAACATTGCAAGTAGGAATGAGTTTTTTAACAATTTAAGGGCGTGTTTCACCAAGCAATGTTAAAGTTAACGCCATGTTAAATATCATGTTATCCCTCTCGTAATTCCTGACAATGAATGAGATGGCATGGTATTTTAACATGGCGTTAACTTTAACATTGCTTGGTGAAACATGGCCTAAACCTGTCAAAAGAAACAATGCCTGCCAACTTCCTAGTGCCACTAAATACGTCAACAAATTAAGTGGCGCTCAAGCCACGCTGTCCTTGTTATTCCGCGAAGCAGTGACATTGACAGCCTGTGAATATGAGGACTCTAAACTCTAATAAAATAACTCTTAACTATAGTCTCTTAAATAAGAGTGTTAACGTTTAGTCCACGGTAATTAACAATAGTAAAGTTAAAATATTAAGATAACGATAGAAAATAAAGTCTTGCTCAAGCCACGTGGTGTCTTTGTTAATCCACCAAAAACTGACAGTGACCGCCTGTGTGCTCTAAAGAGCACCTCTTTCGACCGTAACCTCTACCGACAACTTAAACGCGATTTACAGTAAACTCTATATTCTCAATTCGCGTTTTAGAGCGGGTACACATCTGGTGCTTTCAAACGCGCGCTTTGCCAACGCGCGTTTTGGGAACCAGGAGTTCTGTACAGACAGTGTACTCTGTACATACTCAAGCGCGCGCTTTGCCAACGCGCGTTTTGGGAACCAGGAGTTCTGTACAGACAGTGTACTCTGTACATACTCAAGCGCGCGCTTTGCCAACGCGCGTTTTGGGAACCAGGAGTTCTGTACAGACAGTGTACTCTGTACATACTCAAGCGCGCGCTTTGCCAACGCGCGTTTTGGGAACCAGGAGTTCTGTACAGACAGTGTACTCTGAACATACTCAAGCGCCCGCTTTGGAAACGCGCGTTTTGGGAACCAGGAGTTCTGTACAGACAGTGTACTCTGTACATCGAGCGCGCGCTTTTTCTTTAAAACGCGCATCAACAAAGCGCGCGTCAATAAGCGCCTAATGAGTACCAGCTCTTAGTAGTCGGTAGGGGGTTAATTCGCTTCCGTTCACGTTGAACAATAGTTTAATTAGTAACCTGGGGCCTTATTTAAGATGTCATCGCTAATTATCGCTTACAAAGTTCGATAACAAAATGTATGGGATTTGACATAAGGTACGCTAAATGACATACCAAATCGTGATCATCGATGTTACATTGATCCAACGTTTATTGAACATAGTTAAACGTCTTCGTTATCCTGGTTTCCGATTATAATCTATAGTGATGTGAGTATCGATTGTATCTAGATGTGGGTTACGGGCCCGGGTCAAAGGTCACGGCTAGGTCGCGCCCGCTCGAAGGACCAACCGGGCTTAGGCCCCGATCACATGGTCCTGCAGGATTTTTCATGGAACCATCGAGCGAAATTGATACCGACTATCGCTGTTAAACCAGTTTTGTTAACCTCAAAACATTGACACACACAAACTTTGGATTTATAATATTAGGTAGGTTTAGTAGTATTCTTTTACGGTTGAAAATGTTGAAATTCGACCAAGTTTCGACTAAAAAGGTTCAGGTAAAAAGGTTTTGTTTCTCGTAATTTTTAATTTTAAGTGTTAGAAATTTTGTACACTTCCGTCCGCGCATTTTTTTTAAACGGAGTAAAAAGTTTTTCGTTCACGTAATTTTAAATTGTAAGTGTTAAAATTTGGTACACTTCCGTTCGCGCATTTTTTTTAAAACGGGGTAAAAACTTTTTCGTTCACGTAATTTTAAATTGTAAGTGTTAGAAATTTTGTACACTTCCGTTCGCGCATTTTTTTAAAACGGGGTAAAAAGTTTTTGTTTCACGTAATTTTTGATTTTAAGTGTTAAAATTTTGTACACTTCCGTTAGCGCATTTTTTTTGTTAAACGGGTTAAAAAGTATTTATTAAACGGGGTAAATTTTGCATATCACACACGCGTAATGAAATTAATTTTTCAGAATATTGTTTTGTGTGATACACAAATTCGTGGGAATTTAAAATCCTAATTTACATAATCAGCCCCGGGGTTGCCAATTGTCAGTAGTTAATGATACAAATATTTTCGCATGAAAAAACATTTTAACATTGGCAACACTGTTAAAATACAGCCTGATTGGTGCTTTGGGGCAAATTGGTTATCAAACGGGATTTTGGTTGTTCTTTATTACATGGCGTGAGAGATTATTTTCGGAAGCTGCAATCTGGTAATCATACATGTCATAATTGTAACCCAAAATTATGCAAATATTTATTGGGCATTACAATTGATATATGTTTAGAAATGTAACATTTCCAAAAAATACAATTATAATACGATGAATAATAAGAATCGGCTAATAATAATAATGCACTGCCGATGTCGGTGACGGTGGCCGGTTTCATTGAAACCAGGCCAGCTACGAAGGAGTTATTTTATAGTGCCCAAGTATGTGCGCAATACACAGAAGCACTATAACGGAAAAGACGGATAACCGACATGACTGGCGGGAGATCAGGCGCAGAACCGACTTTTTACATGCCCATCCGACGCATGGATCATCTTTCTTGTCAGACAATCAAGTGATCATCCTGCATTGTCCTAACCAAACATGAAAACAACATTTTTTGTTGTTCCAACGCGGGAATCGAACCCACGACCTCCGGGTTGAGAGCGAAGAACCAAGATATGATAAGTTACTTATCTATATAGATTTCAGTATCTATCAGCATATTAGGTTCTAAACAAAAAGTAGTAAAACAATAGATTCTTTTTAAATTCCTTCAAAAGATACTGTCCACATTCCGCTATAAATATTTTTCCTTGAGAATACAAAAAGTATAAATGCCAGCGAGGGTATTAACTTCTAACCACTTCAGAACAGATAAATCCAAAATTTTATCCGTAATATTAATAATATGCTTACTTTGAAGTAATGAAGTCCCTTAATTACTTCAAAGTTTGTACAGAACTACAGACAGACAGGCAAAAATACAAAGATGCAAAGGTGGGACCTATGTACCTAGCTAAAAGATATTGTATAATAAGTTAAAGTGTAATAAACGCAGTTATAAAATTATTTCACGTGTGTCATTGGACGTGTAAATGGGCCCTAACTTATGCAGTGGCATCATAACACTAACAAGCAGAGATAAACTAAGGGCGTGTTTCACCAAGCAATGTTTAAGTTAACGCTATGTTAAATATCATGTTATCCCTCTCGTTTATTTCCTGTCAATGAATGTGATGGCATGGTATTTTAACGTGGCGTTAACTTTAACATTGCTTGGTGAAACACGGCCTTAGGGTTTCTTGCACTTATTTACCTTAAACATGATATTATATCGGCGATGTTACGATATTTTATAATGAAATTGATATAAAATTTCGGATACGGATATTAAATTATTTCTGATTATCCGTTTGTTTCGGATAATTTCGGTTACGGATATTTTTTATATCGTATATCCGATAGTTTCGGTTACGGTTACGGAGCTAACATTCCTGATTTTAAGACACTATTAACTGTGAAGCAAATTGGCTTTCTAAAGACATTCCCTTCTATCGAAATTGTAAAGTTATTGGAAATTCTTCTACTGTAAAAAGATTTATTGTATTGAGACTAAGAACCAATTATTACAGATTCTAGAAAGATCTTGTTAGATGTTGAAGCTATTTCATTGAAAAAGATGTATAGTATGTTCGAGATAAATTTAACCTAAACGTAAACAAACACAACCAAAGAGTCACTGACTAGAGTGATGCCAATTGTACAATGATTTTTGTTTTGCTATGAATCCATAGACTAGCTTATATTCTACAGCAGGCAGTGTCAAAATGGCGTACTTTTTCTGTGAAAGATTTTCATTTTATGTTTAAACATATTAATTATTGTTATAAAATGTATTGGATAATGAAGTGTAATCCTTTAAATACCTGTGAAAGTGTTGATAAGTGTGCACAATAAGTGAATAAGGAAAAATTTCGATGTTTTCGGTTTGTTTACCTTTAGGTTAAATTTATCAGGGACGAACTATAAAATAAAAGAGTTTTATGTCACTAGCTATTGGTATTTACCACGTCTTTGTTTGTGTTAAAATTGGAACACAAAAGTAGTTGATAAGTTGATGTTCGTGTGTGGATGGGCATCTAGAAGGTCCTGCACCTGATCTTCCGCCAGTGTTGTCGGTTATCTGACTCATTGGGCTACGAAAGGACAGATAGTGCTACTGTGTATAAATGGGGTTATTTAATGAATATTAAATTAATTACTTTTAGGCTTATTACACACAAAATCTAAAAGATGAACAAAATTTAAAATAAGAATTAGGATAAGTTTTGAACATTTGAGTTTTGAGCAATTAATGTTGACTATATCTTTCTCGCAAAACGATATTTTACGCAGGTTAGTGTAATGTCAATGTAGTTTTAACAAAGTAACGTCACAATCGGTTGTTCCCTTCTCGTTCGCACATTATATTATTTAAAAGTTTAATATCTTCATCATTTTTAATGGTACTTAAATAATTTTGGTTTTACATTATTTGTTTACCAGGGGGCTATAATAATATCAATTAAAAATAATCATTCCAAGATCGGTCACTATAAAAAGTAACTTCTCCGTAGCTGGCATGGTTATAAAGGAACCGTCACTGGAATCAGTGTGGGGGGCATTATATCTTCATCTACTTCTACTTCCTATCTTACCTATGTACATACTTCTCGTTAATCGTGACAACATGGCGCTAGCTTCGCATTTAAAATAAGAATTCAAATTCTAATCCAATCCCAATGTCGATCCATATATTTAAGAGTACCCTCAGTAGGCTCTAAGCTATACACCAGTGATTATGGACACGTTAGTTGTCTGTCTGTTTCGCAACAATGTATTAATTCTTCTGTACAATACATATTGTATTCGTACTAATTCAATAATGAAGTGAACATCGCGCGAGTTGGCGGAGTTGTACGGCTTCGGGTGCTAAGTAGGCGTCGCGGGTATTGTATTTCTGGATACGGATGTTCGTTATGGCTTTATTTATATACTGTCTAGTATATAAGCGCCTCCGTGGTCTAATGGTTCTGAGCTTCGTTTTCGATCCGGAGGTCGTGGGATCGATCCCGCGTTGGAACAACAAAAATGTTGTTTTCAAGTTTGGTTAGGACAATGCAGTAATCACCTGATTGTCTGATAAGAAAGATGACCCATGCGTCGGATGGGCATGGAAAAAGTCGTGTCGAATTACCGTCCCACTGGGTTATGGGAAGAGAGAGTGTCATTGTGTATTCCGCACACACTTGGGCACTATAAAATAACTCCTGCGTAGCTGGCCTGGTTTCAATGAAATCGACATTCGATAACGTTACAGATACGAAGTTGTCAATTCATTTTTTAGGCTACACTGTATCTAAGTAACTAACTAAACAAGGGCCCGATTCTCAAGCCTAAGGGCGTGTTTCACCAAGCAATGTTAAAGTTAACGCCATGTTAAATATCATGTTATCCCTCTCATATTTCCTGTCAATGAATGAGATGGCATGGTATTATTATGGACCGCATAATAATAGTCTACCACCGTAGCTATCCCCAATCCGGTATGAACATCACCCGGGTGATGTTAAGGGGGTCACATCCCTTCTCCCTTCTAAACAACTAGCCACCCGGCTAGTTATAGTCCGACACAGCTAAATCGGCTCTCATGCCATTAGTAAGTACCCTTTCGAAAAAAAAAACACAGTTCGTGGTGAAACACGGCCTAAGCGCGCCATGTCTTCCCGCCTTTTCTCTACTCTTGTAACAGTGCTATATCTCTATGCGGCGCGGCCCGTAGTGCGCGGCCGCTGGGCTGTTGTGTCTACCTCTATCGATCCGGCGCCCTCGTTTCGTCTACACACTCTACAGGGTGCTACAGACATGCAGGTTACTCGGGCACGTAAATTCAAACATCCTGTACCGCGCTAGTTTAGATAGCGTGTCATTTTGAGCTTGGATTTGCAATTTCCACTTTGATATTATAACAGTTTTTTTTTTATGTTGTGTGCACAATAAAAGATTCAGGATTCGTTGATGATGGAAACTGAAGTTTATCTATACTAATATTATAAAGCGGAAGATTTTGTTTGTTTGTTTAAACGCGCTAATCTCAGGAACTACTGGTCCGATTTGAAAAAATCTTTTTTTGTTGGATAGTACATTTATAGAGGAAGGCTTTAGGCTATATAACATTACGCTGCCACCAATAGGAGCGAAGCGTCAATGAGACATGTTGCAAAAACGGGGAAAATTATTCACATTTTGGGACTTTCGTTGCGTGCGCTGCATAAACGGTCAAAAATCAAGCGAACTAAGTCGCGGGCACAGCTAGTGGACTTATCATTGGAATCAAAATGTTGCCTGGAATGGAATTGCCAATTATCGCTTATGTAGTAATAAACGTAATATTTACATAACAATAAATAGTTAGTACTCTCATAGTAAAAAATACACGAAAAAAAAATATATATAAAAAAACGGAATACTAAAGGAAACAAGTGAAATCTTGAATATTATTACACGTATTCATAAATGATATTGCTGTAAAGCCAATATTACTACAAAATAACCATTTTGATCGTGATAAATTTGACACAAAAACCTAACCATTACAGATATAAATGGCTATGTCTGCCTAGTTGTATGGATGACAAATTGTGGCAGCTACGTAACTGGAAAGACTGGTTTCCATTTTTGGAGTGAGTGGTAAAAATTTAAGTACTCAAAGTTAATTCTTTCTGCCGTAGGAAGGCACCATTTGTAAATTGTTAGCCAACGCAACGTCTGGCGCTTAGAGATTTTAAGCTTTCATACTGATTTTGCAGAAATTACTTTAGGGGCTAAGTCCCGATTTCACGAACGCATGTTGTTGATAACGGCTTGTTAAATTGTTAAATTGCCATGCCTTCTCATTCATTGACAGGCAATACGAGAGGGACATCATGATATTTAATTAAGGATTAACTTTAACATATATTGGTGAAATGGGTACTAAAAATTAAACGTGCGTATTGTTAATTCTTTACGCTCAAACTGCTGGAGCAATTCTGATAAAATCGGGTATGGAAGACCGACGAGACGAGACCCTCTATTAACACATAGGCTACTGTTTATCCCGAAAAGTATAGTTAGCGGCACGAGAGGAGTAGGTTAGGAGCAGGGGTGTATGGGAGCTCCGTAACCGTAACCGAAACTATCGGATATCCGATATAAAATATTATCCGTAACCGTAACCGAAATTTCATATCCATTTCGTCGTTTCAGCCTTTTACTGTCCACTGCTGGACATAGGCCTCTCCAATACATTTCCAGTGCGACCGGTCCATTGCCACCTGCATCCAACGTGACCCGGCAGTTTTCTGGTGCGTAAACATAGGAGGTTAAAAAGCCTACTGGTACCACGCTGGCTAGACGGGTTGGTACAGGGTTTTGTTTCGAGTTTTCCTTCTCTCACACTAGCTGTTGATGTGTGTGTGTTTCCTTTTAGTCGCCTCTTACGACTCCCCTAGGATAATATCGGGGGTGGTGATAATTGTATTCTAATGCCGTCACCACACGGTTAATTATTAATAGTTAATTATTATCAATCAGTTTTCGTTCAAACAAAAGTTCCTAATGTATATTTTAATATTAGTCGTACCTTCGCATTGACTGCAGTGCCACCTACGGGATCCAGTTAGTAAACAAAAACTAACCTAGAGGATCGGTACTTCATTCTGGTTTTTACTAAATTATTAAAACTTTTAAATTAAAAGCAGTTTAGTTCTGAGCTTTATTTACATTTATATCATATTGAATCGGAATGGAGTATATAATATAAATTGGCCCTGATGGAAACTGCCACAGCTGGAGTCTCAGTTATGAGACTCATAAACTGCAGTATGGAACATATTATGGATATTAATATTTTGGAAATTTGAACACAGTCTTGATCGAAAATTTAAAACATTTTATCCGACTGCGGCGAAGCTAAAAGGAGTAAATATTTTGTCATTATATTTGTATGTTTGTACCACCGCAGCGCCTTAACTACTAATCCGGTTTTAGTGAAAGTGACAATGGTTTGTAATAGTTACTATGTTTGTAATTAATTACTTATAACTGCCGGATTACGTATACTTTGCCACACTAAAAACATAACTATTAAGTAATAAGTATATACCTATGCGTTTTTGAGAATAATTTCATATATTTTTTTTTTTATTAAGTGACAAAATTAACATCAGTGTTCACCATGTCCTTGAACTTTAGCTTTAAAAAACTCGATTTTAATTGGCTTATCCGCACACACATACGGGCACGTCAAATTTATAACACTCCTCTTGAGCGTTAAATCTATACTAATATTATAAAGCGGAAGAGTTTATTTGTTTGTTTAAACGCGCTAATCTCAGGAAATCTTTAAAAAATCTTTTTTTGTTGGATAGTCCATTTATAGAAGAAGGCTTTAGGCTATATAACATTACGCTGCGACCAATAGGAGCGAAGCGTCAGTGAGAAATGTTGCAAAAACGGGGAAAATTAATTACATTTGGGGACTTTCATTTCGTGCGCTGCATAAACGGCTGCATAAAAATTTAAGTACTCAAAGTTAATTCTTTCTGCCGTAGGAAGGCGCCATTTGTAAATTGTTAGCCAACGCAACGTCTGGCGTTTAGAGACTTCATGGTTTTAAACTGATTTTCAGAAAATACTTTAGGGGCTATGTTCCGATTTTACGAACGCATGTTATTGATATCGGCTTGTTAAATTGTTAAATTGCAATGCCTTCTAATTCATTGATAGGAATTACGAGAGGAACAGCATGATATTTAACGAAGGATTAAATGTTAAACATTGTTTGGTGAAACACGCCCAAGTCCCGATTTCACCAACGCTCGTCTTAACGGCTCGTTATAATACGATGCCTTCTTTTTGACAGGAACTTTTTGATTGACAGGAAATATAAGAGGGTTGTCTTGATATTTAATGAAGGATTAACTGTAACATGTGTTAGTTAAATAGGCACTAAGAATTGAACGTGAGTATTTGTTAATTCTTTACGTTAAAAAAATCGGGTATGCAGGAGCCATCTATTAACACATAGGCTGTACTGTTTATCCCGAAAAAGTACAGTTGGCGGAGTACGAGAGGAGTAGGTTAGGAGCAGGGGTGTAAGGGAGCTCCGTAACCGTAATCGAAACTATCCGATATTAAAAAATATCCATAACCGTAACCGAATCCGAAATTAAAAGGCTTCAGTCACTCAAAAACCACGTAGTCGCGGGAACAGCTGTAGCGATATATATTTGGACATTTTCAAGAAAATCTGAATGCTTTTCTATCGTTTTCTCGACACGTACAATAAAGAACTGGAAACGTTGCATTGCAAGTAGCAAGTTCCTTTGTTCTCGTTCGCTTTATGTCATTTTTATTTGACTCTATCGACATTAGAATATTAAAATTATTACCTTCCTCTTTGTGATTTGTTTTATCGAGTAGAGAACGCATTTAAGAATTTATATCTCCATATTTCACAGCGCACATTAATATTAAATAATGTATTCTATTACCATATTTATGCAGAATTTACAAATTCTTTATGAACCTGCGCTGAATTTTGTCATGTTGGTGTTTTGTACCATTTTGATTGTGTTCACTTCTCTTACTTTATTTTAAATGAACATTAAATGAACAAGTTTAACTTTCTTTTAAAGTTTCGTTAACTTGTCAAGTACAAGTTACGTGTCCTTGAGCTGTTCCAATGTTAACTTTACTTCATTACGTTACTTAACAAACATTTTATCGACACTTTCCTGTGTTAATCTAGATCTATCTAGAATCTAGAAATATCTAATCTAGATTAACACAAGAGCAGTTAAACGAATAAGTTAATTAGCAGAATGGAATAATCTAAATTAAAAGTGAGCTCATCAAGGTACGTGGTGCAGAAAATTCGTTCTCTACACCGCATTTCATTTAGATAAGAGAGTCTGGTGTAGGTGCACATTTGTATGCAGAAACTTAAGATGGCGTCGCCGTGTATATCTCATTCGAAAATCGAATCTGAAATTCGAACTTAGAACGTTGTACAATCTCATTCAAAAATCGAATGCTAGATTCAAACGCGTTCTACAATCTCACTCGAAAATCGAATCCTTAATTCTAATTAAAAACGTTATGTCATCTTTAAAACTTAGGGATATTTCTAAAATTGGCCAACAATATGTTGGTAAAATATTAATTATAGCTACTCATAAACTAGAATTGATAGAAGGGTAAATCAACTTTTTCTTGCTTTGGACAACCGTACCAGGTCCCAGATTTGTATTATTATAAATAATACCAAAACGTATTTTCTTTATACATAATTAATGAATACACACTTAAATCAATGTATTTAAGGCAAAAATATATTTTTAATTATATTGTGTCACCTTCATTTGAGAGTGGTCCGGGGGACATTTGGGTCATTTTTATGTCAAATTCTGTGTCCCCTTCACCACTTCTAAACTAGAAACTCATCTACACCGAAATAAATCCTCAGACGCAGTGAATAAAAAATCATAGAACAGATATTTATGGTTTTTATTTTTAGGAAAACATAATTTAAAAAAAAGAAGGTTTTTATTTTATCTATTTTTTTTGGGAATTGTTCTTGTCCCACAAAGTTAGTGCATTGTACTGAGTCACTCGGACAACTAGTCTTTGATTACAAATCCAAAACAGAGATGGCGCTGTAGTTGCTGAGACAACAAGTAAGTCTGTCTAGTAAACAACAGTTCAAACCGCCATGTTGAATTAACGTCAGCGAAGGCGTCAGGCGGCCGAACACCGTGACGCGGAGTGGGTGTGTTTATTGTTTGTCCCCTGGACAGGAGCGAAAACTGAGTAAGTAGATTAGTTACATTAATCAATTGCTATTCATCAGTTCACTTTAGTTCTGCACTTTATGTTAACAATGTAATGAAGCACAGTAAACAAATACTCTTTATGAAAAGACACATAATTTAAAAAATGTCACTGAGACAACCAGTCTTTCGGACAACTAAATCAGTTGTCCGTGGGACTTTAAAAGTTGTCCTTAGGACAAGTACATAATCTTTCAATTTTCACTTTTTTACTTAGTCAGTGTCAAGTAATTTTCTGGTAATGTATTAAAATCGCACACTACTTATGACAGAGATAACGCTCTACGAAGATGAAATTAATCGATTGTCTCTTTCCAAGGGTCGATGTGCAATATTTATGGCCGGGCACTGTACCTTATTTACGCAGTGATTTGTCTTCATTCCAATGTTAAAGAAATTTTAAACAAAGAAAGCTGTAACTTAAGCAATACTTTCTTAATTTGACGTTTTTCAGAATGGGATTATCTGAAAAAGAAAAATCGAGACGCTACAGAGAGAGGTTGAAAAATGATCCTGTAAAATATGAGGAGCGGAAAAGAAAAAAAAGAGAAAGCGGTAATACCGAAACTGACCGACTCTTGGAGTTCAAGTGGCTACAGATCTCGTTCTGCAGCAGATCCCTTCCGCAGAGATTGGGATTCTTGGCGATTTTAACGCCCACCATGCCGAATGGCTTGGCTCACGTACCACCGATCATGCGGGAAGATCTGTTCACGATTTTGCCTTGGTTTATGGCCTGACATAACTCGTTACTTCGCCCACGCGAGTTCCGGATGTGGAAAGCCAAGAACCTTCTCTGCTGGATCTTCTGCTGACCTCTCATCCGGATGGCTACAGTGTCTCCGTCGATGTCCCCTTAGGCTCGTCGGATCACTGTCTCATTCGTAGTATGGTGCCAATTCTGCGCCCATCGAGCCCTTGTTTTATGGGATGCCGCCGTGTGTGGCACTATAGGTCGGCAGATTGGGACGGGATGCGGTCCTGTTTTGCGTCCTACCCATGGGGGCGGGTTTGCTTCTCGCCGGATGATCCTGATGTTGTTGCTGACTCCGTTGCTGATGTCGTGCTTCAGGGCATGGAACTCTTTATTCCGTTCTCTGCGGTACCCATTGGTGGCAAGTCTCGGCCTTGGTTTGGTCGCACCTGCAAAATGGCGTCTAGCCGTAAGCGGAAGTGCTACCGGGCCTGGGTTGATGCCTCAACATCACAGGATGTAAAAACTGGCGCATTAAAAAGGGAGTACAACTCTGCCTCTAGATCCTTCAAGAGGGCTATCGCCGAGGCAAAGTCGGAGCACATTGGCAGAATTGGCGAGAGACTAGTTTGCCTTCCTTCGGGAACGCGTGCGTTCTGGTCTCTCACCAAGGCTGTCTTAGGAATCTTCTGTCAGCCTTCCCTTCCGACTCTGCACCGGTCATGTCTCGCTGGCCCATACCGCATAGGAGAAGGCCGATCTTCTAGGCTCTTTTTTTGCGTCAAACTCGACTCTGGATGACCAAGGAAATCCACCTCCTACTATTGGATGGTGTGATACTCTCATGCCGGAAGTAAAATTCCGGCAGAGCTCTGTGCGAAAAGTACTTGCCTCCTTGGAGTCGTGCGGGCCGGATGGCATTCCTCCGATTGTGTTGCGTACATGTGCTCCCGAGTTGGCACCGGTTCTAACGCGTCTTTTCCGGTACTCTTATTCCTTAGGCTTAGTCCCGAATTCATGGAAGTACTTAGTCCACCCGATCCCTAAAAAAGGCGACCGCTCAGATCCATCGAACTATAGGCCTATAGCGATAACGTCCTTGTTCTCTAAGATAATTGAATCTATTATCAACTGCCAGCTCCTAGGTTACTTGGAGGAGCACCAGCTGATAAGCGACCGCCAGTACGGTTTCCGTCGGGGACGCTCAGCTGGTGATCTTCTAACATACCTTACGCACCGATGGGCGGAGGCAGTTGAGAGCAAGGGGGAGGCGTTGGCCGATAGTTTAGATGTAGCAAAGGCCTTTGATCGGGTCTGGCATAAGGCGCTTCTTTCGAAGCTCCCTTCCTACGGGCTTCCCGAGAGATTATGCAATTGGATCACCAGCTTTTTGACAGATCGTAGCATCAAGGTCGCTGTTGACGGAGCATGCTCGGACCCCAAATCAGTCAATGCTGGTGTTCCACAAGGCTGTGTGCTATCTCCGACGCTGTTTCTTCTGCACATCAATGACTTGTTGCAAATTGGTGCCATTCATTGCTATGCGGATGACAGTACTGGAGATGCCTTTTACACAGGCCGAGCAAATATTTCTCGGGAACATGTCAACGAGTGTCGGAACAAACTTGTGTCTGAAGTCGAAACTTTGTTAACTAAAGTTTCGGACTGGGGCCAACTAAATCTAGTCCAATTCAACCCTAAGAAGACTCAAGTTTGCGCGTTCACCGCTAAAAGAACACCTTTTGTCGTATCTCCTCGCTTCGATAACACTCCCCTACTTGCCACAGCTAGCATCGGAATTCTTGGAGTTGACATATCGAGCGACGTTCAGTTTTGCGGTCATCTGGAGGGGAAGGCTAAACTAGCTTCCAAAAAGCTGGGGGTTCTCAATAGGGCGAAGCAGTACTTCATACCTGCTCACCGCCTGCAACTGTACAAGGCGCAGGTTCGGCCCCATATGGAGTAATGCTCTCACCTTTGGGCGGGGGCTCCCCAATACCAGCTCCTTCCATTTGACCGCATCCAACGTAGAGCGGCTCGAATCGTCGACGACCAGGCTCTTTCCGAGCGGCTTGACACTTTGGCCTTGCTTAGAGATGTCGTCGGTTCACTCTGCATCCTCTATCGCATTTATCATGGGATGTGTTCAAAGAAAAACAATTTCAGAGAATAAATAAGTCTGATTCAAAAATTGTGTTTTAATGTTTTTTTTATGTATGACTTTATGGTTTTTTGTATCAAATATATCAAACCCCAATTTTCCTATGGACAACCGAAAGTCCATCGGACAACTATGATGTCCCCATATAAAAATGGAATCAAATCTCAAATAGTTTTATTTTAAACATTTTATTATGTAAATGTCATATATTGACGGGTAGCTAAGTATAAAAGCAACATAAATATATATATATGTATTTAATATTTTCTCGTTTAATATTATGTAAATTAAACTTTTAACGTCACACAAAATTGATGGTTGTCCAAGGGACACTATTTCTTAAAATATTAGGAGTACTATGCGTAATATCTCAAATTGACTACTTTTAAATTTAGATATACACCCGACTTGATTTATATGTACAGTGTTAAATTACAGATAAAATAAATATTCACACTAAAAAAATATTGAACTAGTTGTCCAGGTGACTGCTTTTATAAGACTCTAGTGCGCTTACAAGCTGAAAATAGCCAATTCTGAAAGAAAAGTGCTCTGCTGTATGCAGATTCGTAAAGTAGAATATATATTCTAACTTCTGAAACTATTAAATATTAGAAAAATCAATACTTGAAAAAATATGGAAAAATCACAACATGTGCACTAAAAAGTTGATTCACCCAGAAACACTTTTAGAATTCCTACGTTTATGCTTTCTAAGTTCTTACACGAATATAATTTATATGCAAAGTACAAACCCATTAATTTAATATTCTTATCAGATATCACGATAACATGCTATTTTAAATTGGAACTCGAGTTGTACTTTCTCAGAATTTGAAACAACTTATTTTACATTCCATACAATTATTTTACTAGTCTCTAAATATACTTACAGTACACATTGACTAGAACTTCTTACATTAACAATTTCAATGTTTTCATAGATTTTAAACATTATATTCGCTTATATGCTACATAATAAAAGAATACAAGCTCCCACCATCAACATTGCAGTTTATACAAGTTTAGTTTCCTCTTATTTAGCAAACGCAATAAAATTTTGCATATAACATGTCGTTTATCGATTCTCCATTTGGAAAGGACTCAAATAATAGTAAAATGTCTGACAAATACTCGAATAAAGCCATTATACTAACTGCTCAGTGGAGCTCTTGTCTTTATAGTTCTTATTGGAAATGTTAAATTTTATTCAATCGTATTCTTTCCATATTTCGAACGTGATACCAGTTTTATATTTGTGTTGTATTCATTATTAGTTGTTTGAATGTGAACATAAAATATGCGTTATACTTTCCACATACCTTTGCAACTTTTTTTTAACGGGCATTGGCCCACCTCACATTCCCACCGCTGCAACTCCTGTGAGCCAGGGTCGACAGCTGTAACCAACCACGACAAACCCATTGATATAATAAAAGCTAAATCTGTCTTGGGACCCACAACGAAATTAATCAGAAGAAAGGAGGAGTAGGAAGTATTCCAGTTTCCCTCCCCAATACCTTTGCAACTACTGAAGCTATCAAAATATACGTAGGTACCTACTTATATCCACTGTATGGCAATGTAGTACACGAAACATTTTAGATTTTTCACATCTGGCATCTCAAATCATCTTTTACTTCTGACAGCTTAACATGTGGTTAAGATTAATGAACGCAAGTCCTAAAAAGAAATAGTCCGAATATGGCTGTGATTTCTTGTCATAATTATGAATACATACTTTGGTAATAAGTGTGTTATAAAGCTGGGAATACACATGCCTGTAAATCAGAAAAGTAGCTGGCAAGTATGAGTAACTGCTAGACTGCGGATACAGTAATTTGTAAGAAATACTGGCATGCAGTTGTGCCCATACTGGCATGCCCGTAGTCGCTGTCGTTCACGCGTATTAGTTTAGCAACCCCCACTTGTCTCATCCCTCAGAGGTAAGTAATCAAATGTGTATAAGCTAACTGGACTACAAAATAGTGCTATTTGAATTCCAGTAAGCTTATACACATCACAGTCGCAAGGAGCTAGTATGCTAGTATGCAAGCTTGGGCACTAAAACTTCTGTGTATTGCGCACACACTTGGGCACTGCAAAATAACTCCAGCGTAGCTGGCCTGGTGTCAATGAAATCGGCTACCGACACCGAAATCGGTAAGGGGAGCTATTATTATTATAATCTGCAATGATAAATGTTCTTAAGTCCTCAGTCCTTTGCCTAAACTTATTAAAGAAATTAATCAACCGAAAATGAAAAGTAATTCAAGTTCAAATTGCGAAAGAGAATCCACCTATCTCGACTTTTCGACTTTGGAAACTTCCAGCTGATCGGTTAAGTGCTTACGACTGTTAAAGTTAACCGTTGATTAAACATCGAATTATCCCACATTTTTAGTATTTATGAGAGAGAAAACATTATGCTTAGACAAACGTTTTCAGTTTTCAGACATACGATTGTTAGTCATTTGTGAAATTGGTACTTAGTATAATTAATGATTACTAATCTCTTAAAAAATAACTAGCATTATTATGTAGAGAGTGCTGAAATTTAATTTTCAATATTAATGTTTATATTATGACTTAAGTCTTGACTTATTTAAGTGACAACTTGAAATCTCCATTCTATTTGCGGTGAAGCCCACAGCCAAGAATAATTTTTGTATTGAACTTGGCTCTCCTTTACATTTATTTTTGTAAAAAAAAAGAAAAAAATATATTTATAGAATGAGAAAAGGTAGCATAATCATATCCCAAAGACTGCTCTTTTTCACCCGTTATACGGTCGAATTGAGAAACCTCCTCCTTTTTTTTGAAAGTAGGTTGATAAAATAATACTTTACCTACGTTGATGATGATGAATCGTAGTGTCATGATTCATAATCATATCCGAATGAATCTTCCATGCCACGTAACACTTTACAATTTATAGCTGTTTAAAGCGAACTGTATCTGAAAATCAGTTTGTTTAAAGCTCGCATGAAAGATATTGCATTTCATATATCCTTTGAAAAGCTAAAATATTGCAGCGTGAATTACGTGACGTGCGCTTTCCCCCCCTTTTCCAGTCAGCGCCAGACATAAAGACCGAAGTCTAGATACTGGAATATCGGATTTCGATTCTGGAATATCGGATTTCGAGAATCGAATCGTTGAACGACTCCCGAAGGATCGTATTTTCAACATGGCGCTGGAGAAACACAGTTTTCTTAAACACGGGAAATGTTACGTTACGGTTCAGTGATGTCAATTCATGATGTGTATTCTGTTCCGATTTAATGTTATCATAAAGTAGATATATAATAGAGACACGACCTAGTACTAGAAAATGGTATCACCCTAATACTGGCAATGCGACTGGCAAAGGGTGAAGTCCAGGCACATTCCGGAAACCGCCATCTAGCGCCACTATTGGAAAATACTAATTACTAATTTCGTTTCGTATCTTCTTCTTAATTTAAGTAGTTGAATCTAGCTTAATGTGATGTTATGCTTAAAAATATGCTTGTCTTTATTTTAATGTCAATATATTTTGTACTTAATTCGGCATATTTACATTTTATAATTTACAAACGTCAAAATGTGAAATCTATTGCATTTTTTTTGTATTAAAGATAAATTTTTAGGGATGGTAGGCCATGATGTTATCTAACTTTAAACAAAGTTCAGTGTATACTGCTATAATGATTAAAATATAAATGTCACTTTATTTCTCCGCTGCCGGTATTGTAATATACCTAAATGTACTAGCTGTGCCCGCGACTTCGTTCGCGTGGTTGTCGGAAACACTATAGCGATCTTTTGATTGCATACGTTGGTTTTTGTTATTATAATTATTTAAAAGGAATAATTCTTTCCTACATATTTTTAAGTAACTTAAACCGTTTATGCAGCGCACGCAACGAAAGTCCCCAAATGTAATTAATTTTCCCCGTTTATGCAACATTTCTCACTGACGCTTCGCTTCTTTTGGTCGCAGCGTAATGTTATATAGCCTAAAGCCTTCCTCTATAAATGAACTATCCAACAAAAAAAGATTTTTTCAAATCGGACCAGTAGTTTCTGAGATTAGCGCATTTAAACAAATAAACAAACTCTTCCGCTTTATAATATTAGTATTAGTATAGATATAGAAATTAATTCCTGTCCGTTAGTCTCGCTAAAACTCGAGAACGGCTGAACCGATTTGTCTATTTTTGGTCTTGAAATATTCGTGGAAGTCCAGGGAAGGTTTAAACGGTTTGTATGCTCAACGAAGTGGGCACGGGTCAGCCAGTATTAGTATAGATGTCAACTGTATTAAAGCTGCAGTTTCAGCGGGTTTTTTTTTTAGTTTCGTTGTAGCGGGTATTAAGATTCGTATTTAAAATAAATAGAACAAAATGAAAAGCAATGTCGTCTGCAGACCTTGTAAAGTATATTCGTTATGTGAAACAAGATGAGAACGTATAATTAAGTTTTTTAATGTTACCTATATAACTTCAAGATATGAAAATGTTGAAACTTTTGTACTTTCATTTACTCGAGTGTCATTTAATTTCAGTAATTTAGTTTTAACATGGTAGTTAACATTCGGTGTCTACACTATGAATCGGTGAGTAGTTAAACAAAATTACGTGACGCGGCACTGAATTTTCAAGATTTGCAATGCAAAATTGAACTATTATACAGTGTGTAAAAGGAACAATCACTATAACTTTGAGATACGATTATAAGTACTGCCTTTCCTCATTTTGGAAATATGTTTTTTATATTTTCATAAAACGGTCCTGCGCCTGATCTCCCGCCAGTCGTGTCGGTTATCCGTCCCACTGGGCTACGAGAGTGAAGGATGTGAGAGTGTTTCTGTGTATTGCGCATACACTTGGGCACTATGAAACCCGCGTAGCTGGCCTGGTTTCAATATAACCGGCCACCGTCACCGAAATCGGTGTGAGAGGCATTATTTATTATCATTGCCTAGATGCCGTCATCTACCGACTCGGCAAGTGCCAGTCTCGAGGGAGGCAGTCGCTTGCAGTTGCGTCTGTCTTCCATATTCATGAGCACATCCGCTGGGCCAGCTCTAATTACGGAGTATTCCCTCGGTTATCGAACCTAGTGTATCAAGGCCGTTATATGACGCAACGTGCCGACCTAAGGGCTCGCACACAAAACCACGATGCGATGCGATACGATGCGTCTCTTATTTTCACACTACAAAGTAAGAGATGCGGCATAATATCGCATCGAGTTTTGTGTGCGAGCCCTTACCGAAACTGAAAAGGTTATATCACCGGGACACCATGGCGGTGCAACCTGTCGCTACCAACAAAATGTATGGAATGTCAAATAGAGAGGTGCTCTATGGATCTCTTCTTCCATAGAGCACCTCTCTAGTTGACATTCGGTGTCCCTCTATCACTCAGAGCTATCTATCACTATCACTATCCTCTATCACTAGAGCACCTCTCTAGTTGACATTCGGTGTCCCTCTATCACTCAGAGCTATCTATCACTATCACTATCCTCTATCACTAGAGCACCTCTCTAGTTGACATTCGGTGTCCCTCTATCACTCAGAGCTATCTATCACTATCACTATCCTCTATCACTAGAGCACCTCTCTAGTTGACATTCGGTGTCCCTCTATCACTCAGAGCTATCTATCACTATCACTATCCTCTATCACTAGAGCACCTCTCTAGTTGACATTCGGTGTCCCTCTATCACTCAGAGCTATCTATCACTATCACTATCCTCTATCACTAGAGCACCTCTCTAGTTGACATTCGGTGTCCCTCTATCACTCAGAGCTATCTATCACTATCACTATCCTCTATCACTAGAGCACCTCTCTAGTTGACATTCGGTGTCCCTCTATCACTCAGAGCTATCTATCACTATCACTATCCTCTATCACTAGAGCACCTCTCTAGTTGACATTCGGTGTCCCTCTATCACTCAGAGCTATCTATCACTATCACTATCCTCTATCACTAGAGCACCTCTCTAGTTGACATTCGGTGTCCCTCTATCACTCAGAGCTATCTATCACTATCACTATCCTCTATCACTAGAGCACCTCTCTAGTTGACATTCGGTGTCCCTCTATCACTCAGAGCTATCTATCACTATCACTATCCTCTATCACTAGAGCACCTCTCTAGTTGACATTCGGTGTCCCTCTATCACTCAGAGCTATCTATCACTATCACTATCCTCTATCACTAGAGCACCTCTCTAGTTGACATTCGGTGTCCCTCTATCACTCAGAGCTATCTATCACTATCACTATCCTCTATTACTAGAGCACCTCTCTAGTTGACATTCGGTGTCCCTCTATCACTCAGAGCTATCTATCACTATCACTATCCTCTATCACTAGAGCACCTCTCTAGTTGACATTCGGTGTCCCTCTATCACTCAGAGCTATCTATCACTATCACTATCCTCTATCACTAGAGCACCTCTCTAGTTGACATTCGGTGTCCCTCTATCACTCAGAGCTATCTATCACTATCACTATCCTCTATCACTAGAGCACCTCTCTAGTTGACATTCGGTGTCCCTCTATCACTCAGAGCTATCTATCACTATCACTATCCTCTATCACTAGAGCACCTCTCTAGTTGACATTCGGTGTCCCTCTATCACTCAGAGCTATCTATCACTATCACTATCCTCTATCACTAGAGCACCTCTCTAGTTGACATTCGGTGTCCCTCTATCACTCAGAGCTATCTATCACTATCACTATCCTCTATCACTAGAGCACCTCTCTAGTTGACATTCGGTGTCCCTCTATCACTCAGAGCTATCTATCACTATCACTATCCTCTATCACTAGAGCACCTCTCTATGGAGCTCTATATCCGTTTATATATCCGTTTGGTCTCCATAGAGATATATATATATCGCAGCTATATATATGTCGCAGTCATCTTATTGAATCTGGTTATTTAATTGAATCACTAGGCGGTTATAAAATGGTGTCAAACAGCTCGTACAGATAGCAATGTGTTGATATATTTTTTGATTATTTTACTTTAATGTTCGTTTTATTAGTACTCATTCGGAAATTTCGAAGTTTAAAACTAAAATATTAAATGGCTGTCCTAGTCTCGGATTCTAAAATTTGTTGGTAAAAACAGGATTCAATGAAAGCGCTAGTCATTCAATTAAATAGCGGATTGAATCAGATGACTGCGACATATATATCGCAGTTATCTTTGAGTATGATTGAATCAGCTATTTGATTAAATGTCTAGCGCGTTTGTTGAATGACGACATTTAATTGATTGACTAGGCCGAACGTTGATTGAACAAGCGTCACTCAACGTCCAACTAGTTAGTGGACTGACGGAGACGGAGTGTAACAAAGCCCTTTTAACAGAGCGGACGAAAAATCAGTCAGGTTATTGAAATTTAGTTTATTTTTTCCCGCAGTGGCGCTAGTAGTCACCAAAACAAATACGGCGGCAAACAGCTTGCACAGATAGGACCTACATAGTTGATATTTTCATTTTCATTTGGTGTGAAATGTAATGTCCTCATTTTGAGGACCTTTTAAGTTGCGAAATTATGGTCAAACCTACCTCTACCAAACGTTACAAAGTATGCTATATCCCATTCAATGACTATGTTAAAGGACGTTCAGTCAAGACATTGAACGTAACATTAAACAACTTGACGAGTTGACCTTTAGTCATTCATAGAATCTATATCTATACTAATATTATAAAGCGGAAGAGTTTGTTTGTTTGTTTGTTTAAACGCGCTTATCTCAGGAACTACTGGTCCAATTTAAAAAAAAATATTTTTGTTGGATAGTCCATTTATAGAGGAAGGCTTTAGGCTATATAACATTACGCTGAGACCAATAGGAGCGAAGCGTCAGTAAGAAATATTGCAAAAACGGGGAAAATTAATTACATTTGGGGACTTTTCTGCATAAACGGCTTCAGTCACCACCACGCGAATGAAGTCGCGGGAACAGCTATTAAACTCAGAAAGGATGGACGGATTGACGGATTTCGATTATCGTTGTATTCATTTTACAAAACTATACTCATATATTTACACAGTAGCAATTTGAATAACCAAGAAACCTTATCCTTGCGGTTTCTATGACCGCATTAGATTTATTTCGTTCTCATATTGAAGCATAAAACCAAACTAAATTGCCTTGCGGTGAGCTCTATATAGATCGAAGTCTATAGATATGCGATTGGTACGATTCCTCTCCATATTTTCTCTATAGTATTATAGTATATCGTAATGACCCACAAAGTTTTATTGCGTCTCATAAAAATACATGAATACAAACTTACCTATGCACCAAAACCGACTGTCCAGCAAAGTAAAGCTGTATGCACATGGGGTGTTACATACACAATCATTTTCGTTCTACCACGTTCTCATACACACGTACATCCACACATACACACACTTAGTAATATTTAGTGTAATCTGTAACTTACTCCTTTAAGTAACTCTTACTTACCTATATAATGACTCGGTTGTCAGCAACTCCTTATGTGTAAAATATTTTAAGAGATTATAGCATAAGTTAAGCCAATTATTTGTTATAGCATAACTTATGCTATAATCCCTTAAAATATTAGCCTATATAAGCCAATTATGTGTGCTCATCTAATTTCGAGAAATAAACAGATTTTTTTTTATTTTATTGTTTATTTATATGTACGAAATCTTCTCTTAAATGGCCCATAACGAAGCTGTTGCTAGTCAATTGTTTTTCGGCTCATAGCAGCTGCATGACCCTTCAAAATTGCTCGTGTAGGTACATAGATATATTGTGTAATACTTCTTTATAAGGCTAATCAGTTTGGTTAACCGAATTCAACAAAAAGTTAAACTAGATCTTAGGTTTTAAAAAAGAAACTGATCTAGAAGTCCGAAACAAGATATTTGTTCTACAGTTTTTTGTAATACTCTCCAAACTGATTCGATTTTGATTCAGATTCTGTCGTGCCGCGTACTTCCTAATAAATTGATATTTGTTTATTTTGATTCTTAGCCGATTGACATGGTCGGGAGTACAATAAGTTTCGATATACCAATTTTCTTTATCCTGATTAGTTTCAAAGTAATCCACCAAATAAAATACGAAAAACCACTGATATCTAACGAATTCTGTTCTTGATGATGTTTGATCGTAACTTTTTGTACTCCCGACCATATAAATCGAATGAAAATAAACAAACGTTTAATCGGGAGTGCGTGTCACGAACGAATCTGAATTAAAATCGAATCAGTTTGGGGAGTAAGCTGCGTATCCACCAGAGCTCTGGTGAATACGCAGCCTAAGGCCCTGCATTATCGTAACCATCAATTGTTCCAACGGGGGATTCGAACCCACGGCGTCGTCGAGAGCCTGTTACATAAGGATTATCAAGTAAATGACGGGCAGCGGGAGAAAGCTCGACATTGGCGTAAGTGGGTTGGTGCAACGCAAGTAGGTGAGCGTGTCGAGGTCGTGACGTCACGCGCTTTCTCTGCGCCCGCGCGCGTTGTGCAACCCTCCCGCGCCGCGCTCATGTACCCAGCCTTACAATATTATTGTATAGTACGTCCGAGATAAATTTAACCTAAACGTAAACAAACCCGTCTATAACACAACCAAAGACTAGTCAGTGATGCCAATTGGCCAATATTAATACAATGATTTTTGTTTGCTATGAATCCATAGACTATAGGCAGTGTCAAAATGGCGTATTTTTTCTGTGAAAGATTTTCCTTTGATGTTTAAACATTATTGTTTAATTGTTATAAAATGTATTGGATAATGAAGTGTAATCCTTTAATATACCTGTGAAGTGTTGATAAGTGTGCACAATAAGTGAATAGGGGAAAATTTCGATGTTTTCGGCTTGTTTACGTTTAGGTTGAATTTATCAGGGACGAACTATAGTACTAGCTGTGCCCGCGACTTCGTTCGGGTGGTTTTTGAGTGACTTAAACCGTTTATGCAGCGCACGCATCGAAAGTCCCCAAACGTGAATAATTTTCCCCGTTTTTGCAACATTTCTCACTGACGCTTCGCTCCTATTGGTGGCAGCGTAATGTTATATAGCCTAAAGCCTTCCTCTATAAATGGACTATCCAACAAAAAAAAAAAAGAAATTTTCAAATCGGACTAGTAGTTCCTGAGATTAGTGCGTTTAAACAAACAAACTTTTTCGCTTAAAAAATGGTATCACCTTAATACTGGCAATGCGACTGGCAAAGAGTGAGTCCTTAGAAATTCCGAAAACTGCCATCTAGCGCCACTACTAGAAATTACTAATTTCGTTTCGTATCTCCTTTTTACAAACTGTAATAATAGTGACATCTATTGCTTTTTTTTTTGTATTAAAGGTAAATCTACCTTTGGAGAAATTCAATAAAGTGCACTCCTAAACAGTTATGATTTATATTACACCTAATACCTATGTAAATATGTCAATACGATTGTATGGGATGGTAGGCCATGGTGTAACTTAAGGAAGGTGTCTCTCACTTGACATATTTACATAGGTATTAGGTGTAATATAAATCATAACTGTTTAGGAGTGCACTTTATTGGATTTCTCCACGATTTTAGAAATCGAGAGAAATCTTTATAGCATGTCCGCCTCTTCTCTAATCTATTAAATGTTTATACTAAGGGCCACTTCACACCGAGACGCAGTGCTAAATTTTAATTGAATATAATTCAACACACAAAAAGATACACGTTTCAATCTTAAACGTTCATTCGTAAAAGTAAAAAAGCAGCAAGAAACCTCCTTTTCGTTATACGGTTCGACGCTACCTTCGACGATAATATAAATAAGCGACATCCAAGCTTGCATTTTTCATTATTATGATAAAATTAAACAATAAGTGTATTCGGTAAGATTTATCTATTTTGTAGTAAGGTAGACGCAATGAATTTTGATATATGCTCTGTTCTGATTCAATCTGATAATATTATAAACAAAGCTCAGCAGGCATACTCCCGAATCCCGATACTATCGAGAATGGAATCAGTTCGATCTCAACGGCTTTTTGTATTATATTTGGTGGATTACTTTGAAACTAACCTGGATAAAAAAATCGTTAGATCGTAACTTTTTGTACTCCCGACCTTATCAATCGACTAAGAATCAAAATAAACAAACGTCAATTTCCTCTTATTACTTAATTTATCGTAGATCTAATCTAAATCTAATTTGAGAAATAAAGATATTTATTAAAGAATCAAAATGGAATCAGTTTGGAGAGTAAGGCCTCAGTATAGACGGCTAAAGTACAATTGCAAATCATTTAAATCGAATTTTAATATTTCGTTTATTTAGATCACATGGAATTGAGTCATAGAGATTATGATTTTTACCTTACTGGCAAAATTTACATTTAAATTCATATGTTTTGTTTAGCTTTTGTTATGTTTCTCGTTTCATCTTGTTCTCTCTATTGTCCTATATGTGCTGTGTGATGATGAAGTAAAAAAAAATATTTCTATCTATACTAATACCTATATTATAAAGCGGAAGAGTTTGTTTGTTTGTTTAAACGCGCTAATCTCAGGAACTACTGGTCCGATTTAAAAAAATCTTTTTTTGTTGGATAGTCCATTTATAGAGGAATACTTTAGGCTATATAACATTACGCTGCGACCAATAGGAGCGAAGTGTCAGTGAGAAATGTTGAAAAAACGGGGACAATTTATTAGATTTGGGGACTTTCATTGCGTGCGCTGCATAAACGGTCACTCAAAAACCACGCGAACGAAGTCGCGGGAACAGCTAGTTCTTATATATTTGGATAAATCACCCGCGGCCCGGCAGGTCGCAAAAAGTCTAAAAACAAATGAAATGACATTATGTAGATGTCTCACTTTATTTCTGAGACGTAAAATTACATCTACTTTTATTTCAGTTTCGTTGTTTTATATCGCCATGTATGACTACAATCAAATACTTTCTGTTTTATGGCCAGTGTATGAAACAGTCCAGCATATCTGTAGACGTGTATTTATATTTTATGTTGCATCGTAAACATTCAAGGAACAAAGATATTGTTGGACCATAAAACAATAACATTGTATTGCAGTCAATAGTGTACATATTATATCGTCCATAAACATAACCTACTACCTATTCTACATCATACAAACGTATTAATTTGTCTATGGACAGTAAGTGGAATGCAAAAAGGTACGTATAGTACGTCCGAGATAAATTTAACCCAAACGTAAACAAACCCGTCTATGATACAAGATACAAGACGACCTCCGTAGCGCAGTTGGTTGATCGCGTTGGCGCTCGAACGAAAGGTCGCGGGTTCGAATCCCGCCGAGGGAACAAAAAGTTTTCAATGTTCCTGGGTCATGGATGTGTATTAAATTTGTGTATAATATAATAAAAATCTTAAATATGTGTATAGTATAAAAGTATTAAATATATTTCCGTTGTCTGGTACCTGTAACACAAGTTCTTCGGATACTTAGCACAGGGCCAGATTGACGTGGTGTGAAGCGTCCATAGATATTATTATTATTATTATTAAAAATAGACTATAGACTTATATTCTACAATCGGCAATGTCAAAATGGCGTATTTTTTCTGTGAAAGATTTTCATTTGATATTTAAACATATTAATTATTGTTTAATTGTTATAAAATGTATTGGATAATGTAGCGTAATCCTTTAACATTCCTGTGAAAGTGATGATAAGTGTGCACAATAAGTAATTACGTGAAAATTTCGGTGTATTTGGTTTGTTTACGTTTAGGTTAAATTTATCTTGGACATACTATAGTTATTACTAAGAGCGTTTTTTTAATATGTAGCAAACGTCTTGATACTTCAAATTCGTTTATCCAAGAAATTATATATTTCAATTAAAAGCAACTTCAGATTCAACACATTGAGATTTGAGACTAACGGGTACCTCCTGAAAGCGTTTCATTCCTTCAATGTTGCAGAACTCTGAAAGAAATCGTATTTCGTATGAACGTGGTGTAGGTAAATAAATAATGGTTTAAACAACACGCTTAGTTATATAGTCAAATTTCAAATAAATCGGACTTCTGGAAGTTACATAAATACCCTCATTATTTAATGAGTTTATTTATGTAACGGTTTGTCTTTGAATATTTAAAACCGCCTGTCCTAGGCACTGCAGTATTTACAGTCTGGGACAGGCGGTTTTAAATGTCGCATGGTTGCCCAGCACATACGGCATTCTTACAACACATTCGGATTTCGGACTAATCCAGAGGAATTTGTCAATACGTCTGGGGCCATCCATGTGCGGATTCCTATCACGATGTCTTCCTTAGCTCTTAAAGCATTAATGTACTTGAAAAAAAAAAAAAAGATTTATTGGTCCATGCCACAACCTGGGAATCGAACCTGCACCCTTTCTTAATCAACGGTCTTCCCACTACGCCACGGAGGCTCAATCTATAGGTACAAATATTATGAAGCGGAAGAGTTTGTTTGTTTGTTTAAACGCACTAATTTCAGGATCTACTACCTGTAGTAGATCCTGAAACGGACCTGTCCGATTTGAAAAAATATTTTTTTGTTGGATAGTCCATTTATAGAGCAAGGCTTTAGGCTGTATAACATTACGCTGCGACCAATTCGAGCGAAGCATCAGTAAGAAATGTCGCAAAAACGGTGAAAATGATTCACATCAAAAACCAGCGTGAGCATTCAAAAGATAATCGCGATAGTATTTCCGAAAACCACGCGATCGAAGTCGCGGGCACAGCTAGTTTGTAATAACGCACCTGATCCAAGTTGTAATGCTGATGAGAACTTGACATTTTCCAACAAAAATGGAAGATCCACTCACGAACTGGGTTAACGTGGTAAACACGTAGATCGCGATAGGGAAATCGGCCGATCTCTCGATTGTTCGCGCAAGGTTATGTCATATACTGCATTCTGTCTTGCACAAGGACTGTACGAGAGAATATAACGGGTGTAAAAAGAGCAGTCACTATAACTTTGGGATATGATTATAAGTACTACCTTTTCTCATTCTAGAAATGTTTTTTTTTTTCTTTTTTTTTTACAAAAATTTCAAAAAAAAGATTTTTATGCTTCATTGTTATTTTTGCGATAAAAAAATAAGAAATGGTAAAAAGTAAAAAAAAAATGTTTTTGACAGCAAAAATATAAAAAAAATATACATTTCCAAAAAGGTAGAAACATTCTCCATTTAGGGCAATCTTCTATATTTAGGGCGTGTTTCACCAAGCGATGTTAAAGTTAACGCCATGTTAAAATAGCATGCCTTCTTATTCATTGACAGGAAATACAAGAGATATGATATTTAACGAAGGATTAACTTTAGCATGGCTTGGTGAAACACGCCCTTAACTGACAAGTTTTTCTTATCTATCTCCACATTATTAGCATATAGATGGTTCAGTGCGCACGAGGGCACTTCAATTCACAAGTCTCTTCCTAGAACAATAGACGTAGTCAGATCGTATCTCGTATCAGTGCATCTGGGTTCCTATGACCGATCACCAAAGGTCACAAGAAATTGACGCCTCAGAATGAAAAATGTAGGCTATGATACCTGTTATAATAATTATAGTTGCATTTCTAGGATTTAGTTACCTTACAAGAGTGTACATAACACCCATACAATTAGTAAATAATGATCACTAGTGACCCACTTTAAATGTCACAAGTATGTTTCACCTGGATGGTCTCCAGGCGCGTTGCGGCGCTACCAACAAATTGTAAAAAGCAAAGAGAGTTACCAACTCTCTTTATTTTTTTAGATTTTGTGAGAGTCACCTGGTGACCGTTTCATCTCTGATATAGATAGATATAGCTGATAGATAGAGCTGCATATACAGACTATAAAAATAACGAGTAGCTAATAATACTGGGCAGGGCTTTAATAACCGAAAAATATCGGTAAAAGCGGTAAACGGTATGACGTCATATCTTTAATTTATGGTAACGCTATTATTTCGGTACCGCAAAATTATGGTATCAATATTTTTTCAGATACCTAAATCGGTAAAATAACGGTTTTATTAGTAGGTAGTCTTGAGCTTGTGTAAAGTTTCGAATTGACAAAGCCGCGACGTTGCTCTGAATTTTTTCGGTACCGAAATGATTTCGGTTGCGGTAGCGACAAATAATAACGATAATGAGGTATAACTATACCGTAAAAGAATAAAAGTATATTTCGTTATTTTGCGATACCGCAATGGTGAATTTCAACCGTTTTGACTCAACCTTTAAATTAAACCGATATCGTAATTTCGTACCGGTATAAAACCTTTATATCTGTACCGCTTTCAAGCCCTGCTTAAGGGTGTGTATGTTCGTATATAGAATTGTTCAGGGTCGTATGTAGAGTTTACTGTGAAAGTACCAGCGCTGAAAGAGAAACTTTTATTTTACTTATTGTATAGGCAAATTTATGATGTTGAGGCATTTCTCATAGAAACATTAAAGTCAAGACTCTTTCAGCGCTGGTACTTTCACAGTATACTCTACTTAGAAGACATATACATTATACACGCCCTAAAGTATTATCACTCATTTCTTTTATACCTTGTATTTTATTAGTAGTGGCGTCTTGCAGCGCAGGCGCAAGTCCCGATGAAATATAGCTCTTAGTGTTGAACCGGTTGCTTTTGAGTTTACAATTTGGTAAGTTTTTCATTTTGTTTGTTGCAGAAGTTTGGAGCGCGGGCGGCGGGGGCGGCGGTACAGCATGCGGTAGCATGGACCTGAAGCACGAGGTGGCGTACCGGGGTATACCGGGACAGGTCAAGGCCGAGCCGGGGGTCAGCAACGGCGTGCGAGAGTGGATGGCGGGCGGCGGGGGCTCCCCGGCGCAGAACGGGTACTCGTCGCCGCTGTCCTCCAGCAGCTACGGCCCGTACAGCCCCAATGGGAAAATAGGTGAGTACACCAATAGTCCTGTGGGAATACTAGTACTAGCCCCAAAGGGAGATCTCCGACCGAGAGAGATAGTATGCTCGGTCAGGCCGATGCCCACTGTACTAGTTTTCAGATGGTGTATAGCGCCGGACTTAGAAAACTTCGATAGAGCGATGTAAAACCCGCTAAAACATACAGAAATCTGCCCACCAAAAATAGATTATTATTATTAGATTCAAAATCAAAAGCCCCTATAACAGCGCATACCAGTATCGTTTTATTAGGTTTTGATACTATACCCCTATAGTAAGCAGTCTAAGTCTCGATTTCACCAACGCATGTTAGTGTTAACGGCATGTTAAAATACCATGCCTTCTCATTCATTGATAGGAATTACGAGATGGATAACATGATATTTAACGAAGGATTAACTTTAAAATTGCTTGGTGAAACACGGCCTTAAGCTTGGAAGTATGTATGTCACCTAGGGTGTACAAATCGTCTATTGATTCATTACAACACTGTGTTTAATGTACATCGCGTCGTTAATACGAATACGATTTCTGTAACAATAGATCGTATATAACAATAAAGTCATAGACAAGGGACTAAATCATTGTTTACTACCCTTAATAATAAATGATCTAGCACAAAGAAGAATAGATAAGATCCATGTCTACAAGGTGTAATAAATGAGTGATAATACTTTAGAGTGTGTATATGCCTCCTTTGTAGAGTCTATTGTAAAAGCACTTGAAGTATTACTTTTGACTTTCATGTACAAACATGAAAGTCAAAATACAAATGAGAAATGCAACGTCATAAAATTTCCCATACAATAATTTTAAAAGAGTACATTTTCAGCGCTAGTACTTTATCAGTGAACTCTATATACGGGACCAATACACACCACTACAGTATAATATAATCACTCATGAATATTATTGCCTGTATACTTGTAATATTTTTAAACAAAAAATATATCTATCGCGGTGAACTTCATACCTTAGAAGTAAGTTTCACGTACTGCCAGAAGCGCCCCCAAAACCGGGTCCAATTAATACTCTAAAACCTTCGTGAGAACCACTTTATTCATTGGTGAAAACAGCATGAAGATGGGTGCAGAAAGCTTTGAATTCGCGAACATACAGACCTGGTGGAGAACTTTGGTTTAAAGCATACCGAAATTGAAATACTTAAGAATAAAAATACTTAATTTTATTGTGTATTTTGTTAGTACTTTAAGATAGTGGCAGCGGACCCGAAACTAGGCGGAGCCTGTGTCTCGGTGGTCCGAGTTGTCTTTTAACATAATATTTTATTTATCTTAAAATTGACGCGTTCACATAATATGTAGGTAATTAATGTAAAACAATAAATAAAGTGAAAAAAGTGCAAGTAGTTTGTATAATATTATTACGATACATAGAGCCAAACATTATCCACATTTTATCACTGTGGTAGAGTCGGAACGAAGCATAGCATATGGGTGGATGAGTGTGATTCATAATTTACTACCGCTCTATGTAAATAGAGGCACAAATAGAGCAACAGCTCAGTATTGTGTCGTTATTTTTTATTTAAAAAACTTTGTAAGGCCCTGTAATTTTTTTAATAATATTTAATTATTTAATATCGTGATTCTTGTGAATATATCATTTAGCTATTGACCATGTATTTTACTATCAGGGCCCTAACTGGGTAATCATCTTTTTCGAAATAATAAAACTTATTTTTAATGTTTCAAAAAATTATATCACATAATATACTATAACTAATAAATATAAATAAAACAATTTGCGTCAAAGCTTAAGTATTATTCAATTGGGAAATCCTGAAAAAAAAAATTATAAACAGAAATAAAGAAAAAAAAAGTCAAAGAACTCTATTTGCCAGACTACACTCATGTTTTTAATTAAAACCGAGTATGTTAATAATTGCTCATTAAGTTTTGCCCAATCTGCCAGTCGTTCGCCGACAATTGAGTAAAACATAATTAGATGTGCCGATAGTAACGGTCACACAAGGACACGGCAAAGGTCAGCAGTCGTCGAACTGCCAAAGTCGATGCGATCAAACGGACATAAGGACATAACCACTAGTTATTATTAATTAACCAATTACATTTGGGATTGCACATATTTGATGTGTTTTTGATTACTTTAAACAGCATGCTCTGATAAAAATTTGGTTTGACAGGAGTCCATCTATATCATTCTTCTTCTTGTAACTTAAGAGCTTCGCTCTTGTCTGTGAAGTTTTCTCCATTCCTCTCTGCACTCCGCCCTTCTCTTGACCTCCTGATACGACACGACCATCACTTTCTCCTTCACCTGGTCCATAAAAGTTCTTCTCGGCCTTCCACGTTTTCTTCTACCTTCTATCTTTCCTTCAATTATTCCTCTATTAAAGTTGTCGTGCCGTATCAAGTGTCCTAACATCTTTCCTCTTCTGTTCTCGATGGTTTTTAATATCTCCCTCTTTTCATTCACTAATTCCAAAACTTTTTCATTACTTTTCTTTTCAGTCCAACTTATTCTTTCCATTCTTCGCCAACACCACATCTCGAATGCCTCCAATCTCTCTCTGTCGCGTTGTGTCATAGTCCACTTCTCGCTACCATACAAAGCAATGCTCCAGATATATATTTTAACTAGCTTTTTTCGGATGTAACGTGATACACGGGCTTTAAAAAGGTATTTTTGTTGTTGAAGGATCTATATCATAGATGGTGCAAAATAAATGAGTGATAATACTTTAGGCTGTGTATGTGCCTCCTATGTACTGTGAAAGTACAGCGCTGAAAGACTTTTGACTTTCATGTTTGTATGAGAAATGCCTCAACATCATAAATTTGCCCATAAAATAAATTTTAAAAAGTACCTCTTTCAGCGCTAGTACTTTCTCAGTAAACTCTATATACGGGATCCATACACACCCTTAAGTATTATCACTCATTAATTTTATAGTCTGTATATAGATAATTAGTTTTTTAGGGTACCGTATCTAAGTTCTAAAACTCCGTCCATTAACGTTGTCGGAATGGAATAAAATATGTCGGCAAAAATCTAGTTAAGTCTAGTGCTCGCAAATCACAATCTAGATCCTAAAAGCAAAAAGCTGAAAATCAATATAACAACCTGACCCAGTTCAGTAATTGCTTAACTGTGCGACACTAAACCACTTGGCACCACAACACAAAGAGTATTGTTATCCAGCAGCCTTCGACAACCTTCGGCAACCTTCATGATTTATCGACACCGTGTGACCTACTTCTCTTAGTAAAATTGTTATGATTGTGAAGAAATAAAATGTCATAGATTGTCAATAAATCATAATATTTACAATGAAAATTTGTCGGTTGTCTGGATGTATGAAAATCAGAAGTGGACCAGCCATCCTGACGTTAGAATGACAATCACTTTCTTTACGCTATTTTTCGGCAACCATTAAAATATTAAGGCCGTGTTTCACCAAGCAATGTTAAAATTAACGCCATGTTAAAATACCATGCCATCTCATTCATTGACAGGAAATACGAGAGGGATAACATGATATTTAACATGGCGTTAACTTTAACATTGATTGGTGAAACACGCCCTAAACATTTCAGATACCAATAGGGAAACATAATGATTGTGTATTCTGAACATTAAGGGCGTGTTTCATCAAGCAATGTTAAAGTTAATCATTCGTTAAATATAATGTTGTTCCTCTCGTACTTACTACTCGGAATTAGTCCCGATTTCACCAATGCATGTTAGTGGTAACGGCGTGTTAAAATACCATGCATTCTTATTAATTGATAAGAATTACGAGAGAAACAACGTGATATTTAACGAAGGATTAACTTTAACATTGCTTAGTGAAACACGCCCTAAATATCCGACAGGCTTATTATGTATCTCGCAACAGCAATTTGACAGGCGTGAATTGTACAATTGTGTACAATCGCTGTCAAGTGGTATATGTCTGACAGCGATATTGTAGACAATTGTACAATTTACGAATTGCTGTTGCGAGATATATAATCAGCCTACGGGTTAATCCAGGGCTCCTGACGCTTACGAATGCTTACAAAATGTGATAGATATTAGATTACCAAGTCATCGTGTTTACGGGACATAGTCAAGAGTTTTCGCGACAGTCTCAAATCACAATGGCGCTGAGATTTTTCTCAAGTTTATCACCCATATAATAATCGTCGTCGTTTCATCTAGGACGTCCACTGCTGGACATAATTCCCCTCAAACTTTTCCAGTGCGACCGGTCATATGTGCTAATCGTGCATGCAAGGCAAATTTCATCAAAATCAGTGTTAGTACTTTCGTATTATAATATTAGTCGGAGTTATTAGGTGTTCATAAATTAAACCATTATCTGTGTAACAGCCAGGCAAATATTGTTTATACAAAAAAAATATGTTTGCAAAAATTTAAATTTGCGAAAACTGTATACTCAAACAGGCGAATATAAACGCAGACTGCCACTTTATAAATATTCATCGTAATTTAAACTGTGCAAGTTATTCAAATGTGGCGGAGTTTTGGAAAATAATCTCAAACATTTAAACGTGACCCTGTCGACCTCTGGCAAGACAATACACAACTGAAGTGTTTTTGTTACGTATGAAAAAAGTGTTTAAACGTCGTAAATGATACCTACACTTTGGGAGGTTTAATGCGCTTTGCCAGGTCCTGATCTCTCTACCAGACTTTATCTAAAAGTTCTGGGGGCCTACTCATGATGCCATCGCTAATTATCGCTTACAAAGTTACGCTAAATGATCGCGATTTGGTATGTCATTTAGCGTACCTTATGTCAAATCCCATACATTTTGTTATCGAACTTTGTAAGCGATAATTAGCGATGGCATCTTGAGTAGGCCCCCTGCACAGAGAAAGTGACGGATTGGACATTTTACAAATCTATTAGTTGAGTCTGCAGATATGTAGAAGTAGATAAATGTACTATACTTCTTGTATGTGTACAAAGGATAAAATAGACCATATTACCAAGACTTTGTCGTCCGTATATCCGTCCGTATATCAGGCTATATCTCATGAACCGCGATAGTTAGATACATGAAATTTATACAATGCTAGCGCATGCGCATGCGGATTTATTGAACAGTTCGTCCCTGATAAATTTAACCTAAAGGTAAACAAACCGAAAACATCGAAATTTTCACTTATTCACTATATAAGTTATAACTATATAACTAACATATTTAAACATTAAATTTAATGAAAAACCACACACACAGTAAAATACGCTATTTTGACACTGCCGACTGCAGAATGTAGTCTATAGTCTATGGATTCATTTAGCCATTGATAATGATTGCCAATTGGCATCACTGACTAATCTATGGTTGTCATAGACGGCTTTGTTAACGTTTGGGTTAAATTAATCTCGGACGTACTACATAACAATTAATATACTAGTAGATCAGCAGGTGTATTCCTAATATGAATCTGGGATCTTACTTTTATATCAATGGGTTTTTCCGTATCTTATCGCAGTGATAACGGGGTCGTTGACCCGTGAGTATGCGTGCTAATAATGTGGCACAGGCAATCTACGTCCTTATCGACTATTTTGTAATGTTTACACAAATACGAGAATATTATGGTACGGCGCGCGATCTATTTGTAGGCGATATAACGACATAAATTTTGTGCTACTTTAATTAGTTCCACTATTTTTTGTTACTGGTTTCGTATTAGATTTTAAGGCCGTGTTTCACCAAGCAATGTTAAAGTTAACGCCATGCCATCTTATTCATTGACAGGAAATACGAGAGGGATAACATGATATTTAACATGTCGTTAACTTTAACATTGCTTGGTGAAACACGCCCTAAAGTCTTCTTTATAATTTATAAAATATGTAGCATATATTTCGACGACCTCTGTAGCTCAAGCGAGAGGTCGCGGGTTCGAATCTCGCCGAGGGAACAAAAAGTTTTCAATGTTCATGGGTCATGGATGTGTATTAAATTTGTTTATAATATATTAAAAATCTTAAATATGTGTATAGTATAAAAGTATTAAATATATTTCCGGTGTCCGGTAGGTAACTGTAACACAAGTTCTTCGAATACCTACTTAGCATGGGGCCAGATTGACGTGGTGTAAAGCGTCGATAGATATTTTTTTACCTCATTGTTTATAGAATTGCTCAGAATGAGATTTCTCAGCGACAAATTAAGATTTATTGCTGCCCAATTATATATTCACTGATCCATTTCATAATTACTCTTTATTTATTCAGTGCTCAATAAAAATATTATATTAATGATTAATTGTCCATATTATAAATATGAACTTAAAATCATTATTTCTCCATAAAGATTTGCACACAAAACCTACATTATTTTTTAAATTCAAATTCCGAGTTTAAAGGAATGTTAATGCCTAATTTTTCGTAAATAAATGCGTTGTAATATAAAAATATAATATGCATTTTAATTGGCAGAAAGTATTTTAAAGCAATTCCATGAAATACGCAAACTTGTGCTTTTGCTGCCCCTAAACTTATTATAATATTTATGTTAATATAAAATACATAATATTAACAATTTTATTATCTTCGTCAAAGCACTTTGTACAATCAAATATACATTTTCCAAGCCAGTTTTCCTTGTGATTTTGGTAGCTTTTTCGATTGACATTCCGAGAAATACTTTTTATATTTAGAAAATATATATAATTTTTTTGGCTCAATAACTCAGCACTGATCCCCAGCCGCTCACTCTTTGCCAATATTGCCTAGTGCCTATCTCAGAACTATATCAGAACTAGACATATTATTTCTAATAGTATATACAAGCAGACCTATTCCCGACACAATCGAGAATCAAATCAGTTCGATCAACGGCTTTTGGCATTTTATTTGGTGGATTACTTTGAAACTAACCAGGATAAAGAAAATCGCTAGATCGCAACTTTTTGTACACCCGACCATATCAATCGACTGAGAATCAAAATAAACAAACGTCAATTTATTCGGGAGTATGGGACATGAGCGAATCTGAATCAAAATCGAATGAGTTTGGAGAGTAAGCCCCAAGGTTCAAATTTAGTATTCAAATCGTACCTATCTACTTATCCTCTTGGGTAATAATTTACTATTCAAGTCCTTCTTTTTAACCGACTGCGCCAGTTGGAGAGTTATGTTTTTAGAGTATGTATGATAGATGTTTGACACGCTCTGCAACCTGGGTCCTTACTCTCCAAACTGACTCGATTTTGATTCAGATTCGATCGTGCGGAAAACTCCCGAATAAATTTGTTTATTTTGATTCTCAGTCGATTGATATGGTCGGTTGTACAAAAAATTACGATCTAGCGATTTTCTTTATCCTGATTAGTTTCAAAGTAATCCACCAAATAAAACACCAAAAGCTGTTCAAACTGATTCGATTCTCGATTTTGTCGGGAGTAAGCCTATTGCACGGCTCGATAGATTTTAGCTTGAAAGCTGCAATGAAAAATATCTTTATTAAACACATAAAGGGACATAACACAGCCAAAGGTTAACGATAAAAAAACACTCACACATTATAACAATACGTATTAGAAAAAAATAAGCAGAAAGTTAAAGTTTTACAATACAATTAAGGCTATGCAATGCCCACACCATGCGTTTAAAGAGAAGCCACTCAGGCTTCGACCACGGCGAGCCATGGCGCTTCCGTGGCCCCCAATTACAAAGTTTGCGATCTCACGACGGCACGCAAACACAATTCACACTACTTAATAAAATTAAAGACAACACATAAATACATGGGTGACAAAAAAAGCAGTCGTGTTTTTGTTGCTGACTCTACCACAGGGCACGGAGTACGGACTCCGTAAAAGAACACCCACAATTCTAAGATGCAATTAAGTACCGTGTTCCCGAAACGAAGCAGAGTGCGGCTGCGATCTACGCCCATCATTTATACCAAAATTTATAACACGCGAAGATGTTCGCGGAACGAAACGATAAGATCTTAATTTCACATTGCGTATGCACGAAACAAGAGCCTTTTGTTAACGGTCAACAACAACAATTGATCATGGTTAACTCATGAAAAATTAAACGCAGACATCAAAGGATCATATGCACACGGACAGTGGGCTTACTCTAGAAACATGAATGGATGAAGGTGATAAGTAGCAAAATTACGATTTCGAGAAAATTGAGTTCAAACTATCACTTAAACATTTTAGAATACGTCGAAAAAAATTAAGAGGAAACACCACGGTTGAGAGATATACAAAATAGGTATTTATAAAATCTATTGCTGTCGCGCAGTGCCTTAGCTAGCCAGCACTAGCACGATAGACACAACTGCAACTTGGACTGAAATTACCTATTAAAAGTACCAGAAATCGACGTTTAGGGGATTCCTGTGTCCTCCTCCAAAACTTAACCGATTTAAATATTTTTTTTCTTTATTAGCTAAAAAAAGAATTGAGCTAGGTTCCTATTTTTTGCTTTTGTTGTTTATTGTAGTCAAATCTGTTTCCTAGATATTTAAACATAGCGGAGAGTCTGGACATTTTTTTTAGGTTTTTAAACGTCTATATCTCTTTAAATAATTAATTTATTAAAAAAAGGAAAAAATAGGGACGTACAAATAATATCCATAAATATTCAGGAAAAAAATTGTTACTCTAGAAGTGTTATCCAGGGAGGAAATAGAAATCCCCTAGACCCCTATTTTTGTATGGAAAAAAATTCGTGGTGTTTCCTCTTAATTGTTGGATGAAATAACTTCCACGCATTTTCAATGTAGCATATTTGTAGCAGTAAGAACGAATAAAGTCATTTTATGACGTCCAATGCTGGACATAATAATAATACTACATAATAATAACAATAACATAATAATAATGCCACACACACTGTTCTCGCTGCCGGTGGCCGGTTTCATTGAAACGAGGATAGCTACGACGGAGTTATTTTATAGTGCCCAAGTATGTGCGCAATACACAGAATCACTCTCTCTTCCTTCACTCTCGTAGCCAAGTGGGATGATCAGGCGCAGGACTGACTTTTTACATGCCCACCCGACGTATGGATCATCTTTCTTTTCAGACAATCAGGTGATCAGCCTGCATTGTCCTAACCAAACTTGAACATTTTTTGTTGTTCCCACGCGGGAATCGAAACCACGATCTACGGGTGGAGGGCGAAGCTCTGAACCATTAGACCACGGAGGCGTACAGTGCTGGACATTTAATAAATAAATAAAATAATAAAAATTGCTGGACATTAGCTTCCCTCAAAGTATTACGGGGGATAGTTATACAGACAACTACAGACTCGTCACGCTTGGCAGGCGGGTTGGCGAGCGCAATGTTAAAAAAACAATGGACGATCACGTCAAAATAGCAATTAGCAAAAATCGCACGATAAACGCGCAATCGATTGCCAAACGCAAAAAAAATCGCTGTTGTGTTTGAATGCACATTTAAATTAACACTTGCACTCTAAACTTTAAAATAACCTGCAACCAACGCTTGCAGTAATTAAATACAAACAGCAATAACCTAATCCATACAATACGCAGAAAATTTAGTGCCTGATTCTTGCTCCTCGAAATGCGATTCGAAAATTCTGTCCCGCTCAAGCACACAAGATATGATCGGGACAGACTAACATCTACAAGAATCGAGGCCCTGTGATAAAACTGTGTTCTGTAAATTAAAATAGCCCGAGGTACTTTGGAGTACAATAATTTAATGACGTTATATCTCTCTCGGGTCTAGACAGGTAATCTCGTACGTAATGCAATCGTTCCGCCACATCACAAATGAAATTATATATGAAAACTAATTGATTGCTTTATTCTGAATCTAGGGGTTGGTTTCTGAAAGGCTATGCAAATATAAAATCAACTATCATGGTATTGAAGTTAACAACCCATATTAAACGCTGATTGATGAGACATTTATCAGAGAGAAAGAGAGAGACAGGGATATAATTTCATCACGCTCGCATGCGCAAGGCTGGTTAGATACCACATATAAGCTTTAGGCCGTGTTTCACCAAGCAATGTTAAAGTTAACGCCATGTTAAAATACCATGGCATCTCATTCATTGACAGGAAATACGAGAGGGATAACAAGATATTTAACATGGCGTTAACTTTAACAATGCTTGGTAAAACACCTTCGTGTGGTATCTTCACAACTCCCCCTTTCTGGGGGGTGCTGGTTGTCGGTATCGGGGCTATTACCCCTCACCGAGGGAACTTCCTCATCTCACTAATATGAGACGGTCTCTGGGATGAGTGATACTCTTTGGTAAAACACGCCCTTATTCAGCAAAAGGCACCGATTAGCTGACATAGGATTTGAATCGTGCGAGCGTGATGTAATCATGTAATATCTGTCCCTCTCTTTCTCTCTGTCAAATGTTACACCAATCAGCGTTCAATATGGGTTGTTAACTTGAATGCCATATTAGTCGATCATAAATTTGAATAGCCTTTCAGAAACCGGCCGTAAAGTTAGTCCCATTAAATGATTCGGAATCCGATAATAACTTAACTTCAGCCACTTAAAATCATATTATGTTAAATGAAAACTGTAAAATCATACTTAGCTAAAATTTGAATATACAGGTAGTGATGGTCAATTCGGGTACGGCAAGCTCCTCTCCGCCCCGCTCCGCGTCAGTGGAAACGCAGCCTTAACCGGTCGCTTAGAGAATTGCACTGCTGCTCTGTTCTGTGATTATCTTATTCTTATCTATGGTTCTTTGGTCCGAAGGCTACATAAACCGTGATTTAAAGACAGCCCAAATTTTCACAGGTTATGTGTGTGTGTGTTGCTGTTTTGACAAATACAAAAAACAGACTAAAATAAACGCATCGCTATGTCACTTCATGATGCTTATGTCAATTCTCATTTATTTTTACCCGACTTCGGCGAAGCCAAAAGGAAGGGTAATGATTTTGGCAGTCTATGTATGTATGTATGTATGTATGTTCCCTCGTAGCGGTTAAACTACTGGTCCGATTTTAATAAATAAGGTGTCAATCGATTCGTAGTGATCCCGCGAGTAACATAGGCTATATAATTTTTCGAAAAAAGTTGGATTTCGAAAATTATACCTCAAAAACTATCTCCAAAAAAAATTAAATTAAGATAATTGTATTTTGTTTGGTATCAAAAGATAGGTCTTGGCAAGCACAACACAAATATGTATATAAATTTTTATTTATTTATTATATTTTATTGTTAAATTCAAAATAAATGGTTAAAAATGCGGTCGCACAAATAGTATCTAGGAGTTGTATGTGTTAATTTAACGTTAGTTTAGTGAAAATATAATGTTATAGTTCATGTGAAAACAAAAAAAATGTAAAATAAAATTAAAGATTAAAAAACTATAACCCGACTTCGCAAAAAAATGCTCTAAAAAGGCTGAAACAAGAAAATAATTCAATTTGAAATCCAGATATGCATAGGTACAGATATGGTCAAGGTAGAGCCGTGGTCGTACCCGCTAAACAAATCTATAATATTCGTCTGCTGTTGAAATATACAATCCCAATAGCGGGTACGACCACGGCTCTATCTTGACCATATCTGTACCTATGCATATCTGAATTTCAAATTGAATTATTTTCTTGTTTCAGCCTTTTTAGAGCATTTTTTTGCGAAGTCGGGTTATAGTTTTTTAATCTTTTATTTTATTGTTTTATAATTTCGTCGTCGTAATTAGCGAAACCATGTTGTCTAAAGCCTTATTTAACAGAAAACAAGACATAACATAGTCGTAAATAACATTGGCACCAAAATAATAATTTAAGGGTAATAGTTGTGTGTAATATTTCAAAAGTAATAGCCATCGTAAAATATTGACGTACAGATAATATTACAGTGTTGCAAGATACACCGCACTGGATCTAATTAAATATGTTTAATGTACCAAAATGCTAACGAATCGAAGCTGCCAAGTTGGCAATACGGTTTAATAACTGCATAATAAATATTTCTACGTATTTTACATAATGTAAACTAGATTTACAAAACAGAGTAACTAATTCTCATATTTGTTAATAATACTTTAGGGTGTGTCAGTCCCGTATAAAGAGATTACTGTGAAAGTACCAGCACTGAAAGAGTTACTTTTTTCATTATTGTATGGGATTTATGATAGTGGAGCATTACTCATAGAAACATGAAAGTCAAAAGTGAGGCTGGTACTTTCACAGTAAAGTCTACATAGGAAGCACATGTACATTGTACACACCCCAAAGTATTATCACTAATTTATTTTGCACCTTGTTTGTACCTATATATTAAGTTTACTCAAATTTTAGGTAAAGTAAACTCTGCATATGAGGCACATACACACCCTAAAGTATTATCACTCATTTATTTTACACCCTGTATAGGTGTGGCGAAAACATACGGCGAGTGTGCTGTGTTCACACAGAGAGTTCACACGGGTTCAACAGGCTGGCCCTGGCCTCTAACACAATGATCATTACGAAACCCGTAACACATACCCAGATTTCCACCACATCTAATACTAATATTGACTATAGCTATGGAAATTATAGAAAGACAGATAAGAATAAATCTACACTAATACAGAGCGTTATGTCTGTTATCGCCTCCGTGGTCTAGTGGTTTAGAGCTTCGCTCTCGACCGGAGGACGTGTGTTCGATTCCCGCGTTGAAACAACAAAAATTTTTGTTCTCAAGTTTGGTTACGACAAAGCAGATTGATCACCTGATTGTCTGACAAGAATGATCCATGCGTCGGGTGGGCATGTAAAAAGTCGGTCCTGCGCCTGTTATTTCGCCAGTCGTGTCGGTTTACCGTCCCACTGGGTTATGAGAGTAAAATGAAGAGAGAGTGTCTTTGCGTATTGCGCACACACTTGGGCACTATAAAGTAACTAATGCGTAGCCGGCCTGGTTTCAATGAAATCGGCTACCGACAACGAAATCGTTGAGGGGAGCTATTATGTCTGTTGCATCGTAAACGCCAAACGAATAGACTGATTTACCTTTTCTCTAAAATCTGATCGAAAGCTTTACTGAGCTTTCGAATTCGAGGATTTTGACTTTCTAACATTTCCATTTAAAGCCCTTTTTCAGCAATGATAAAATAATATTAAACAGATGAAATAAAAGTTATGGTTTATAACAAATTGATTACAAATTTTATTTATTTTATTTTTTTATTTTATTTAACAATTTATTGCACACAAGACATTTACAATAATACAATTTACAAAGAAAGACGACACAAAGGTACTGTTTATTTCTTAAAAGAAATTTCTTCCAGCAGCCCTACGGAGAGATATGGGATAAAAGTTAGCAGATAGGGCACAACAACAATTGTATTATTACATTCGCTTCCAAGTGACTAGCCCCGGACAGTACAGAACACAACTGAAACATACAAGTTTATGATCCTTTGTGTACATTATTTCGAATGGTCCCATAAACTTATTCTAGTGTTACGAGTGCAAAATATGTTACCCCGGTCGTAAAGTTAAAATGGCGCTCTAATAACATGGTAAAACTTATTCCCAGTTATAGGGTTTTAAAATTCCGGAGAGGTTGGAAGTTTCAACGAAAAGGCATGTTGTTTATTATTAAACTTGTATTTGTTAGGTTATTTTGAGCATGCTGTTTGTAGTATACTAGATATAACTGCTATAATTGAGCTCAGCACATTAAATTCTAGTTCAATTGCCGTGGTTATTGTATTGTATGAAACTCATAGTATGACGATAACTCATAAATATGACGGATCATAATATTATTATTATTGCCACAATATTTGTTGAAATAAATGTTTATATTTTCTAACAAATGTTTAGGCCGTGTTTCACCAAGCAATGTTAAAGTTAACGCCATGTTAAAATACCATCCCATCTCAATCATTGACAGGAAATACGAGAGGGATAACATGATATTTAACATGGCGATAACTTTAACATTGCTCGGTGAAACACGCCCTTAATCTATTAAAACAAAAACGTATAAATAATAATTGTACGCATTAATATCAAGAGTACCAAAAGGGCGTGTTCTAGAGCCCTAACTCTATATATTTTTAACGAGTGAATAAAGTATACCCATTGTAAAATACGTAGCAGAAAATAAATAATAAACTAAGATATAATTAAAATCTCACACGAATTGAGCACATAACAAGCCACCATCGTTTTATGGCGCGGTAATTAAAATGGCGGCTGTTTGGCATTTGGCATGCAATAAGCTAATTTGTTTTCACCGCGCACAGCGGATGCGCGTGTGGGCTGGTGGACCGTGCGGGGAATCCCATTGTACATCTAGATTCTAGACCTTGTGCGAGATAACTCTGGGTTAATAAAGATTTGATTGAGTTCATTATTTCATAATGAGAACCTTCACAAACCTCGTATCTTTCAGTAGAGTCAAAAAACTTAATAATTTTAGATTTTATTATGACATTCATTTTGTTTTAAATGAGGTTCAGTTATGTAGGTACAGTATACACCCAAAATTCATGTCATATTAATATCTAAAATTATTATGTTTTATGACTCTACTGAAAAGTTGTAGTTTTTTAGATATTTTTTTATATTTACGAGGTTGTATAAATAAGTAATAAATAATATTTCAATATGAGCCACCATGCAGAAGCTTGGAAAAAGACAACTAAACAGTATTGCAATTATATTGTTAACATTTCATAAATCCAATATTGAAAATTTCATATTCAAAATGCAAACCGTTTTTAATTAGGTATGTATAGTGTATAAAACTTCTAACGAAATATTGAAATTCTATTTTCGAGTACAACATTAATTAACATGAATGTAGTTAATAATTTCAATTTTAATAACCATTAAATATTGAAACAAATAAACGTATTTTAATTATGAACTGTAGAACAAAGAGGAATGTTTAGATAGGATTCGCTTTGAAATGCGATTAAACAATATGATGTTCATAGGACTGCAAATAGAAATTAAACTGACATGCTTGAATGCACTGTAAGTTATAATTAAACAATAATCAAATATCATTAGAATAAAAGTTAAATCCAACTGTGTGGGGCCTCTGTTCGGTCTAGGGGGGGTTCGGTCAGATATACAGGGTGTAAAAAGAGCAGTCACTATAACTTCGTGGGGTAATAACCAGGCAAGAGATAATAATATGTCCATTGGTTCTTTTATGTCTTGTATTTGTATTGCTTAGTTATGGAAGAGCGAGTCTGCCTGACACAAGTGTCTTATGATACTTACTAGGTGGATCTCATTCCCTGTTCTATGTATGTAACAAAATTGTGTAAAAGAAAATAAATGATTTGATTTGATTTGATTTGATTTGATTGGTACTAGTCATTTGCTATTAATCCACTGTTTTCAAAATTTAAAAAATTTCAATAGGCAATGTACAACGTGCACAACACAGCGATCAGCTGATTACGCTGAGAGGTCAATAGCACTCGTAAGACGTTCATTACGTACTAGGGCAAAAATGATTAAATTTAAGAATTTAATGCAGAACGTTGTTCCAAACAGTTCAGCCTTGCGACTAAAATAATAAATTGCAAAAAAAATTTTTTTTTTCAAAAAAAAATTATGAAAAAAATTCATTTCTAGAATCAGTCAAGGTCCTATAATCCTATCCCAAAGTTATAGTGACTGCTCTTTTTACACCCAGTATATGGTCATTTTTGCATCCAGACTAAACGCAGTAAAAGCTATTACTGTGTTTTTACAAGGGCAGTATAGCAAACAAACAAATCCTTCGCCTTTACTGTATACTAGCTGTGCCCGCGACTTCGTTCACGTGGTTTTTGAGTGACTCAAACCGTTTATGCAGCGCACGCAACGAAAGCCCCCAAATGTGAATAATTTTCCCCGTTATTGCAACATTTCTCACTGACGCTTCGCTCCTATTGGTGGCAGCGTAATGTTATATAGCCTAAAGCTTTCCTCTATAAATGGACTATCCAACAAAAAATATTTTTTCATTTCGGACCACTAGTTCCTGAGATTAGCACGTTTAAACAAACAAACAAACTCTTCCGCTTTATAATATTAGTATAGGATTTACTTATAGAACTACACCTGAGTAGCTCATTTTTGCATTCAGACTAAACGCAGTAACAGCTATTACTGTGTTCTTACAAGGGCATTATTGCAAACAAACAAATCCTTGCCTTTAATACACAAAGGCATAGTGTGTATGTACTCTGTAGTGTGTAGTAGTGGATGCAGTGAAATGGGTCGCGCGGCGTGAGGTAGGTCGCGGACGGCGGCCCTGCGCCCTACTTACAGCGACACAATCAATTGCTACTTACGTCATTGTTCCCGGTTAGCTCCCGCTGAGCCTGCTAGAACGCGGTAACCACGGATACGCCAGCACTGTCTTCTAAGCAACCGGTTGCGGAGTGATTTATCCATATATACATATCAGAATTTAGATCGCTGTCATATTTTTGGGTTTCAAAGTCCAGTTAGGTTAGGATCTTTAGTCCAGAGGAATGACTGGTCTGATGAATGAATGACTGATTCTGTGGCCAACCATGTGCGGGTTTCCTAACGATGTTTTCCTTCAATTAGACCGTATGTCTAATATAAATAAGATCTGAAAGAGTCTCATTGGTATGTACTATGTACCCACGAGACCAGGTTGTTGTGCCACAACCTGGTCTAATGGTAATCGAACCTGGGTTTCAAGTGCTCATCAATGGTCTATCCACTAGGCCACGGATGCTGGTATCTACACTAATATTATAAAGAGGAAAGATTAGTATTTTTGTATGTAACTACTTAACTCAAAAAGTACTGAACCGATTTTAATAATTCTTTTTTCATTAGAAAGCTTCATTATCACTGAGTAACATAGGCTATATAAAAATCAATTGAATATAAGACCAAAAATAGCCGAATCAGTTTAGCTGATCTCGAGTTTTAACGGGACTAACGAACATTAGTCCCGTTAAAACTCGAGATCAGCTAAACTGATTCGGCTATTTTTGGTCTTATAAATATTGGTGGAAGTACCGCGAAGGTTGACACGGTTTCCATGCTCAACGAAGTGGGCACCGGAGCTGACCCGTGCCCTCTTCGTTGAGCACGGGTAGTGTGTAATAAAGATGTATATTTATTTAAAAAAACCAAGTTCAAAATGGCGTCGATACGTGCTTTCACTAGTCCCGGGCGGTGCATACATAACGCATGAACTCATCCGTATTCAAGGGCGGTCGGCGCGGCTGCAGCGCTCAAGAACATCACTTCACTGTGTTGAGATACACACCTAAAGTATTACAGTACGTTATGTCTGTAAGGAGCCTTCGTTTTTCAATATCTGTCATTTGCATAGAAAAACTGTGTTTGGCGAAGGATAGTATGATTGAATATTGTTTATCTATTCTAACACGTTCCTACTTCTGACACTAGGTAGAATATGGCGAAGGCACAAAGTAGATATGTAACTACAGAGACACGAGCTAGTACTATAAAATGGTATCACAATAATACTGGCAATTCGACTGGCTATTTTTGTTTTCTTCTAGACTTTCTAGGCACCGGAAACCGCCATCTAGCGCCTCTATAGGAAAATACTATTTACTAATTTCGTTTCGTATCTTCTTCTTGTTGAATTTAGCTTAACGTGATGTTAAGCTTTAAAATATGCTTATCTTTATTTTAATGGCAATATTTGTACTTAATTCGGTATATTTACATTTAATAATTTACACACGTTTATAGTAGTGACATCTATTGCATTTTTTTTGTATTAAAGATAGATTGTATGGTATGGTAGATGGGCGATGGCAAGATCTCCTTTACCTCCTGCGATGGCTTGGGGTCCCTACAACTACATAGATATGAAAAAGAACAAGGCAGTTTAAGACCGTATTATTGAATTGCCTGGTACCAGGCTGGTATTGTAAAAGATCATAATACGGCCCCTGTATCGGTAATCGAATGAGGGTCTTAAATAGATAAGGGCTAAGTAAAGCCGATTGGAATAAAGTTACCGCTGGCAGACAATATGGCGACTTCGCTGTCTGCTATATTACAAAAGAAAAAAATTACGAAGTCGATATTATAAAAAATATCTCCACAATTATTTTGTAGCGTTCCGAACATTACTTGACATTTTCGATAAGTACTAGGTACTAATACCATGGATCTAATACCTTTTTGAAAATGATAACTTCTTAAAAGGAAACATTATGTTCCTTTTACGGTCGATTTCCATACAGGGGTCTACGCGACCCCTGTTTCCTTTGTTTTCCCTGGAAAATGCCACTAGACTAGAGTAACATTTTTTCCTGAATATCTATGTTTACTATTAGTACGGCCCTTTTCTTTTCATAAATTTATTATTCAAAGATATATTAGACGTTCAAAAGGGTTCGTATCGAAAGGACATTTTATCAGAACGCCCTGTTAGCAGATCATCCTCAAAGCAAAACGGCATATTAGCATAACGTCCTACTAGCAACATGACCTGGTAGCAAAACGTCCTAAAAATATGGCCAGATTTTCAGTTGTGTTCAAACGTCCAGCTGGCTTACTCCCGACACAATCGAGAACCAAATCAGTTCGATATCAACGGCATTTAGTATTTTATGTGGTGGATTACTTTTAAACTAACCGAGATAAAGAAAATAGTTAGATCGCAACTTTTTGTACTCCCGACCATATCAATCGACTGAAAATCAAAATAAACAAACGACAATTTATTCGGGAGTACGAGGCACGATCGAATCTGAATCAAAACCGAATCAGAGGGCTTACTCCCGATACAATCGAGAACCAAATCCGTTCGATATCAGTAGTTATCGTACTTTATTTGGTGAATTACTTTGAAACTAATCAGCATAAAGAAAATTATTAGATCGTAACTTTTTGTACTCCCGGCCATATCAATCGACTGAAAATCAAAATAAACAAACGACAATTTATTCGGGAGTACGCGGCAGGATCGTATCTGAATCAAAATTAAAACAGCTTGGAGAGTGAGGCCCGAGTTTGGAGAGTAAGGTCGGAGTACATTTTATGACAAAATCGGAACATTGGAACATTGTCCCTTTTTTAAATTTATTATGAAAATAAACCGAAATAGTTACGTTTTTGAAAGTACGGTCCACACTGAAATACTTTCTGGTACGTTCTGGCAACACTGTCTCTAAGATCTTAAATATTTTTATTATGGTGCTGTTTATTATTCTAAACACTATGCAGTTTGACTGTAGCAAATCTTATCGCCGCATCAAGGCCGCTGACCTGCAGCATAAAATTCGATTAACTACTCTAAGTGTAATCCTTTCAGTTAAATAATGTATGACTTATGTTGTATACGTCTTGTGCATTTCGAATTTGATTGATAGGAAAAATCTTTATTTCTTCTGTAAATTTATTTAATACTAAACCCCGCGGCTCTGCTTGGAATTATAGAAAACGATCCAGTCGCTTTTAAGTAAAACCACTCTTCAAATCTTCAAATACTGTAGAGCCTGGGGTAGGCGGTTTTTTAATGACAGGTCAATGCGTCTGTTACTATCCATTTGCGGGTTTCCAATCTGATGTTTTCCTTCACCGCTAGAAGCTAGTCCGTATGTATTTGAGACATAAAAAGCCTGGGAATCGAACCTGCACCTTCTTGAGGGTAAAACAAACGTCTATCTCTATACCACGATCTGAGTCAATATAAAAAATAATAAACATTATTAACACTTTATCAAAAACTCTTTTTTTTAAATATTAGTGTATGAAATTAGATTCCGGTGGCGGTGGCTGGTTTTATTAAAACCAGGCGCAGGAGTTATTTTATAGTCCCCAAGTGTGTGCGCAGTACACAGAAGCACCCCCTTTTCCTTCACTCTCGTAGCCCAGTGGGAGGGATAACCGACACGATTGGCGAAAGATCAGGCGCAGGGCCGCCTTTTACATAGATCATCTTTCTTGTCAGACAATCAGGTGATCGGCCTGCATTGTTCTAACCAAACTTGAAAACAACATTTTTTGTTGTTCCAACGCGGGAATCGGACCCCGACACCCGAGTCGAGAGTGAAGCTCTGAACCACTAGACCACGAAGGCGATAAGTAGGAAATATCAATAAATAGGCTAGTAGGAAGGTAGCAGTAACTGGAACGTACATACGTACTACGTTTAACATACGTCAATAATAATCTCACGTAAGACATAGAGGCCTGTCTTCGAAAACTTTCACGTAAATTTTCCGAGCGAAAGTTGTATGAACATCTCCATTTTTTTAATTACATTAGGATTTTAATCTCTAGACTGTTGAGCAAATACCTTTTCTAGTGACTCTATAATACAATACAGTAAATGAGTTTCATAGAAACAGGCACAAAAATGCTCACGTATTTAGTTTTTCTGTGTGTGGTTTTTCTTACAAATAAATAGATAAATTAATTAATTATTAGTAATAATTTAATTTGCAGTAACGAGTTACCGACTGTTTTGTAAGGCCGCGCCATTGTAAAATTTAATCTTACTATGGAATAATACCTCAATGTAAGTGAATAACTGTATTATTTTTCGAGGAATAAATGATGGTAAACCCGATTAATAAGTGCAGACATGAATGCATGAAGGTGATATGTAGCAAAATACAGATTTTGGGATATTGAGTTCAAACTGTCACTTAAACATTTTAGAATACGTCGTAACGTATTAGGAGGAAACACCACGAAATTTTTTCCATACAAAAATAGGGGTCTAGGGGATTTCTATTTCCTCCCTGGATAACACCTCTAGAGTAACAATTTTTTTCCTGAACATTTATGGATATTGTTTGTACGTCCCTATTTTTTCCTTTTTTTAATAAATTAATTATTTAAAGAGATATTATACGTTTAAAAACCTAAAAAAAATGGCCAGACTCTCCGCTATGTTTAAACATCTAGGAAACAGATTTGACTACAATAAACAACAAAAGCAAAAAATAGGAACCTAGTTCAATTCTTTCTTTAGATAATAAAGAAAAAAATATTTAAATCGGTTAAGTTTTGGAGGAGGAAACAGGAATCCCCCAAACGTCGATTTCTGGTACTTTTAATAGGAAATTTCAGTCCAAGTTGCAGTTGTCTCGATGTGAAGCTAGCTAGTGCTGGTGCTGGCTTTCTAAGGCACTGCGAGACAGCAATAGATTTTATAAATACCTATTTTGTATTTCTCTCAACCGTGGTGTTTCCTCTTAAGTACATTAATCTAAAGATACGTCTCTCGAATCGATGAACGTTAGTTACTACATATACTAAAATGTTTTAGTGACAGTTTAAACTCAATTTTCTGGGTTAAAAATTTTTCGCCTTCGTCCATTCATGTCTTCAATTAAAATTAAACTTAAATCAACTCGATTATTCATTTCTATTAATATAAATATGAATGTTAACATTACTTAACCGATAATCATGAAACTTTGTACACATATTCTTGAAGGTAGTACAAGTGGAAGTATACAATTTTTAAATATCTAGAAATATCCCGCGAAAAATCATAACCACAACCTGTAAGCAAACGAGTGAGTGTACGCATAGGCATGCGTTTGAGACCTGCAATCAAATGTGTACACTCACTTTACTTGCAGGTTGTGGTTATTATTTTTCGCGGGATATTGCTAGACATAATAAATTTAATAAACTTATGCTATGGATATCTGCAAAGTAACGCCTGAATCCATTAACAAGTGGAAGCCCCAAAGGGAGATCTCCGACCGAGCGAGATGGTATGCTCGGTCAGGCCGAAGAGCCCACTGTACTAGTTTTCAGATGTTGTATATATACCTAATATAAAGTGTGTAAAAACAACAGTCACTATAACTTTGAGATACGAGTATACCTACTACCTTTCCTCATTTAGGAAATGTAATTTTTTTGCAAATACAATAAAAAATATTTTTTACTTTTTACCATTTCTTATTTCTTTATCGCAAGAATAACGAAAAAGCAAAAAAATACATTTCTAGAATGAGAAAATGTAGTATAATTTTAATTCGCGCGAGTGAAGCAGCGGGCGAATGCTAGTAGTCTATAAAGCCATACTCTACGAATGTAAGGACGAAAGTCCTTTTACAGCTACAAGGATAACAATAAAGTCCAATAACAGCACCAGTTAATCCCTGATGCCATTACAGCTCTCACAATAGAAACTTAACTGTCCGTTAAAGTTAACGAGGCCAGTTAACAAGACCTTGTGGTTTCGTAACGCCCGCGTGGAATTTTTCGTATCATTTTATCTTGCGCTTGTTTTTAATGTACATTGTGAATCTTATAAATTCGTAAGATGTTTTTAGACTCCGACGAAAATAGGTGTTTTGAAAATTTTTAAGTAATTCTCGAATAAGCAGTGTGCGAAAGGATCATGATGAATGCTAAGAACACTATCGATATCTTCAGCTTTGACACGAAAAAACTATATCAAAATCGGTTTATTCATTCAGCAGCTACGTCGCCACAGACAGACACACAGACTTCTTTTTTTTTAATTGTTAAATAACCCTCGAATAAGCAATGCTAAGAACACTATCGATATCTTCAGCTTTGAAACGAAAAAAAATATACTTATATCAGACACACAAAGACTGTTTTCGACGGAGGTTAACGCACATTTTCTTAGGAACATGGAAAGATTTTCTAATACGAACATCAAATAAGATTATTATGAAGGTGTATTATGTTCATAGCCTTCATGCACGACTTACGCTTTTCCTTTGAACCTAATAAAAATGTAAATGACATATACGCGACTCATGTAAATAAATACGACTTAACTTCTCTGCAATATTTCTAAAGACTAGCCAAGTCTACTCTAACATAAAGACCAGCAAAGTATTTCTAAAATAAATACTAGCAAATTCTCTTATATTTCAAAATAAAGACCAGTTAAGTATTATATATTTCTATAATAAAGTTGAGCTAAATCTGTTATATTTCTATAATAAATAACAGTTAAGTCTGTTATTTTTCTAAAATAAATAACAGATAAATCTGTTATATTTCTAGAACAAAGAAAAGTGTAAATCCAGGAGCTTGTACCTCCTGCAATAGCCTTCGACTAGTTCTCTTTGTAAATGGGGGTAGGTTGAGAATAATGCAACTTTTAGTGCCGAGAGATTGTTCTACGGTGTCCTTCTTTTCATTCCTTCATCTATACTAGTATTATAAAGATGAAAAATTTATTTGTTTGCATTGCGTAGGCTCCAAAACCACTGGACGGAATTTGATAAAGTTTGGTAGAAATAATTTCTTAAATTAAGTTAACTTTAATATTATACTACGTAACATAAGTAAAAAAATGTTGATTATCTGCAGGTCAGGCCTAGTGCAGGAATCAATTTTAAAAACCATAATATGTATTTCTGTTATAATCTTATCTTTTTGTCTTGTTTTTTATTATTAACAGAAGCTTATGATAGAATAAAATTATTCTTATTCTTATATTGCCTTCAAGTAATCAAATATTTTGTTTTTGTTACAGGTAAGTTACATACACAATACAATAGAAAACATCAAGCATGTAAAAGAAATCTTAGTAAGTACCTATTTATAATATTATTCTTTGGGCTTCAATGCATCCAGATGGATGTTAAATGTTTTATGATATGACGCATCTAAGACTGATTTTAAGAAATTCTGCAATATAGACTACTACCCGCGCCCACTTCGTTGAGCATAGAAACAGTTTGTGATGAACCGTTTAAACCTTCCCGGGACTTCCACGAATATATTAAGACCAAAAATAGCCGAATTGGTTCAGCCGTTCTCGAGTTTTAGCGAGACTAACGAACAGCAATTCATTTTTATATACAAGACGTGCTGACCCGTGACCACTTTGTTTAGCATAGAAACAGTTTGTGATGAACCGTAAACCTTCCCGTGAAGTCCACGAATAATTCAAGAGCAATATAGCCTAATCGGTTCAGCCGTTCTCGACTTTTAATGAGACTAACGAACAGCAATTCTATATATAAGAAGACTAGCTGACCCGAACCCACTTCGTTGAGCATACAAACCGTTTAAACCTTCCCTGGACTTGCACGAATATTTGAAGACTAAAAATAGCCGAATCGATTCAGCCGTTTTCGAGTTTTAGCGAGACTAACGAACAGCAATTCTATATATTAGAAGAAGAAGAATAGGTGTGGGAAAAATCATGTACTCTTCGTGCACGCAATTTTCATAATAAGTACAAAGTTTTTGATTCACGTATTAATATGCTATCAATGTCACATCTAAGTCACATCAAATTATTTCGCGAGCCTTATAATTAAGTCATTACGAATAATTGGTAATTTGCCGCTCGGCTGCGCTGGCGCGCCTACTTATTGTCAACTTGTAATTAAGGAGCAATTGAGGGGCTGAAGAGATATTTGAAGACGTGATGAAGGTGATATGTTGCAAAAAAATGTTACCCAGTAATTTGGATTTAAACAGTAACTTTTTAGGATATCTAGAAACGTAATAAGTACATTGATTCTATAGACGGATGTTTAGTGTTTACATTAATGTACTTAATACTTTACGACGTATTCTAAAACGTGTAATGACAGTTCGAAATCAGAATTAAAATTTTGCTACAAAATTCAAAATACCTATTTTATTTCCAAATGAAACTTAACAAGCTATTTTCGGAAAGTCAACAAAAAGGCTAACAGTTCAACCCTAGCCCGCCGAGAAGAACCGGCGTAAGAAACTCGGACGGGGCCGTCTTTTATCAAAAAGAATTTAAGAAAAGAGCAAAATCGTTATTTTAAAAAGTGTATACATAATATGTTTACAATGTAAAAACTTAAACTACTTATATATTATAACAAAAGTCAGAGTACATAAAGTACATTGAGGTAGCCTTGCATCTTATTCCCAAGGTGTGCAATCGTCAATAAATTCATTGACCTTATATTAAGCTTTAGCACACAAACGTTCTTTAACTACATTTTTAAATTTATATATGTATCACCTTCATCCATTCATGTCTTCATTTATATCGAATGTAAAAGATGATAGAGGTGTGCTATTCTCAAACAGTTACGTCTCATCATCATCAGCTACCAGTGGCGGGTTCCTATCGGCTTCTTCTAGCCCTTACATTTAGAAGACCCTCATCCATTTCCTACCCTACAGGCTAGAACTTCCCACTTAACGAGAATTAGCCTTTGCCAATGCTAGTAGATATGTATTATATTATAAACAATTACAATTAAAAAAAAACGTGCCGACGTAAATTTTATAGTCTGTGTGACTTTTGCATTACGAATCTATCGACACCTCTTTTAACAGAATTATACCTTATAAGGCTACAGGGAACCGTGTAACATACAGGCTTTGATGATAGATGCCAAAACTGCCCTTCCATTTGCGTATCGGTAAAGTCATTTTCAGCAAGTATGCATGTTCTATTTTATGTAACAAGATGTATACATTTAAAGTAAGAATATAGTAAAATAGACATTTTCGGCAAGTAAGGTTGTTGATTTGTATGTTACAAGATACAGTTAAAGTAGTTATGTTCAGAAACGAAAATCACAAGCCAACCTCAATGCTCGTAATTTCGTTTGATTACAGAAACACCAGAGGCTCAAATTTCATTCAATGGACGAAGCGACGTCCAATGAGTAATGGGCAGATGAGATCACTTACTAATGCTACTAATTTACCATACGCCTACTGTTTTATCATTGTACCATCTAGAATATTCGGTTAACCTATCTAGGTTAAAGTACTGTAAAGATTGAGTGCAATTTAATAATGATATTTGTAATATATTTTAGGTAGGTATATATATAAATCATTGCAAAATAATAAGTACAGTACGACCATGGCAAACGGCAGTATTCGTTTTTGGAAGAAAATGACAGACAATGTATGAAAAACGATTCCGTATTCGGTACTATTCTACGAAATACAATGTAGGATGAATATTAGGCTAATAAATTATGAAATTTGAAGCTGCCTAGTATAATTTGCAATAGTTTCTTGTCTTTTTTGCGTAAAATATTAGTAAATACAAGAAGTTTATATTGTCACAAAGTAGATAAATAAATATTGTTATATTTTAGACATTACTTACTGCCAGCGCCATCTGTTGCGCGCGGGACGAACTTGTTTGTGTACTTTAGTGTTGACATTGACCGCTAGATGGGAGCACCGCGGCGTTATGAATGGCGAGCGCGGTAAACGAACGTTCTTGACTGTGCTACATAAGTTCATTCCGACACAACAGCGAATTTCGTGCCGCCTCCTCTACGTCACCTTCGCTTCGTAACATTTAAAACGCTATTTCTAAAAGATTTATCTAGGTCGCATAAAGTAAACATTACGTAACGAGAACGATGATGAATAAATTACTGTTTTTATGTTCATTAATTGTTTCTGTGGTTTATTGTATCATGGACCAATTTATTCTTTAATTAATTAAAATAGTTTACTGAGTCATTTATAGTTAATTAAATAGCAATAAGATTTAATACGGAGGTAGGTACGAAATATTATCTACGTAATAATATTCTAAATAATTTAATTTTAGCCCTCGTTACAGTTACAATTTATTTTTAGGCACTAACTGAACTGTATAGTGCAGGATGTCTTCGATAGATGGCGTTAGCAGGAGCAAACTTGTACATTGTGTAGTCTTTACTCTTTAGACTTATTACTGAAAAATTTATTATGTATTATAAATTCATTGAACAACAATATTAGTTAATAGTGATTAATATTAGCACCAATTACATTATGATTATTTCATTTTTTTTTAAGTTTACAATCCTAAGGAAATAATATTTGTTTGTTTGCATCGAATAGGCTCTAAAACTACTCGACCAATTTCGATTTTATCACGGAAAGATGTACATTTCACGCGGGATTTATTTTTGCAGGCATGCAGTAGCGTGCGGTAGGTACCTATCTAGAACAATATATTATTTTGATGATTTGATTGAAGATAGCGTTTTGATGCTGAGCTATTAAACACGATCAATGGAACTTGCTTATAAGTCGATCAGCAATTAAGCAAATCAAACTAAAATATTTTATTTCCTTAATTTTTTAATAAAACTTATCAAGCTATTTTCGAAAAGTCAACAAAAAGGCTACCACCGGTTCAACCCTAGCCCGCCAAGAAGAACCGGCGTAAGAAACTCGCACGGGGGAGCCAACTGCAAATTGTAGCTATTTAAGTAATACGTGTAATATGTACGTTTTAGGGTTTAGGGTTCCGTAACCGAAGGGTATAAAAAGTGATTAAAAACCCTATTACTAAGACTCGTCGCTGTCCGTCCGTCCGTCACCAGGCTGTATCTCTTGGTCGACGGAAGTTTTGTTGTCCCTGTGGCTTCGTCAACGGTGGTGGAGTCGGAGTACCGCCGAGGTTTAGTGGGTAGGTCTGCGTCCATTTACCATCTTTCGGACGCAGCGAGTCCTACATATCCGTGGAGGGAATCCTCGATCCCCCACGGAATACTTAAAAGCATTTCTCAGCGATAAAAAAAGGCTGTATCTCTTGAAAAATAGTCAAATTGTTAAAATTTTCACAGATAACATAATAGTGAAGCGTCCATAGATATTATTAATTCTATTGCCGCTATACCAACAAATACAAAAAATCTGAACAACATAAATATTTAGGGGGACACCCATATGACCCATACAACAAACGTGATTTTTTCTCGTTTTGTAGGGAACCCTTCGTCTCCGACTCGCACTTGGCCGGTTTTATCTTATATCAAGCAATTAGTCAGTTGAAGTTAAGTTCAATGATTTCTGTGTCTATATTGGTTTTTACTGAGACCATAACATTATTTACTGTTTCTGTTTGAACATACATAATATTATTCATGTACGCACATATTTGTTTACTGTGGGCGGAGGTTAATGATTTTTGTAACATTGATTTTGTTTAAAAATAATTACAATTCTGAGTCCACAGAGCACAGACTAGCCAAATCAATTATATTAATCTTTAAAATATTTATCTGTTTCATATTAATAACTATTCAAAGGAACCAGTAGGCCGAGCGGGTACATTTGAAAGTTACGTAAAAGTAACGTTATCGAATGGCAATTGTATAAAAAGCATGACAGCACCGAAACAAATTGACATTTCATAGAGTTACCACAAAGTAGACAATAATCTTTTACCGAGCTACCAAATGTTCCTTATTGGTAAACGATTGACGATTATTTTTCAAGTAACCCCCCCAAATAACTTAAGCTGTCAATAACTAATATTCAGTAGTTCGAGCTTTTCCAGAGAATATAATTCACTGTTTTCGTGTTCAACTGCACACAATCATAAAGTAGAATATAATAGAACAGTCATGGCCTACCATCCCATACACTCTATCTTTAATACAATAAAATTGCAATAGATGTCACTACTAGTAACGTTTGTAAATTATAAAATTTAAATATAATGCCGAATTAAGTACAAATATTGACATTAAAATAAAGATAAGCACATTTTTTAAGCATAACATCACACTAAGCTAAATTCAATTCTTTAATTAAGAAGAATATACGTTACGAAATTACTAATCAGTATTTTCCAATAGTGGCGCTAGATGGCGGTTTCCGGAATTTCTAAGGACTTAACCCTTTGCCAGTCGCATTGCCAGTATTAGGGTGATACCATTTTCTAGTACTAGGTCGTGTCTCTGTTATATATCTACTTTGTGACACAGTGTAGATTTTTACATGTTGTCAGGCAGTTTTCACACGACACCGCGGCGGCAGCGGTATCACTGTCACCGCGGTAACGACATCAATGTGAATTTCTCTACACTCTGACGACCTCCGTAGCGCAGTGAAAGAGCGCGTTGGTGCTCGAGCGAAAGGTCGCGGGTTCGAATCCCGCCGAGGGAGCAAAAAGTTTTTAATGTTCCTGGGTCATGGATGTGTATTAAATGTGTGTATAATATAATAAAAATCTTAAATATATGTATAGTATAAAAGTATTAAATATATTTCCGTTGTCTGGCATCTGTAACACAAGTTCTTCGGATACTTAGCACGGGACCAGATTGACGTGGTGTGAAGCGTCCATAGATATTATATTATATTATATGAATTATGACTTCGTCTGACGTTTATCGCCGATACTCCTGAGACCACCTACTCGACGTAAAGGACAAAAACCACTCTCGCAAGCTTTAGGCATATTGTACACAAGCATTTCTTCACCGTAAAAAAGTGGCAGTAGTTTCGTCGTATGCGCCGCCAACAAGCCCTTATAGTATTCCAACCTGTGTACTACTGCAGTGAACAAGGACTGGTTCACATTCAGAGGAAGGCCTTTTTTTTCGCCGAGAAATGCTTCTTGCCGCATCCCGTGGAGGACGGGGATTCCTACCACGGGTATGTGGGGCTCGCTGCGTCCGTTAAAAGTGGACGCAGCCATGCCCACTAAAACTCGGTGGTACTCCGACAGAACCACCGCCCACGGAGCCACGGGAAATATAATACAACCGCGACTCCAGAGGAAGGCCCTAACGTGGGCCGATTCAAGATGTCATTGCTATCATCACTTATGAAGTTCGAAAACAAAATGTATGGAATTTGCCATATGGTTCGCTGAAAAGCGAATTCGTATGTCACTTTACGGAGCCTATGTCAAATTCAATGCAATTTTGTTTTCTACCTTCGTGACAATAGTGATGGCATTTGGAATCAGGGTCCTGCAGTGCAATTTTCTAAGCACAGTCATAGCAGCGTGTTTCACCAAGCAATGTTGATGTTAATCCTTCGTTAAATATCATGTTGTTCCTCTCGTAATTCGTATCAATGGATGAGGAGGCATGGTTATTTAACAAGCCGTCAACACTTACATGCGTTGGTGAAATCGGGACTGAACAGGTCGCTTGCACTGCTGTACCTACAACAGATAGGAATTTGGATTATCTTCAAAGGTTATGGGGTAAGTGAAGCCGATAGGAACTATAGTCCTCACGCCACTGGTGTATCTCACTCCTAAGCTCAATCCTCGGGTCCAAGTTAATGGCAAATTTATATCGTCACTGAAACGAGGCAGTAAACGCCATTGAGACTCCAAACGAGCCATGTGCCATGCGACGTTCAGTTTTACGACGGAATATAATTTGCAATAACTTTGACTGCAATTAGAAATGTTTGATGGGTGGATTTATAACAGCTGTACCCTGCAGAAAAAAGGTCCTTTTTGTAGGATTTTTCAATGATTTAGCCGCAGATTGTTCCGCCGTACAAATATGACCGATTTTGTGGCTTTGTGTAGGACGTGTGTGTTGCACTAATGATATCAGTATATTTTATTTTTTCCTTCAAGAAGTAAGCAAGATGGGCACCCTTAAAAAAAGTGCCCAGCGCAAGGTTAAATCCGTATGATTTGTTTATGTATTTTTTTAATCTTTATTTAAAAGCTATTACATCTTAAAAATTAAGTCTGCCTAACTTTTGGAATTAACAATTAAGTTAATGTATTTACTATTGAGAAAAATCTTTAAAACATACTAAATGTACAACTACTTAATAAATGCCTAGAAATATCTAGAATAGAGGAGTTAGCCAGAGAGAGAGTTAACTCATTGGACAACGAGGCCATCTATACCCGATTGGGTAAAGATGGCCTCGTTGAAGTTTGGTCTGTCGTTCTACCAGACTAACTAAATAAGTTAGCCTGGTAGAACGACAGACCAAGCTTCAACCTAATTATACATATTACAGGTACGCAAGTTATACAAAAGCAAGCGTTAATTAATCAAAGTCATAAATATAATAATGAGCTCTTTTTAGGGTTCAATACCGAAAAGGTATTAAAGGGCCCTTCTGAGATTTTTCTCTGTCCATCCGTCTGTCCTTCTGTCTGTCACCAGGCTGTATCTCACGACCTCCGTTTATCGCGAAACAGAAACATAAATATTATTATTTAAGCTGAGCCTCTATACAACAAACGTAACTTCTTGCCGTTTTTTTGCCCGATATAAGAACTGCTGTGTACAGGGTATATGGAGATCTGTGATGGTGATTTGTCGCGTTATGGTAAGTAATTTATATAAGGTGCCAAAACAAAAAATGCTCTACGCGTCATTCTCTTCACACTACATTCGGATTAATTTATGAACCATGAATCATCCTGTATACACATAAAGTTTTGGAAGTTGGAACCCTTAAGTGCTCAAGTTCAACTCGCACTTAGCCGGTTTTTGAGAATCATCATCATCGATCACCGCTTATAATAAATCTGCACGCGCTGGACACGTGCCAAGACGTTAACCATTAAGCCCTCATATAATTCAAAAAATTCGAACATAAATTTATTTACGTTGAGGAATTCGGGTAGAATAATCTTAAGATATAAAAACACCAGTATCTCGAGATTTTTAGGCAGTTTTCATATAATACCGCGGCAGCATCGGCAGCGCTGCATTAATCTCTCTTTTTTTCGCCGAGAAAATGCTTTTGAGCATCCCACAGGGGATAGGGATCCTATTTGTGTGTATGTGAGTCCCTGCTGGATGAACGGGGGCAGCTCCTACTCACTAAAAACTCGGCGGTACTCTTTGTACCAGCCTTGCGGGCCACGGGATCGCGTGAGCGCACACCGCGACTTGTATTAATCTCCCTAGGATTATATGAACCTTATACAATATAGCGCCGCGAATACGAGTGCCTAGTCCCTTTACCGCGGAGGTAATATCAACTTATACAAGTTTGGTTACACACGAAGATGATAGTGCCGCGTAGGCCGCGGTGTCATGTGAAAACTCCCATACGCACTTTCTGCGAAAAATAAACTAACATTTCCATATTCCTAACGTCTATATTTTAATGTAGTAGGTAGTTTAAATAATTCTAAAGCTCAACGGGCGGCTAATAGTGGCTTTAATAGATCCAATTTAAATGTAACTTATACATTAATCTGATAAAATTTATGTTTTTGTTTATTTTTAAAGTATCATGAACGAAGTATACAATTTATTAAAGAAACCAGAATATAAGTAACTTATTTAGATTTATATTATATTTCTGAAATTCAATTAATTGAACAATACACATAAGATTTTTTATATTTCACTAATCACTAGACATTCTAAATTTAAATAGACACTGCAGCAAGGTTGACAGTAATTAATTTCCAAGATAGTTCAACAGATGGCGCTGCACATAATTCGTAATAATATTATTATTATCAAGTCCACAGTCACTTATACAACTGCCTCTGTGAAAATATTTATTTCGAATGTAATTTGTAGCGAATTGTGTAAACTGATTCGAAGGTCGCCACTTCACAGCGCAAACATCAATATCTAGAACCAACATGTACACAGTTCTGCCCCTATCCTGTCGGCCGTGTTTGGCTTACCATAACATTACTATTTAATTTGATATATTTACACAGACAATTTATTTTATCAACCTATTTGATGTGGTGGTGAAGATTTTCAGCTATATTTGCCGCGTTTTAATCTTCCCACCACTGCAATCCTGTGTAGGGCCCTATTTAATATTTAACAAAAATGTATGGGATTTGACATAAGATTCGCTAAATGACAAGCGAATTCGTATGTCACTTAGCGAAGCTTATGTCGAAGCCCATACATTTTGTTTTCGAACTTCATAAGTGAAAACAACGATTGAATCAGGGCCCAGTATTGACAGTGGTAACCAACCACAAAAACTCTTTAATTTATTATAATCTCAATGTAGCCCACATTTGCACTGATCAGAATATAGTATGCTTACATAAGATACCAAATTACTTTAATTGGATAATGTGAACGCGGTTTCAGGGTCATTGGTCAATTTTGACACAATATTATGTACCTACCATGATTTACTGCAAATTTATTAGTATTAAAATTTATTAGTATAACAGCATCTACTAAACTGCGTCTAAAAGTTAGAAATCTTTGAATTTTAATTTATATTACCCAGTCCTTTAAATATGCCAAAGCGATTTTTAAAATATTTTTTTTACATACCAATGTTTCTAAAAATCTTTCTCATTATTTCTACGAGGATGATGTTGGGAAAGCGAAGGTTGTAGGTATTGTGCGACGAGCCCTTAGTACACAATTCGATTTGCTCGCAGATAATTCGAGAACCTGAAGTACACAAACACTTCTCTTGAGAACGCTCATCGCTACTCAGTAAGTCAGTACTCACAAATGTGAGTGTATACGTAAATACCTGTGCAAACTTAGGTGTGATTACTATTTATTTATCGTCGAAACCCAACCAAGTTCTTTATTAGATTTTTATTTACATAATATACTCAAAGTCAACTGAAAAAAAATACAGACAAACATAATATTATAACTGGTTTTTTGGAAGCCTGTAAAAAGTGTTAATTTTATTTGAAACTGTAATATCGCCCGTAGGTTGCTTTTATTCGCCGCTAGATGGCTCTACACAGTGTCCTCTGGCGTCCACCATATTTTTTTTATTCTATTAGTAACTGTCAGATGGCAGTAGTATCATGATATTAAATAAATCATTTAACATTATGGTAATGATATTACTATAAAATAGGTAGGTATATGATTTATATCCAAAAGAAGCTACTTCGTTTGTATTTCGAATAGTCAGTAATAATTGAAAATGTTGGTACAATGCAAAGTACGACGGAATACTTTATTAAATACTGGACAAAGAAATAACAGTTTTATTTTTATTTTAAAACAACCAAAAAATGGTATAAAAAGTTATGACGCAGTAAAAGTGAGTGTCAGTATTATTGCACCGCGCAGGCGCCAGAGAAAGCAACCTGTGGGGGGTCGGTGACCCGGGGAATTCGGCCAAGGTCTTATGGCCCGGAACACTCAGAAATCAGAGAAAAATAAACTCAACCAGGCCATGCAGTCCGGCGCGTCACAGTGTTGCATAGGCAGCGTCAGATTTTATATTTATTAGATAATTAAATAGGTACATAGAGTACAAAAACTATTACCCTTTCTTCGCCGTTGGGTAAAAACAACATGCTTGATTAACCTGGACTCCACGGAAGATCAGGGACGATTGTTTAACTGTCTTAACATGTCTCCGATTTTGCTAAGTTCAGATGTTACTGTCTTGTAATGTTTCCAGATTGTTTCATTTTTATTACTTTTTCTGTCTATTTATTATATGTCTAGCCGCGTGTATAGGTTTTGTTTTATTTTTTTAATCATGTGTAAATTAGTCGTATCTATCAACATGAACTAATATGGTGTCAAATGCAGCAAAATTAAGATTTTATATAGGTATACATTTAATTTTTATTTTTATTATTATTATTTATCGTCGCACCAAAACTAATTTTTGTTAATATTAGTACAACCACAAAGCACTCATACTGCTCTAAATTCTAATTCTAGTTTAAGAGTAGATATTCCCCGAATTTTGATATTATGTAATTAAGCTACGTATCAAAACATTTTAATTGTCTTGTGGAACAGGTAACTACAATAAAAACAATAGGGGGAATCTTAATTTATACATAATTCATTATTTGAAACTGGTTTTGTTAACGAAAGTTTTAAAAGCCGACATTTTAATGTAAAATTCATAACATCTATTTTTATATATTTTATAATATAAAATTACAAGCCTCTACTCTATGTTATGTAGTGCTAGTGATAGCCTGCTAGAATAAAATGGCTTTACACTAACTAGTTAAATATTATGCTTACTGCTGTATGTTGTAATAATTATTATTAAACTAACATACCTAAATAAGTAAGTTCTAAAAGTTTTAAATGCGCACTACTAGTGTGCCTAGTGATGTATGTTATAATTTTGTTACTAAACTAACCCCCGGTTTCTGATTCAGAATGGCTTGTTAACTCAAATGTTAGTTGATTGACGATATGATCGGCCTTTCAGAAACCAATGGCAGTGGCGTTAGGTTCCTATAACCTCATTTCTACCCCTTACCTTTTGAACATATTTTGGAATTCTACATAATATTTAATTAATATGTACGTATGTTTTTTCCATCGTGACACTTAAACTTCTGATCCAATTACATGTAAAATCAATAATAGATAGGTTAGTATGGTACAAGGTGTAATGTGTTTGTACTCAAATATACAATCCTTGGGGTGGCGAAGTAAGAATAGTACTTCCCCATAAACCTTTCCCGTGGGTGTCAAAAGGCGTCAGAGAGAATATAAAATCCGGAAATGGCCAGCAGCGTTTCTGCGGACATCTTAATCTTAAAACTGCGCTTGCCAAACTCGCCTACCAAGCGTAGCTAACATAGGTATACCATTAAATACTGGGGAGGCTTATGACCGGCCCAGATTCAAGATACATGGGACAAAATGTATGGGATTTGACATAACCTTCGCTAATTGACATACGAGTTTGCCCGATATTTAGATAATGTCAAATACCATACATTTTGTTTTCGAAATAACTAATCGATAAATAGCAATGACATCTTGAATCAGGGCCCTGCGGTGTCATTGCTTAACGTACGTTTTCTCAAACTCCTTCACAACGAACATACCATCATTAATTACAGGAAAAGCGCTACATTCTCCGTCCGAACATCTCTAAATAGCCAGCATCTGGTACATATTGCTCACATCATGAGGAAGCTGAAAGCTGTGATTCAAAGGAACAACGAACTGCTGCAAATAGGCCAAGGTTCCTCGGGTCAACGCACTGAGATAGTTTTTAGATCGCTTTATTACTGGAAACTTCTAAAACACGCGATCGGCCGTGCTAAACAGATTCCTAATAAAATTTCAACGGATGATGCGTACGTGTAATATTAGGCATTTTCTAAACTCATAGTAAATCTTAAAATTGAATTCAATAAACTCAATTTATGTACCAAAAACAAGTATGTCATTTAAAAAACCACACGAATTACGCGTAGGAAATAGTACTTTGTATAATGTCGTAGGATTACTATTTTTTTTTCGCGAAGATCCTAAAAATTGTTAAGAAGATATCTAAATTATATCTCTTGCAAAAATATAGCCATTAAGTTTGCTGTTTTGCTCTCCTCTGATTTAGGACTCTGTAACACAAAGTCCTAAATCCTAGTGTATTTTTTTAGGATCTTAGACTGTGAACTCTTGGGATCTGTTAATGTTTAGTGAAGGGAGTAGGTATCAGGTATCTGTATGCGTTATAAATTAAATAAAATAATTGTTAATGATGATACAATTTCGATCGTATGACTCATGTGTAATTAATTATAATTCTAGACTATATTATAAGCCCTAATCAGTTATTGTTTATCATGCTAATTTATTTCGTGTATAATATAGGTTACCTATGTAAACTTGTTAGGGTTCTGAACAGAAAAATGTTATACTTATAACTTTATCTGGGATGGTAAAGATTGAATTTTTTGATTGAAAAACACAGCTGATAGAATTTAATATGCGACATAAAATATACTCTACAGAAAAATTGTTTAGAATCAAAGTGGACAGTAACTCGGCAGAAGAAGTTTGATAAAAATATTTTTGCACGTAAAAAGTTACGGAACCCTGTTAGGACACTTGGTTAGATTTTTTATTTTATTCGAAAGACTAAGAACATACGGCTTATTTCATTGCAAGCGCATAAACATAAACGCTACATGCAAAGTACAACATCAAAGATTAATTATACTTTATATGCTTACTAATAAACATTCCTCTTTCCAGGTAAGTCATCCAGTCTCGCCAACTGCAGTAAGTAAAAAAATCAATAAACAAACCGGCATATTCGAGTAAAAACAAAATGGCGCCGGGTTTGTCGAACTACGTCTAAATCCAGACAAGGCCTTTGAAGGGCGCCTCGACCGCAGCTAACGCCCTGATAACAAAGGTTCGTGATACCAGCCTCTCTGAGTCATATCACATTACTTTCTTGTCAAGGTGACGGAGAAACAAAAGATGTGAAAATATTATACTTGTTTACTGAGACTTTCCAAGGATAATTTGTCCAGTTCATTTAGCATAGGAACCAGAAAATAAATCAAGTCACATACTTACAAAAGTACACGTCGACGTCGCACATAATTAATATTTTGATATTAATCGCAAAACTTTTTCCAAAAAATAAATCACCAAAGCAGAAAAGTAGCAGATGTATTCATGACAAAAAAGAACGAGACGCGAATTGAAATAAGACTATATCTGAGAGATAATTTAAATATGGCCGCAGATTCAAAGAACCAAATTCAATTCCGACCACCTGATGTGGAAAAAATAATCAAAGCAAAACAAATGTATAAATTAACCTTAATAAATATTATGCCACCGATTTAGAGAGACCCCCGAGGCTGTGGCTGTGTTTATTAAATCTTAGAGTGTAGACGAAAGTAAGAGGGTATTGCAGATCTGCGTATAATGGAGGAGTGTTAATATTCAGTCTAGACGTGGTTTTGCTTCGTTGAGCCGAGTAACGTTGTTTGTGGTAAGCTCCTGTGGCGTTCCCACAGAGTGCAATGCGCTTATTACAAAAAAACAACCTGTAATACAAGAAATGATTAAAGAAAACGAACATGAAATTAATTAACGATGTCATGCAACAGAAGGTATTATTAAAAGTAAAATCAATGTTGGAAATGTAAAACAAAGTCAGGTAACATTTTTTTATAGGTAAGATGAATAAGCTATTAAACCTGTTTTGGACATATTAAGTTTTTTAGTTTCAAAAACATAACATACCAACGAATCCATAATAGTTAAAAATGTGCAAAGTGCAGATAAGAATGTAAGGATAACCGAACCTACCCCAACGTTTTCGATAAGTTCAGTACCGTGACGTGCGGTTAACTGTTCCCTACGACCTATATTCGCTCCCCCAGCACTTAGGGCTTACTGGAGTGCCTGGGACTGACCTGCCCTAACTGCGACGGGCTTGCGGGCTGAAACTGGGACAGTCTGCGTTCCGCATGTGGCCTCTTCCGCGTTGTGTATGAATGAGACTCATCTCCCGATGCATCAGCACGTTCCAAATTATTTATTTTAGGAATGTGTTTGGTATTCATTTTTTATTTCGTTTTAATATAGTTTTCAATTAGCAATTCAAATTGACAATTTAATATGGGATCGTGAAATTTTATGTTGAAGTTGTTAAAATTAAATTGCCAGCTCATCTCATAAACTTTGTTTCAATATTTCCAGGTAAATATTTAAACAAAGTTTCAAACTGTAGATTTTTTTATTAATATTTACGTGCCTCTTAATTTGGGTAAACATTTGTATACAAGTTTTGATTTTATAAGTTAATTACCTCTATAAACATTAACTTTTGGCTAAGCATACATTATAAATAATCTTCCCTTCACGCTCGTGACCACGACGTAACAAAAACTCTAATAACGACTTCCAAAATCAAAGGAATTTGGTATCCCACCAGGAATTTTATGTCGTTTGCTATCAATTTAATCTTTCGACTTTTACGACGTTCTATATCAAAATTGATATGTCTCATTAAATTCATTATATTATTATAAATACTCTGGTAGACAAAAATATATTAAAATACGGGTTACAACAATGCAGTCCTAATCGGATTCTAATACCAAATTGCAAGCTATCATTAAAAATTCTATAAGTTTTCGAACATGACGTATTAGAATACAATTCGTCATAACTGTAAAGGTGTGGTACAAAGCATTGGTATTGATTGGCCATGCGACTGATGGCATTGTTTGCCCCTGCCCTGCCGTCTATTTTTACCGCTTCATCGCTTGTCCCCCGCTTCATTGCTTCTCCCCCGCTTCATCACTTCCCCCCGCTTCATCATTCCTCCCCCGCTTCCTGCGCTTTATTAAACTATCTGTATGATAATTAACAAACGGCCTCGCTCTTGTCTGTTTACTTTCCTATTGGCCTCTGTTTATACGCCTTTTTAAGACTATTTTGGGCCCAAAGTTGAAAGGTTTGGAAGTTTACAATACTTTTTAGAAGCAAATGTAAACTCCACATCCATGCACAGCTCTAAAATTGTTTTGATAAACTTGCAGCACAACTTTGAATATAAAATTGGTATATTTCTTACAACATTTCCAAAAATACACTAGAGCAATCTTTAATAATAATATAATGAACGTTATAAAATGCAGTTTTACACACATTCATTACATCTTACACAGTCTAAATTATGCAATTTCATTAAATTTTATTTATTGTACTGTTATGGATAATAATAATAATTTCTAACGGTATCCTTTCATTGAACATTTTACTATCTAAATTAGTTAATTATTATTATGATGTGCAGCTAATGATAAATTTCATACTTAAAACGCTTTGTAATTAAAATAGACTTCATAAAGTTTTACTGCACATTAAAGAACTGAAATAATAATTTGCTGCATAGTGCATACAGCTGCATATCCTGCATTCCATTTAAAAGTTCTTTAGTTCTTGATACTACACAGTCGCACTATTCCTTTATTTTTTCCGACCTTCAAACATATTTAATTAAAGAGCTCTGCACGTTGTCAAACCGAACTTAGTCCTTTCTTTTTCTATCATCAAGGATATTATCTTCGTCTCTTTCTATAGGGGCATCTGGTATACATAAACCTGTGGTGTTTACGTTACATCTACGTCGTGTTTGTGTCTGTGTGTGTGTCTAGGGGTGCGAGCATGTGTTGGCTGCGTGGCGTTTTGTCTACAGCTGTTGTTAGAACCGCGCTATTGACTCCTCTAAATTTATGCTTCCTCATGACCTAAGGCCCCGCATTATCCTTCTTAAAATTCTCAACAAGAACTATGTAAATTAAGAAATTTATTCAAAGGACCTTTCCTTACTGACAAACACGTTTTTCTACCTTGACAAAAGTAAATCACAGGAATGCGAAACAAATTTCTCGAACACAAAACATAATGAAATATTTAGTTGTTAATTCATCTGAAAAGGGATTAGTTATATTCTGATACTTCCTTACTTTCTCTATAGAAAGGCAACATTGAATTCTCTGACAAGCGGATCAAAGCTCTACAACAAACTGTTTTGCTCTGGTTTACAAATGCTCTTAAACCATGCAAGTCATATAAACAAACGGCGAAACAGTAACTGACAGACCAAAACCTTATGTTAAACACTGTATGACAACTCTGTTTATGTTTGAACTTCAAGTACAATATAATGATGAAAATAATGATGTCATTATCTACGGCATGTTCCGGATACTGCACCGGTTCCTCCTAACCCGTCTTAGCACTTGTTCCAACAATAGCTAACAGCTGTGAGGTCAACGACCCGATAGCTGTGCAAATTGTATACCCATACAAAAAAGGACCATTTTGATTCCGATTCCTGTTAGATTCTTTGTGTGCAGTCCTAGCGTCACAACATTTTTTTGTCCCGCAGGTAGTTTGGTTAGATCTGTTTAAGTTTTACTTGGTTGTGCATATTCACTAAAAATATGTGTGCGTGTACTAGTGTACACACGTAAGAAGTGAAACTTCTTTATGGCCTTATTTTTCGAAAAATGATCTACATGCAAAAAAAAAAAATAAAAAAAAAAAAAAAATATTTTATATTTTTTTATTATTATTATTATTATTTTTTTATATTTTTTTAGTATTGATATATTATTTATCACGTCGCTATTGTGTTTCAGAAATAAATAAGGGTGCTATAAAAAAACGTGGCTTGACCCTCTCACGATTCTGGGTGACTGGAAGGGGGGGGAAGATGGCGCGTAACGGAAAAATGTGACGCGTAACCAAAAAATGTGACGGTAAATTTTTTTCCAACGCCGATAAAGAAGTTTCACTTCAAAAAATAATTTTTCATTGAGATTATACAATTTATTACACAAATAAATGTTAAATATTTTTACTTTGAGGTTTACAAAGTTCTAGTGTCTTCGAAACTAAATTTCCAATGAACCAGAGGGATCGCTACGCGTTGTTGATGTTATTTTGATGACGTCACAACATAAGAACCCTGGGGTCGATGCACAGGCCCTTTACCTGCATTTTTTATAAAACCCTCAATGACGCTAGCGGTATTAATAAAGGGACAGTGATTATTTTTATTTTCCTTTTGTGGAACACACTGAGATGTATGTGATGTTTTTAGAATCTATTTTATTTATTGTCGCTAATGAGTATGGCAATGTCAATAATCATCAGTTTAGAACTAAAATAAGAGAACTATAAAATGCTGTACAACTTTGAAACGACATATTATGTATATAATCAGAGTTACTATTAAAAGTACTAAAGATAATAAAACATTTTTAAAGAGGCACTGACGGCATAAGCAAAAAAATCGTCAAAAGTTTTACGGGTCGTTAATTAAGCGTCCAAGGACTTGACCTCAGCGCACATCCTCGTCCTATAGCCCTACTTGTTCCCAGGTCGCTGATCCCGCACAATTGGGCCGCCAAAATTGTGTCAAGTTGAGCCGTCCGTTCACCCCCACTGTTTACCTCTTTCGCTATGACGCGACTTTATGTTGTAGTAGTTATTTATGTCATAGAAGTTATTTGTGACATTCTATTACACGAGTGAGGCGAGGAATTAAATATTGAGACTATTAGTGAAGTGTAAAAAAAGAAAAGTAGTATTCAAGTTGATACAATGAAAGACAATTTCGTAAATGATTTTGAGCAATTTAATGTTAAAGGTTTGGTTAACAAGACATATTACACCTAGCTACTTACTAAAGTAACCCAATATAAATAGAACTCTTATAAGGATGCTCCCCCTGGTTAGGGTCGAAAAACAAAACACTATTTACAAGAAAGGTGTTAGACTTAATTGAATGAGAGCTCGAATGGTCTGAATATTTCCCTTTGTAATACCAATGCAGTTTTACTTTTTCTTGCAATATTAAAAGCAAAATAAGATGGATTTACAAAAATTGTTATCATGAAAAATAAACTAAATAGTAAATTTTAGTTTAGTTTTAACTCAATATTAATTAAAACCAAAATAAAAAATACGATTAAGAGATTATAACATAAAAAAATCTTCTCAGGAGTACATAATGAAGTAACTGAATAATAATGGTAAACAATAAAAGTACATTAATGAAATAAAATATTTTTGTTTCAACAAAAGCTTATAATTCTTAAATTAGATGTGACTAATCCTAAATTATGTACCCTCGTTAGAAATTGCTTATGAGAATGTATCCATTGGCTTTATTTCTACTTTATTACCTGTTCTGGTGTATCTAAAAATAAGTTAATGAATACACCTATCTCGTCGAAGTAAAAAGTAAACGACAGTTCCATTCTTCAAAACGAGTTGCTTCGAGAGGTATGAAAACGGCGAAGCACTTACTATTCACAAGTTGTAGCCTTCGTGTAGAAAGAAATAATTGTAATGGTGTCTACGTGAGGAATAAATAATTCATGGCGATCTTTTGAAAAATATCACGGTCGGACGGCGCGGACATTATAATTGTAAATTTTAACATGAAACTTGTAGCTTATCGTCGAGGTAAAATGCGGAGAAAAATATTCTACTTTTGTACGTTTCAAATGAAGTTTTTATATTATTATTTGCGTCAAATTTAAATTATGTGTTTATAATTCAAATGATAACTGGTTAAACATTTAAAAGTTTTATATTCAAGGCTTAAATTTTACCTACCGTCTGAGAAATTAGTTACAACTTTAAAATACCATCTGCAGAACAGCTTGCAGTATCATAATTATCTGGAGCTAATGCTGCGTCGATTGCAGTCTAAGTCATTAAATGCATATCCAGACTAGTTTTTCTAAAGCCAATTCTCACGCAACGTCTTGCAGGTCCACATTTGCTACACCTGCTTCAATTTTTCATTACAGGTGCCAGGTGGTGACTGTGTAATGCGACATTTTCCACTTTGATAACGTAATCGATGTTTTACTTCTAACTTTTGCCGGTTTTAAGGATTGTCTTATATATAATTTACTTGCCTAAATTAAAAATTTGCATTGCAAACTTTTGTACTCCGTCCTCTACCTATATCTGTAAATTATTGATGAAATGATACTTTCCTAGGTTTCAGTATAGATTCAACGGGTTTCCAAAATGCTTTATACGAAAAGTACTAATTTCCGTTCGCCAGGCAGTTCAAAACGCCAATTCAGAGTCATACATTTGTTAAAAAAGGTGTTTCTAATTTAATATCGTCTCCCCTACTAATACAAACTGGACTGGACGCGCCCACTCGTTTTGATTAATTGAATCCGTATTTTATACCCTAAAATAACATTCTTTAGCTACGTTATTTTCGTCACGTATATAATATTTTACTTACTAAAATGTTACCGTTTTAGTTAACTACAAATTTAATGATATATTTTATAAAATGTCTACAGTTAATTTTTTTGAAATAAACCTACGAGCCATGCTCGGCTAATTTTATAAAAAGGTATAGTGGAATACTTAATTATAAATATTATTAAATCGCTCCCGATTCCTTTACAAAATATTACGCGAAACATAGATGAATAAAATAGTAACAATATAAAATTTTAAAAATCACGAATTACAATACAAAATAATGTGTATTCAGTGAATAGTTAATTGTATTCAATGGGCATTGTAGAATTCGAAAATAGGATAGAATGCATCATGTTTACAATAAGATGTAGAGATAGCACGCGTTGCCGTGGCAACGTGAGGGGATCCTGCCCCTACGTTCACCCACAATGCTGTACCCACGTCGGCCCTGTTTTTATTTTTTTCGACGCCGTCACATATGCCGCATAGACGTAAAAAGCTTCAACATCATTTTCATTCAGTTGCTTTAACGTGTATTGAAATGCAAATATTTGTAAAACATACGTAAAGAAATTCATTCATCATCGTCATGAATTGTTATTTATTAATTAATTAAAAACTTATAAAAACTACTTATGGTAGTAGTCAAATCGCTTCTAAGTTTTAAACTATAAAATGTAAAGTCTGTCTTTTTATATTTTAGTTAGCAACCCGAGTCGTTTAAAATTCATGTTATTGAAACTTTCAAGTCCCTTAGACATTTCCAACCTCAATTAAGACCTTCATTTGGTAAGTGGTTGAAATAGAAACTTGAAAGTAAACTTGGTAAACGTCTTAGTATTAGCTCTATCTAGGGGATGCAAGTCCTGCGTCACATTTCTTATCGCCTTAATTTAGTTAAAAGTTTTCATTGTTACAACTTCGTCCTCAAGCGAATGAAAATATTTAAAATTCACTTGCAGAAACTTAAACCCAAATTGCTTTACAAAATTACATTAACTTTCTTGCAGACAGAATGTAATTTGTGTACAAAAGTATAATTAAAATTTAAAACCCGCTTTAATTTATAATCTCGAATGGACAGGATACATTTTATGATCTGCAGCCAAACAAAACTCGCGACGTATAATAAATGACGCTAAACCTTCTTAAAGTCGAGGTCATCGATGGAGGTGTTCAAGAAATAATTTCTACGCCTCCTTTATTAGCGCTCAATATCCCCTGCCACTTCAGAGAAGTCTTATTCAAAAAAACATTCTAATACGTGGCCAGCATGGCGGATAACAAAACGAGCATCATTATGCAACATCCTGCTTCATGATCACACGGTAGACGGGTTTTGATATTAAATGTAGAGTTCGCATTCGGTATGGCGTGGCCTTGATTTTTTCCGAATCGAAGCTGGCCTCGAGGCCGGCAGGTGATTAGGTTACATAAACTAAGTCCTTCCCCACTTCCTGCTAGCGCTTCGCAGTTGTCGAAGGCTTCCAAGAAAGCTGAATTAGCAAGCTGCCCTATTGTTTTGTTCGTGTAGTAGTAGTGTTCTTCCAGTTTTAGATTTACCTTTAGTTTGGACCGATGTTCCTTTTTAACGTTAAAGTACACGACGTATTTTAAAACATGTACCCAGAAAAGTTTTAAGTATCCAGGCTGTAGATATGTTTAATAAGCGATGTGGGAGAATGGAGACGATATGTTTCCACTTCGGAGAGCATATTTAAGTGCTACGATATTTTACGACGCGTCTCTCGATCACATTATCTATTGATCTGTTCAGCATTTTATGGCCGACAACTTGTAACTATACATGCTAAGACCGTGGAAAATAAAAACTAAAATTTATTCGACATGCTGCCTTACTTGTATCGCAGGGAACAGCTCAAACTGGTTTGGCCGCACGCGATCCTTCTTCGATGGAGGGACATGCAACGAATAAAAAGAAACCTAAATGCACCTCTAGGAAACACTGGCCTTGAGCACAAGAGGCACGGCACCTGGTGTTTTTATCTCTTTCGCAAAATTCCAACACTGTTTTGCTATCTACGTTTTTAGACTTGCAATTTTTCAAATATTATTTTTTCTGGTGGTACTTTTTAGTTTTATGTAATGTCAATATCTCAATATCATTTGATATTTTGCTATTTAGCCTGCAATTGAGTAACCACAATGGCAGCATTGTTATTGTAATTGTTAATGTTTTTTTCTTTAATCTGTCTAATAAATGTTTTTTCTTTAGCTTTCTTGTGAGTAACTTATTATTCTATACAGTGTTGTAACTTTCTAACTGTCACATCGATGCAAGTATCGATGATCAGACGGATGAAATATAATTCAAAGGTCCGAATAAGGTACCTTGAGACAGACCGACTTAAACTTAGACGATATAAATTTTTATGTCTTATGTGACTTGAATAACTATATAGAATACGTGTTGTTGGAGTAGTAAAACGTATCTGTGAGCACCATTATATCTCTTTCATCGAACATGCAGTATAAAAATCCATTTGGGTCTACATATTTAGTTTGTAAAAATATCTACTTTGAACTATTTGTAAAATCACTTTTGCATTTTTCATTCTCATATTTAGTCGGGATGTTCTTACTAGGTGCTACAATTTAAGACAAATGATTGCTTGCAATTTTTAGTGTTCCTATATCTACTACAATTATTGGTTACACTGCTACAACCGATAAGTTGAATAATAGTAGCTACTACGGCTATCTTAGTTTCAACAGTAGTAGCTCTACCAGTAATAGGTGTAAGTATGTAAAGAGATACAGCATAGTGTGACAGTGGAGCGCTTTCATTGCGATATGTCGGTCGTATTGGTTGCGTAACCGGTGGATCGTGAGGAAAGTGAACGCATTTCGAGGTCACGTAGAAAGTTACCGCCCGTCTCTCTATCTTCTAATAGAGTTACTTCATCGTTTTCTATTGAATTACTTTTATTGTAACCTTCTATTGAAGGATGATCTTTTTGATATAATTACTGGGATTTATGTTGTCTTGGGTAGAGTTGGCTGTTTAAGCATCGTTTCAGTTGTGTATTAACTTACGCTGTACATTAGATTTCTTCTGCTAATTAAAATGCAGTTTTGATGAAATCTTGATATGTTACAATAGCAAAATAGTATTTCGAACCGATGGAATAATTATAATTACTTATTGATAGTCTATGTTAAACATCAGAATAGGAAATTCGCCGTCAAGGCAGTTATATTATTTTATGTATAAGAAAATATAAATAACATTTTATTATAATAGTTTAATAGATACAATAATCGAGTAAAATTTAAATGACGTATTATTTTAATAATATAATCGATGTTCTGTCATTTAAGATTCGCAATCATCCAACATCGTCGAGAAATGAACGCAGAATGGCGTTGTTATTTCGATGGTGATTATACATTCCATCAATGTCATCTAATTCGGGATCTATTCCAATTTTAAACTCACCCGTACCGCTTAAATTGGATTGAATTCTTATAATATGTTGCATAATAAGGTATTCAACTCAATCCTTTTTGAAATACCATTAAAAAATTCCAAGGAAATTGGCACAAAAAGTTACACGTGCCGGCCGATCGCTTTGGGCCACGAATCTTGGCCAGGGCCGGTCGGCTGCATAGGATATCAATTCTTCCAACTTACAGACCTGTCATTAGATATAGATTATATAATAGAATATTTATTAGCCGTTTAATGAACTTTTAATGGTAATACGAGAATAAATCATTGAATTGAATTTAAATTGCGTTATTATGATGAAATTATAAGTTTAAGATATCGTTAGAGAAACTTGTACGTGTATGTAACAATAAACTGTGGCAAAATAAATCATTTCTTTTTCAGCATTATCTTTTTTACCTTAAAAATATTTGTTTTTTATCCTTAAAAATATTTTTCTGATTAGTTTCATGAAAAGTAGAATTAAAATGATAATAATTAATAAATTATGATGAATCATTTTAAGGAACATCTTTTACGATAATTTGATTTAAATTTTGATTTTAACTTTTATTTTTGTTGCAATTTTATGATTCATTTTTAAAATCCTATTTTAATTTTATGCTACATTTAATTTACACATTTAATTTTAACTTATCTGATATAAAAGTAACTTTTTCTTTGCTAAGAGAATAATCTACACGCTATTAAATTTCAGTGCATATCAATCACTTTACAAACACTAAAGCAAAGTCAGTTTTTGCACAGTCTCGTGTTGTTCTTTTGGTTGTTGGTTTTCCCCGGTCACTCAGTGACAGTGCGGTATTTTTTTTTTAAATATGAGCTTTCAAAGAAACATGAACTTCTGAATGTAGTGAGTTTAAACTTGTTTAAATGATTTAATAATTATCAGTAATTTTACATGTATGATATGGACTACAAGGCAGAAGCTGATGATAATAAATTCCATTGGCTCATACAAGCCAATACCTATCGATTTATACATCAAGTGTCCTGATTATCTCCCTCAGTATTTGATCAGGTGCTGTCGAGCATACTAATGGTATCTATAGCCACGGAACAGATATTTTTGACAAGGTCAGATATATTTGGCCATGAAATTGGCTATAACTCCCAATGCCTGTATCATTAGTGTTTATTATAGGGGTAGATTAGATTCACCCACGCAGGTATCAATTTCGCTTTGTATTTCTCGATCATGGTTAAGATTTGGTTATTTTGAATTCCAAAGTGGGTCAATTTACCCGGCAATAATTAATGTTAGAGGATATTTTAGATTTTGAAATTAATGCTGAATAAGAAGGTAAAAAACTAAACGTGTAAAAGAGTAGTAACCTTTTTAAGAGATTGCCAACATTCATTTTTATTACGAACGATAAAAAATACATTGAAAGAGAATATCTGGGATTTGTGGCGGGCTTAATTTTATTCGAAGGGTAATCAAATGTCAAAATTTTAATCCGCTTATACCTTGCGAGGCGCGACTGTCGACTGATGGACATGAAAAGGGACCATTCATTTAATGGTTGAGAAATAGGGACAATGAGAATCAACTAGGTCCAAGCCTAATCTTTCTTAATTACCGCCACCAGTATCTACAAGTATCTATCCCTATTTGAAGGAGAATATATAGTTACATTTACTAACTAGTTATCTATACTACTAAGTGTTTAGCTATTCCAACTTACAAAAGAAACATTGCATACCCATAAATTAAATGATCGTCATTAGTGTCTTAATGTAAATAATGTGTCTGTGCAAAAAAGATGAGATCAAATCGATAACAGATCCCGAGATGGTAAAGCTAAATTTATTTTAAATTGTAATTCTTACATTCTTACTTTGTAATGAAAATAAATATTTATGTAGAACGAATATTTGAAAGCAGACTTAAAAATTTAATATCCTCTTAATTTGTTTAAACTAATCAGTGAACAAAAAAGCTTCTAAGCAGACATCCTCATTAGAAGGGAAGTATCGCGTTTGCTAATTAAAGAGATTCACATGCCGCAAAATCGCATGACGTAAGTTTGAACTTGGCTTGACATTGCCAATGAAAGGGCAAAAAAAACCTCAAAACAACAGCTGCTCAAAATGCTCTTACTTTTAAACCCGCCTAAACAACTTTCACGCCGATTTTGTTCGAAACTATAATTTGCTTACATAAGACGTTATACTTTATAGCATTACCTGCAAAATAGTAGTAAAAAATATTTGAAAAGCTTTTTAAATAATCTAGATATTCGTAATATTATGAATATCTTTTTATATTTCATTGCGTAACATATTTATATGAACATAATATTATAAATTAGTGATACGAGTTCTGATTGAAGAAGAGAAAAATAAAAGAAAATAATTTAAATCATAATTCATAAATTTAAATATTTTATACCTAATAACTTAGTTGGAATTAAAACACCAAGATAAAAATTAGTTTCTAGACCCACCCATGAAGGTAAGAATGATGCTGCATAATGTCATCATATTAGTCATAGCGGCAAATCATTGCAAATCAATAACAATGATTACTAAAAAAGCAAGGAAAAGATTAAGTAAATGTTTTGTCTTCAGGATGTAGTCACTGTCTTACCGTTTAGATGAGATCCAAAAAAATACAGCCTTCGTTGCATCTGTAATCAATTTGCAATTCGTGTGTCATTCTAGCAGCAGAGCCGCAAAAACTTAAGCTATGTCATCAACGATATTATCATCCATCTTAATGCAGGATATATTTTATATTATAACGTCTACTTTAGTGTCATGACGTGTTCTTAGGTAAGGATCATATCTATTGAAGCTTACTTTAAGGCAACTTCATACACATTAATAACTCTTTGTATACTTTAACGAAACACACAACCTTGAAGTCATTAAAATTCTATGTAACACGAACCTCCCAAATGATAGTTTATCGTCGAGCAACTTGTGGCATTGTTTACAAATCAGTGGAGTGTTCAGTCGGCTAGCAGTGCGGAAATATAAAAAACCCCACGCTTGGATGTGTGGTACAACCATAACAATTATAATTCCGAATATGGAAATACATATTCAGTTCCCATGACTAGAATATACATGCTACTTTAACTTAATTCTTTTGGTACTGTAAACGTAGATGAAAACGCTGGTGGCTATTTGTTTACGGATGAAATTGATAATTTTGACATACAATATATATTACAACTTTTACTGTTTTAAAATCTTTTTATAGCTAAAAATTCACGACACTAGAAGTTCTGCAATAGTTTACTTTGGAGGACTTCACTATGGTGATATGACTATGAGATAAAACGGTATAATCTATCGGCTCTATTTAATTTTAAATACCATAAAGTTATATGACATGGCGGAACCCACTCAACTGCAGGTCCAACGCGCTTACCTCCACAAGTTTTATTCCTCGTAGCTTTGTAATGTGACTCGGTAATTTTAATAGCTTCCAAGCCAATATAAAGCTTTTAAATATTTTTATTATTTCTATAATTAAAGTGTGTTCACGGCGCAATAAGTGTGTACTGTATAATTTTGTGTAGTTATGTTTTATAATCGTAGAAAAATTACAATCTTAAGAGTTTTTTCTCACGTTAGGTATTCGTTGCAGATGTAGAGTCTCTAGCACTAGAGGTTGACGAAATTAACGAAATAAAGTTCTAATAGGTGTAACAAAAAAATCTGTTAATTTCTTCTCAAACCATGATTTGGGATCTACTAATCATTTGTTTGACACGATCTTGATAGATAGTTCGCACCTACAGTAATTCAAACCGGCCACAGACAATAAAACTTTAAAAAAATATAGTCAACGTCCCCACAAGCTAAACAACATTCCGCGAGGTTTTTTGGCTTTGCACGAATGTTTTTGACTCGAAGAATGACGCAATTATACGTGAGACGCAATATTATTTTTTGCGAGTAAATTACATTAAGATGTTATCTAAACCATAACTTAACACGTAACGTGTTGAATGGTGTTTTTCATATTAGGTTTATGGTACTAAAAGATTTATGGATTCATATCTTTGTCGCTATAGTTAATTAAATTAATCTGAATTCTAATAATGTGTCGTCGTTCATCGGGCATGAATTAAGGCTTGATGTGCCTGTTACAATAACTAGAGTAAGTTCTTCAACGGCCCCTTACCTCTTCTATTTGAACAACAACACCATCGTGACTTCAATATATAGCAAATATATAACATGTTCACTCAATAACCAATCTAACAGCCTAGACACAATATCTAATATCAATTGGCGATGGAACCGGTCTCTGCAGTTCCTACCGGCCTTGATATTGAACCTTGAAGCCGAATCGCTTGGAGCAATGTGCCGGCGCGCGTTCACTAAACTCTGTTGCGTCACAGTTTCCTAGTCAAATACTTTTAACAGTTTTGTTTGTTCTTATTAATGCTAATTTGTCCTAATATATCTTCGAATTTGTCTTATTACTTTATGTGTATAATATAATTATTTAATTAGTATCCTTTGTTAAGATTCTTTTGTTGTCTATTTTAGCTGCAGAATTGTTTATATTATTATAAAATCCATCGTCACAAACATTATTAGAGTAGTACGATTTCCTAAAGTGGTCTAGCAAGACCTATGTACAGATGTACCTATCTGTATAATATTCGTTTCCTTGTACACTTACAAGCTTTATTAGCTTTATATAGATTATTATTTATTTAGCCCTTTAAGCCCTTCTTCATTATCTCCAAACTAGCTATGTTAATGATTTCAAGTATCTACAATCGTGATTTAGTTACATCCGGCTTGGAATCAACTCGCACTTTGAATTAGTCTCGCCACGACATCTCCCAACCTCCCACGCGGATGAAATCAAACAGCGATTTATGTACTTGACAAATATGACTGCATAAAACGTGACTCGGAAAAAAACAGGGATGTCCAAAAACAAATGTTCGACTGCAGAGTGCAGACAGACGAGGTTCGATATAACTATTTTGTATTATATTGCTATACGACCACAAAATCTAACAGATTTGCGTGAACTTGGTTCGCGTAAGACAATCTCGTGGATACCACACATTTTTCCTTGATTAACTTAACTGTTAAATACATGCTTGTTAAATTTTATCCAAATCTGGTCATTGGTTTCGGATCAAAAAATATTTCCTCTTAATTATTTTAAGATTACCACAATTTTGAACAGTCGTTTAGAATAAACTACAAGACGTCCAGAGACGCAAAAGACTTGACTAATCAGAAGGAAAAAGAGCTGCCTTGAAATACCACAATTCATAGATGCAATACTACAATTTTCATACAAATTAAATGATATTTCGCACGTTATTTATTTATATAGGTATCTTATCAGCCTCCGTCAATGTCACCGAGTAGAGGGCAACGGACGCTATATCTACATATATACCAACATAATATACATATGACGCTCACGCTTCTTTTTGTTACGTGTGGTGTGATATACACGAACTTTGCACATACTCATTATTGTAGAGTCATGACTTGCTATGCTAGAATATATTTCAAAAAAATGTTATTAAGTTAAACACTAAATATCGTTTAAATTTAAAACATTTGTTTGAAATATTCGATGTAAAACAATTTCTACTAATAAATAAAACAAAACAAAACATCTAAAACAATTACCACTAACGAGACCACCAGTTTGGGGTGCATAAATATGGGGCAAATATAATTTTATTATACGTTCCTGTCAGCTTCATCTAGCTATAGCTTATTATTTTCCTCATCAAAATTCCTACCTCTTGTCGTGTACAAGTACAAGAGGTAGTACAAGTACTAAGGCTTCTGTATATAACCAGCATTCACCATACACCTTTATATTAATATGACTATTAAGATTATTGGTTGTAATATTAATAGGTTCATTATTAATAACCTCTAGAGAACCAATCAGATGACCACATTAATTATCACCATTGAAATAATTAAGTTCATTATTAATAATCTATGCTATAAGGTTAATAATGAGGTTTACGCTCGCCGTGACCGCGTAACTACTAACTTGGTTCAGTTTCGGTACAACGACTCCTCGTCCGATAACATTATTATCACATATTTGTTCGCTGCCATTAGTGCGAAATGGATTTAGTTGATAAACAAGTATTATAATTCATTGACCTTGCCAGTCGATACCGCATCTACGTTTCAAATTGTCTTCATAGTGATTAGGTGTTTTGTTCGCTACCGATATCGCTAGTTTTAAGACTGAGTTGCTTCGTGCGGTATGTGTGTGCAGTATGATAACATGTTTTATAGAAGTCAGTGAGACTGGGTAATCCGGGGATTAATTTTATGTTTTATGAAGGGATAACTTTATAGGAAGGTTATTATCGTTACGTCATGCATTAAGGCTATAGTATGTCTGGTTTTACTTTTCTCACTCTAACACACAGTTATATAACTTCTGTCAGGCATGCCGAGACCCACACGTTTTGTTTTTTTTTTTGAGTTTCTCGATTGTTTTTATGACAATATTACTGTTCTAATCATTTTATAGACATAAATTCTCTCATCTCGACTTACTAGTAAGTCCTGCAGTAACTAGGTGGTTTGGAAAAAATCGGACTTAAAGCTTAAGTTAAATTTTCTCGAAACCGCATTTTCTGACTTACTGTAACCAGAGTACAATTATAGGTCTCCTGAATAACGCAATTTGATTGGACTAAATTCTTATAATCTCGGTTCAACTATTGTATAACTTGTTAAAGTTGTAAAGTTATACGGGAACAGACTCCACGTGTCGCAGTCGACCGTGGCCAAGGTCTGCTCGCTCGGGCTAGTCTAGGCTAGAGACTCTTGTGTAACAAGTGCGAGATGCAGTCAGTTGTCACTGCTGTGAGGAAGTTAATTTTGATGACATCAAAACATCGCACTAACAGTGGTAGCGGTGAGCAATGACAAAAAGAAGAACTATATGGCTATACTCGTATAACTCTGGTATTTAGGCTTTTGAAGGAAAATTATAACAGTATAGTAAAATAATCAAGATTTGATATGATTGATGAATATTAACCATTCAATGTGATTAAAATGTGATTCGACCGAAGAAACAAAGTAATGAAGTTATACCAATTTAAATATATCTTTGTTTTTATTATATAGCGGTGAAAAGGAGACATTTAGATTGGAACCATTGAGATCCCATTGAATTGAAATACTAACACAGATTACTTAACACTTGCATAATCGCTAGTTTAGGAGCGCTGTTAGACGAGGCCTGAGGGACAACCCTAGTTATATAAGCTTCGTCAGGTCTTCTTAAGTAGAACAGCCGACTTGTTAAGTTAGCATATTTGTTTTGTATAAAAGGTAGGATTTAGCACAGATTATAAAATAATAATATGCAGATAGAGCATGCCGAACGTCTGAGTTTAGCCACCAAGACAAAAGTGAAAACACAATAAAAAAATATAATTCGAGAAAGATATTCTATTTAAATTTTAAATGTTGACTAATATGTTGGAAACAAATTTGTTGTTTTGTGGGTCCTAATCGATTTTATTCTAAGCAAAATTTTTTTATTTTTATATATGAGTATGTTTCAGAATTAAAAGCTATTATTTGTGATTCGCTTTCGTTTACACGAACGGAACTCTGGCAGACGTGTGGGAAGATGATCTTATCTAACACATGGCACAGCATCCCTATTGCCTGTGCTATAAATAGACTATACTCCTGTTTCATATAGATAATAAAATTAAATAAGGATGTGCATATTTTTGGACATTGTAGCGTCTGCGTTTTATTATAATTCATATTTAAATTATCGAGAATTTTATTGTAACTTGTTTTATACAACTACACTGGGCATTTCGTATCTTATTTTATAACTAAACTAACTGTGCCCGCGACTTCGTTCTCGAGATATCGTGAAATTAAACCCCCGATTCTAAAACAGTCTTCATTGAGTTATATTCTCCTATTGGTCTTAGAGCGTATTTCACCAAGCAATGTTAAAGTTAATCCTTCGTTAAATATCATGTTGTTCCTCTCGTAATCCCTATCAATGAATGAGAAGGCATGGTAATTTAACAAGCCGTTAACACTAACATGCGTTGGTAAAATCGGGACTTATCGTAACGTTCAAATCAAACCAAATGAAACTTAACAAGCTATTTTCGGAAAGGTAAAGCTACCACCGGTTCAAACCTAGCCCGTTATATAGCCTATAGTATCCCTCAGGTGTAATTCATCGGATAAATGGGCTATCCAACACTGAAAGGACTTATCAAATCGGTCCAGTAGTTTCAGGATACCACCCTGCCCCCCATGGTGGTAGTGGTTGTCTGGATGAAGGCATTGTATCAAGCCTGTAGCGCGGTGTATGGTTACCAATGGCTGGTTCTAGTTCAGAGGAAAACCCTAGCCTTAGGTAGAAATTGAATGAGGGTCTACATAGACACAGGTTAAGTTAAGCCAAAAATAGCAATGGAGTAATAGAACGCCATTCATGGATTCCCCAAGGATTATCTCAAACGGAACAAAGTCTTCATTAGATGCGTCTCAAAGGAAATCATAGTTCTAAATCCCAATACGACCGTTTACTTTGTTAACAATTGATTATTCTTTTAGATTCATTTGCACTGACGCGTAATCTTAAAGTAAATAAATTAATTGTATTGTCTTCAAACGCAAAAATTACACCACAAATAGATTTATGGATACATTGAACTCAATTGATTGGATAATTATGAATCGAAATATTTCCAGTAAGATAAATAAGTAATAAATCATCGTAAACACCTATTATATTTGATAAGCGTATAACGTCAACAACACTATCTAAAAACTTCAATACTTTGTATGGTAAGTTATTATGTTCAACTCTTAGCCCTAAATGGAAAAACTCAAGAACAACCGCAGCTGTTGAAAATTTGTTTTTTACGGTTATCTTTAATTCATTACTTCGTTTTATAATTAAAGGTTTCCCTTACTTGTGATCTTACAATATAATTATTACTGTCATTTTAATAAATGTTGAAATGATTCTCTCAAATCTTAATTTAGGACTGGTTTATTATATTGTTCAGAACAGGACTGTTTGTTGCTAAAATTAATGAAAAAAAATACAGCGCCCACAGCAATAATTGTAAATAGAGCTGATATTCGAACACATGAACGCCGAGTCAAATATAAATGTCCAATTTACCACTATACACCATTTTCATTTCACCGTATTAGCGCAGAGTTCCTTTTTTAAGCGCTCTGAATTTTCTCCGGATGAAGAGACTCCATAAAATATAGAGTCGGCCTAAAAGTGTTCTTGGCGCGAATCATGAGTTCGGAAACAAAGTTTCTTATCGGAGTTTTTCACTCCTTCGCACCAAATATGTGGCGATAATCAAGCTATTATCAAAAGTTACGCGTCGGTATGATAGGCGGCTTCGCTATTTACGAATTCTATACAGGTGTGGGCAGCGCAGGTGGCTGTCAACTGCCTTTTATGACCTTTGCATAAACAAACTATTCTGCACAACACGAGTGCGCAGTAAAAAACTATAGCCACTCCACTCATTATTTTAAAGTTCATTTTTAATTATTCCATTGCTTTCACCCGGAAATGGTTAACTGTAGAAAATTACGGCTTAAAATTATTTGTTTTCCGGAAAAAATGGCACCTTGTTATACATCTGCCTATAATAACTTACGACTATTTGTCAGAGTTGAAAATAATTGTCATTTTGTTCCGAGTTTTATTTATTGTTAGAGATATTGTAAATTGAAATAGTGCAAAAGATAAGTACTTTCTCAAACATTCTTGCTACTCATAAAATATATCAATTCTAGTTAGTTAATCACAGAATAACATGTTAATAATACTACAGAAACCTTCATAAAGGTATTTAAGCTGATTATAAAAAAAACTAAACCACCCAATATTCCTGATAGCACATATTAGCATCGTGCTTTAAAATTCGAAGACTATCAAATTCTAATAAAGACCCAATGTCGAATTTATGTCCTTTAAATTAGATTCAAAAGTAGGCCTATTAGATGATGCTAATAATGATAACCCACGTCTAGATTTAAATATTTAGGGCAGTAGCACGTTAAAAACACAATTTATCAGATGTCGATGCGAGATAGGGTAAGTGGACCAAGGGCGTCCGATAAAGCGAGGTCCTCGCACCGCGAAATGGAACGTAACTGAGGTTAAACGACATTATTCGACGCAACTGTTATTAAAATGGTATTAAATGTGGTTTGAAAACAATCAACACGTCACAGAAGTCGTACAAATTACCCCAATTTGAACTTTATAAGAGAGGTAACATAGAGATCATCAATGATTAACACTACTTACTATTATCTATGATGTGAAAGTTTATGAAAATTGATGAATGGATTTTTATGAAGCATTTACTGCGGAGTTTGATATAATTCGGTTGTATGATAGTTAACGGATTAATTATCGAACAGATACTTTTAATCCCAAAAAGAACAATGTTCCAATGGGATCTGAGAATTATGCGTGAAAAAACACGGGATAATGTTTTGCATGGTAATGTCTGAAGACTTTAAAACATCCAAGGCTTTAAAAAGCTAAAACTCGAATAAATAATGACGTTATAGTTAATAACTTAAGTCTTCTAAAGGGCACAAATAAGGTAGAGAGCACGCTCGTATTATGGGCCCAATGCTATTATTCTATTATTAACAACGTAACGTAATAAATAAACAAACCTTCTAAAGATATCAAAGGACCCTATCACGGCAGTTGTCCTTTTGTTTTATGTAACAATTATCAAATTTGAGTACTAGGAAGTTTTATATAACTAGATTATAGAGTAAACAGTCTAAATAAATCACTGCTAGGATTACGGAGAAGGCCACCAGATAAGGCGTGCATTTTTGTGTGTAGCAGTAGAGGTCGACTGATTGTAACGGCCTCGCTGACGCGGAAGACGGTTTCGATATTTTTGTATGAAATAACACGACGTAAACTGGTACGGTTGGCAACGAAACTAATGGTGTAAAAATATCATCCACGTAGAACATACATTGAGTAATTTGGATGGCCCAAGCGATGCTGTATATCTTGACATCGGCTTGATACTTAGACCAAGACACGCTACAAATTATAAAAAAACGCTAATAATTACTATGTAGTCTTTAGTGTCAAGAAATAGATAAAAACTGTCGAAGATATTATTTTTATGTTCCACGAAAATGTTGACTTATACTTGCCTGGTTTATATTTTACGATTTATATTTTATTTGCTTTTGATACACCCTCTCTAATGAAGCAAATAAGGGCGCACCCACGCCTGCTTTTTATAGCGATTCCGTTTATAACAATGTTTATAACGATGATTAATATTTGTATTAATAATCTTCAAGGTTGATCGCTATGAATCTTTACGTCTGTCATTCTTTTGGTACACTTATACAGAATCAATTATACAGCATTACGCAATTTTGTTTCTGACTGTACAGTCCTGTTGTCAGTTGAATTTGGTAAATATGTCGCCGACAAAGAGGTTTCAAGGTTGACCTCGAAGATAAGTGCGATAATTTAGGACATGCGCCGCTCTGAGCTTCAAAACATGGAGGCTAGACGCAGACTGATGGTAGATATCCCGAAAGAGGTGATGTACTTGACATTTACGAGCACAATCTCGGATCTAATGCGCGTTGTAAACGAATCCTTTATTCCCGACAACACTCGAACAACATTCAACGAGTACGTTTGAATGGTTATGTATAAAATTAAAGTTTTATTTTTAGCTGCTCAGTTGGAAAATATCAATATCAGTCTTTATGAAGTGCCTTTATCTAAATTGAGATAGTCTAACTAGATTGCCTCAATTTGAACATGCATTTAGACTAACTAGTCTAAATACATCGTAGGGATGCAAATTATATTTGAACAGAGAATTCTTAGAAGACATATTTGTCGAATTTGAGTATATTCAGTGCGCAGTTTTGTTCTAGGCTAAAGTAATTGAATTCCCTGTTAGGATGTTCTCAGATAATTGCAGATGGAGGGCATTTGATGGAATAATGCTCCCCCCAGCCTTGTGCCCGTTATGGGTGACCTACTTGCACTGAGTAGGATGCTCTTTCTCTCAATAGTTGATTCGAAAACGTTATTTCATCGTTTGCCTGAATTGTGGGTGATTCGTCATATTATGGGATGGGATATGTACTATATGGGATTTAGGTATGAATCTTCATTCAAAGCATTAGGTACATTTACTAAGATTTATATGTCTTTTCTAAGCTTTGTTCTAGGATTGTTTGTTCGTAAAAAATATTTTATTTTGACTTTTTTAGTTAATGACTGAATACAATAAAGTCTGGATGACATGTTTGTTGGGATCGAAATAATTATAGACGCTAACCAAATCTCAAAAAGACAATGAAACTAATTATTATAATGAAGTTATGAGTAGTAATTATAATAATTTTAAACGGAGAAAAATTTAAATTAAACAATGTATATTTAATAACATAGCGTATTTCTTTGTGATATTATATATTCTTGGAATCTATATTATAGTTTTTCTTTGAAAAATTAATATAATATGTATCTACTTACGATATTATTCTAAGAAATATTAAAAATATTATCCGATAAGAATAATACGCAACTCTTGACCTACTTTAGAACCTGTCGGATTTGTTTCAGCAATATTAGTTCTGATAACTGTGTTGTTATAATTTGGCGTGAAGGTAATGCTGTGTAAATCTCCTATGATGTTATCGATTATCATGAGTCGAGCAGAATTGGTCAGCAAAATAGGTCAGTAGGTGGATGTGGAGGCAATATTAACAACAATAATAGCTCCTCACACCGATTTCGGTGACCAGATTCATTGAATCCAGGAGAGGTTATTTATATAGTGCCAAATATGTATGTATCAATATCTCAACCTCTCTCCACGAGATTAGGGGCAGGATAGACTTTTGCCATGCCCATCCGACGCATGATTTATCTGCATTGTCATAACCAACAAAACAAATTCCTATTGTCCCAACACGGGAATTGAACTCATGACCTTCGGAATTGAGAGCGAAGGCAACGGAGGCGTCAATTCAGTAATAACTAATTGGTTATAATATTATCTCCTAACTGAAAATATAAAGAAGAAGAAAATACGATCCTTTCAACAGGTAAAGGTAAAGTAGATACACTGGCGAAATAAATAGTTTAATAAAGGTTTTATAAATCAATATAAGGTATGTAACTTCAGATAGTTTAACATTTATGTATCTATTAAATTTTGCCTGATACTTCAAGGAAAAGTGTGAAAATAGGTCCTTTGTTCAGTGCGATTCATGTCATGTCTGCTATCGCTCAATCTGTGGTACATGACGCACAGATCATGCGATGCAAGTACAGCACAGGTCAAGGCTGGCAAATGAGTGCAGACTGCAGACAGATTACAGAGATACAAGTAGTTACTCCATTCATCATAAGTACTCTAGTGTAGCGACTAGCAATATAATATTGTGAACTTTGTTCCGTTGTATCGAAATGAGGTGGTTAAATATTACGTAAATATTTTTCATTTTACTTTTCAAGCTATCAAAGCTCGTATTTATACGCGTTATTGAATGATATTATAAGCGCCAATGGTGACAGTGACGCACAGAACAGTCGATGCACTGAGTCAAGTCAGGTCAAGGCTGAGCCAACGACCTAGTTTAGTTTGGCCCGGACCGCTTTCAGTGTAATGACATTTACACTCTCCGCTTTTATCACATTATTACAATCAAAGTATACATTCTTCATGTTACATACTCTGATTAATGATCCCAATCAGTAAAAATATAAATTTCAAGCACTTCGCTTTTCTTTTTTTTTTGTGATCACTAAGTACAGTTATTTATAGATTGTTGTAACTTTGCTGATATTCTAAATCATTGTGGTAACTGTTGACATAGAATCTGGGGTCACAGTGGCGCGTCCATGTCCTGAGTCATCCCGGGTCAAGGCTGAGCGAAAACCGATGACCTGGTTCAGCCCGGTCTGCTCTCGATTGATATCATTTCCATTTTCTACTCCGGTCAAGGATACATTAGGTCATGTAGTGATCTAGCAAATGATTCACGGACTTACGGTATATCCTAGCATTTTATAATAGCACTGGGATAATATCTTTTTTTTTAAATAAAAATGAATTGTAAGTAGTAAAGTAACAAAATATTTACAGAAAATTATATTACCTAACACTTACCAATGGGTAGTCTTTAAATGATTACCTACTTCCGTCTAATTTTAATTTTTTACTTCTATTAAGTAAGTATTTCAAAAGTGGCCGTAATTTTTCTACTCAGCTAGTACCTACATTATATTTTTAAGCATAAAGATTCTAACCAGCCAGTCTTATACTTTTTAATTCCGTCGCGTCTAAATACCGCGACCTCGTTATAGGGCGCGTTTGGCCCACATTTGTTGAACTCGTGACCTATTTTCGGTTGACCTCTTCCTGACCCGCTCCCAGGTGGTTCAGGGTTTTGTCCTGAGCTCAGATGTCGGCAATCGATTACGCACAGCTCTCCTTGGCATTATAGATCTATTTCGAGAACTTTCTTATTGAGGTCGTGTGCTAGTATCGCAGCCTATTCTCTAATATTTTGGTTAAATGTGTATGTATCTTGTTACTTTATATAAGCTACTAGCCAGATAGTTTCGTGGGCCCAATTTTATCTACCAATATTTCTAATTTACATTTTAATGTGGTAGGTATTTAACTCGTCTCTTCAATTTTATGTTTACTTAGAGCTTATGATATGTGTTTATGGTATGTGCCTCGCTGCATGAATAAACCTAGCCGACAAAATTTTAAATTGCTTTCCCATATTTTGTGTCTCTAATAATACAATACAAGTTTTCTTCGGATTCTAATATCCTTGCATAAGGTTTTTTAAGAGATTGACGTCCCAAGAACATAATATCTTGTCTAAAATGTCAACAGCTAAAGCTTTTAAATATCGAATGAATAACTCATGAAAATTTAAAATAAGAACACATTATACTTTGAAGGCTGGAAAGAATGTGTATCCATTTATATTATCATCATAAATACATTATGTTAATGACACGCTTGCTGAGATTTTTCTAGAACAGCATACTTGTGATAATGGACAGACATGCATGGGCATTTTATTCATATAGAGTTGTTATTGTTTTCAGGTTCACTTCGGAAAAAAGTGTGTAAAGTTAGTCCAGTTTTAATCACCCTAAGACACTGAAGACAATTCCTATTTATTCAAAAATCATTTGTTTGGTGGACTTGAAGGTAGTTTATTAGGTAATATATCCTTCAATATACAAGTGACGTGGACCATGGACATTTAAATATCGGGTAGAGGAGTTAATATTTTAGTAAATAACCTCATTAAAATTAAGAATCCACTCGCTTTAAAACAAAAATCATTTCTTAAAAATTCAAGTCATGGGTTGAATCTAAACGTAAAATATCGTTTCAAAATGGCGCCATCGGGTCGGATTTTGCTTAAGTGTATCTCGTCACTTCTTGTCGTCTGCTTTTTAAGCCTTTCTCATTAATACAGATTTTGTTATCGCATTTCAAGGGTAAGTGCTACCTGGTTGCTCATGACTGGGGTTATGGTATAAGTGAACGTCATAACGCAGCGTGTCACAGATAAAACGCGCATACCAAAGATAATAATTTAACGTTTTATGTCTTAAAACTATAAACGCGGGAATATGTATCTGTACTTTGTAGTCACGAACTTATAAATTTTAGTGGTATCGTGCACTCACGTCTGACTAATGTGAACACGTTAACTAAAAAAATGTTCAATTACATACAAACTAAACACAATTTGTTCTTGCCACGGAAGTTTGTTTGAAGGAACATTAATATATTATATTACATTAGTAAAATGTTTGGAAGACACTACGTATTTTGGACGGAGTGAGCAGTAATAACAAAGACGTTAAAAGTTGATTTACAACCGAGGAAACAGTTTATTGCAGGGAACAGTACAAGGTCAAACGAAATAGCCCAGAAGATCCGCTGATTGATAGACTGATCCGACAGTTGTTAACTTTCAAGCTTAGGATGATGTTTAAAAAATTTTGGGATATGAATACAATAAAACAGACATACAGTATGTAGACGGATTGGACTGACCTAAAATGTAATAACTAGTCTGAAAAACGAAGACACTTAAAATAGAATCTGCAAATAGAAATATTTTCCATGCATTTACTTTCAAGCAACATGCAACGCGCAGAATAATTAAAATCTAATTAGGCAAGACAACCAAAATGGAAGACGATAAAGGTTGTAAAAAATAAGCACATGTTGTATATAAAGCACATGTACACAGCTGCGGATAAGTGAACTTGTTATTATTTCCAGAATACTCTAGGAATATTCTCATGTATTCTGAAGCGTATAAAACATGTTGTCTAGCCACGAAACTTGGACTGGCCACGTGTTTTGGATTATAATTGTTATTACCAAAAAAGTATAAATTGAAGATGAAGACTAATTTTGCGATCCGAAAAAGACATTTTGGTATTACTACCAAATTGTTTCGAATCTTCCTCGGGGTGTATTTACTTTGAATAAATATTAGTTGTCTATTCCAAAATAAAATGTTTACACCAGTAGGTATGCATTTTAATTAGCACAGACGAAGACTGCTTGAAACTGCAGGTTAATAAAAACCCAGTTGAGGTTTATTACAGAGATATATCAGAACGTTTAAGTGCAGTCATATGGCTGGAAAATGATTTACAAGCCATGATTAAAGGGCACCACCTCGATTCATTCGCTATTGTTGGCTCTCTCCAATTACGAGGAGTCAAAGGTTGCAAATCCATATTTATGATGCAACGTTATAATTATTGTTTCTTTTATAAGTGCTAAGTTATGGTAGGTACCTGTAAACCAAAAGGTCGGATTCATTTAAAGTCAACGGGTTTTCAACGAACTTTTGCTGGATAGGGAATTAATTCACAAGTGTAATATTATATAATTAGTAACAAAATTCAATGAAAAAAATGTTAATGATTAGGATAACATTGAAAAAATATATTTTAGGCCTATTCTGTGGCTGTATAAATATCAGTTCCTACTAATATCTACACAATGCTATAAAATAATATAATATGTAGGCACCATAATGTATAATGCTTTATTAAAATATATGAGACATTCATACATTACAATAATTCTCTCAAAGCAACAGTAGTAATATGCCTTTAATAAATTCCTCAGCCTTTGTTCCATACTCGATCTCATTGGCCGGGGTCCTGCAGAAATACACGTACAAGACGTTGAGCAAGCTATTCCACTTTTATTTCTAGCGAACAATGGGCGAGCAAGTGACTTGGCCGGTTTCGCCGTCCTCCGATCGTACATGTTACGAGGCAATAAATTTAATATAGCAACACTTGCCCGTGACCTATGAGGCATTCGACTTGAACAATGATATAAAATAATCAACCACATCAACATAAATGAATATTTCGCTTGAAGGTTCATAATCTATAAAATCGTAATTTAAATAACTCGTCTTATTAAGCCGGTCATACCTAAATGGCTTAACAAGATTCCGAAATTTATCGAGAGGAATATTATTTCTACTGTACATGACAGTCATCGGCTCTTAGATAAGATTGTTGTTCAACATTGTAACAATATCATGCACTTGAGCTAAGTTACCACCAATCTGTGAAGTTTTTTATAGCGATTCTGCTATATTTATTTGCACAAATATACATTCACTTACTCAACATCCCTTGACCTTTTAGTCATCTGAACAATTTTAAATTTCAAACAGCGTCCCCTATAATACATCGTTGTTAGTAACACAATCCAAGAACACAGGACTATTTTGAAACTGCGTGTCGTATGGACATTTTATCGTGTTACATACAGGGTCTGCCAGCCGTACGTGACTATGAACGTGTAGTTAAATGGCCCTGCTTAAATTTCCAATCACAACCGTTCGTGTTTACCTAATAAGTCTTTTAATTTTATTCCTGCAATGAATTATTATGAAGTTCATTGAAAAGGCTTTTCTCGATTGATTTTATTTAAATAACTATCTATACTTTGTTATAGAACAAAGAATGCAGTAAATGCTTTCTCTTCTGTTCATATGACAACAATATTTGCATTAGATCATCATAATATTATATTGCTTATTCATGCTTTTATAATCTTGGGTTTTTATGTACAGCTATATCTACGTCCTTTTATGATATCCTACTAATATAATATTTATCTCGAAAAAGGTTGTTACTCGTCCAAGCAAAAGTACTGAATGAATTTCTATGTTATGTTATTTGGTAAGATGTTCCCGTGGTATAGAAAATTTTCTTTTGCAATCATAAGTATCCAAAACCTAAGAATTTGATGACTCGGAGACAGTTTGAAATTCCTTCGTCCGTAGGCAAATGTTTGGCGTTTGTCCAGCATTGCAACTAGGACACGTCCGTAGGTATGTGTCTAGAAAACCGTTGTTGGCAATTTCCTTAATAGGTCACACGGAATCCTATACTTACACATCGATGTAAATACACCGTGTGCATTATGATACATTAAGGATAATAAAACATATATAAATACGATTTCAGGTATCAGAATGTACAAAATGATACAAATACTTTTTAAACTACGTAATTATTTATAATACATTAAATTCAATTCACTAATTGTAATTAGTATGAAAAGGACGACACGAGTTCCAACAAAATTGTCAACTTTTGCATATTTCGTTCTTTGTTACGTTTCTCAAAGTGATTAAGACATATCCACGAAGTAAAGCTAAAGCCACCTTCTCATGTTCTTGCTTATTGGTGCTTATTGGCCATGACCATGGCTCGCAATTAGATGTAATTACCATCAATTTGTAGCTTCCAATGTTATTCCTGCTCTGACATGACGATGTACTATGCAATTATTCTTCCTTTGCAAATTAAACCTTGACTCCTTCGTCTTATTTTACTATGCCATAAACACACGCGCAGTTTTAATATTCCAACTTCAACTACCTACTTCCTTCTCATAGATATTACTTTACAATTTTATGTGATTCTTTATAAATTCCACTCACTTCAACTTCGTCTGCTTTGTAAATGTCATTTTATCTTTCTAATGCTTCTGTTTATAGTTTAGGGTATTGTACATTTAATTATTATTCATTTCTGTTTAGCTAAAAGCCAGTGTAGCTTGGTACACCAAGCTGCTAAGCAATTATTGTCGTAATTCGTAACTCAATGGATGTTCTGAATACTGATCATTGGTTATATAAACATTGATTCCAGACAGCACTGTGCCAGCTTCTAGCTAGTATAATGTAGCAGTACATCTGGATAACGACAGTTCTAAATAAAACCCATGACCACTAACCGCATGAATATTGTTTAGCTCCTCGGCTACTATGTCTAATTGCAAAGTTGGCAAAGCTTAACGTGTCACACCCTGTCATTCAGATTCTATTATAATATTTTGTTTTTTGGCAAATTCTCCCTGGCCAGAGTCAACGTTTCCTCTGACAGTGACATGATCCGTTTTAAGATACATTTTTTGTTGAGCAAAAAATAGTCTATTTGTCGACACTCCGTTTTTGCTCGAGAGTCTCCTCCGCCTACTGTGTTTTTACTTTTAAATTAGCTTTTTTACAATGTTGTCCGGTATAATGTTCCAAGTTTCCTTAATTATTTCGTGAAACAATTTATAGGATCATTAGAATTCAAGACACTTTTCAGGCTTTTAATAATTACCAAGAAAACTTTGCGAAGATGGAAGCTATATTTTGTCGGTGTTGATATTAATTTATCGTGCGTGACTGTGTTTTAATTACCTGCTTTAAATTAAAAATAACAGTAATTAAAAAACAAAAAAATGTTAACAAAGAAAGGCTAAATGTTGTTGACTTTTAAAGATAAGTGAACCGTATTTTTAGAGAGAATTAATAATAATAGAAGAAAATAAAAACAGGCACTAAATTGCAGTTCTGCTTCGAAAAGAAAACTCCCTGATGTTATCTAGAAATGCGAACAAGCACCTAATAGTGTGTAAGGTCGGGCGTTCGGGCGTTACGCAAATGATGCAACACGAATCTGCAGGCGAGGCACGCACGAACAACGGTCGCCAGTGCATCGGTGGTGCGTTGTTGGTGACCTATTTGAGACTAGAAAATACTAGATACAATGTAACTGATTCTATAGAGGTGCGAAAAAGGCCGAGATCGTTGTTCAATAAAATCTATCTAATAATAAATGAAAAGTTAAGAAATCCGTAGCTTAAGTTTAGAATTTGGATTGAAATTAGTAGATACTAACTAAAATTCTCGTTTCATGGAAACATTTTTTCATAATTAGACCATATTCTATTCTCATTTATTTAGTCTTATTCGTTACGGAGGAAATGGTCAAATAGTCTTACGTATTATATAAATGACCGCCAAGTGAATATTTTATTATTTCATCTGAATAATAATAAAAACTTTATGTTATGTATACAATAACACCTTGTACATGACGCATTGACATACATATTTTTAATTCTTCGAAGTAAGTATGCTAACGGTGTATTATTTTATGTTCTCCGTTATATAATACAAAATTATTCAGTAAGAGGTTCAACTACATTAAGAAGATTAAGTTTTTTGGATTCTTTCAATATTATTTATTATGTTCTTATACGCCCAATAAAAACACCATCAGTCATTTCAATTAGAGATATTATTATAATCAACAAATTATTAAAATATTATATTTTTTTTCCCTATAAAATTTAATTTTAGTTTCAAATATATTTTTAGCGAATTTTATAAGAATCATGATTGTCATTAATCAGCTTATTATAAATCGTTTCCTCCATAAAAATCTGCAATTCCTTTACAATCCGTGTTTACTCAGGCCGGTAATAAAGAGAGCATAAACGTTCAACAAACAACGATACGAAACTTGCAAAAATAATCTCCAGAAAGCTGGTAAATAAACTCATAAACCATTGCCGTCTCTAATTATTACGAGAACTGACTTTAATCAGGATTTATGCACGCTTTGGGAAATTCGGGAGACTATCCGTAACTAAATTAATTCTACTTGTCAAGTTTTGTAGTAAGCAGCTCTTAATTCTAATTTTCTTCTAGGATTAGCTGTGGCATTAGAATTCGGATTCGCTTATTTTGTGTATATTATGTTTGTATCATGTGGTTACAAAATAAGCATTAAATTCATATCGGATATGTCATGACTCTAAATTGTTCTCTTCTTTATTTATATTCTCAGTGCTAACTCTATTTACAAATAAAACACTTCAAGCTTGCAATTTGTATTTGCACAACTCAAATATAAAAACTCATTAACATTACAGTTAATTCTTATTTCACTCGCAGCATTTTGTAATAATAAGTTTGAAGCACGCACCAATAATAATCATAGCTCATGTTCCCAGGGTTTACAATACAATGCCAGCCCATGGCAGACCTCAATAGCTTCCTTCGTTCGGACTCTATACTTACAACTAAGCTTTAGGGTTGTCCAGCCTCTTGTTTTTTTCATTTTTACTTAAATCTTTGTTTTATGTACATAACATGTCTAGAAACTTGATAGATGTATTTTGTACAATAATATCTCAGTAGTAAGAATTATTGGGTGAAGTTCCTAATTATTTAAAAACAATAATTATGTTGCAAGGCTTATACTGGTCACCTAAGTCAAATAAGTATGAACTATTTTCGGCATATTTCTATAGGTTATTTCAATGGTAGTAGCCCTAGTTATATCACGTAAATGATAGCATTAGACACGCTGTATAGGAACAACTTAATATGCTTGTTGTGCATTTCCAATTTCACCTTTATATTGAAGCGCATAAGACTCATTACGCGTCTCATCGTCTATAGAATGTGGGTATAGATAAAATTGCAGTGCATTCGACTTTCAAACGAACGTAGAGCTTATGTGATAGGTGTAAAGGTTACTTTTTTTCGAAGCAGGCATTGTCTAGGCATTATGTAAGTTCGTGTGACTGCGAACGGAACGGTCTCTTACCAGGTCACATTAGTGCGAATGACATCATGACTGCCAAGTGCATGGAGTCAACGAACAGGATTTGGCATTGTGTATGCAATGGATGCCATGATTTCCTCTTGTAGAACATTGTGCTGGCTGAAGACACCCGTTTACGATGTACCTATGAATTACTAACAAACACACGTTAACACAAACGTTATCTAAGATAAATATTATCTACGTATTTTGATTTCAGTGATTTTAAAAACTCTACATACTTATTTGATAGCATAATAAATAATAATAATTATGATTCTAGTATTTCCTTTTAGTCGTACATTATTTGAGACAGTACCCACATATTGCTGGAATCTGGGGCCTTACTCTACAATCTGATTTTATTTTGATTCAGATACGATCATGCCGCGTACTTCTTAATAAATTGACATTTATTTATTTTGATTCTCAGTCGATTGGTCGGGAGTACAAAAAGATACGATCTAACAATTTTCTTTATCCTGATTAGTTTCAAAGTAATTCACCAAACAAAATACGAAAATCCACTTCGATTCGGTTCTCGATTGTGTCGGGAGTAGGCCCGCTGTTGACTGCATCTTGTCGTACAACAATAGTACTTATATTGCTTGTTATAATTAGTTTTTATTACTTTAATTGCGTGATCCAGACTGCATTTAATGGCACGACCATTTCTTACGGCCATACACCGTGACGAATGACCAGTCCCACTCCGGCATTTAAAACTATGCCGGCATTAACCCTGCCTTTATCTTTTAATACCATCGTCATTATTCGCAACTTTTTTTGCACCGGCACTGAGGCGCAGCAAGTTTGATAACCCGGAGACCTTGGTCTTAATTGCGCTTCAACAGACCATTCCGTCTACTTTTTATTCTCCTGCATCGCTAGTAAAAACGCTGGCTACCCAGCTGACTTAAAAGGTGCGACAAGTCAAGGAAAATTTAAACCAGTTGTGAACATTGAAACTTGTCGTATAACCAGCCGTTGCTATACCGAGAAAGCTACATTATTGTAATGACGGTTTCACTTGAGGTTTTCTCAAGTTACTTTTTTCACGCCACATTCAACAGCCTCTATAAAAGATACAAATTCAATGATATTATATTAATAATGTATATTACACTGATGATTTTATTAGGTTGATCACTCATTGGAATAATGTTTTTGTAGAACGTATATTTTTTCAGTGGCCAATGTGCGAATATCGTCAGCATCTTAAAATTGTTGATACCTTTTTAATGCTTCCCTAACAAAGGATATGTGTGTATGATTCATGGGATTTTTCAGATCACTAAGTTATTTATTGTGTTTTTATTGTTCCAGGTATGTATCTGGAATCTAAATTGAAATTACAAAGCAAACTACGAAGAAGCCGTAAGTTTTTATTGTATTGGAAGCTATTTTCGATAATAATAAATCTTTTGATAGCGAAGAAATAAGTTCGATCATAAGTTGGAGGAGTCAAAAACATAATATATGGCTGGAGTCCAAGTATGGAACATTAATCATCGGAAATCTGTCGATATTTATCATACATTATGTATTTATTATTAAGTGGTATTGTATTTTCTATGCCATTTTCAAGGCTTCCTGTAATTTAGGCAAGTAATCTCTGTTTTTGCTACTTTGTGTCTTGTCTAAAGTTTAAACATCACTTAAGTATTTAATTCTAAGAAAGTATATCATTACATCTCACATTATAAAACAACAGGTTTTGATGCGCGGTACGCTATATGACATTTCTTTAATATTCTTGAGAGCTTTGTAATCGTGGGAATGTAACAAAATTGTACTGCCTCAAAAATGATCGATATGAGACATTAGACAAATTGATTCCAGAGTTTTCTTTTGACTCAATATTAATAACTTTATCTAAATCTAAAACAATCTAAGGATTATTTGCTTCTGTGGCATTAGTTAGAGTAGTTTCTCTTGGTTCAAGGTCTGTTAGTTTTTTATCTACTTCTTCAAAGCTTGTCTCTTATAGAGTATCAGGTTTGTTTCCCACTAGTATCATAGACCGCATCCTACCGAACTCATCATATACCATTTCACGCTAGACTGGTCAGCCCTTAAAACTCTTTGATTGTCTTCACCACATCAGTGAGTGCAAATATTAATATAACCGCATAAAAGGTGTAAAATAAATGACTGATAGTACTTTAGGATGAGCATGTGCCACCTATATAGAGTATACTGTGAAAGTACCAGCGCTGAAAGACTTACTTTTATGTTTGTATGAGAAATGCCTCAACATCATAAATTTTCCCAAAAAATAATAAAAAAAAAGTACGCTGTTACTTTCTTAGTAAACTCTTTATACGGGACCCATTCAAACCCTAAAGTATTATCAAATATTAATATTATAGCCTGTATTACACTTACTTTAACTTCTTGTATCTCTATATGGGTCTCTATATCTTTTTGAGACTGAATTTTTGCAGGTGAAAATAGAACATACTGTTTGCAATACACCTAAATATTTACTGCGCAATAGGATCGAAACTTCCTGAGAATTCGGCTGATTGTTTTCGATAAACCATTTAGGGGTAATCCGGTCTAGTGACATCTCCGAAGGTGTCAGAGGGGTAGCGGCGTGGAGGGAGGGGGGGACACTGCCACGCACGACTGGTCAGCCTCACGACTACAAACAGTACAGTCGGGAACGAAAGTTGAAATTCAATAAATACTTCTTTATTCTTTCTGAATGCTATTCAGAATCAATTTATAGTTAGTTCACTTACGAGCGAGCTTAATCCTGAAGTTAAACACGAGAGTTGATATAGTATGGACATACCTAATAGACACGGCCGCGACACAATGGTCGGCACGGCAGCGCCGCGGCGTCGGCGCCGGCGTAGAGATCAGGAATGTTAGGGATCTCCGTAACCGTACCCGAATCCGAAATAAAAAGGAACCAAAATTTAATATCCCTAACCGTAATTATCCGAAACAAACAGATAATCCGAAATAATTTAATATCAATATCCGTATCCAAAATGTCATATCCATTTCATCCCTGGTAGAGATGATCATCGTCTGCAGTCACTGCGGCGCAAAACCCATACAAATCTTAGTACCGAGATCTTCGACGCGTATGTTCGATTAATAGAAATAATACACGGTCAATTGGCGTTCTGGGCCCTAATTCTCACTCGATCTTAGTTTCGAATATAAGTCTATACCGCTCACACGTGGTCTAAATCACATTTGCATGAGCAGGACAGAATTATAATAGAAACGAAGTTCGGGGTATGAGAATCGAGGCCCTGGTAGTAGGAATTGTCAGCATTTTCATTAAAAATAACTTATTACTTACTCCTATCCTACAATCCACAACCAAAACCTATTATAGGCTACAAAATTCCAAAACCTTTTCTCTTCTCCAGACATTTTATTAGATCGGTCCAACCGTTGTGGTGGAGTTCTGTAATAAATACTGGAGACACGAATTTTATATAAATGCACTATAAAAAGTTTGTTTGTTTGCCAGTTACATATTTTTTAGTTTTATCAGAATAGTTGCTGAGCCGTGCCCACCATACGTATAAACCTTTCCTGGACTTCCACGAATAATCCAAGTCTAAAAATAGCCGAAGCGGTTCAGTCGTTCTCGAGTTTTAGCGAGAATAACGAACAGCAATTTATTTTTATATATAAGACGATAATGGCATAAACATAAATTATTATATACATGTACAATTATTTAATAAGCGTAGATATAGAGATAAATATTTAAATGAATTTTTCTCCTAAATAAATAAAAAATTATAAGCAACGGAAAAAATACTTATGTTATGTTTTTCAAAAATGTTTTCCTCAAACGAAAGGTTAATTTGAAATAATTAGTTAATAGCAAACAAATTTCCATTACGGCCTGTGTACTTTACTGTACGCAACGAAAATCAAATGAATCTATACTAATATTATAAAGCGGAGGAGTTTGTTTGTTTGTTTGTTTAAACGTGCTAATCTCAGGAACTACTGGTCCAATTTGAAAAACTCTTTTTTTGTTGGATAGTCCATTTATAGAGGAAGGCTTAAGGCTATATAACATTACGCTGCGACCAATAAGAGCGAAGCGGCAGTGAGAAATGTTGCAAAAACAGGAAGACTTTCGTTAATTATAAATGGTCGCTCAAGAACCACGCGAACGAAGCCGCAGGGCACATCTAGTCTAATATAAATTAGTGGTTTCCAAACTTAAATCAGATTATCAATCAAATAAGCAATTTAGATCTTTTTGCCTACTCATCGATAGAAAGGCAAGTCACGAATTACGATAAATGGCTAGGTATAACTCCATTTTTTGTTCGTGCTAAAAATACAGCATCGAAAGACCATTCAAATGATTCTTTATGGTTCTTTTGTAAGTTCTTACATTAACCTTCAATTCAATCTTATTTAATGGCTTATTTGGCAAATGCTAAACAAATCTTATGATGCACTGTAATAACAAAACTTATTACATTTTTACCCGACTACGGCGTAAAGGATAATGATGATGATCTAGCAGTATATGTTTTTTCAACCGTAGCTCTTACAGTGCGGAATTTATTTTAATAAAAGAGGTGTTAATAGACTGTCAATAAAAGCGAAAGCTACATCATCTTCTCTTAAATATAAAAATAAATTGCTGTTCGTTAGTCTCGCCACAAAATCGCTAAAACTCGAGAACGGCTGAACCGATTCGGCTATTTTTAGTCTTGAAACATTCGTGGAAGTCCCGGGAAGGTTTAAACGATTCATCACAAACTGTTTCTATGCTGAACGAAGTGGGCACGGATCAGTTAGTATACTATATAACTTATGTTCTCAAGTAAAAAAATTGTAATGGGCCGGCTGTGAGTCTTAATAAAATAAAAGATTTAAACAAAAGTTTTGTAAAAATGTAATCATTTATCAAAATCAAAGATTTGAAAGCAATTTAATGAAGAACAGACCTGAAAAAAAGAATCATGGAATCTAAAACATTCAAACAGTTTTGTCTACTGAAGAAATGAGATAGTAATGTTCCAACTGAAAGCTGAGATTAATAATGATCAATTAAGTTAATCATTGCTAAAGAATTCGCAGACATAAACTATAAGATATCTCTACTCCCACACATATGAGAAAATAACAAGATTTATATTTGATATTGTAAGAAGTATTTCCAGTTGGTATTATATAAACGATAATAGTTCCCTTCACAGTGGATTTTTTACTTGTACAATCAAAAGTGTGTACGCAGTAAACTCCCTTTACCCACATAATTAGCTGAACACAGATTATGAACATAATGAGCACTTAAACAGACTGAAATAATAGAGGAATAACTTTGCAAACACAATTTTAACTTTCATCTTAAATTTAAAGGACAGAAGAAGACAAAAACATGAGAGCTTGGAATCTTGACCTCTTAATGTGGAAGTTACGTTAGATTATGTTTAATGTTGTCTTCTAGATTGAAGAAATCGTAACGTCCTAACGTATCATTTAAATATTCCAAAGTAAAAAATTATAGCATATTATATTACCCAGGCCACTATCCGCCAAGTTGAGCACGGCCATTTCAAGCCCCTATAACTTTGTTGTGGATAAAGTTTAAGAATTACAACTTCTCAAAGTTTCTTAATTCTGTCACTCACTCACTCACTCACTCACTCACTCACTGACCATCAAAAGTATTCGGCACTTCTAGCAGACATAGAAGCTTCAAATTTGGAATACAAGTAGCGTTTAGTATATAAATAAAGGAAAAAAAATATAAAATGATAAAGTACGAGTAAATTAAAAAAAAAAAAGTAATCCCATATAAATGTATAGAATTACAAAGATATATTATTTAAAAAAATCAGATCTATGGTTTAGCCACTACCGTGATCAAACATACATAGACTTACAAAATCATTAACCTTTCTTTCGGTTGCAGTGATAAAACCTCGTAACTCTGCTATTGACGTCTGACAAAGTAAAGTTCTATCTATAAATTCAACATCACCGTCGGCAAGTGTAAACAAATAAGAAAGTTAATGTGTCGGAAGCAATAGCATGGCGAATGGGTTGTCCAAAACACGGCGGGGCGATGACCGCCACGTGATCACGTCATGGCATTATGTACATCATGACAAATGGCACCAGCCACGGGATAAAAATTAGCGGATGTTAATCTTGTGTCGTTGTCGCAACGGTTTCGTCACACGCTACCAGATTACCGAGTGACTATTGCGGCTTTAGGACGTGTTTCACCAAGCAATGTTAAAGTTAATCCTTCGTTAAATATCATGTTGTCCCTCTCGTAATTCCTATCAATGAATGAGAAGGCATGGTATTTTAACATGGGGTTAACATGAACCTGCGTCGGTGAAATCGGGACTTAATCTGTGACTATACTATTTTAACTCACTTCCAAAAAAAGTAATTTGGTCGATTTTTTTATTATTTCCTAGCCTTGGAGATGCTCTGGTTGTCGAAATTGGGGCCGTACTCTGCAAATTGATTCGATTTTGATTCAGATTCAATCGCGCCGAGTACTCCCGAATAAATTGAATTTGTTTATTTTTATTCTCAGTAGATTGGTATGGTTGGGAGTACAAAAAGTTACAATGTTATTTTCTTTAATCTGGTTACTTTGAAACTAAATATATATCGATATATTCTATATATACAGATAAAGTAGAAGAAGATAATCGAGAGGGATAAGAGAACTCACTCTTTAATAGAATATAAAAGAATTAAAAACGATTTAGCTTATTACTTCTATAACTTATGCGCAAAATATCTGCCTAATTTGTGTTGTTGACTCTACAACTTACAAGTAGGTAGTATATCTAGTACGTTTTAGTATGACATTCTACGTCACGCTATGCTAAATAGTCGATGACGTCACGGAAATATTTTGATTCGCGATATCTCAGGGGCCTTACTCGCCAAACTGATTTGATTTTGATCTAGATTCGATCGTGCCGTGTACTTCCGAATAAATTGACGTTTGTTTATTTTGATTCTCAGTCGATTGATATGGTCGGGAGTACAAAAAGTTACTATCTAACGATTTTCTTTATCCAGGTTAGTTTCCAAGTAATCCACCAAATGAAATACCAAAAGCCGTTGATATGGAACTGATCCGATTCTCGATTGTGTCGGGAGTAAGCCTACTGTTCTAGATTTAAGTGTGCCATGATCAGATAGTGCAATTTAGGTCGAATTTCGCGGGCCTTGCTATTATCTGTGATAGCTGCATTTCTAATCCTAAATACCGGTCAAGGCGTAGCTTAGGCTCGTACGGCGTACTCAGTAACCCCCCTAATACTTAAACGATAGTTAAATTAAGTAGCGCTTAATGAGCCGTTTTAAGTATCCAACTGTAACAAGAGATAGATCGGTTTATGCATCGAGTTATAAAATGACATGCCGATTTGTCGTAGCGCTCAAGCCGTTTGCAGTCCTTGTCACCCCGTCAAGCATTGACAGTGTCAGCCTGTGTATAGGAGGGCCTTTAACTTTAGTATACGGCGGGAAATACTTTAGGTAATTTAAGTATTTTTTTGTAATATTATTTAACTACGAACTACGATCTATATCTAATCTTCTTCTTGACATTCCTATCCACCGCACTAAATACTTTAATTGCTCTTTCATTGTAAAATCCATTTCCCTTTGGAATTCTTTACCTATCCATATAAGGCAGGCTGAAACTATACATCGCTTTAAAACTCTTATAAAAAATCATTATCTGGAATCATATTGTGTCAACCCTTAACTTATGTAACTAACACTTATTATTATAAATTAAAATATCATGTAGGTTTATCTATTGTATATATATATATTTATATATATAGATATATATATTATATTATATTGTATACATATATTATATATTTATTGTGTTTATGTATTATTTTATTTTATTTACTTTTATTTTATTAAATATACTTTTGCGCAACTCCCATTCTCTAGCATTGTTTTCTCTAACACCATAAGGTTGTCTGGAAGAAATTGCTATCTAGTAATAAGGCCGCCTTTGTGTGCATGTCTGATTTTTGTAATGTATATTTTTTTTGTTTTTTTTGTAACTTGTTGTGTGCACAATAAAGTATATTTGTATTGTATTGTATTGTATTGTATTAATATTTTGTTATCCAGACACATATTTACATGATGTACCTACACTGTAGGTACAGTATAGCAATTTATTTTTAGTAACTAGAAAAGATACAATCTAACACAAATAAGCACTTGTAAGCTACTATTTTGTATATTATTATGTCTATAAGTAGATACCTACTAGTCAATAAACGCCTATGTACTTTTTTATCGCCTAATATAAAATCTAGATGCCTGAATCTGTGAGGCCAGACGCATCGATAAACTGCGTAGATTTTACCCTTGCCAAGGGTATCAGGCCGTACTGCCCTGAGGTTGACGAACTGCGTGCATTAGCTCCAAATCGCGAGTTCATACCGAGCCCGTTTACAAGGATTCATCTCAATTCAATATTTGATTAGTGTCATCTGATATCTCTTTCTATCTCTCTCTTTCTCACTCTGTAACTGACCTAAGACAAATGTTTTTTTTGAAGTACGCGGCAGAGCAAAGTACTCATATTTAGACAGAAAAGTAAAAAAATACGTTTTTGAAATAAAACAACAACAAAAATTAAAGTTCAAGCTTTGAACTTCTATATAAAATGTATTATGGTTAGTGACCATGTTTAACAAAAATATATTTAAATTCATGTAAAATGATAACTGATGTTATTAAGCTACACGAACATAAATTTATTAAACATACCTTAATAAATCAGGACAAATGTTTAATTTTAAACATTAGGTCATTCATAAACTGATTCAATAATTTTATTTTGACAAACAAAATAAATAAATATCAAGTATTTCACAAATCTTTGTGTTTTAATCGCCGACAAAAACAGAGGGTGTTATAACGACGCGTCTGTGTGCGTGTGTGTCTGTCTGTGGCATAATAGCTCCCAAAGGATAAACCAATTTTGTTTTAGTTTTTTCTTAGCTATCATTCATCATTATAAGATCACTCACTGCTTGACAATTCAGGGGTTACTTTTTAATTTTGTTTAAGTATGTATTTGATTATAATAAATAAATAAAAAAGTTATATGACTATATTTGCTAGTAAAAGTTTTAAGTCTAAGTCATAGTTAGCGGACAATGAAATAGTATGCCCTATGCCTAAATGCACCATATTATATAGCCCTTTAGGTACTCTATATAGCTCTATCCCCTTTTTGCCTATTCTATTGTCGGTATAATAGGTTTCTATTATATTATGCCCTTTCTATAGCCCTTTCCTAGCTAAAGGGTTCATACTTCATAGTTCTTTCCAAAATACCGTTTTAATTTTTATTTTTTTACAAATGAACGGCTCAGTCTTAATAGGTAGTTTACGTATTTAGCCTGTAGATTAATAAGAAGGTACCTTCTATACTTATATTGTATTTTATAATTACAAATATACAACATTTTTGCCTTTAGGCGATAACCGCTTGTCTCGTCAGCCCTTTACAACTTAAACTTCTATCATTCTAGTAACATACAAGGGTACAAGCGTAGAGAGATGTTTTGTAAATTAGGCGATGGCTGTTATCGCCTGTACCGCCTCTACAATCTACATAGCGCCGCGCACCGACTCGAGTCTCGAGTCTCGACTTTCTGTGCCACGGGCGGCGGGCCCATGGCTGCGCGCGCGGGGCGCGGGGAAGCGGGGCGCCGCGCGGCGGGGCGGGGCGCCGTGACGTCACGCTCGACCGTGGCAGTGAGTAGTGAGAGCGGGCGCGTCGGTTGTTCGCTCGTTGCATGTACCTCGTTGACGACGGTCGCGCCCGCGTATCGCGCTAGATTCTTCTCAAAGTAGACGCGTTTGCTGGATTTTCACAACGAATTCAACCGCAAGCTTGTGACTTATTTATTGTGTTGTGATTTGTGAATTCGCGCTCGTCGAAACGATCGTAATATTGGAATAATAAGCCGGGCGCCGGCTAGATACGATTTGTTTCGGTTTATACTTGTGCCTTGTGGATGTTGACTAGTGGATAGTAAGTTTGTGTGCGAGGAGTGGTGTTGTGTCGGAGCGGAGGATGTCAGTCAGCAGCAAGGGATTCGAATGCGTGTGACGGCCTCGTCATGAGACGCCGCTGGTCTAATAACGGAGGTTTCCCCCTGCGAATGCTCGAAGAGAGCTCCTCGGAAGTGACTTCTTCCTCGGCCCTAGGTATACCGGCGGCTATGGTTATGTCGCCGGAGTCCCTGGCTTCGCCTGAGTACGGCGGGCTCGAACTGTGGGGCTATGACGACAGCATGCCGTACAACACGGCCCAGTCGCTGCTCAGCAACACTTGCACTATCCAGCAGTTGCAGCCGCCGACTCAGACGCTCCCTTCCATGCCTCTCCCGATGCCGCCGACGACACCAAAATCGGAAAACGAATCCATATCTTCGGGTAAGTCGTCGAAATTCATTATTCCAATTTCCAACCGGCCGTCGCACACTTTTTGTTCGAACACGTTTTAAATGACATCAGACGGCGATAGTTCTGCTACGATAATGTTAAAAACAAGGTTTTTGTCATTATTCTACAAAATATCGTTAGGTTATCTAGATTTATTCAACAATGACCTGTGTTATTATGTTCAACTTGAACACTTAAAATTGCGAAATATGTAGGTACATCATTATTTTCGTGGTAGGAAAAACTTAATTGTACTTATCATTGTTTTAAAGTGGTATCTTGTGACGCAGCCCGGTGAAGTAGATTTTTATGAAACCATCGTGAGGCTATCGTGCAGTAAATATATATATATATTTATATCTATAATAGCTATAATTTGTATCCATAAAAAATCTGATTAGGATAATAGGGTTTGGAATGAAGTGATGAATAAGTTATATTTAGTCACTTTGGTTTTCTTATCATTATTGGAGCATGCTCTACATGTATTTTATTGCTGTCGTTAAAATCGATTTTTGTGTATTTCACGAGCGATTTGGCGGCAATCGATGAATTTGTGACCGCGCGGTGCTGTCAACGACCTTTGGCACGAATACCTTGACCGTACCCGTACGATGTCTTCACTGCAGATCTTAATGTTTTGTTTACATTTCTTTTTCTTTTATCTAACTAACCTACAAACTGTGGACCGTAAACTATAAAATTTACATTGCAAATTCAAAAGATAACGTGACGCCATATTTCACCATTACAAGAGGTGTGCAGTGAGTAATACATCCTCGTGGGCGACAAGGCTGTGAATAACACCATGGTCCCGATAGACAACCTTTAGTACAAAAATTGCAATTAAGCAAAAAATCACGTTCACACAACGTCTATCGTCTGTTTAGTGTTTAGAGTAAAAACAAAATTTGAAATTTGAAGTAGGTAGGTATGTTTTTGAACACGTAAGCTTTCAAACAATAAAAGCTAGATCAAAATCGGTTTATGCAGTTGGAAGCTGCGAGCTATACCTACCTTGGAAAGTCACGCGAAACTTTTAAAACCACTCTTTTTATCTGAGTTTAAAATATTGTGCTTTTTTTTTTCTTAAATTAATTGACTACATGCCTATTATAGTGACTAAGTAACTTAAAATGCTTGCACGCATGAACATTACATGATATTTTTAATATAGGTACATAATAATATTATATTGATTCCGAGCAAGTCTTGAATTCTTAATGAACAACAATACAGGCAGTATTTGCACAGATGCAATATAAAAACAATATAATATTATAGTACGAAATCTTTGTATTAATAACAATAGGCCGCATTTATTTTCACATTTCACAAAAGTCTATGTTGCAAGAATTTAAGATCTTGTGAGTACTAAATTCTTTGCTCACAGAGTTCTGATATCTAAAGGCGTTAGTAGGGGAGCCCAGAATGCTAAACGAGTAGTTACTCGAGCGTTGCGGAGACCTAGTAGGTTTTGGTGATAATATGTTAGGAGGAAAAAAACATACGATGATTTTTTATTTTAGAAGTGGAATTAGCGGCAACAGCCCTATTTAAACTTTGAAACAAAAAAATAGTGATGAAATAGTATTTTAATATAGATTACTTATCATTAGAATCGACAATACTGACAAGAGTATTACGCTGAGTCCAATATAAAATATTTGAGAAACTCAATTATTTAAAAATATTGAGTTACTTTTTAAATTTTACATAAGTCCCAATGAGCTTCCCTGACTTTTAAATCATCAGTGCTTTCGGTTGGAGCTTCTTTGGTACCTACTTAACATCTCCAAGCTTAATCTGGCGTATCGAATTAAATTTTTGATAGGTACTTTTTAAAAGTTTTTCTAACCCCACCAATCAAATTAAAAAAAAATCATGCCTAGATTACCAGAAGCATGTAGGATACATATACTATCTTAATCTCATGTGCTCGAGTTACTACAAAAATCCCCTCTTCGGCTCCCCTACTATGTAGCTAGTCGAATCAAACTTCCCCTTGCTATGTAATTACAGCGTCAAACACTTTCAATTTTACATTTAAATGTAAAGTTCAGACTTCTGACTTACAAATTATATTATTTTGGACAAAAAAGGGCAAAGCGACCTCTGATTTCATGTTATTAAGATACGTTGAACTATTCTTAGTAAACAAGACGCCTATGTTTACTGACCGGTATGAGTACATATGTAACTATGAGTAATACCTACTTATCTACGACACAAGGTTAAGGCGGAAAATTTGAATAGACAACGAAAATGGCGCGTAAACACTGTATTGATAATATTTTTTTAAATTATTCAATACACCAAGGACAATCATTATTTTACTCTGATACTTGTGGGAAACACACACGATGATCATTGCATCCTGCTCTTTACCGCGCTCCAAATGAGTTTGTCTCGTAAACATGGTAGGTAGGTATCATCTGAAACTCTCGCATGGTAGGTACTCGAGTGTAACGTTACTAATCTATAAGAGGGAGGCAGAGGGTGGCACCCTCTAGCACTTATCATGCTCGAATTACAATAACATTTTATTTTTGTACACGAAACATAGGTAGCTTCTTGTCTTGTCTGCAAGGAAAATAGGTACTTCACTTTATTGATAGTTACTGTTACATTTTTTTGTTGCATAGGTAGTAGTTGTAGCTTTTAGCTAGGAAATAATATACAAGTTGATACCTATGTAATTGGTACACAATTTGAAAAAAACTTCGGATCCGATTCTGCTTTTGTCTATGCTCTTCTCTGCCAAAACTCTGTAGGCACATTAAAAATTGAAATTAAAATACTTAATTGTTATTTGAACACATAACACATAACCTACTCCTACATTTTATCGTAAAACAAAAATTGTTCAATTCGTAGCCTTGTCCACTGTGGCCTAAAAGAACCCTATTATTACCAAGTGCTTATTTGTTTCTCAGTTTTACATTGACAACATTGCAAATCATTTAACAAGTATGTGTTACAGGCAGTTGTCTTCATGGATGACATCACTTTGATTCAGTTCAATAAAATCATTCTGAGCGTCGCAAATCGTTTTCTGATGTTTTAATTCCGCGCCATCTTGTTGAACGCTCTATTAAAGATTTTAAAATGGTCTGCTTCAAATTGGACATACAGTCGCTGACATACCTGGTTCACATGTTTTGGACCTTATCGATATAGTAATAAGGCCAAAAAGTCGTAAACCTAATCTTGCGGTGAGTATATTAGGTACAGATTATATTCGTGCACGATTTCAGACCTGGTTTCAGGCCGGTCGGACCGGTTTCGAGGCTTTAGATCCTTCTGTAGGATCATTAACCATATAAATGTGCAACAAAAAATGTAACTGTCCCACTTTTCGCTCTAAAACTGAAGGTTTCTCGAGTATTTTGAACCATAAAACCTGTCAGCATCTCGAATTCCGGTCTAAACTAGTTTTGACAGCTTTAAACACGTAATTTCTGGAAAAAGAAAGCGTTAAGTTTGCTAAAGTCCTAAACATGCAGTTAAAAATCTTACAAGTAGTTTGTTATATTACGATGTCAAAAATGAACATAAAATTTAACTATCTTAGAATAATATCGGTTAAAAACTTGTAACTTATCTATTATTCACCTGCTAAATACTCTTTAAGATAAATGGCGTTTTGCGAAAAAAAGGCTTTAGATTTTTCATAGAATGCAACGAACTTAAACCATGTTTTTTGTTCGTGGTGCCACAAACCCTTGGTTCGTGTCTTATAAAGTATTAATAGAAACAGAAAAAGTATTCACCGAGTAATCACCACTTTCTTCTGAAGTTTCACAACGTTGAATGGATTTATTGTTTTATTGTCTTCAAACTCTTAACTAGTTTACTCACGCAACTCTGCTATTGTTGACTGGGATAAAAGTTGAAGCTTAGGTTAAGGTCTGGGACAATTATCATCTGGTATCAGCAAAAATTAGAGCACCTCAATATATATAATCCTGGGTAAAACAAGAAAGTTGAAAATCACTCAAGGGACAAATGTCAACGTCAAATTTGACAACTGGCAAATCACCAAGGAGCCATTCCTAAAAAGAAGAAGAAGAAGAACTCTATTGTATTAAACCAGTGTTCTATTTTCTGTGGTCTGAATCTCTGGATATTATACTCCCCACAAGCTGAGAAGAACTTACAAGTGCTCAACGATTCATCATAGAAATATGTATTCAATGATTTTATTTTAATATCAAACTTGTTAAACACTCGCGTAGGTAATACCAGAGTTAATTAATTTAAAATAATTATATTTTTTACTAGCTGTGCCCGCGACTTCGTACGCGTGGAAAAGTGATGTAGGACACTTTTATATTTTTTAATATATTTTTAGTTTACTGGCGCAACCGCTGACAACTTTCGCCAATAGGTACTTCCCAGTGTATCCCAGTGTTGATCCCGATCCAGCAAGTCACGTACCCGGCAAGCCTCTTGGTATGCAGGGTATAATAATAATATAGTACCATCCTTTCGGAGCTCGGCAAAAGAAATAGGCCTTCGAACAATATGTAGAAGTCAGCAAAGGTATTCGAAGTTAGGATAATATTATTCGAATGCACCGTATAGACCCAGCCAATTTTTCACGTTAATTTAGTAAATTATTTAACTTCGATGTCCGTCTGTCTATCTGTCTGGTTGTCAATACTTTAACACGTGTAGGTATCAAGCTAACAATCCTATTAAATACTCAGGATCTTCTGTCCCTTCTGGCTTTGAAAAAAACAGACTCCTTAGCCACATCTACCCAAAGATTCAGCCGTTTATCTCTCTAATTTTCGACACTCCGAAACGACACGAAAGGGAACCAAAACCTAAATTTGATACGAAGCAACGTCTTAATAGTGCCGACATAGGATAAATTGCGAAACCATAAAATTATTTTCAATTTTTTTGAACTTACTACCGTTTTTGTCATTAATATTTTGAGATATTAAATTGAAACATATAGATATTGCAATTATTAAGGTATTTAAAACGAAACTCTCGGTTAGACATGGGCGCAGCGGCACGCCCCGTCGAGGATCCAGCAGGCTTACTCTCGACACAACCGAGAATCGAATCAGTTCGATCTCAACGGATTTGGTGTTTTATTTGGTAGATTACTTTGGAACTAATTAGGATAAAGAAAACCTTTGGAACGTAACTTTTTGTACACCCGACGATATCAATCGACATAGAACAAAAATAAACAAACGTCAATTTATTCGGGAGTATGCGGCACGATCGAATCTGAATCAAAATCGAATCAGTTTGGGGAGTTAGGCCCCAGCTCGGCGCGCCGATCGGTTTTAGTAGCGTTTTTTTATTAACCTACCCTAAGTATAATAATAATATAAATAAATTAAATTTAGTTTTAAAGAAAATATAAAATAAAAAAGATTAAATTTGAATATTTGCAGCGCGGTTCCTGCCGCGCTTCATACAAACGTCCAGCATTTTTTTTTTATTGTCATAAGTTTTTTATTTATGAACCGATTGAGATGAAATAAATGTTAAGTCAAGATTACTACAAATATGATTGAACCACATCTAAATCGGATAAGCCGTTTCTGAGATTACCGTGCACAAATGCACCGACAAACAGACAAAAATAAAAAAAATATTATTTTGGGTACTATTGCATAAATAAAAGTCTCCTATAATAACACAGGCACAGTTAGCACATTTTAATAGTATTTTTTACCCTGCAGTCTACACTACACCAGCCCGACTCGGACGTAAGACGTCACGCAGCAGCCTGCATTACGCGGCGCCCGGTCGAATCACGGCAAAACGATTTTAATTTTGCTATATTTCCTAAACTACTTTATTATATTTGCATGGTATAAAGGGCAAATATTATAGTCTTCATGGAATGCTTAAGCTAACTAACGTATTAAAAATGATAAGGATTAATACCGTGATGGTAATAAATAGCTTTCCAAAAACCGCTTAATTGCCCGTTTTTTAGTTTATCGCGAAAGGATTTCTTTTAATTATACAGTTAATTAAGTTGATTTTATACAATAAATGATAATTTATTTCAAATTGTGAAGCAAGTTCAAAAATACAATTTTTATATTATTATGACACTGTGGAAAACACTGTTTTCCCAGAAAAAAAATCCTGATAGTTAGGTACTTATTTGATGTTCTAATCTACTTTAGTGCCACGTTCTATTGCTTCGCGTCACTGTGTAAGCGATCCCCCCGCGCCCCCCGCACGAACCGTTCGACCGCAGGCCGCGAAATTCATCCGACTTGCTTCAAATTTATCGTCACTGCTCGGCTCCTATGTATTGTAGCATTATGTTATATAGCCTATAACCTGCCCAGGAATATGGGCTACAATCGTACCAAGTTTGGTTAAAATCCCTACAGTAATTTTTGTTCCCATCGTGCACATACAGACAGACAGACAGACAGACAGACAAAAATTTTACTAATTGCATTTTTGGCATCAGTATCGATCGCCAATCATCCTCCAATATGTATTTTGAAAAAATATTCAATGTACAGAATTGACCTCTCTACAGTTTTATTATAAGTATAGATTATTTACATTCTGTCACTGACCGTTATTTCTTGAGAAGACGTAATTATATTCAAACTAGTTATCCTTCATGTTCGGTTAGGAGTTTCCTCCATATTTCTAGACTATTTCAAATTGTCTATCATTACATAGTCTTGTTACTATGAAGTGTTTCGTTAGAATTGACACCGTTAAAACAATGGTTTTAATGTACCGTAAAATGCCCGGTTTTATCCTTCCTAATCAAGTTAGAGACAGTTTTAATTGTTCTCAACGTGGTAATTTAGACAATCATTACTGTATTTACCAAAGTTAACTTTCCTTTCCTTTGCCTTTCGACTATTTGCCGTAAAAAGATAGATTCCCTTGCAACATCAAAATCCTTAACAAATTTATAGTTTGTCTAAAATAGAGTTCGCCAGGTAGCGAACCTAAAGGCTAAAGGAAGCCTAATAACGATGATGAAGTTAGAGATCAGAAAACTAGTTGTGAATTATGACTAGTGTGTTAGTGACGTATTGCGTGTTAAGTCACTCAGTAAACGTTGTCAATATCATTTTATTTTCGAAATTTGTCTATTGCCGGATTAATGTCGTGAACAGAAGGAAAGAACCCTTGAACTCGCAGGTTTTGGTTCCAGTTACCATGACAACTATCCAAATATGTTTTAACGCGAGCTATTCCAAATTCCATATTGGCTTGATGCGAGTTATTAATGTCTAAACGACTTAACGTGGATAAACGCCAGCCCGCATTGCATTAATAAAACTTAAAGTCACGAAGAATTAAAACTATCGAGATAAGCGCTTGGCAACTCCAATGCGGGTGTTGAGTGAATAATTACGTCATAATATAGAAAAACGTTGATTGATTAATAGGCTTATTATATGATAAGACTGTTTAAAAAATTTCAGGTTTATGCAGCGTAATTGTCTGTTACGTTCACAATTTTGTTATCTTGTAATTTTTGGAAAAACAATGCAGTTTATTGTGATAAAAATATAATGTCTGATATGTTTGCGTGTTTTAATCGAACAACTCTAGGTTAGTCTTGACGATGAACCGAGCTCAAGCAGGGTATCAGTTCTGCTCCATTTATGCCAGGCATCGCTTTGTGAGTTTTGTACCGCCGCTGCAGTTCCTAAACTAATAACTGTCTGATGACACCAAAAAGCCCAAGGTAAAATCCATGTGACAACATTTTTTTGTAACTCTGAGTGTGTTCCTTACCTCACACTCAGGTGATTATCCCGGTGTATGTCCCCAATCAGTCGGGAATCCCGAAAGGATTTCCCCAATTAAATAAGGCACTTCGCCCAGAAACGCGACAAAGTCTAGGATTTACTTTTACTGGCCAACAGTAGCGAAGGCTGAAGATTGCTTCAGAGGGGCTGTGGAGCATCCACAGTCATCAACCTTAGTGGATACCTTTTCGACAACTTGTGCATTACACTGCCTACGAAACCAATTGCGGACCTCGAATTGCCTATACTTATTTGTCTGCCTGTTTCTTATTAGGTACTTGTTATTTTTGTCTGTACTTTGATTAATTATGTATCTTTTACGTCTGCGGTTTTTCATTTTTACTCTTGTATTTTTTTTATTTGTGTATCTTTTCATTGTGTAGTGTAATGTGTGTTTTGTGGAATAAATGTTTATTATTATTATTAGGTAAGCCATAGACATAATCGGTAGGAATTCGGATGAGGACCTTCTTCTTGAAAAGGTAAGGTTATACAAACTCCACGCCAATAGTCGCTAGGGCACTTACACCTTCTCGACTTCCTTGCTTATTTCGGTGAGCGATACAATTGACAGAACGTTACTTTTACGGCAAATGTTCTTGGCCTTAACATCTGTACAATTGACATTCGTTATGCATAGAGCTTTCAAATGTTCCCGCTTGGCATACACCACATAATTGACATTCGATAACGTTACTTTTAGGGAGCTGTCAAATTCCTGCTTGGCCTAAAGTACCTATTAGGTATCGTATGGCTGTATAGGTTTTATAAACACGTTCGTTGTCACAACCTCCCGCCCCGAGCCCCCGAGGTGAACGGAACGGCGGGGGCGTCAAGGTCAGTGCGGTTTTTTGACACGTACACAAATACACGGTGTTGATTGATGTGATATTAAATCTAGATTAACACTGGGCTAGCGTGGAATAATGAGGTTCACATTTAGTGAGGACTAGGGAGTATGGATTACTACTAGGTAAGGAAGGGACGCAGTTCTTTAATTGGTAGATCAGGGCCTTTATGGGTAAAAAAGTAGCACTTCTAGTAAGAAATAGGGACTAGGTTAGCATGAACGCAACTCTCTTGTAGAGCAGGCCTTAAACCAAAATAGCTAATTACGATTTAGAAAACTCAAAAGGTATTGACAACGTTCGCTAAGTATTTCTGTTCTCAGCTAAATGTAGAGTAGCGTAGGGACGCAGTTCTTTAATTGGTAGAGCCTTTATCTATACTAATATTATAAAGAGGTAACATTTGATTGTTTGTTTGTTTGTTTGTTTGTTTGTTTGTTTGTTTGAATGGAATAGGCTCTGAAACCACTGAACCAATATGAAAAATTCTTTCACCGTTGGAAAGCTACATTCCTAGCGCTGAACATAGGCTATATTATATGTTAAAAAAAAGTAGGGTTCCTTACTAAAACCCCAAAAATGTAGCCCAAAGTGTAAAAAAACGACCTCCAAAATTTCTTACATCGTGTGCGCTTCGACAACGGCTTGACCAATTTCGCAAATTTTTTTACGGTATGTTCGTTATTGTCACGAAAAGGTTATTATGAAAGAAAATGTTGAAAAAAATAAGCAGAAAATTAGAAAAAAGAAAAAAATACGTGATGGTCACGCGGGGTTTGAACCTGAGCTCGATCGATTCACGTCGTTGCCAGTTTATATGACACGGGTGTCATGGTAACAAGATTGTTTACAAATGGAAAATAAAAATTATGAAATGCTATAAATACCGTTTTTATATCAGCTTAAACTATTTGGATTAATAAAATTATTAGGATTAACAAAAACATGAATCCAAATAGTTTAAGCTGATATAAATACGGTATGTATAGCATTTCATAATTTTTGTTTTCTCTGGAACGGCTGGACCGATTTTAACGAGACTTTCACTGGTAGATAGCTAAAGTTATAAGGATTAATTTAGGCGCTACTTTTCATCACCATCATCATCGTCATCTAACTAATGATCACCGAATTGTGACGGGAGCATTCACCGGGCTTAGCTTATGTTAGTAGGAGTAATCTATACATCTATATGTATAAAAGTAAGTCGTGTTAGTTAAATTATTTATAACTCAAGAACGGCTTTATCGATATGGCTGAAAATTGGAGAGGAAGTAGCGCAAGTAGACGGAAATAGGATACTATTTATTCCATTTGACAGCGTTTCCGTGTACGTTGCGGGTTCTGCGTTAGGGTTTCGCGTTGTGGGTTCCGCGTTGCGGGTTCCGGGTTTCCGTGTTGCGGGTTCCGGGTTCCGCGTTGCGGGTTCCGCGTTGCGGATTTCGGGTTCCCATGCTGCTGGTTACGCGTTGCGGGTTTCGGGTTCCCATGCTGCTGGTTACGCGTTGCGGGTTTCGGGTTCCCATGCTGCGGGTTCCGCGTTGCGAGTTCCGGGTTCCCGCGTTGCGGGTTCCGGGTTCCCGCGTTGCGGGTTCCGGGTTCCCGCGTTGCGGGTTCCGGGTTCCCGCGTTGCGGGTTCCGGGTTCCCGCGTTGCGGGTTCCGGGTTCCGGGTTCCCGCGTTGCGGGTTCCGGGTTCCGGGTTCCCACGTTGCGGGTTCCGGGTTCCCGCGTTGCGGGTTCCGGGTTCCCGCGTTGCGGGTTCCGGGTTCCCGCGTTGCGGGTTCCGAGTTCCCGCGTTGCGGGTTCCGGGTTCCGCGTTGCGGGTTCCGGGTTCCCGCGTTGCGGGTTCCGGGTTCCCGCGTTGCGGGTTCCGGGTTCCCGCGTTGCGGGTTCCGGGTTCCCGCGTTGCGGGTTCCCGCGTTTCGGGTTTCGGGTTCCCGCGTTGCGGGTTCCACGTTGTTTTTTTTTTAGTTGAATTTCATTATAAACTCTTTTTATGCTCAACGAAGTGGGCAAGGGTCAGCTAGTGGGTTATAAAGTGTTACTTTGGGGCCGCTGCTCTTGTAAGAAATAGGGTAATAATTAACGCAACTGACTTGTAGAGCAGCAAGCAGCTTTTGGTATTTTATTTGGTGGATTACTTAGAAACTAACCAGGATAAAGAATATCGTTATATCGTAACTTTTTGTACTCCGGAACATATCAATCGACTGTGCAACAAAATAAACAAACGTCATTTTATTCGGGAGTACGTGGCACGATCAAAATCGAATAAGTTTGGAGAGTGATGCCCCAGGCCAATGCCATAATGCTATCTCTAATTACGATTTAGAAAACTTAAAAGGTATTGACTATTGACATAGTTCGCTAAGTATTACTGTTCTCTCAATTTTTCGCTACTCTATATTTAGTAGAGTAGCGAAAAATTTACAAACTTTATCAAATTCACCCAACTGTAAATAAAAAATATATTTGGCACAAAAATATTTTTTCTTGTCAATTATACTATCTTATATACATAATTGATATCTTAGGGCCGATTTTTCAATCGTCAGATAACTTTTATCTAAGGAATAAATATTTAACTTTGGCAGAAATTGTATGGCACAAATGTCAAAGTCACATGTTTATTCAACAGATAAAAGTTATCTGACGGTTGAAAAATCGGCCCTTAGGAAAACAATAATAAATATTATGTCGTTAGCTTGTTAGCGACAGGGTTAAATTCGTGAATTAAGCAATTTTAACATTAAAATCTAGCAATTTTAACATTATTAAAACTCGTGTCGCAAAGCGTCCGGAAATCGTTTGTATGTTAGCTAGGTGTAGGTAGGTAGGTAGTAATTAAAATTATTCGCCGCATTAGGGTTACAGACCTCGCCGAAGGGCATCTATTCAATTCAATTATTCGCATGAAATTCGAAACTGAATTACTAAAAGTCAGTGTATTGATTTTTAACAAGTAGGTAGTAGGTATCATAAGTCAAGGACTTCGGCCACATACTGAAACGATGCGCTCAAGTCACATTTTCTCCATGTCCGCCAAGCAGTGGCAGTGACACGGAGGGCTCCTAACTTCCTAATAATCCTGTTGTTAATAATTTAATGGAGTTCGCACACTATACGCAAGCAGTTTGACAAGCATCCGACGAGCGGGGTTTGTCATCGGCAATAAGATTATTTTTCTTGCCAATCGGATTGGCTAGCGTATAATTCTAGCTTAAGAATTTATTTTACTATATCCTGTAGATGTCTTTAAAATTAGTAAACATAAAACTATACGCAAGCAGTTTGATAAGCACCCGACGAGCGGGGTTTGTCATCGGCAAAAAGATTATTTTGCTTGCCAATCTGATTGTCTAGCGTGTAAATATAGCTTAAGAATTTATTTTACTATTCTTGTAGCAGTCTTTAAAATTGGTAAACATAAAACAATAAAATATCTCAGTAATAAATATAGACATCATATACACTGTAATTGAGAAATGCGATATGCCAACGTGTAGTGATGATTGATGATGCCTTAATCAAAGGTCAATGACCCACATGACTTCATCTCCTGCAAATATCTTAGAACATCATCATCATCATTTCATCCACTACTGGACATAAGCTTTATCTTAGAAAAATAAGCAATTTATTGAAAATTTGACAAGTTGTAATGCGTCACTAATCATCGTTTTGGTACTTAGTACAAAATGAAACATTCAATATTCGTCCCAATTTTATTAGTGTTTAGAACCACAAAAAAAAAACGGAATTTGTGAATGACAGAGCTTGTTGCATATAAAAAATGTTTCAGTAAATAATCATTTAATTTGTTATGGCTATTCTTAAGGATCTATTGATACATCCTCTTTAAAAATTGGATCTGTAGTTTAGGCTACGGTGCTACAAAATACAATAATGGGAAGTAAAAAAACCAACGGGCCGTAAAACATGCGAAACTGCAAAATGCAAGATACAAGTGTATTTTACCACATAGGTATATTCTACCATGTTTTCCTTGTAATGTAACTTTGAACTTCGGTTTAAAACAATAGTACCTAATTGTCATAATTAACATGGGTTATCAAACACCCTTTACATATAAAGCAAAAATCCAAAACGGCTTGACTTTGAACATACTTAGGTTTAGGTATACTTCATCGGCAGGTTAAATATTAAATATGATAATAATATTCTTATAAATCGTTTAATTGCATTAAAATAACAAGGTCTCATTCAGAGCAAAAAAAGATTCTAATTCAAATTACTTATTTTAAATACGAATATTGTTTTAAATATTTATTTTGTTAAAGTCCAACATAAGTTTCTGTGACAAACAAAGATTATATTTTTTGTTTGTTTGCGTTGATTTTGCTCCAATATGATGAAATTTGCACAAATATAGACAACGGGAAGAGAGAGAATTACTTTCAGATAAGGTACGGATTCCTGCGGATTCCCGTTTTCTCGGATTCCGTTCCCACAAAATCCCATTTGCGCACACAAAGTCGCGGGCAACGTCTAGTTTTGAATGATTTGCATTTCATTATACTCTCCATCTTAATAATGAAACTGAACTATTTGAATAATGATTTCTTCTTTTGAATGACAATACGAATTCGATGGCCAAGTCATTGTTGTTGCAAATGTTATTCAATTCTTTCTTAATTTCGAGCGTGTGGCGTTAGAACGGCGCCCCTCAGCTAACCATTAGAGCAAAGGGTTGCCAAATCGCGCTTTTGTGAGTAAAATCAGTTGAGTGAGCTGCAGCTGTCGCGCATTGTGCCAAATATTAGACCCTTATTAGTTGAGATTTGGTCATTTTGACCAACGGCCATTTAAGCCAATTGACGCTTTAGTTGGAATTGACTTTTAGCAGTCTGCGAAACAACGGTAATAACTGAGTCACTTTATTCTCAAGCCAAGCCAAAATTAAGGGTAATAACAATAATATACGGACGTTTCACACCATGTCAATCTAGCTCCGTGCTAAGTATCAAAAGAAATTTGTGTAACAGGTACCAGACAACGAAAATATATTTAATACATTAATACTATACACATGTTTAAGATTTTTATTAAATTTTAATACTAGCGGTACGCGCGATTTCGTTCGCGTGGTTTTTGAGCGACTTAAACCGTTTATGCAGCGCACGCAACGAAAGTCTCCCCGTTTTTGCAACATTTCTCACTGACGCTTCGCTCCTATTGGTCGCAGCATAATGGTATATATAGCCTAAAGCCTTCCTCTATAAATGTACTATTCAACAAAAAAAGAATTTTTCAAATCGGACTACTAGTTTCTGAGATTAGCGCGTTTAAACAAACAAACAAACAAACTCTTCCGCTTTATAATATTAGTATAGATCGATACAAATGTCGACCTCCAGCTCGAGCACCAACTCAACCACTGCGCTACAGGGGTCGCCTAATGATTTTCGTAGTCTATGTATTTTTTTAATTGTTGCGTTTGATTAATTGCTCCTATTAATCTGTGAAAACTTGTTATTTTATTACACACGTTGACATTTAAAAACAGCCTCTAAATATTTCGTGACATGTTTATGTTATCGAAATCTAGTCCAGCTACAGACTACGAAAAATCAGCACAATTCGCTCACAGAATATACAATACATATTATATTACTGTAACATCTATACTAATAATTTTATAAAGCGGAAGAGTTTGTTTGTTTGTTTGTTTAAACGCGCTAATCTCAGGAACTACTGGTCCGATTTTAAAAAAAAAACATTGTTGGATAGACCATTTATAGAGGAAGGCTTTAGGCTATATAACATTACGCTGCGACCAATAGGAGCGAAGCGTCAGTGAGAAATGTTGCAAAAATGGGGAAAATTAATTACATTTGGAGACTTTCATTGCGTGCGCTGCATAAACGGCTTCAGTCACTCAAAAATCACGCGAACGAAGTCGCGGGAACAGCTAGTTACTAATATAATCTGTTCCGATTTAATGTGACGAAACAAATGAAGTGCGTGTGCTTTGGGCGGTCTTATATGAAGATCTATCGCCTCCGTGGTCTAGTGGTTCAGAGCTTCGCTCTCGACCCGGAGGTCGTGGGTTCGATTCCCGCGTTGGAACAACAAATAATGTTATTTTCAAGTTTGGTTAGGACAATTCAGGCTGATCACCTGATTGTCTGACAAGAAAGATGATCCATGCGTCGGATGGGCATGTAAAAAGTCGGTCCTGCGCCTGATCTCTCGCTAGTCGTGTCGGTTTACCGTCCCACTGGGTTATGAGAGTAAAAGGAAGAGAGAGTGCTTCTGTGTATTGCGCACACACTTGGGCACTATAAAATAACTCCTGCGTAGCTGGCCTAGTCAATGAAATCGGCTACCGACATCGAAATCGGTGAGGGGAGCTATTATGAAGATGTACCCCCGGTTTCCCGAACGCTACTCAAATGAATGATCAAACATGGCATTGAAATCAACAACCCATATTGAACGCTGATTGGTGGAATATTATCAGATAGAAACGAACAACAGATAATATTTTATAATTACATCACGCTCGCACTGCAAGATTTGAATAACTGGGGGATAGTCTTGTCCACTGCTGGATATAAACCTCCTCTAGAGTATTTCATGGGGGGTAGTTGCCTCCCCACTCTTAACGGGTTGGCAAGCTCTGGATATCAGCGAAGCGCTGTTGCCATTTTCAGGGTATATATTTACAACACCCCCGCGAAAGATGGTTAATGGGGAGGTGTTTCATCGGCACCCCACCGACATGAATGAAAATGAAAAATCTTTTATTTCCAAATAGGTTAGAAAGAAACTAACACTTTTAGTCCAGATTTCACCAACGCATGTTAAAGTTAATCCTTTGTTAAATATCATGTTGTTCCTCTCGTAATACGAAGGCATAGTATTTTAACAAGCCGTTAACGCTAACATGCGTTGGTGAAATTGACACTTAGGCCGTGTTTAACCAAGCAATGTTAAAGTTAACGCCATGAGATGGCATGGTATTTTAACATGGCGTTAACTTTAACATTGCTTGGTGAATCACCCCTTAGAATTGAAGACATGAGTAGATGAAACTGTCACCTGAATATTTTAGAATATTATGTCGTAAAGTATTAAGTACATAAATCTAAAGATCCGTCTCTAGACTCAATGTACTTTATACGTTAATACTTTGACGACCTCCGTAGCGCAGTTGGTTGAGCGCGTTGGCGCTCGAACGAAAGGTCGCGGGTTCGAATCCCGCCGAGGGAACAAAAAGTTTTCAATGTTCCTGGGTCATGGATGTGTATTAAATTTGTGTATAATATAATAAAAATCTTAAATATGTGTATAGTATAAAAGTATTAAATATATTTCCGTTGTCTGGTACCTGTAACACAAGTTCTTCGGATACTTAGCACAGGGCCAGATTGACGTGGTGTGAAGCGTCCATAGATATTATTATTATTATTATTATTATTACTTAATACCTACATAATAATATTTAAATGACAGTTTAAACTCATTTTTCTGGGTAAATTTTTTTGCGTAGTTAGTGTGTAAAAAGAGCAGTCACTACAACTTTGAGATACGATTATACTACCTTTCCTTATTTCGGAAATGTATTTTTTAAATTATTTTTATGTCAAAAACTAAAAAAAAATTTTTTCTTTCTTTTTACCATTTCTTATTTTTTTGTCGCTAAAATAATAATAAAACCAAAAAAATTTTTTTTTATTTTTGTAAAATAAACATTTCTAGAATGAGAAAAGGTACTACACTATACATCATATCCCAAAGTTATAGTGACTGCTCTTTTTACACCCGATATATCACCTTCATCGATTCATGTCTTCATGTCCTACATGATGACTACCACTAGATGGCTAGCCCGGCGAGAAGAACCGAAGTCTCCTGTGCTTTACTATTTTAAATTTGAGAAGTAAATCGGACCGACTTCGGTTGTCTAGGTGTGCGGATGTGCGGTCGAGTGCCCGCTCCGCACGGCTGCGCTCCGCCGCTCGTTATCTTTACCCTTCTAAGCCCATTTGTCGCTAATCGTCAACACGAGAAACAATAATGTCGGGAGTTTGAACTGATTTTTAACCGACTACGACGGAAAGGGTTATGATTATAGCAGTGAATATAAACTGGAAGTCTATGTTTGTTTTTAACTGTTGTGTGTGTTTTTGTATTACTAGCTGACCCGTGCCCACTTCGTTGAGCATACAAACAGTTTATGATGAACCGTTTTAACCTTCCCGGGTCTTTCTCGAATATTTCAAGACTAAAAATAGCCTAATTGGTTCAGTCTCTCGAGTTTTATCGAGACTAACGAACAGCAATTCATTTTTAACCGACTTCCAAAAAAAGGAGGAGGTTCTCAATTCGTCTGTATGTTTTTTTTTTTTTTTTTTTTTTTTTTTTTTTATGTTTGTTACCTCAGAACTTTCGCCTGGGTGAACCGATTTGGATGATTTTTTTTTTATTTGAAAGGTGGTGCTTCCCGTTTGGTCCCATTGTCACCAAAGTGGTGACCTGATGATGGGATCCGTGAGGAATCGAGGGAACTCCTCAAAATTTATATGGAAACATATATCGATTTTGATTTTTTCTGAAGTAGCCCAAGCATATGTTACCAAATAGTAAGATTTTGCACCATATCCTGGACCTAAAGTAGTGAACAGAACTTCTGAGTCCTTAGAGATACACGTTTGAAGATTGCAGCGTTGTTTAATGAAATGCAAGCATACGCCACTACGTCAATTACAGTGTTGTACCAGTGTTTACCAAAGTGGTGACCTGATGATGGGATCCGTGAGGAATCGAGGGAACTCCTCAAAATTATATGGAAACATATATCGATTTTGATTTTTTCTGAAGTAGCCCAAGCATATGTTACCAAATAGTAAGATTTTGCACCATATCCTGGACCTAAAGTAGTGAACAGAACTTCTGAGTCCTTAGAGATACACGTTTGAAGATTTCAGCGTTGTTTAAAGAAATGCAAGCATACGCCACTACGTCAATTACAGTCGAACTTGGTCTCATAGTTATCAAAGTGCATGCCTGATGATGGTGTCGTGAGGAATCGAGGGAACTCCTCAAAATTTATATGGAAACATATATCGATTTTGATTTTTTCTGAAGTAGCCCAAGCATATGTTACCAAATAGTAAGATTTTGCACCATATCCTGGACCTAAAGTAGTGAACAGAACTTCTGAGTCCTTAGAGATACACGTTTGAAGATTTCAGCGTTGTTTAAAGAAATGCAAGCATACGCCACTACGTCAATTACAGTCGAACTTGGTCTCATAGTTATCAAAGTGCATGCCTGATGATGGTGTCGTGAGGAATCGAGGGAACTCCTCGAAATTTATAGGAACACTCATAGTAATTTTGTATTTTTTTCGAGTAACATGCTTATGTTACTCGATATGCTAATATCCGTCTAAAAACAAACATAATTTTGAATCAACTATCAAGGTATACCGCATAGATCAGAAACAGGCATACAGGACTGCTTAGTCTTTGAAGTTATACGTTTGGAAATTACGACATCGCTTAAAGTACTGCAAGCATACTTTAAGCGATGCCACTATATCAATTACAGTACTCAACACCACCTCTGTCTTCACCAGATAGTAGGTATCCATATAGGTATACTATCATAACAATATGACGAAATAGGTTAATAATAAAAAGGGAAAAAATTGTTTTAAGCCAAATAAAGAAATGTAAATCGACTAAAAATAATAAAAGAGTTATATAGAAATCATATTCAGTTTGGCTGGTACCGACTTTGATATTATTAAAATTTGCATATCATTTTATAGTCAATCAACTTGATATATTATATAATTTTTGCGCTGCTCTGGCGGTACCTAAATATCCCTACTCAGTCTACCCATAACTAAAAATCTTAAAATAAAATAATTTTAAACAAAAAAAAAACCGACTTCAAAAGGTAAACTAAAAAGAAAAAAATAAATTTACTTTGCACAAAGTAATACTTATTTTCACTTAAGTAAATAAATTTATTCTATAATTTTGAAGTCGGTGCCAAGTCCAGCGTTCTATCATAATTTGTTTTCATTTAATTTTAGTTTGTAAGCCTAACTAAGTACTTTGGTAGGTACATAAAATATAGTAATAGTTACATTGATAGTTGTATATTTTTTTCTGATTCTTATATATAGGTAGTAATTTGATATAGGTACTTGGCACCGACTTCAAAATTATAGAATAAATTTATTTACTTAAGTGAAAATAAGTATTACTTTGTGCAAAGTAAATTTATTTTTTTCTTTTTAGTTTACCTTTTGAAGTCGGTTTTTTTTTTGTTTATTATATATAAGAAGATGTAAATAATACTCTCTCTGTCTGACTAAATACTACTGATTTGATGATGAATGTCAATATTTTTTGTCAATTTTTGTGTAGACAAAACACATTTGGTAGTTAGTTACGCTAGAGCTACGCTCGCGAGCAGGTTAGCTTAGAGGTCTAAATTATCTAAAAATTTTGGATAGTAACATGAAGTTGTCGACACTAGCATGGTTTAACTTTAAATACTAAGTACTGTAACTAACAAAACTATTTACCTATAAATAGGCACTAAACCGGCCCTGAGACGTACTGATATTATTTGTTGGTAAGGAAGCTATTTACCATAAACTTTATGACGTCATAAAACCCATGGACGATTTAAAAGCTCGTTTTTTGTTTTTTTATTAGTGCTTTGTACACCACGTCTCTTGTTGCATAGCTACACGTTTTATATGCCCCATAAAAATACGCCCTGAGCGATGGCATTTTGATAACAAAGAAGCAAGATTTCCATATACAAATATAAGTCATCTAATTTTGTATGTGTTGTCTAATATTATAAGATTCTTTCCATTGAAAATGCGGACTGGATCGATTTAGATGAAATTCAGTACAAATATAAAGAAGACGGGGAATGATATATATTAAAGAAACCGTGCCGCCGTTTCATACAACGAATTACCTCTTAACTTAGAACTACCCATATAGCAGGGATGAAATGGATATGAAATTTCGGATACGGATACGGATATTAAATTATTTCGGATTATCCGTTTGTATCGGATAATTTCGGTTATATTACGGATATTACATTATTACAGTAGCAAAACTTTTTTTCGGATTCGGTTACGGTTATGGATATTTTTTAATATCGGATATCCGATAGTTTCGGTTACGGTTACGGAGCTCCCTAACATCCCTGATATTCGTTTACACCAAAAGATAAAGAATGCTCTTGTTCTAGCTCCTAGCTCTTTAATGTAAACCCACCTTAAAAAAAATCTCTAAATAGTTAAATACTTCTCCCGTCTAATATTTGATCAAGTCATGAAATCGAATACATATATCGATAAGGCTGTACGATATTTTTACTAATGATCGCTTTTATCTTGTCGATCAGTATGAACAATAGCTGGCATTGAATCAGTCTACATCCTGATTGATCCAAATCTCTGCGGAATCGACATTGTTTCAATAAATCCCTAGTGTTGTACCCGTTTACTTCCCTGAAAAGTTAATTATACTCCGATCCGATTCAATTGATCTAAATGTAATCGAAAAATAAATTAGACCAGATTAATGCGCCATTGTGATTGCGCGGCGAATTAGTGATATTTTAAATTCGTAGCATTGTAGCCTTTGCTGAGGATTGCTTACATTTCGGCTACTATCAATCGGAATAGTTTGATCCAAATCTTTGCCGATTGATTCACTAGTGTTGTGTCCCTTTTATTACCCCGCAAAGTTACTAGTGTTGTTCTTGGTTTGATTCTCTTGTTCTCGATATGTATGGTTTTGAATTATAATTTAATCGACAGTTAATCTTCAACTATTGGCGTGACATGACTTAATATAATTCTATAAAGAAGATTTACAGAAGCTGGTCATAATAAACAGAAATGACGGTATCCTATGCGCTTTACGTCCGTCAAAATAATTTACATCAGCCATTTAATCGCCCAGCTTCAAATAAAATTTAATTATAAAAACTTGTCATAAAAATAAATTATATTCTAAAGGACACAGAGTACAATTTACCCAGAATCACAAACATAAAATGAAATAAAAATTAAACCTTAATCTTAACCGTGTAATTAATATGAGCCAAATATTCACAATTCAGCGTAAAATGGCTGATGTGAGCCAGATTTTTGTGCGAACTCAACTCTATTGGTGGATAAGCCACCATCGATTTTGCAAAAATGTCTTTCTTTTTTATTTTATAGTTAAATTAATTTCAAACTAAACTGTGTGAAAAAAATGAAGTTATATCAGCTTTGGATTTATTGCAAGTTCAATTACTACTTCGCCGTTTATGGACCGATTTGCCAAATATTTTTTGTAGAGGTTAAAGTCCGAAATTGGTCCCGTTGTCTCCGAAGTGGGTGAAGTCCATGACCCATGAGAAATCGATGGAACCTTCGAATTTTTTGTTTCGACTTGAGTTTCTGCCTTCACTGAAATGCGTGTAAAGTCTATTTAATGTTCAAAAGTACGTACATCATATCTATCATTTTTGTAGAGACTCCAGACATTTTTGTGTACCTCTTACAAAGAGCTCCAATAAATTACATTAATAATACAATCTGGCGTGTAATATGTATGATATTCTGTATGATATAATAACATGCATGAATTTGGATGAAGCGCTCTGGAGGAAGTACGTGAGGCCAGGTACATGCGGCTCAAGTAGACTGTCTTTTCCTAGTGACATAATTTAACATCCTGGCTAGGTAGACTGTTTCTATTCAATGTGATGTAAATGTAAACAAAGCTATAGGCAGCTATAACGCTTTTACATGTCACTTATTAATCGCGTAATAGGAAATAAATATAAAACTAAAAAAATTTTAGAAGCTTATTATCTTCTTTTCTAAATGACTTTCCACATTTTGGGAATTGTTTTTTTATATGTCAAAAATTTTGAATGAGTACAGGTAGTATAATCATATCTTAAAGTTATAGTGACTATTATTTTTACACCCGTTACACTATATTATGAAAATCGACAGTCACAACGGCACCGGCAACAACGCAGTGCAACGCACTAATGAGGCCTCGCCCTTACTTAATAAAAACTCGCCAAGTGCTAGTTCGGACGAATGGAACCCGCGCACGAATGGTACAAAACAGGGCGCCGATTCTCGGGCCTCGAACTTAGTTCCGAATATTAGTATATTCCCGCTCTCACGCGCGGTAAATCTTATTTGCATGAGCGGGACAGACCGATAGTAAAAACTAAGTTCGAGGCATGAAATGGATATGAAATTTCGGATACGGATACGAATGTGCATATTAAATTATTTCAGATTATCTGTTTATTTCGGATAATTTAGGTTACGGATATTAAGTTTTACGGTGACAAAACTTTTATTTCGGTTTCGGTTACGGATATTTTATTATATCCGATATCCGATAGTTTTTGTTACGGAGATCCCTAACATCCCAGGTACAAAACGACAAGAATCACGTTTGTTGTGTGTACCAGTGACAGGCTGGTTCTCTGGTTCTCCTTCAGAGGTCAGCCCCAGCTTGTATAATAGGAATTTGGGCTTCCTTAAATGGTAAGGGATGAGTAAAGCGAAGATAGGAGTTACAGGATCCCGCACTGCTGTGTACCCCCTTTTTCTCACTTTTTTTAGTAGTTCTATGAAGAGTTTGTTTTATTTTGTACTAGCAAATAGGTAATTGTCTTTTATGTTCAAAAGATAAGACAAAAGTAATTAATTCCAATGCTAGCAGCATTGACTTCAAAGAAAACTTCAAAGAAAACATTTTTTCTTCAAGACAATCTCTAAGCAAATAATTGAAAAAGTTTTTGCAGAAACAAGTTATTACTTACTAGATGAAAAGCATCTAAAAAGTATTGTTCTAAAACATTTTGCTCGATTTTCGCTTTAACATCTGGCTTTGTGTCAAATTACGAATATAATATATCACTTGGAGAATTACAAAAATATATTTTCTGGAGTCATGCAATTTATTATCACAACATCAAAGGTTATCAACTGTTTTAAAAATATGTTTCTCGTGTTTTGCAAAGCTTTCACCGAAATATTTCAAATTATTAAGTCATAAAAATATTGTCTCTATGAAGTCCTGGTCGTGATGGATTTTATGGAAATTAGCTGAAATCTCCGCTATTTAGATAACATAAATTTATTTAAATAACTATATTTTTTCTTAGATAAACTGTAAATTATTGTAATACACAGAATAGCAACTGAAATGCGTATAGCACGTATTGTTTGTTATACGTGTATTTGAATACAGGTTTAACAAAACATTTAAACGATCGCGTGACTTTACATAGAGTTCATATACCTAGTACCTACATGTATGTTACTATGTTGGTATGTTGCAGTTGATAAACCATGGCCTTGATATGTGCATCGGCGTAGAGCATTGGCTTGCTTATCGTGTGTTGAACTAAGAGGTGTGGTGAATTCGGCGCAATAGCTACTCATACGAGTATGTATGCGTGTCCAACATATATGCTTGTACTAAATATACATCTTAAACTGGACGGGTAATAGCTTTAAATACACACGTGACGCACACATTCCTGTTTGCATGTGTGCGTATGATACTTGATATACGAGGCAGTAGTCAAGGTCGGCGAAGTCATTGTACGCACTGCGAACTCACACATATACAGGATGCATACTGTGTGTGTGTGCAGTGTATGAGGCATGAGCTATTGAAATAATCTTATCATATAGGTCACCTTACTATAGATTACATATAGCTACACTGATTGCATGCTAAAACGTTGGGTGGCGTTTTATGATTTTAACTTTTGTCTTTGTCTAAAAAATTTTTATCTTTTGCAGCGACTTCGCATTGAATTAATATCAAGCTTTAGAGTTATGTTGGAGAAAAATAATTGTTTAGGTAAGGTTTTAATCAACTCTTCCGCCTTTCTCTACTTTATTTACCAAACTACCTGCGTGAATTAGGAAACCAACCTACGTCATTGGACAAAAAACAATTTACGTAAGTACGCGACTATTTGTTAGTAATTTCTATTTTTGTACGACAAAGTGTCAGGGAATATTCTGTCTATAAATAGGGCCCTTAAGTCACAATATTGGGATGTAAGAAATATTTTATTATGTACTGGCGTACTGCGTACCTTAGAATTATGTTTATTGACGTACTAACAACGCTACCTATCGGATCCAAAACACTATCCTTCATCAAGAACCACTCTATCGATTGGTGAAAACACCATGAAGATTTGTGCCATAGTCTTTGAGTTTATCGCCTTCAAACAGACAGACGTGACTTACTTTTATAATATGTAAGGATATTTGAACTCGATACACTGTCATGGGTACAATGTTCTATAGTTCAAGTTCGGTGACTCGACGAAAATCTATAAGCAAAAGTTCGCGAAATGATGAATTGACTATTTCTCGCTTCGCAAATCCTTTGCCGGTGGCCAAATTACTACCAACATTCCAGAAGGCTGGTTCTCCTTCCGAGGAAAGTCCTAGGTTAATAGGAAACCCACAGCAACCTTGAACCAAAGCGAACTCCACGCGCCCTTTCACGCTGCGCGCGTAGACTCGACCGCAGTACAATGTGATTTGAGGCGAACGTTTGCACTTGCGTCTACATCGGGGTCACAGACATGGTACTAAACCCGTTCAGGTGATCGCGACAATGACCCCCTTGTAACGAGGTCGTTTATGCAATAGCTAAGTGGACGACCTAAATTGCTAACTCTATTTGCATGGAGTGCGGCCCTGGTTTTGTGACGTCACTACAACGTTACTTGTCAGCGGTTTAGATTCGCAATTGGATCGGGCAGGTGGCGCTGATGTTAATGCTCTACTTATTTTATAACTGAAATTGAATGAAATGGATACGAAATTTCGGATGCGGATATATTTTTTCGGATTATCTCTTTATTTCGTATAATTTCGGTTACGGATATTAAATTTTGGTTACCTTTGTAGAAAAACTTTTATTTCGGATTCGGTTACGGTGACGGATAATTTTATTTATGTCGGATATCGAATAGTTTCGGTTACGGTTACGGAGCGTCCTAACATCCCTGGTAGTCATATTTAAAAGAGATATAGATTAGTGTAACCAAGGATCAGTAGAAAGGGTTTATTACAAAGAGACGTTTCTTTTGTTCGTCGTGGAAACATTGAGCGTTGATTAAGATTTGGTGATACCCTTATCGGGTGAAGGTGTTATCACGCGGGTTCAACGATCTGCCCCACGTGTTTGCGCAATTCGATAAGTTTCGGCTTACGCAACTTAGAAAGCCATCACTAGTGCTTCAATCTCGTTCGGTGAAAGTGAAAACAGGCTATGATTAAACTAGTTGGATTGTCTAGATAAGGGCCTACTCTTGAACAAAATTGACAATCGAATAGCATTTGACAGTTCGTCACGACAGCGCCAAATTTGTTTGAAATGTCGATATTATGGAACTACTCCAATCCAAATTCATCGGTATTGTTTTTGAGAGAAACAAATGACTTGGACGATTGGTCTTGGACCAGGATTGAAATTAATCTCGAGGGTTTTTTTTTTTTGCTCAGTGTAATACAATATTAAATTATGGTAGTTATACTGCCCATTAGGTATATAATATCGTTAATGATTCGATACAGTGACAATATGTCAAAACAACAAAATGCTATTCTTGTGAACGTCAAACGCGTTTCGATTGGTATAAAACTTTAAAATTGCAATGATATTATCCAAACTAAAGTCTAAGTTTAATAAGAAAAATAAAGTGTTAGGCCGAATTTGGTAGAAAGTAAACATCCATTTAGATACCAAATTATATCATACTAGCTGTTCCCGCGACTTCGTTCGCGTGGTATTTGAGTAACTTAAACCGTTTATGTTATTTTTTTTATGCAGCGCACGCAACGAAAGTCCCCAAATGTGAATAATTTTCCCCGTTTTTGCAACATTTCTCACTGACGCTTCGCTCCTATTGGTCGCAGCGTAATGTTATATAGCCTAAAGCCTTCCTCTGTAAATGTACTATCCAACAAAAAAAATATTTTTCTAATCGGACCAGTAGTTCCTGAGATTAGCGCGTTTAAACAAACAAACTCTTCCGCTTTATAATATTAGTATAGATAGTAAACTGCGTAGCTTCTAGTGTTCAGACCACAGACATATTGAATACTTTCCTCGTTTAACTTGCGCATTATTCCATCCTGTTTTCACACGGGCAAATATTTGGTTAACAAAGTATAAAACCTTATTTATGTTTCATGTTCACAATACGTGCACTTCGCTGCGTTTTAAAAGTTAATTTTGTTTTTCACGATGGAGTGAAAAACAAAACGAAATGGACGTTGGCCGTATCTCTATTTATATATAATATCTGGTCCGTCCGTAAACAGGCAGGCCCTGGAAACCGGTCGGTCAGGAATTCCCGAGCTCCACAAGACGAGATGCACACGCGCGTTTTTAAACCGCGCGTTATCTGATAGTAGTAGAGGTCTGTGAGTGTGGTTGAACGTACAAAGGGTAAAGTACTCAGTTTTGATTCAATGTAAAACAATACTGAGTTTGGGTGGCTATAATGAAAGAAATACAATAATGATACAAAGAAATACATTTATATGGGCGAATTTTGAATTTTAGTTCACATTTCGATTAGATTGAAAACCCCATACATAAAGTATAAATCTACGGTCACATTTGTAGCAACCGATCATCAGATTTATGTTCAACGAAATATTAAATCAAGTACCGATCGTATTAAGAAAGAGCAAATTAGTACCGGTTTTAGCAATCTCGTACCGTAAAGTATTACAATACGTTATTATTAAAATCTCACAATTATAAATGTTTAATCGTAAAGAGTTTTTAAAGGTTTTAATGCGTTTTGTGCGAATCCCGTCGCGCGGTGATCGCACCGTCTGGACACGCTCTAACCGCGCCGGTAACTTCCCAGCAATGATCGCTAACGTGCTAACAATGCGTTTGTTTTAGTGCGCCCATACATTTATAGTCCGAGAGCTCGGGACGGTTTGTTTGTTTTAAAAATATATCTCCTAGTTTCTACTTAAATAGACTAAAAAAGATTTAGATAGGGAATAAATAAATGTACTGTAAAACTTTGCCATCTTTAAAATGCTTGAACGGCATCATTATTTATTATACAAAATGGTAGCTGTATTGCAAATCTGTTTTTGTATAGTCTCAGTAGTCGGACCTGTCAAGTAGATTTATTTCACGCGCTTTTCACCTCGTCTCGTCGGATCGTTTACGAAACGTGTTTTGAGGGAATTTTCTCGACCGCGAATAAATAACGGAGATGTATCACAAACATTTTAATTGAAACCATTTATCTTTTCTACTTCCCCAAAACGGATGTATTTTTTAAATGTTTGCCAACAAATCTATTTGTGAATTCTGCACTAAAGATAGAAAAGATGCTATAGGATTTTCATCTCAGGCCCACTTGCGTCATATTCTCAGGGTTATTGTTTAACCCAGCTTAGGGCAAGTTGGGCTTAGGCATGAGTGAGTAGTGTAATGTGAAATATAGACTGTAAAAATTTCTACGGAATGATCGACCGAATTCTCTTATGCTAGGCACTTTTAGGTTAGGAGCTCTCTCAATAACAGGTTGTCACTGTTTCTGCTGGGTAGAATGACTGATTCAAGATGCCATGGCTATTTATCGCTTACGAAGTTCTCAAACAAAATGTATGGAATTAGACACAAGCTTCGCTAAATGACATACAAATTCGCTCGTCAGCGGCTCAGAGGATCTTAAATTAAGATTTTCGTCACTTGCTCATTCGTAAGGTATACTCTAAAGCAGTCCGCCGAAAAACATTTTAAGTGACGCTTAACTAATTATCATTAAAAATGTGCAGTTTCCATTAAATTCAACGCAATACTAAAATCATTTAATAATAATAATAGCTCCCCTCACCGATTTCGATGTCGGTAGCCGATTTCATTGAAACCAGGCCAGCTACGCACGAGTTATTTTATAGTGCCCAAGTGTGTGAGCAATACACAGAAGCACTCTCTCTTCCTTTTACTCTCATAACCTAGTGGGACGGTAAACCGACACGACTAGCGAGAGATCAGGCGCAGGACCGACTTTTTACATGCCCATCCGACGCATGGATCATCTTTCTTGTCAGACAATCAGGTGATCAGCCTGAATTGTCCTAACCAAACTTGAAAACAAAATTTTTTGTTGTTCCAACGCGGGAATCGAACCCACGACCTCCGGGTCGAGAGCGAAGCTCTGAACCACTAGACCACGGAGACGATATATAATCATTTAATCATGACCACTCGGCATTCATTTCATTCCGCATGTTTTATCCTCTCTACGTCATTTGGACGGGCCGGGCGATTGAAATTCCAAAACACCTGAATTTCAATAAGTACCGTTCACGAATACAAAGTACAGACGTACCCTGGAAATTCAGATTCGTACTCGGCCGTTTGTTTCAATTTAACATAATCGTTACGTGTGTAGAATGCTTTAGTGCCAATTTCACCAATGTTTCTTAATCGTTGATTAATCTATCTCTTTTGTTCTTCGTATTAATGACAGAGAAATCATAATTGAACGTGATAACTAAGTGGCAATATTTCTGTGTTGATTTGCTATCCCTTTTACTGATTTTAAACTTAATTAACCCATTTTGCTGTTTTAGCAATTTGCAATGATTATGATGGCATGGTATGTTTTTTTCTCAGACATTTGTCATTTGTAGGCCCTGACTGCTACCTAATTGGATCCATTGTGACTCCTTCGCGTTATACCTTTCCATAGCAATAGCGAGAAGAGTTCCTCTAACTCCGTTCCTGTTACCTTTTTGAGCCTCATCCAATTTCCTACCTTTATCTATAACCTATAGTATATGCTAGGGTTTCAGTCTGAGAACCTCGCCTCTGTTGTAAACGATGCTCACGCCATAATATATAATAAAAAGAATCATCGAAATCGATTGGCGTGATATTGAGCTGTTATTTATTGTCCATTTGTTGAGCACATACTTAATGTAAATTTCAGACTTATTTCATGGACCAAATTTCTATGGGACCAAACGGGAAGCACCAGCTTTAAAATAAAAAAAAAACATCCAAATCGGTTCACACAGGCGAAAGTTTTGAGGTAACAAACATAAAAAAAATGACGAATTCAGAACCTCCGTTTTTTTGAAGTCGGTTAAGAATTAGCTTGTACATCACAGTAGCGTGTTCACAAATAATATAATTCAATGTAATGGTTGTCAGGAGATAAATGATTGCGGGTAAGGGGAAAGTCTCGTCATTGCCATCCATCATTTTGACACACCGATTATTGCCCGTTCCCAAGGTCTACGGAGGCGTTACACAAGATAAAAATGCCTATCTCCCAAGGTTAACCACTAAAAGCTTAGATGACCAAGCGAAAATAACTCTTTAAAAATCAATTTCAATTAATCATTAATCGAAACTTGAATCTTAAACTGCAGTTAAGGTTAAACGTCATCAATTTGTGTAAAATTATTATCGCAGATTTTCATTCAGATTGAGCTATCATCTTGTAAAGCCAACTCAAATAAGTAAATAGCTAATTATAAAATCAAATTTCGTACAATCTGTACTAATTTAAATGACCATTACATATTATAATCTATAAAAATAGTTCAAGAGTTTGTGTAAACGCGGCAATCTTCGCAAACAAGTGCAATAAAAAAAAATCGGAACTATCGAACAGGATAAATTTAAAATCGGGGGTCCTATTTCACACGGACGAAGTCGCGGACACATCGTATTTTAAGACTGTTCCCGCGACTTCGTTCGGGTGGTTCTTGAGCGACTTAAACCATGTATATGCAGCACACGCAACGAAAGTCTCCCCGTTTTTGCAACATTTCTCACTGACGCTTCGCTCCTATTGGTCGCGGCGTAATGTTATATAGCCTAAAGCCTTCCTCTATAAATGGACTATCCAACAAAAAAATATTTTTTCAAATTGGATTGGGTAGTTCCTGAGATTAGCGCGTTTAAACAAACAAAAAAACAAACTCTTTCGCTTTATAATATCTTATTTTAAGATATAATTATTGAAGAATTTCTTGGTTCTGACGACAAAAAATCATTTGTCCTCATTAACATATTTAATAGACCTTGTTTAAGATCGGATTTTAGCGTCGATACCGAGAGAATGGCGGCCTCGAGCGTGGGCCGAGCCCATGACACACTTCAGGGGATCTTCTATAATTATTTCTGTCATATTCACCTTGATATAATTAAAGTTTATGCCGTTTTCCTCTAAATGCATATAAACAACTTTTGTTTAATCGCGGTTTGGTGAAACTCGCCAAGAGCCAATCTGGTTTTGTCTGGTTGATTTTAAACTTTAAATTTTATCAACGGCTGTTTACAGCATGTTTATAAGACCAATATAATATTAATATTAATACCTGATTTGTAATATATCCCGCCATCAAATATATATTTTTGTAGTCTATATCTGGTTTCTTCTTATTTAGACAGCAAACCAGAAGTAACTAAAATCTAAATAAACCAGCATTAATTCGCGATTAAGCAATCAACAATTATTAAGCTGATCAATGTTTAACGGTAATCAGCGATTAACCGTTGTTAAATGTGAGCTCGATACATCTATATATATAAGGGTGTAAAAAGAGCAGTTACTATAACTTTGAGATACATTTCCTCATTTTGGAAATGTATCTATAACTTTGAAATACATTTCCTCATTATGGAAATGTATTTTTTATATTTTTTGTCAAAAACTAAAAAAAATGTTTACTTTTCACCATTTCTTATTTTTTTGTCGCAAAAATAACAATAATGCCAATTTTTTTTGGAATTTTTGAAAAAAAAATGAAAAAAAATTCTAGAATGAGAAAGAGTAGTATAATCATAATATCCCAAAGTTATAGTGACTGCTCTTTTTACACCCGTTATACAAATGTTATTATAGTTGAAGAGTTCGTTTGTTTGTTAGAACGCGCTAATCTCAGACTCTACTGATCCGATTTGAAAAGTTATTCCAGTGTTGGATAGCCCATTTATCGAGGATATAGATAGGAGCAGAGCGACCAATAAAGTTTTAAAATAGGGAGGTTTCATTTCACTATTTCACGCGGACAAAGAGGAACCATGAACAAGTCAATATCAATATTTTTTATACTTTACTTTTTGCTCGTTACCTGTGAAGCGCTTTGGTTGACAGCTTCTATATGATTAACGATCACTGAGCTATCATCAACCGGCCACGTGTAATTATGTGATACTAATTTGCACGTTTCAAAGGCAAGATAGGTACATAGGTCTCTAGATATTCCATATAACCAGACATTCTTTACTTTAAAGACGTATATTATATAGCCGCATGTTTCTTTCAAATCGGATCAGCATACTTACTTCCAACACAATCGAAAATCGAATCAATACGATCTCAACGGTTTTGGGTACTTATTTTATTTGGTGGATTACATTGAAACTAACCAGGATAAAGAAAGTAGATAGATCGTAACTTTATGTACTTCCGACCATATCATTCGACTGAGAATCAAAATAAACAAACGTCAATCTATTCGGGAGTACGCGGCACGATCGAATTTGAATCAAAATCGAATCAGTTTGATGAGTAAGGCCCCAACAGTACCTACAGGCGCTACGGTGAAACAAACGAGATACGTGTATAATATAATATCTTTAGTGGTTGTTGTCAATTAAACGTAAGTGAAACTAGGTCTTCTATAACAGTTGCGTAAAATCTAAGTGGAACATGTCACGCACTTGAAACTCTCTTGTTGTTCGTGACAGAGTAAAATTCGTTCGAAAACAAAGGCGTTCTTTGTCGGCCGATAAGCATTTCGCTTATCTTGTCTGATAAGCGGCCATTGACCTCGGCGTTCCCGGATAGCTTGGCACAATAAACTACAAACAATATGATTTGATGTTCCTTTCCTTGTCAGTTTCGATGACGCGACCATGACACAGTAATATTATTATTAACTCTTATATTATTAAAAACTAAATTTTTACTTTGTATTATTCACAGTGCACACACATAAGTACATTTGTTATTATATTGCCATAATACAAATTTGTAGATCAATATTATGCTATAGGGAAATAATTACGATTTTTCGATTCTTCACTTTAGACTCAAATCTACGAGTGAAGCGCCTTCTTTGTGTTACAAACATCTTCAGTCTCGGCAGTGCCCACATCTAGATCCGTGATATTACAATTATGCGTGTTTATTTTATATTAGTGTTAATTTCATTGAACTGTTTATTAATAATTTATCAATCAACTGACTGTTATAGATTATATTATTGTAGTTATTTTAAATTATTTAATATTTAAATATGGCAACCCATGACGTCACTTCCATAATATTAAATTGTCATACAATTTATTATCTTAACTAAAGTAAGAATAATTATATAAGATTAAATATATGTTATTAATATTTGTTATTAAGATTAATATTATATAAGATTAATATTTGTTTACCTAATAATCATATTCTATTATATCCGGTATAGGTAATTATAATCATACCGGATATTAAATAGTTCTCATATTGATTTTTGCCCTAACGATTGTCAATGATATATAAGGGTGTAACTCTTCGTTGTGACCAGACTTAAGAATAGATTGATACTGTTATAAGCAGAGACTCTGCCCGATTAAAATATTGTAATTATAAATATGGAGCGTTGTCTTTTATTTACGTCCGTAACAATTCAGAAGTGGGATCAAGAAGAAACGTATCAAGGCCATACCCAGATGGACTCGAAAAAAGGAAACAGGAAGACAGGTCAGTGATGATTTTTTTTTTTTTTCTTTCGTTTCTGATGACTCCACGCCCAACCCTACGCTGGCAAAAAGAGAAAACCACGCTGTGTGGCTCATGATTCGTTATTTTTACGATAAAATGTGAATATTGCTGGTCAAGATGTAATTTCATGTAGGTACATCAAACTTTATACTCTTTATTGGCAAATACTGCATACACAATATGATAAATCGTAATACATTGAAAAATATATAAAACTTAGTGCCTTGTTCAGGCGTTTGCTAAATAATACGATTAGTACATTTACTTCCCTATGTACACTACATACTTATTTTAAATTAAGTATTAAGTATTACATATAGATAATTATGATTATAATATTGTACCTACTAAGTAGAAAAATATTTTATAAACAATATTCTTGACCTTTTGCAAAGTATTTTTCTTATGAGAAACTTTTTTTTTTAAATACCGTCGTTATTTATTTTTCTGTTAAATAGTATTAAGTAAGTAGTTTGGTTTCTTTTATGGTAGTTGATTATACTCGTAATAATAGATAGACCGTCTAAACTACGTGCTAATGCTAAAGCTTATCAAACACGAGAAATGGTATAAGTATTTCGGATATGTCTTTTAGAAAATTTTAGTAAAGATAATAATTCCTTATCTTTAATTTCTCGGGAATCATCATGGTGGCGCGGAGGAAAAGTCTACAGCATATGCTCTGGGGCACGTGATTGTCGAGCACAACAACTGTGTGACACAATTCGGCAAGCTGCTGGGTAGCCGTTACACCTGGACCTTCGCGGCAACAGGATCAGCAAACTCCGGGAATCATCATGGCGGCGCGGAGAAAAGGTCTACAGCTGCCTTGTGGTCTGGGGCACGTGATTGCCGAGCACAACAACTGTGTGACACACTTCGGCAAGCTGCTGGGTAGCCGTTACACCCGGACCTTCGCGGCAACAGGATCAGCAAAATCCGGTGTGTATATTGATTCTTAATTTAAATGATCAAGTGGTTTTTATGCGCCCCGTAATTATTAGCTCCTCAAGTGTCGTTATTTATACTGGTAGTAAATTTAATATTATTTTAAATTAAAAGAAAACAAATGATTGGATTGATTGACTAACTTGAAATATTACCATCAGATATAGGCACAGAAATAAAGTGGATATAGGAAATAATGAAAGGGTTTGGAGATGCTTATTATACTCTTTCTTTGGGCATATTATCTAATATATAGTAAACATGCTATATCTGTGTGATACTAAAATAAAATCTAGTAATTAAACTAGATCTGTGTGAGCTATATCTGTGTGATACTAAAATAAAAACTAGTAATTAAACTAGATCTGTGTGACCATGAAATAATATATAGTAAACAAGCTATATCTGTGTGATACTAAAATAAAAACTAGTAATTAAACTAGATCTGTGTGACCATGAAATAATATATAGTAAACAAGCTATATCTGTGTGATACTAAAATAAAAACTAGTAATTAAACTAGATCTGTGTGACCATGAAATAATATATAGTAAACAAGCTATATCTGTGTGATACTAAAATAAAAACTAGTAATTAAACTAGATCTGTCTGACCATGAAATAATATAGAGTAAACATGCTATATCTGTGTTATACAAAAATAAAATCTAATAATTAAACTAGATCTGTGTGACTATGAAATAATATATAGTAAACATGCTATATCTGTGTGATACTAAAATAAAAACTAGTAGGTAAATAAACTAGATTTATGTGATTATAAAATAACAATTAGTTAGTATTAAAAAAAAAAAACTATATCTATGTGACAATAAAATAATAATTCAAAATATTATGCAAAATTTGTGTACATAAATGTTTACACTAAAATAACATCTACTAAATAAACCAGATCCAAGAGATACTAAACCAACTCAGCAGGATAATTGACTATGATAAATAACTTAATAATTGAAATAGACACAATTAAATATAAAGAATATTTTGGTCATAATGTATTTAAAATATTTTCTAAGTGCAATTACTGTTTTCGTTTATTTCTTTCAGGTACACAAAAAAGATATGACGAAAACTAATCATCTTGCCCTGGGACATGGCAAAATGCAGGATGGCCGAGTGTTACAAACATCTTCAGTCTCGGCAGTGCCCACATCTAGATCCGTGATATTACAATTATGCGTGTTTATTTTATATTAGTGTTAATTTCATTGAACTGTTTATTAATAATTTATCAATCAACTGACTGTTATAGATTATATTATTGTAGTTATTTTAAATTATTTAATATTTAAATATGGCAACCCATGACGTCACTTCCATAATATTAAATTGTCATACAATTTATTATCTTAACTAAAGTAAGAATAATTATATAAGATTAAATATATGTTATTAATATTTGTTATTAAGATTAATATTATATAAGATTAATATTTGTTTACCTAATAATCATATTCTATTATATCCGGTATAGGTAATTATAATCATACCGGATATTAAATAGTTCTCATATTGATTTTTGCCCTAACGATTGTCAATGATATATAAGGGTGTAACTCTTCGTTGTGACCAGACTTAAGAATAGATTGATACTGTTATAAGCAGAGACTCTGCCCGATTAAAATATTGTAATTATAAATATGGAGCGTTGTCTTTTATTTACGTCCGTAACATTTGTATATTTAGCAGCGCTTTATTTTGAAACTGCACGAGCAACAATTCATTTTACTAATTGTAATCATAGAGTAAGCAATTAAGAATTGTCTACTTTATGTTTCGATATCAGTGGCCAACCCAGGGCCCTGATTACCTAACTCCGGTCGCTTTCCCGTCTCTCGAGATCAACTGTCATTGTGACGTTAAATCTTTTTAAAACACGATTTAAAAAATGAATATGTCATAATTTTGACGTTTTAACTTTTTAAATCGTGTTTTAAAAAGATGTATCGTCACAATGGCAGTTGATCTCGAGAGACGGGAAAGCGACCGGAGTTACGTAATCAGGGCCCCGGTTCTTCAAATGGACTTTCTAACCTGACTAGCCTTAGTAGCAATCGCTAGTTCTAATTCAGGGGGCCTATTACAAGCTCTTAATTCCAGCCAGTTTACGCAATACAGCATGGCTGCCTGGAATTTTCATATTACTATCACATAATAACTGCATGATGACAGCTAGTTAGCGGACACTTGACACTGGACTTGCTTCCGAATGTCACTTTCAGACAACCAAACTAGGGTGGGTCCATTTTGTATAACATGTCGCTGTAATATGGAAAAGAACTAGGCAGTTTAAGACCGTATTATTAAATTGCCTGGAACCAGGCTGGTATTGTAAAAGATCATAATACGGCCCCTGAGGACCTAAAGAAGGGAGTGGGTGAATGAAGCCGATATAAATGATGCCTACTGTAAGTACTGTTCGGTATAAAGCGTGACCCACTTCCAATTTTCCTCTGATGACCTCATAACATCAAGTGGTAATGACCTATTCTACGTTTAAAAGCAAATCATTTTCCTCTACAATGTTGTAAACAATATAATATTTTGTGACGTCATTGTTGACTTGGTTAGTTCCACAACAATTTGTGTTGTATGTGTATAATATAATTAAATGAAATATAGCTTTAATAATATTGGTGTGACATATTTCTTATAGTGTGTCAATATCCTACTATTTTACTAATCATAAACGCGAAAGTTTGTAAATATGGATGGATGTTTATTACTCTTTAACGCAAAAACTACTGAACGGATTTTGATGAAATTTAGTATAGTATCAGTTTACACGCTGGATTAACACATAGGCTATTTTTTTAAAGTAGTTCCAGTGGGATTTGTACAAAGTAGAGGGGAACATCTAGATAACTGTAGGAAATTTCGTACTCCGTCGCGTCGGCGCGATTTTCGTATACAGTTTTTTCTTCACGTATTTATAGATGGAAAATGTGTCAGGAGGAAGATTATTGTACTCAGTTTGACATATTTGTTTTTATTAATTAAAATCCAAGACCTGCAAGCATTTCTGATTTTCTAGTAAACAGCAGTCGAACAAAGAGTCGTTGACCTAAATAAGGCTTAATAAGGCCCTCATGATAAACGTATACTTGACCCAGATCTGATCTATTTCGAGGGAATTTCTGTTCGGTTCGAAGTGCAACAGTTAAGGCCTATGTCAACGGAAAAGGTGAATGCAAGCGACACTGCGACTCACGCGCATAGACGTTTTCATTAACTACCAGAAGGGTTAGTTCGAACAATTGAGGACGTATTCGTAACGTTATCGAAGGAGAATTGGATGAATACCCTGTGTTCCAGGAGACGCTCTGAACGTTCAGATCATTCATAACGCTGACAGTGCCTGTGAAAACAGTTCAAAACGATCCTAAACAGTGCTAAAGAAAATAGTAAACGAAAATAACGTTTTTTTCGTTCAGATTTGCGTTTCATTAGCACTGTTTAGGATCGTTTTGAACTGTTTTCACAGGCACTGTCAGCTGTCAATGTCAGCGTTATGAATGATCTGAACGTTCAGAGCGTCTCCTGGAACAGGCCCATAGTATGACTCACAATTGACATTCGATAACATTATTTAACGGAACTTGTACGCTTTTTCAATTGTACTAAACACACAACACGCCACTGAACGAACTGTCATAAATACATACGGGCATTTAAATTATAACCTTAAAAATGTTAAGGTAACAAGGAATTCAGCCAAGTTCAGAATAACCGATCCTGCAGGCGATGCCTAAGTATCCACCAACCATTTCATACCACTTTCGACTTCCTCATAACTCGAAACCATAAACTTTATATTATACTGACACATAATTAATATTAACCTCATAAGATTAAAAAGATACACGATAAATAATTAAGATGGTTCCTGATTAAATAAATTTCATCATTATGTAAAACTTGCAACGAATTCGGTGCTATCTTCGGAGTTCCGAGCAGTTAAAAGCCCAGACGTAAACATTAGGGCATTAATTCTAATTATATCTCCCTCCCTTTCTATTTACCCATTTCTATGTTTACACGGAGGCGAGGTAGCGTGGGCGTCCGAAATTAGGGAGAAGAGAGGGACAAAAAACGCTTTTAAATACAGGGGGAACGTTATGGCAATATGACGGGGAGTGACAGTTATGACTTTCTAAAGTGTCCCCATGATATCACATCACTGATTTGGTTTGATAAGCCTTAGGCATTTGTTCCAAGAATTGTATCTCTTTGTTCGGACATCGAGATCGTCTTAGTCACTTATGACTGAACAGAACAAAACGAAAGTGACACCAATACTGACACAAAACTTTTCTCTGCGTGACACTTCTGTACAGGTTGTTTGACTTAGACCCTCTACTCTATAATTTTCTCTACTCTCGCGTGGATTTGCTAAAATTCTAATTAAAAAATGTGATTTGGGAACAATATAGAATATAGTGCATACCTACATATTTTGCTCTGGTTACTTCAATTCAGAACGTGAAAGTAAGTCCTAGAGAGCTAACGCTTAGTATCAAAGTGTGTTAAACCAAAGAACTAGTTCTCCACAGGAAAGTGAGTAGACGTTTCTAGTACATTTTTTTCTAATTCATGCAAGTTTCCACAGTGTCGTGTTATGAAAATGTTTTCCATCGCACGCGATTTCTATTTCAATCCGATTTTCCCGGCGAGAAACCGCTCCAGTTAGTTGCGTCCCACATCTCTGCTAGAAAGTATAGAAAGTAATATCTTCATCCGACCGATACGTTGATCACGTGTTTGTTTTTGCGCTACTGCAATTAGTTAATCTTTGACGTGTTTCTTGTGTGCGTAACTTTTACATGTCTCCGCTCTCTAGATCCGAAATTTGGTTGTGAATATTCGTTTTTGCTTTTTTCGTGACGATAGACAAGTTTATTTACTTTCTTCTCTACCAGCGGCTAAGGCTGGTTTCTCTTTGAGAGGGAAGCCCTAGGTATTTTAAGCGGGAAATTCACAAGAATGCCCGCTGGCAAGCCTACAGGTATGTCCGATGGGCTCTGCTACTTCTTCTTCTCGTGGACTTGCATCGGGTAGTCTGCCGGACGCCCGGTTCGGTAACACACAGATCTAATAGTAGCTAAGCCATTCGGACATACCTTCTTGCTGGGGCATATCCGTCTAGTGATTCCCCCGCTTTAACCAGATGACTACGGTCAAAGCATAGGGTCAATCCTCAATGCTGAAAGACCTCTGCAGAGCCTATCGGAAGTACTAGCCCATCAATGCCGCATTGAGAATCGAACACACTGGTACCGCCATTGAACATCTAATTTGCACAATGCCTTACGGCACATGGGCCACGTGGAGAGGTGGGACACTGGGAACCTCTGGCAAACAGTCCTTGATGATTGAGCTGCCTTAAATGGTGAGTTACTGGACCATGTAGTGTGGGCTAAAATAGGCATTTAGTAAAGGTTCTTCAAAGAGTTGGTAGTTAAGAAGCGGACAGCAATGTAGTCGTAGTAACCCCATGCCGCTGAACCCGGAGAGGGTCTACCCATCTCTCATAATTGGACGAACAGAGTATCCGTTCAGATAAATTTTAATCTACATGTTAGTAAAAATTCAACTTAATTATTGTGTCATACCTTAAGTGACTTGAAAAATGGAAAGATAACCCATACTTAAAATATATAGTCAACAAAATATACCTGATATAAGTGAGTTGGATAGGATATAAACTGCATTTTGTTAATACTTTAAGGGTGTGTTTCACCAATCAATGTTAAAGTTAACGCCATGTTAAAATACCATGCCATCTCATTGACGGGAAAAACGAGAGGGATTTCATGATATTTAACATGGCGTTAACTTTAACATTGCTTGGTGAAACACGCCCTAAAGGTTTCAAATACTCCTACAAACTGTTGGTTGTCAATAAGCAAAATAAGAAATATTTTATTTAAAATGCCTTTGTATCGATGTATTCCTCATTATACTTTCACACTCGTCCATCGCACTTAGAATTTCGGGGGTATATGATTAAACAATAACTTTCTCAACCACTCCGCAGGCAGACCACGTAAGCGACTAGTGAAAGTTGCCCAAAATATTGCACAAGCATAGCGCACATTGTAATTCGACGGTGCGAAAGTATGCGTAATACTGTCAAAGCGAACTTTCGGCTAATGTAAATAAGCAACATCATCATGACGTCCATTACACACACACACCCTAAGGCCGTGTTTCACCAAGCAATGTTAAAGTTAACGCCATGTTAAAATACCACGCCATCTCATTCATTGACAGGAAATACTAGAGGAATAACATGATATTTAACATGGCGTTAACTTTAACATTGCTTGGTGAAACACGGCCTTACTCTCCAAACTGATTCGATTTTGATTCAGATTGGTGCCGCATGATCCCGAATAAATCGACGTTTGTTTACTTTAATAATATAATAATATCTATGGACGCCTCACACCACGTCAATCTGGCCCCGTGCGAAGTATCCGAAGAACTTGTGCTACAGGTACCAGATAACGGAAATACTTATATTTAATAATTTTATTAATATAGTTTTCTATAAAAATTGAACTTGGGAACTCTCAGACGTGCGCATAATATAAAAAATTTAAACATCTGAATACCGAAACCTGATTATGTATTAGGATATCAGAAGTTTAAGAGGTTTGTACAAGATACCCGATCCATTATAATTTAAGTGATTTTTTAATGTGCATTTTAAAAAACCCACATCGTTCACAACCGGTTTGCCAGGACACTTTATTTGGTCGCGTTTGTTGTTTTTGTGTATTTTATGGTGGTAACACTGCAAATGTGGCAAACAAATAAAAGTAGAGCGTATTCAGTTAAGGGCGTGTTTCACCAAACAATGTTAAAGTTAACGCCATGTTAAATATCATGTTATCCCTGTCGTATTTTCTGTCAATGAATGAGATGGCATGGTATTTTAACATGGCGTTAACTTTAACATTGCTTGGTGAAACAAGCCCTTAGTCCTATATCATAGTATAACGAAACCGAATACATAGACGCCAATTGAAGTAAGCCCTTTATTCACTAGCAATGGGCTCATACAAACTAATGAGTAGGTACTGTAGGTAGAGTCCCTTTTTTAATTTAACCTAAACGTAAACAAACTAAAACATCGAAATTTTCACATATTCACTTATTGTGCACAGATATCAACTTCATTATCCAATACATAACAGTTAAACAATAACTAATACAAATTTAAATATCAAATATGAAAATCGATCGCAAAATACGCCATTTTGACTATGCCGATTGTAGAATATAGGTAGTCTTTAGTCTATGATTTCGTAGTCGCTAACAATAACTAGTCTATGGTTGTGTGATAGGGTTTGTTTACGGTTAGGTTAAGTTAAAAAAGGGACGTACTATAATTGTATGTATTAGTTAATTATAATACTAGAAATTTATGCAAATTTTCGGTAAGAATATGAGGGTAGCACTAGATTTCAGGCCCGTCATTTCAAAACGAAACGGTCTGCTAATCCAGCACTAATCAACATATTTCAAAGTACCTATCTAGGTACTAACTATAAATTAAAATTGTAATATTAATAAACCTATAGTACTAAAGTAATATTATACTATTTATTTTTGTTTTTCCTCTCGGCTACTACCTACGCATTATAAAAGTAAATTTATTTTAATTATTTTTTGCCTTTTCAGTTATCTCATTTTATTACGTTTACAGTTAATTTTATTGTGAGATTAAGATAATAATATTATGTAATGTTTCTTGTATAATTATCCCAATGTGAGTAAAATTACCTACGTTTTAAATATGAGTAAAATAAAATTAGACTAGGTACAAACTACTAAGGCCCCTACATTAGTAAGTTTCTTCTTTACGTACCTATTACAATATAATACGAGTATTACTAGCTGGCCCGGGCCCACTTCGTTGAGCATACAAACCGTTTAAACCATCCCTGGACTTCCATGAATATTTCAAGACTAAAAATAGCCGAATCGGTTCATCCGTTATCGAGTTTTAGCGAGACTAACGAATAACAATTCATTTTTATATAATATAAGAGATTATCTTACTTAATATATTAATTCTTATTTAGGTAAAAAGTTATTTTAGCGCAGCAACACTTTCTAAATAATAGCGCCACTAGCTCCATCTGTTTAGGCTGAATAGCTTAATATTGGTAAATTATCTATTTTATTATCAACATAATTTTTCACAACCGCCACATTTTATTCCCTGCTTCACCTTTAAATGTGAACGTACATTGGCCCTATGTTGATCGCTCTCAAAACCATATTTTTAACAATCTAAATCATCTCAAATTATATCATCACAGACGAAGGTGTTAAATATTTTTTCAAACATCCGTGCCACATTACCCGATCAAAAGAATAAAAAGTCACAATCGCGTGAGAGGAAAAACGAGTTATTATTAGTTGTAGACTTGTACAGAATCGCGGCGACCGCGAGCGCGCTCCGAGCTCAGATGCTATCATAAATAAGCGACGCGGGGCGCTGCGGGGCGCGGGGCAGGGCGCGGCAAGAGTCAAGGCCGCACGCTGCCCCCGGTCGTCGCTCGCGTCCCACTTGTCGCTCGCTCGCTCTCTCCCTCGCACGCCCGAGGACGCCCGACCGCGACCGAGCGCGCACGAACTAGACCTTCTATGCGCCCGCGCAAACAGCTGAGAGTTAACAACATAACACACTGACTCGGTCATCCGTGCATTCAACTTTTGATTGGCTTTCTTTTTCAAGAACAGGTTGCCCTAATGACATTTTCGGTATTGTTCCCGATCGGACGAAGTTGACAGTTGCGGTGGCATTTGAATTTCGAATTTGAGTTCGTTTCCTCGGTTCTGTATTCAAAAATGTATTAGTGTAATATTATGCTAAAAATAGACAGTCGTAATTCTATAGTAAACTATAAACTACTACAAAGGTTACCATTTCCGACTGTCTAGGAGACTGTAGACTTTGAGTTGATGGGTTTGTAGACTCACAAGTTGTGAACAACTCAGACTTTCACCGCTCCCAATGACTCATTACATCAGTATGATGACATTGATGACACTACCAGTGGGTATTTGCTTCATCGCCTTCTCGGAAATCAGAATACGGCGCAACACCATAATAGTGAGCTTTATTTTCTTAAAATAACAATAGTAGTACCTAATTAACTATTTATTTCCGTAAACTTGTAGGTTGTATAACCTATAGGTTGTTTTTAAATTATTTCTCATGTATGAAAGTTCACTCAAGAAAATAGAGAATTTCATCACTTACTTAATAATTACAAAAATATATGTCTTTTTACCCGACTTCGGCGAAGCCAAAAGGAAGGGTAATGATTTTGGCAGTCTATGTATGTATGTATGTATGTATGTATGTATGTTTGTATGTATGTATGTATGTATGTTCCCTCGTAGCGGTTAAACTACTGGTCCGATTTTAATAAATGAGGTGTCAATCGATTTGTAGTGGTCCCGCGAGTGACATAGGCTATATAAATCTTAGAAAAATTTTGGATTTTGAAAATTAATACCCAAAAACTATCTCAAAAAAAAATTAAATTAAGATAATTGTATCGTGTTTGGTATCAAAAGATAGGTCTTGGCAAGCACATTACAAATATGTATTTAAATTTTTTATTAATTATTATATTTTATTGTTAAGTTCAAAATAAACGTTTAAAATGCGGTCGTACAAATAGTATCTAGGAGTTGTTTAGTTACTTTCTATGTGTTAATTTAACGTTATTTTAGTGAAAATATATTGTTATAGTTTATGTGGAAACAGAAAAATGTAAAATAAAATAAAAGATTAAAAAACTATAACCCGACTTCGAAAAAAAGGCCTCTAAAAAGGCTGAAACAAGAAATTTTTTTTTTTTTTTTTTATTTTATTTATTTTATTTATTAACACACACACAAATATCTATCATTACAGGATAACCTAATGCAATAGATAATTGAACATAACAATATAATAGAACAAGATATAAACTTAAAAACATAAACATCAGACATAATATAAAAAAAATTAGGACAAAAAACAATATGCGGCTCTTGTAAATTCACTCAGTGTACACGAGAATAAATCAATGTGGTTAGACAGAATGTTGAGCGCTCGCAGCGCGCGGGTCAGCGGCGCTCGTTGCAGCAGATTGGTGCGCGCGCGCGGCACCAGCAGCAGCGGCGGCCGGCGCCGGCGTCGCGCGTACCCATCCGGAACACACAAAACAATCACTGCCTCGAGGACATGTGGATTGTACATTTTACCTCGCAAAACCTTAAATAAGTACGTGGCGGCACACACCTCCCTACGTAGTTCAAGTTTGTGGTAACCCGTCATACCCAGCACGAACAGAGACGGATACAACAACGGGTATCCAGGATAAACGCCATACAGTTTCAAATATACGCAGCGAACAAATTTATTTTGAATTCGGTCTATCATTATTTTATACTTAGTTTCGTGTGGCGACCACACAATAGAGTTACATTCTAAGTGACTCTTTACAAGTGCTTCGTACAGTGTTTTTATGGCTACGATGTTAGTAAACTTGTTTGTAAGGCGTAACACCAACCCAAGATTACGAAACGCTCTATTGCACACAGTGGTAACATGTTTAGTAAAACTGACGTCTGAAGTGAAGTGCACTCCCAAGTCCCTAATCTCGGTGACCCGCTGCAGCGGCGTTCCCTCCATTAGGTATTGGTGGTGATAGGGTTTTCGCGCACGCGTGTACGACAGCACTGAACACTTGGCCACATTAAAATGTAACTTATTTTCGGTTCCCCACTGTACGACCCTATCTATATCATGTTGCAAAACCTGATGATCATTCTTTCCTCTAATTATGTGAGCTAATTTTAAATCGTCTGCGTACAGTAGTTTCTTTACTTTAGTAACGACACTCGGCAAATCGTTAATCGTCACTATAAACATGAAAGGTCCTAAGTTACTGCCTTGACTAACACCCGATCTAGTAAAATATATGTCTGAAAATTTCCCCCCACAATCAACAAACTGACAACGATCCCTCAAATAGCTAGCAAAAAAATCCAACGTACGCGGCGAACAGCCGACGCTGGCCAATTTAGATAAAAGTACGTCATTGTCTACCGTATCAAACGCCTTTCTAAAATCGAAGTAGGCAACGTCCACCTGATGTCCAGCGTCCACGGAAGGCACAATCTGAGTCATTAGGTCCAGTAAGTTCCCCGTTGTCCCCCGCCCAGGACGAAATCCATGCTGCGCGTCAGACAACAGAGCGCTAATTTGTGGATATAAACTACTGTGAATTGCAGATTCGAAAACTTTAGCCGGGGAGCATAGCACCGCCACAGGTCTGTAATCGCTGACTGTAGATCCTCCTTTAACCTTAGGCACCGGCACGACCCTAGTCAGCTTCCAGCGGTCGGGATACTCCGCCCTGTCGATGCATACATTAAACAAATGCAACATCGGCTCCGTTAATGCCACCCGACAATCTTTAAAAATGAATGCAGGAATTCCGTCGGGCCCCGCCGAGCGCTTCGGCATCAGCTGAGCCAGCGCACGCCGGACATCGGCGGGGCGTAGGCGCGCGAGATGCGCCCGCGCACCCGCCGACGTGCCGCCTGCGTTCGCGCTCGCCGCCGCCACGCTCAGCTTGGGGGACTCCGGTCTGTACACGGTCTTAAAATAACTAGCAAATTCTTTGGCACATTCGGAATCAGTAAGAACCCGACCGTCTTTAAGTAGCCTCCTCGGGTTTGAATTTACCCTCTTAGATTTAATGTACCCCCAAAAGGCATTCGGATCACGGGCTAGATGTGCTTGTACACGGTCGCGATACATGTCATGAGCCAACTCAATTTCAGTCTTAACTTTCGCTCTGTACGATGAAAATTTCCTGTAATCTCTCTCCAAATTAGTCGATTTGAATTTTTTGTGCAATTTATACTTAATTTTAATATTATTTATAATTTCAGCCGTGTACCACACTGGGTAAATATATCTATTGCAACTCATTGCATGCGATTTTAAAGGAACGGTTTTATCTAAAATTTCATAAAACTTACTATAAAATAAATCTAAAACTAAGTTCGGGTCATGTAAACAATAAATTTCAGCCCAGTCTACTTCACTTAATAAATTGTACATTTGTAAAAAGTCTGCTTTATTAAAATTCCACTTACTATAAATAATTCAATTTGTAATCCAGATATGCATAGGTACAGATATGGTCAAGGTAGAGCCGTGGTCGTACCCGCTACACAAATCTATAATATTCGTCTGCTGTTGAAATATACAATCCCAATAGCGGGTACGACCACGGCTCTACCTTGACCATATCTGTACCTATGCATATCTGGATTACAAATTGAATTATTTTCTTGTTTCAGCCTTTTTAGAGGCCTTTTTTTCGAAGTCGGGTTATAGTTTTTTAATCTTTTATTTTATTTATTAATATGAATGGAAACAGAAAATGGAAATTCGACCAAATTAATGTGTCAAATTGTTTTACGCGACTTCGGCGAAGCCAAAAGGAAGAGTAATGTATAAATATTAAATACAGTATGTATTTCTCTATTGCGCGGCAAATTAGTGGCATTTAAATTAGAAGCATTAGCCCATACTTTGTTTACACAGAGTTAATACCAAAGTTAAATAAAATTATTAGATCCACAATTTGAGCAAATGACCAACGAGTCATCTAATAGCAAGTCATTCATCATTATTATCCGCGATGACAATTTGAACCCACGTGGACTAGTTTTTTGGCAGCAGCTATTTCGGTCGGTTGCGCAACGGCGCGGCCATCGAACCCGCAACCATTTCGAATGTAAATAAAATAAATTACACACTATAACGCCGCAGTCTCATGGCTCCTATAGACGTTTATTGTCTACGTAAACTAAAAAACTACATAATTTTCTGTCAAACTTTACTAATATGATGTCAAACTCTACTAATAGTATGTCAAACTCTACTAATAGGATGTCAAACTCTACTAATGGGACGTCCAAATCTATAGGGATGTCCAACTCTACTAATAGGATGTCAAACTCTACTAATGGGACGTCCAACTCTACTAATAGGATGTCAAACTCTACTAATGGGACGTCCAAATCTATAGGGATGTCCAACTCTACTAAATGGATTCCGTGCGCAGGCATCAGTGTGCTGCGTGAGATTTTGGTCACTCCTCGCTGTGAAGAAGTTGGTTACAATTAGTATTGTATCGAAAAAACCCTGTGGCAAATAATGGTAGCTAACGCTTCATGGAAAGTAGTGATAAAAACACGCACTCAACACACTAAGGCAAATGCACGTAATCCCTCCCTCAAGTAGAGTTTGACATTCCTTGAGTAGAGTTGGACATCCATTTTGTAGAGACATACGTCTAGTAGAGATAGAACTATTTGCAACTCTTAATTAGGATACGTTCTTATGACAACCGTTGATATGAGCAAAATGTACAATTGACGCTAGCAGTGGCGTGGAGTTTCTATAACTCCATTCCTAAATCCTATCGGCCTCTCTTACCCTGGCCTATTGGAGACCCTCACCCAGTCCCTACCTAGTACATACTATCCAGGCTAGGCCTCTGAAGGAGTACCTTAAGGAAGGAGTATCCTTAGACGTAGCGTTAGACGCTAGTAAAACATTTATGACAGCGAACAATATTACACTCATTAAGGGCCGATTTTTAAATGGTCAGATAACTTGTATCTGTTGAATAAACATGTGACTTTGACATTTGTTCCATACAAAATCTGCCAAAGTCACATATTTATTCCTAAGATAAAAGTTATCTGACGATTGAAAAATCGGCCCTAAGTAAAATTACAGGCAAATGACACAAAAATTATCCTGTCTCTGCTAACTGACATTTTCAGCTTAGCGCACACGCAGCCTTGATTAGGGATAGCTAAATTATATATCGTCTAATACTGATGTTCGTGATCGCGACATAACACTTATAATATGTTAAACATGTAGACGCACTTAGTAAATCACGACCCAACTACCAAAATCACCATTTTTCCAAAGACCTGATCGACAATTGGCAATTGTGTGCATAATACGCCAGTCGAATACTAATTAGGTGCACATTAGTATTCAAGCAATGTGACTTTTGTTTGAGCAGGAAGTGCCTTGCCACTGCCGAAAACCTGGTATTTATTATAGGAAATACATTTGATATTTATTAAGGAAATCCAATGTGTAAAAAATAATTTCAATATCTGTTGCTAGCTGGCAGTGACATAATATTCTGATTTCTGACAGATGTATTACTCGTACTGAAAAGGAGTGACTGTTTATGTACCAATGACTAAGAAATCATATGAACTTGTTGTAATAGTCAATTTGTATGTAAACGATAATGTACCTTTCGGAGCAAGTTTTTTCCAGGCCGCCATTTTAGTGTGTTGTTTTCGCCAGTACTTCAAGTGTCAAACTCGTGTGTATTGTTAACATTATTTTTTCAAATTAAAGTCATAGTACTATAGTAGTTTATTAGTTTGTAGTTAAAAAACATTATTAAATAGTAAAAAAGACAATGACAAACTAAGACAATATATGCAAACTAAGACAATATAGCACTATGCATAATATGTCAATCCGCCATTTTGGTACTGTTCCGGTTATTAGTTTCTGGCTCGTATATTTTACGCTTATGCCCAGCCCATTTGATTTTTTTGTCATTGATATGTACTGAAAAGAAATTAAGTGATGTTCTAGTCTGTTCTTGTCATACCGCCAAGCCGATCTATTGTGATCCTTCGCATTTGTACCCGCCCTTTCGCCCTTTATAGAATTTCCTCTGCTGTAGTGAATTCATGCTGCTCTGGATGACGTCATTAACCAAGGTGCATTTTCTTCCAGGTCGCGAGGAGCTTTCACCAGCGTCCAGCATCAATGGCTGCGGCGCGGACAGCGAGGCCAGGCGGCAGAAGAAGGGCCCGGCGCCAAGACAGCAGGAGGAGCTGTGTCTGGTGTGCGGGGACAGAGCCTCAGGGTACCACTATAACGCCCTCACGTGTGAAGGATGCAAGGGTGAGTTTGGAAAGAGGGATGAAATGGATATAAAATTTCGGATACGCATATGGATATTAAATTATTTCGGATTATCCGTTTGTTTCGGATAATTTTGGTTACGGATATTACATTTCTCAAGTGAGTTTGGGTTTGAGAAGTCTTTCTCTATTAATACGGGCCTAAGGTTGCTTTTTCGAAAGTAATGAGCGAGGAAGCGTTGCGAGGAATGTGTTTTTCAAGAACCAACAGAATCGCTTCATTTACTATGTGGGGATCAGCAAAGCTTGCTCATAACAGGTGGAAAAACTGCCTTTCGCCGCTTCTCGATATTTTTGTGTACCTAAGCTCAAGCCCCATTTTTTAGCGTTTACACAAATATATCGTGCAGACGCGAGAGAGCGCAGACAGAACAACGAAGAAGGCCCTACGTTTTTTTACACTAAAATAATTTGGGCATAGGGTGGACATTCACTCGTTTGATCTAAACGTACCTTAATATAATAAATGACAGATTTCCATTATCAATCTATCAGTTTGGCTATTCTTCCGTAAAAAGTAATTTTGGGGTCACGCTTCTTGTCAATAAAAATAGAAACTTACTTTATAAACTGATTGAATATACTGTTGGTTCTTGACTGGAAATGCATGTTCACAATAATAAGACACAACTTTTTAGTCAAGAGTGTTATTTTGTAAAAACTTATAAAAACGTAATAAAAGTGTAAATAAAAAGTTGTCTTATTATTGTTACTTTATAAACGCTATATCACACCTTTCCTAATATAGGGGCATATTCCAAAAACACGATTGTGGGGAAAACGAAACGTCTTTTCGAAATTCCACAAAATAGGCCCTGACTCTTTGTGTCAAAAGCATTAGATAGACGCGTGGTATTTATTCCCATATATTATACAAATTCGAAATCACAAAATTTTAAGTTGTGCCCCTATAGTAGGAAAGAAATGTGCTGGCACTTGTTTACCTATTGACATAGCCTTTTAAAAGATTGGACACATGTTTGATATTAGTCAGCCCTTACGCCCACATCAATTGGCTCATTGTCGCTTATCAAGGCTGTTAGCCTATATACAGAGTCACAATACCGTCTGCTCACTGTCTACAACCGTCACATACACTATTTTTAGAATCGGCTTATTAAAATGATTTCGGTATTTAGCTCCTATGTTTATTTTCTTGCTCATTTCTTTGATGTTTACGGGGATTGTTTTGAACAAATTGTTACGCAGATAATCATAATACATAAACTATGGTCCTAATAGAGTGGTCTAAATATAAAAAAATAAATTCGACAAAGTTTTTTATCAAACATTCGATAATAGTTCCTTGATTGGGTGCAAAATGTTACATTTAAATTGGTAATGTTATACTGAGTTTTTACATTAAGTTTGCATTCAATGAAAACGTAGTATAAAACAATGTTTTAAATACCCAGACGACATAGCATGTTTAGGGCGTGTTTTACCAACGCATGTTAGAGTTAACGGCTTGTTAAAATACCTTCTCATTCATTAATAGGAATTACGAGAGGAACAACATATAATACGAAGGATTAACTTTAACATTGCTTGGTGAAGCATGCCCTAAGATGGCCAATTATCCACCATTTATCAAGCCAATTAACATTTAACAATTCAAATTCCAGGTTTCTTCAGGCGGAGCGTCACAAAGAATGCCGTGTATATATGCAAATTCGGGCATGCTTGTGAAATGGACATGTATATGAGAAGAAAGTGTCAGGAGTGTAGATTGAAAAAGTGTCTAGCGGTGGGCATGAGACCTGAGTGCGTGGTGCCGGAGAACCAGTGTGCGATAAAGAGGAAAGAAAAGAAGGCCCAGAGGGAAAAGGACAAGCTACCCGTGAGCACGACCACGGTAGATGACCACATGCCGCCCATTATGCAGTGCGATCCCCCGCCCCCCGAAGCTGCTAGAATTGTAAGTGTTGAGTCCGAGATAACATTTGAGACGAAATTGTAAGTGTTGAGTCCGAGATAACATTTGAGACGAAATTGTAAGTGTTGAGTCCGAGATAACATTTGAGACGAAATTGTAAGTGTTGAGTCCGAGATAACATTTAAAACGAAATTGTAAGTGTTGAGTCCGAGATAACATTTGAAACGAAATTGTAAGTGTTGAGTCCGAGATAACATTTGAAACGATATGATGACTACGTTCAAATATTTGAACCAATTGAAGTGAAAAAAGGAAACATTAGTGATGCCAAAATAAACAAAATGCTCGTTTATATGTCGCAGTCATCTGGTTGAATCAGCTATTTGAATGACTAGCGCGTTCATTGAATCCTGTTTCTACCAACAAATTTTAGAATCCGAGACTAGGACAGCCATTTTATATTTTATTGTATAACCGCGCTAGTCATTCAATTAAATAAGCAGATTAAATCAGATGACTGCGATATATACACGGCCTAATTTTATGAATTCTATAATAATAAGCAACACTTTCAAAATGTTCTAAATAATGATTTATAAATTGTTGTAGAATCGTTATTAGATTGAACAACGTGCACTATTGGTTTAAAATTCCAAACAAGTCTAAAATGTCTCAAATACCTTTATTTTAACCATTAAATTGAATAAAGACGTATAATATTCTATTTGTTATAATATAAAGAATGAAGAAAATTCCAGAGATGCCTTGATAGGTTTTGACAAGGTTTGAACATGGGCAATTGTTAGACAAACCTTATAAAATCAGGAACAGTACATAATATGCACCATTGAGAGTGTATTTGAGACATTTAACGTGCACGTTTTGTCTAGTCTACAACAACATTAACCCGTGTCGTTCTTTGAAGCTGGAATTGTTGCAGCACGAAGTCGTGCCCCGGTTCCTCTCGGAGAAACTACTGGAGCAGAACCGGTTGAAGAACATACCGCCGCTGACAGCCAACCAGCAGTTTCTGATCGCGAGGCTTGTGTGGTACCAGGATGGTTACGAGCAACCATCGGAAGAAGACCTCAAGCGGGTCACGCAGGTCAGCATCTTTTCAGCCGTTGGCAGGTTTAGACAGGGTCAGTACATAAGTCATCGCCATTCTCGATTCTCGTACCGAATTTCAAATATCAGTCTGTCCTGCTCCAGCATGCAGGATATGCCGCGTGCTATCGGAACAGACTAATATTCGAAACGAAGTTCGAGATGTGAGAATCAGGGCCCTGGATTTTAAAATATCCGTATCCGAATTTACAAGTAAGCGCTGACTTCACGCCGCTGGCTGACTTCAGATCAGTTTGCATTGCGAATTGGCGAATCAGTGCTGACTTGCCTCGAATTCGGAGTGACTGACCGTGTTTAAACCTGCCTTGATGTAGAGATGAACCATTCTATCGCATATGAAATTCCCGCTAGGGGCGCTTGTGTCGCGTAAGGTCTTGCACTGCAGCAAATGTTACTTTTAGTTAAGATTAATGTTGCAAATACATTTGAAACAAGACTCTCAAAACAGTCACATTAGTTGATTATACTTATTATTTGCCATTTAGGAGGTATAATCAATTAATGTGACTGTTTTGAGAGTCTCATGTTTCGGAAACCTTTTTTTCCATCGAGAGTTCGCAGCACTGTGGTCTGGGGGATGTCCAATTAATCCAGCTTTCATAATCGGTAAAGCGTTATCTCGTCTGTCGTGTCGGATAACCGCCCCATTGGGATATCGGTCCTCGTGTATTGTGCACGCACTTGGGCGCTATTAAATGACTTCATTTATATTCATTTATATTTATTTCAACGAAATTGGCGTAGAAGTATTTATTATTACTGTGACCGTTGTGTGGTTTAGAATGGTTCATGTCTACATGTTTCGAACAATTTCCATAGTAAGTACGTTAAGGTGTACAGAGACTCACTCTTACTATAGAAAATGTTCGAAAGTGGTACACCGCATGTGTCCGCGAACGTAGCTTTACATCTATAATGGTCGTTGCAAACAAAACTAATTGGGTATTTGACAACATGTAAATAAATACACTATAAATACATGTCAATAAATAATACTATAGTTATTATTCGTATATTAATAATTATTATTATTTTAAATTATTTGAATCTTATTATTAAGCTGCCATATTATTAAGTATAAATATTAATTATTAATTAGATTAAATAATACACATGTAAATAAATTGCTCATAAGTTTATAAACAGCAACTTAATAAAAGGAAATAATATTTATTTTGCAAAGTCTCATATTATATCATCAGAACACTATCTATTAAAAATATTACAGTCGATTGTCGAAAATCGATTACATTTGTTTGCAACATGCCTATAACTAGATACGCATTGACGTACTCGGCTTAGCTTAGACAAAGTACAATATCGAAACGATAACGAAAATAGATATAACTTTACGAAGTAACCACGTCTTCTGGCGACGGCATATAAAAATAATATCGTTTTCATATTATTATTGTTACCTTAGCTAAGCCACGTGCCATGATAGATGCCATCGCTAAATACGATGACGAAGCTAGAAATCAAAAACGTAAGATCGTATAGCGCGCTGTCACTTAGCGAACCGTTATGTCAATTTGAAAATTGTAATCAACGATGTCTGTTAGCCTTCTATAGACTTGCTCCGTTTGTAATAAAATATAATATAACACTGGATAAGGTATATGTTATCTCCTTGTCTGACAAGTATCTTTTCTAACGTATCAACGACATGAAGACAAAAAGAAAACATTGTAGGTATACCTATGTTATACAGTGTGATTCATGGCTCATAATATGTTAAACTTAATATAACTCAAGGAATAAATTCAAAGGTCTAAAATGACCACAAGGAGTGAATCTTACTATGCTGGGGCTCGCGGGCTCTAAAAATATACTAGAATTTCAAATAAATTGCAGTACTAATAAATTAAAAAATTGTTTCTTGGTGAGTAACAAAGTACTTCACTAACCATTGCAATGAGGAATATGCATTTATAAATATCGCGGTATATTTTCTTAAACAAAACAGAAAATATATGGAAATAGAACAAGTACAGTCAATCATATGACACTTTTCTTATAATTTGTTATAAGAAAAACAGTAGTAACTTAATAAAATATTTTTTTTTATAACCAGCAATACATTTTCAACTGTCTTTCTGATCAATAATGTCATTGGTCGTGCAGTTTTTGGATCTTTGTGAATACTATCTAACAACTGGTTATCGTAGATTTGCCATTGCAAGGACATTTTTTTCACAGCTATTGTACTTTTCAAAAATAGAAAAGGAGTTAGTTGAAAAAATAAACCGACTACGTTTTTTTATTTTGATATCCACCAATTGGAGACATGAATGGATGAACGTGATAAGTCGCAAAAAAATACAAAGAAAATTGAGTTTAAACTATCACTTAAACATTTTAGCATATGTAGTAAAGTATTAAGTACCTACATTGATTATAGAGACGGATTAATAACGTGTTCTAAAATGTTTAAGTGACAGTTTGAACTCAACTTTCTCTTAATCACAATTTTGCTTTTTTCATCCACTCATGTCTTCAATTATACGTACAAACATACTCTGGAAAAACATATCCCTCCGTCCGGCGTAGTAATACCACTATCATATTCCCTATTACAAAATTCGACGAAAAGGCTAGGCAATCCAAGCCTATTGTCTAATTTTGAACTGATTTTTAAACTTGTTCCAGACTTGGCAGACGTCAGATGAGGAAGAGGATAAGACGGACCTACCGTTTCGACAGATTACCGAGATGACGATCTTGACGGTGCAGCTTATAGTGGAGTTTGCGAAGGGACTCCCTGGATTCGCCAAGATATCGCAGCCCGATCAGATCACGTTGCTGAAGGTGAGGAAAGCGTGATCGAATACTGTTTTTATGATCTATACTAATATTATAAAGCGGAAGAGTTTGTTTGTTTAAACGCGCTAATCTCAGAAACGATCAGATTTGAATGATATTTTTTTTGTGGGACAGTCCATTTATAGAGAAAGGCTTTAGGTTATGTAACATTACGCTGCGACCAATAGGAGCGAAGCGTCAGTGAGGAATGTTGCAAAAACGGGGAAAATGATTCACATTTGGGGACTATCGTTGCGTGCGCTGCATAAACGGTTTAAGTCACTCAAAAAACACGCGAACGAAGTCGCTGGCACAGCTAGTAAAATATATCTAGACTAATATTATAAAGCGGAAGTGTTTGTTTGTTTGTTTAATCTCAGGAACTACTGGTCCGATTTGTAAAATTATTTTTTTGTTGGATAGTCGAGATAGAAAAAATAAAAGGCCTAAAGGCATCCTCTATACATTTATAGAGAAAGGCTTTAGACCTTTTATTTTTTGACATTATGCTACGACCAATAGGAGCGAAGCGACAGTGAGAACTGTTGCAAAAACGGGGAGACTTTCGTTGCGTGCGCTGCATACCTAAATGGTTTGTCTCTCAAAAACCACGCGAACAAAGTCGCGGGCACGGTAGTTAATACTTATGTAAAATTTATTTAGCGTGTTTTGTAGAATTTTAAATGTCATCTTTATTTTTAAACTTTATTGTAAACTATTAGTTTTAACTTAAATAACTCGTAGCTGATAGGCACTAAACACCAATCAAGACTTTAAAACCAGTTGTTATTTTGGTCAATCAAGTAGCCAATGAAATAACTTTAAATTAAAATGAATTAGCATAATATTAATGACTTAGGTACCGGACGTAGTGGGGTTACAAACCCGACTAGCCGATTTAATACTTGTTATAAATATTATATTAAAACGTTTCTTTAAACAAAGAAGTTTGTATCCAAAATAGATTTAATGTTAAAACAATATGCGTAATAAATTTGACTTTAAAAATGAATTTTCCGCCATTTGCAGGATCTCGCTGATTTTTACTCACCCGCCATTTTATGCTGTTAATTTTTCTTTTTGTTACAAGCAGTTTTCCATTTTTTCGGTAAAAAAAACCCGCGAGACTTTCGTACGCCGTTTCTAGTTCCCGAACCAGTCATTATAGACCCGACGTTCAGAAAACTTTTTGCTAAAGTGATTCTGAATAAATTCCATGATTTCATTTCTATTGACACACCGTCTTGTGGACAGCAAAGAGTATTTAATGGTTATAATTTAACACTGCGCTCGCCAAGCCGCCTGCTGTGGCGAGTATAGGCAACTACTCCCCAGGAAATACTTTAGGGGCTTATGTTATACTAGCTTTTGCCCGCGGCTTCGCTCGCGGATAACTGATCTGTCGAACAAGATTTGGATTCGACTGAAAAATTACGATGATGATGATAATGAAAAGTAGCCTAAGTTACTCCTTATAACTTTAGCTATCTACCAGTGATAGCCGACAGACAGACAGATGGACAGACAATTTTTTTTAATATTGGCATTAAAATAAAGATAAGCATATTTTTAAAGCATAACATCACATTAAGTTAAATTCAATTCCTTTATTAAGAAGAAGATACGAAACGAAATTAGTAATTAGTATTTTCCAAAAGTGGCGCTAGATGGCGGTTTCCGGAATTTCTAAGGACTTCACCCTTTGCCAGTTGCATTGCCAGTATTAGGGTGATACCATTTTCTAGTACTAGGTCGTGTCTCTGTTAAATATTTACTTTGTGGTATAGATTACAGTAGACGTCATAGCTGTAACGACTGACCGCCAGAATAATGTGTTAATATATGCGTTGTACATTGCAGGCCTGCTCCAGCGAGGTGATGATGCTGCGCGTCTCGCGGCGCTACGATGCGCAAACGGACAGCGTGCTGTTCGCTACAAACCAGGCGTACACGCGTGACAACTATCGCAAGGCGGGCATGGCTGACGTCATCGACGACCTGCTGCACTTCTGCCGTTGTATGCACGCAATGTCCATGGACAATGTGCATTACGCGCTGCTCACCGCCATCGTTATATTCTCGGGTAAGCTCCCACGCTGATTTTGGGCTCGGTGGCCGGCCGGCAGGAGTCATTTTTATAATCTAAAAATCAATATCAAAATAACCCAGTGGGGACGGTCATCCGACACGACGAAAAAAAGGACAGACTTTTTATCGTGGATCAAACATGGCATGAGAGCCATTTAGGAGAACTTGCTAAGACTATCGCAAGGGGAAGAGTGCATATTAGGGGTCGCTCACTGCTTTAAGCACATCTCAGAATACCGCCATTTGTTGTGGTGCTCGAGGAAGGTTTTGGTGTATTAATTGTACCTGGTGGGTGGCCTTGACGCAATGACAGCAGTGCCAGTGCGTAGGTGCCAATTCGCCGGGTAGCTTTCCCGTATTTAATAGTCTAAGTTCGGTTTAACCATATCTGAGATAGTGGGCACTATTACCTAACACAATGAAACAGTCTATGTGCAAATTGTTTTTAAAATCATCATGAAACCGGACACACAATAGTCTTAATACACATGAAATAAAATAAATAAAATCTTTGCTTTTCTCATAAGCATTGAGTACATCTGCTAATTCCCCGCACCCGCAAATCGTAGTCCTATGGCGAAAGTAAAGTAATAAAAAAATATAAATCTTAACAAATAGAACACCGTCAGTCATTGCCTGATATGATATACTAGTAGTTTACCTCGCTGCCAAAGGGTTATAATGATTCTCACTAATTAATAATTATTATTACTCAACTAATATTTGACTTTAACTATTTCAGATCGGCCCGGGCTCGAGCAACCCCAGCTAGTGGAGGAGATCCAGAGATACTACCTCAACACACTGCGGGTGTACATCCTGAACCAGTTCAGCGCCACCGCCCGCTGCTCCGTGGTCTTCGGCAAGATCCTCTCCATCCTGTCCGAGCTGCGCACCCTCGGCATGCAGAACTCCAACATGTGCATCTCCCTCAAACTCAAGAACAGGAAGCTCCCGCCGTTCCTGGAAGAGATATGGGACGTCGCTGACGTGTCGCAGCCCGCCATGGAGGTGCCCGCCGACCTTTAGCGCGCGCGCAAACGTCGCGGCCACGCCTAGCCCCGCCCCCGAGGAGAGAACGCATAGACTGGCTAGTTTTAGTGATGTGGACAGAGTATTTATAAGGACACGGTGGCCGAGGTGCGAGATTAGTGAATATATGTGCTGTTGAACGTTCGGAGTATATATGTGTTAGCGGGCCCGCGCCGGTCGGCTCGCCCGGCGGGGGCCCGCCCTTATTTTGTTTCGACCGGACTGGAGGCGTCGATTCTCCGAGCGGCATTTTCGTTTCTCAAATTTGTAAGAGAACACTAGAATTTGGGAAGCGAAAGAGATCATCGGTCGGCCGCTCGGGACCGATACGCGACGAGTGCGCCCTGCGTGCGTACGTTACGAGAGTTTAAAAAGTAATATATGAGAGATGTTTCTATTGGGTGAGGAGTTGATAGTTATGTTTATTTACCAAAATTGACGGTTAATTGACCTTTTTCGATATATGTATATTGTAGTCGCCCGGCGGTTTGTTATATATAGTTTACGTGCGATCGTCCGACGGAATTTGCGCGTCCCGCAGGCCACTACGCAACTAATAATTTATTGCTGTGATTATATTATACGAGGCGTCTCGCAGAGACGAGCAACGCAGTAGCTCCGCTGTCCGTCTGTGTTGTGTTTCCGAGATCGCACTGCACCGAGTGACATACTACCCGGTATCGGCCTCGAACGACAGGTCAAAGTGTACAATTCTTGCAATTTACTGTAGTTTTAGGCGATAAATAGTTACGAATTTAGACATGGTATCACTTGAGTCACTTTCTTATGGCGGAGACAGATTTAGTTGACGTTTTATCTTATAGATGACGATGCACTGGAGACACGATGCTGAGATAGATTATCTAATGAAAAACTGTCATGAAAATGATCCTTGAGCTTCACATGTACAAAATTTATTTCACATACATTCGACAACATAGCGTGTGTGCCAGGCAGCTTTGTAGATATGGGATTAGGACATATTATTTATTATGATAATGATGACATCACTTATATTATAAAAAAATATTTTAATTTATAACGATCGGGATGCAATAATAACTTAGCGCAAAGCAATAAACTTAATGGATAAACCGTTCGATCACAAAGTGATCTTAAAATCTATAAGAAAGTTCACAGATGCATAGAACTAAAAATGCTTTTTAGACTGGTTGAGAGCTGTATAAAATATCAACGTACTCTCAATTCTACATTGTCCTTTAATTGCGAAAGGATTTTGTTCAGCTGTGGGACCAAAATTCATGGTAAATCAGAATATACGTTTTAGTTCATCTAATAGCACAGCTAGAGACAGCGACTAAAATTGAATTAAAGATCTTATGTTAGTTGTAAGTATATTTTTATATTGGAGGAATTATAGTTAGTTAATAAGTTTGATCCGAAGGCAGCTGAAAAGCTAGGAGGAAAGCACACACGCCATATTGTGTATTGAAATTACTAAATCTGTCTCCTGTGTAATATAATAATCATCTGATACACGTAAACATGGGCCCGATGTGCAGCCACTCGACTTAGCGATGGACATCTTGAAAGTTTTAATATCAATTTGTATAAAATTTACAGTGAAGCCTTTTTTAAATATTTACGATTAACTGCGTATGTAAACATGTTTAGAGACCATTGACCTCGCTCAGCTGATTGACTGACAAAATGTATTTGTTACACGAAAACGTCTGTGAGGTGAATCAGCTGAGAGTCAAGTGAGAGTCAAGTCATTTAGTTTTTTTTTTTTTGAGTATTATCTGCCTCACGAGGTTTCGTTACATAAGCAGTAAATCCTATGTCCAGGTTTTCTCAAATTGATTTTAATATACAGTTTGGTTTATTTATTAGCGCCAAATTAATTTCAAATTGAGTGTCGATTTTATGGAACTATTCTAATCCAATCGGTTTTGTTTTCGAGAGTAGCACGTAGGAATCGGATTGGTAATAGTCGCAGATATGTCGCAAAGTTTTAACTATCACTTAAACATTTTAGGATATGTCGTAACGTATTAATTACATTGATACTAAAGACGGTTTTATATTAGTTAATACGTTACGACATATCCCAAAAATGTTTAAGTGGCAGTTTAAACTCAATTTTCTCGAAATCAATATTTTGCGACTATACGTCTTCGATTAGTTTAGAGTAATACACGATTGGGTACAATTTTGCTCACCCGCTGAGTCGAGTGCAAGCGCGGAGCCCCTAGTGAAACTGCCCATATGCAATATGTATCATACGAATTGCCTTAATCGCGTTACCTGTACTGTGTACCTTCGTTGTTGAGGAATCTTTAGTATATGGAGCACTATATTAACGATCTCAAATACCAATTAGAGTTGTTAAATAAATTAAGCGTTCTTGTTGATTGCTGGGCATTTTGTATTAATTTCCGACGTATTCCGTAGCCCTTCTGACGTGGAGCTGTTGTAACTGTCGCGCTCATTCTATTCGCGTGTAGCTTTGCGGGTTGACATAATACTCTTTTAATGGTAACAAACGTTTTCACAAATCGATTAAAACCACTTTTCTTATACGCCATTTTGTAACCGCCATATTTTGTTGTATATTTAGACATATTTCGTCGCTTCACCTTCATAACCTCGTATGTATAAAACTACAACTTTTCAGTCAAATTACTTAATAATTTTAGATTTTATCATGACATAGATTTTGTTTGAAATGAGGTTCAGTTATGTTCAGTATACATCTAAAATCCATATCATAATGAAATCTAAAATTATTAACTTTTTTGACTCTACTGAAAAGTTGTAGTATTTTAGATACGGGTTGATAAAGTAAAGCGACGTTTCTTTTTCTCGTAGTCATCATCAAACCGCATCGCTACAGTTCTAAATCACTCGCCAACACAATCATTAAGCGGTAATGAGTCTGGTGCGTGTTGTGTGTCTTCTTTACATACCACTAAGTGTTGTAAATTTACATTATATAATAAATTAATAAGTACGTTTGTGGTTTTTTGGAATTGCATTTCTTGGGTATGATTCAGCGAGAAACGATGAAGCTCGCACCGCGGTTCGATTGCTAGTCCGCTTCGCATCGACTCGACTTGTATATTAATTTTATTGTAAACGTAGGCGATTCTGAGGTCGGATTCCCTCGGCTTTTGAACGACGGCTAAGGGCGTGTTTCACCAAGCAATGTTAAAGTTAACGCCATGTTAAAATACCATGCCTTCTCATTCATTGACAGAAAATACGAGATGGATAACATGATATTTAACGAAGGATTAACTTTAACATTGCTTGGTGAAACACGCTCTAAACCTCGGTCGTTTAGCAGCCGTTTAGATGCCGACGGGCGTCGATCGAAAATAGTTAACGATGCACAAACGTCACTGAGTGTCTTACGCGTCACAACGCGCAATGACAATACACTGCCATTATTAAATATTGATGCGACCTGGTATGCTTGAACATAGCGAATTTTGTATTAACGAAACTAGAGTATAAACGTCAGCTGGTTTCCGAGAAGCTCATTAATAAACAAACCTTACGTTGAACTTGTTCATCGATATGAAATTGATGGGCTTCTCCAAAACTAACTATAAAGGTCACTTGCGCGTTTGCTAAATGTGTTTAGCGCTAATTGAAGCACTCTTATTGTCTATCGACTTTTGTCTACTGAATAAAATATGAATACGTTCTAAAATTAGTGCTAATGATGTTGAACAATCAACGGTGCAAGTCGGCCGAGACGGCAGTATTGCGAATGGGTACGGGTTGTTAGAAGTATCTCGACCTAGCGTTCGAGCGTTCAAATAACTTGTACCGAGTTACACTACTGTCGTGTTATGATAAGTGTACTGTGGTAAAGATGTATTATGAGCCAAGAGCACGCTATGCCTTATTTGAGATGCGACGGTAAGCGCTCGAAGCCAGCTGCGATTACGTGCAAACAGTGGCGACCACGAGCATGAACTTTGAGGTAACCCGATAGCTCTATCATTACGTTAAACTCCGCCGCAGGGCTCTGATTCTCGTACTGGAATATCGGTTCGATTGACTGTCATACGTGCGCGAGCAGGACAAGCTGACAATCGAACCGATATTCGAGTTACGAAAATAGGGGACCTCCATTCTCGTGGCTCGAGCTCCTTTCGAAGGACTGTCTATCCTGCTCGTGCGCACGTCAAATGCGCGTGCGAGCTGGACAGACTGACAATAGAAACGATATTCGAGGTATGAGAATTATGGTCCTGATATCTTTCGAACTGTGAAAGTTCACCGGCCGCTGTTTATACGTAATCCCCTCGGCACAATCTTTGCATCTCGTTTGTGACAAATATAACTGCCATTCGATAAGTAAATTGTTGTACGTCATCGTAGATTCAAGTTAGCTTCATAGTTACGAACTCCGTGCGTGGCGAGCTGATCGTGTTTGATACATATTATTAAATTTCGAAATTGTAATAGATTTATTGAGTAATAATCTCACAGGAGAGCTAATATAATGAGATACCATAATATAATTTGTGTCTAGCTGATAATGGAAAATAGGTAAATGATAAGTTTATATCGCTTACTGATGGAACCCGGCCGAGACCGAAGACGATGTGATTTGTGAAACGATAAGATGAAACCCGCGGCCTGGACCTCGGGTGCCGATTCTCGTTCCTCGAATATCGGTTCGAGGCCGAGTATCGGGACCGAGAGCACGAGCACTCGGCACTCATAAGAGCTGTAATTTTTATTTGGAAAGAAAAAATGTTAGAAAAGTCACTTGACAGACAGGGACATCTGTTTAAATAATTTTATTAGAAACGGGCTAAAAGTAAACTTTTATTTGTCTATGTGACTATGGGTTCCTAGTATTCCATTTCAAGGATCCAAACTCCTGCATATTATACAGCCTTGTGCTTCGTTCCGAAGAAGAGCCAGCCTTCGCCAATCTGTAGCGAAGTGTTCCTATAACTCCATTCTTATCCCCTAGCCTCGAGAATCCAAACTCCTGCATATTATACAGCCTTGTGCTTCGTTCCGAAGAAGAGCCAGCCTTCGCCAATCTGTAGCGAAGTGTTCCTATAACTCCATTCTTATCCCCTAGCCTCGATGATTAAAACTCCTGCATATTATGCAGCCTAGTGCTTCGCTCAAAAGGAGAGCCAGCCTTTGCCAATCAGTGGCAAAGAGTTCCTACAACTCCATTCTTAACCCCTTGCCTTGAGGATGTCATCCAAATTCCTAGAGCCCTGCTACTCCAAGTACATCCTAGGAATCAAAATGACATATTTATGACTTTAACTGTGCCGTTTGAAATACTCCGCTCTTAAGTCCAGGACGTGTGGGCGATAGTTCGACTGTTACAATTCATTTGCCTCTATTTAGTTTAGGACTCGTGGAGCGATGCGCGGCATTGACGTGGCACAAGGCCTCAGTCCGGAAATCCCGCGAATACTGCAGGCTTATAAGTCTCAATCGACAACTCCTGGTCGACCGTCAAAATCCGTAGCGAGGGACTGACGAAGCATTTCTGAATATTAGTTCGCCAGTCGCCGGTTATGCGTTTTGACAAGGCCAGACTGTCAATTCAAGCCGCTGTACATAAGTACCTTTAGATTTACCGTCATATGTTTGACATATGTTTAATTTTATTCGTCTAAGAAAGTACATACGGCTGTTGTTATTTTTATATAATTTGGGTAGAAGTATATTTTTTGTAAATGAACCTCTGTATTTATCGTTTACTTCGTAAGCCTAGGCGTAGTTACGAGCGTAGTGATTCAGGTCGACGATTGTCTTATGTTTTACCGGTTTATTAGGTATTCTGCGCGTATTCTTTTACAGATTATTATTTTGTTACTTCAGAGTGCAATATGTACAAATATTTACATATAAAATATAAATTGTACAGTGAATTTTTTAGTTTTAATCGTGTACGCTATACGCTCCTGTCGCGATGGGATATGCATAATAACGAATCACATAGGCCAGCTGCCATTTGTGTTAATTATACTTAAGATTTCGTTTACATAGTACATACCCACTAGGTGAATCTTTGTATGTTCAATTTGCTAATTTTTTTTAGCAGATTTTTAGATTTGTTTAATTTGAACGAATATTGTACATTTCGAAAGATAATTTTTAAAGTGATTTTAGTTGTTATTTAGTGACGAATTTTGTTAGTGTAACTGGCAGCCTCGAGGCCAGAATATATACCAGTGTTTTGTGCAATGACCGTTTGTGTGTGCGCCGGACCGTCCGGGCGTCGGACCGTCCGAGCGCCGGACCGTCCAGCGTCGGGCCGTCCGAGCGGCCGTCCGTCCTACCGTCCGCCGCGGAACCAAGGCCGAGCTGAACTGTTAAGATACTCGTTTACTGTGACACGGTGTTGTTGTGCATCTACTATATTTTCAAGCTGTATACAGCCACTGCAATATATTCGTTCGAAACATGTTATTTTAGAGATGTTTTAAAAGCGGTTGTTGGTTCCGCGACGGCTCGGAGGCTCTGCAGTCGCGGATCTAGAGTAGGGCCCCGGGCTCCGGCTGAGCCCCGCGACCCCTAAATCCGCGCCTGGCCGACGCCGTCGCTCTAGAGTCGAGTGCCACGTCGATTGATTCAGGAAGGCTGACTAAGATAAGACCTCCATTCGGAAACCTTTTCTATTACCCGATTTCCTCCTATACTTTGCCTTAGTACCCTTTATTGTATGATTTAACAGTGGTGGAGAGAATTAGATATAGGAAGCAGACATGATATGTTAAAATTTTAGAGAGTCAACTTTTATAAATGATTACAAAAACAAAAACTGTGAAAGGTGTGTACAAACGAGGATATTTGTATGAAACATTGTTATGCGAATAAACTTACACCTCAATATAAAATTATATTGTCTTTTATTTCCTTATAACCCAACTTGGTAACTTCAATTTCTACTAAACAACTTGTGTTGGTTCTTACTTATGAGTTATGCCCAAGTGTGCGTTATTGTTTAAGCCCACAGCCAAGCATAATTTTTGTATTGAACTTGGCTCACCTCTTTTACATTTGTTTTTGGTGGGATTGTAAGTAGGTATTTTTTTTTATAATCGAAGGCTGGCCTTGTCAGGCCCAGACGTCACTGCGACCCTTCTGGATCTATTGTGACTCCTTCGCTTTAGAGTACCGTCCCCAGTCCTATGTTACTCATGTAAGTAGGTATACAACAAATAAGAGATAAACTTTAGAGATTTAAATATTATAATACTGGAGTTCATTTATTATTTTGAACTGTTTATCTTACGATTAGACGTTAACCCTAATGCGATTCACAGAATACATCTACTTACGCAGATTGTTCTACCATACAAATATTACCATGCCCTACCATGCCCATTTTAAAAATTCATTCTGTTTATTAGGCGAAATTGAGTATCCTTGAGGGCCTTTTGAGATTGAGGGCCTGCCCGGGGCATACTTGTGACGCACTTTTAGTAAAAAATGGAATATACTGTATAACATTTCAATAGTACAATGCACACGTCCTTAAAAAGTAGGTTATTAAATCGGTAATATTTGTATGGTAGAACAATCTGCGTTAGTACATGTATTCTGTGAATCGCATTAGGGTTTTCGCACAAAAAAAAGCAATAGGGGGTTCCCCTTCGTCCGTTTTTATTAAGTTGGGGAAAAAGTTTCTTCGCATTTTATATAAAAACCACCGCGACAGCCTGCGGACCCGAGCAGCGTCTGCGGTGTAAAATACCCATCACGCCCCTGTACGTGTCCCGCCTGCACTGGTCCACGCAGGTCGAGGATGTCGTGGGCTACATCTTGAAGAAGACATCCTTCAACTTGAGGGTCGAGCGTCTGGAGTCTCGCCATAAAGTTAACTTTAGTTCTTTTGTGGTGAGAGTACCGACACATCGCTTGTCGACCTTCGAGGTGGGGGAGTTCTGGCCGATGGGTGTATCTACCGAAGATTCCGGGGGAGACTCCGGAGCGAGGCGCACATCACGTCGCCGTGATACGTGATGAAGTCTAGTTTTAATTATAATAAATTGAACAAAAAACCTTTTTAAGAAAGCTTTTATTACTTTTCGAGTAACTCTCAACAAGCCCTTTCATTTGATACCCATATTGTAGAAATGATTAAAAATAACTTTTCCGCCATCTTGTATGGTCCGCCATCTTGGATGCTCCGCCATTTTGAATTTAGAATGACGTCACACAACTAATCATGTATTGTCATTCAATCTAAACGTGCACACAAAGTTTCAGCTTCATCGGTTGAGAGTATCATTCTGCTTCAAAATCGGGTCGCAAGATTCCACCCGAACATCCTTACAAACATACATTGCAAGTTAAATAAAAGCTTTTAATATGTATGTTAGTCTGTAAGGTATTTATAATATGGGCCTATGCAGCCCGAAATAAAGGTTATTATTATTATTATATAAAAATTCAAAAGGTTTTTTTATAAAGTTTATTTACATATGACTAAAGTTAAAAGTATATAGGTGCCACATTTTTTCGAACTTTTTGCCATCTTGTATGGTAGTGACATGATCCCATTGCTATAAAAATGTTGGGGCTTCTGATGAAAAAACTATGACAAGTGGTTTTGGCAGTCCTCTTGTGATAACCTGACACTGCCTAAGGAATTCTGCAGCGACCGAAACAGATGAAAATCTGAAGGTGCAAGGTCAGGACTATACGGCGGATGCATTAGCACCTCCCAGTCAAACTCCCGTAATTTTTGCTGAGTGGCTAAAGATGTATGAGGTCTAGCGTTATCATGGTGAAAAACCACACCTCTTCCGTTGATTAATTCTGGCCGCTTTCTATAAACTTCTTGCTTTTAATTTCATCAGTTGTTCGCAGTACAGTTCAAAATCGAAAGGCGGTAACAGCTCATAATGAATAATGCCCTTCCCACTACACACACAGCATCACTTTCTTGGGATTTAACCCGGGTTTCGCCACAGTCTGTGAAGCTTGACCGACCTTTGACCACGATGTTTTTGTCGTATGTGATACACTTTTTATCACTAGTTTTTTTCCATCACCTTCTTCAAAAACGTTTTCATAAAGATTAGGTTACGTCGTAATAAAGAATCACAAATGAGTACACGATTCATTAGGTTTCTTTCAGTGAGCTCATGAGGCACCCAAATATCAAGCTTTTTTGTGTACCCAGCTCTTTTCAAATGCGCCAAAACCGTTTTGTGGTCAGTCCCCAGTTCTTCAGTTACATCGTAACTACTAATATGCAGATCTGGCTCCACTTTTTCAAAAATGGCATCAGTTTTGTCCGTAACAGGGCGACCAGAGCGACGTGCATCTTTACCGAAATTTTTATTGAAAACGCTTAAACCACATTTGCGCTACTCTCACAGAGTGCATTAGGTCCATAAACATGAAAAAAAAATTTCGCTTGGCTTGTGTTGCATTTTTTACTTTTTTGTAATAAAAATTTAAAATGTATCGAATTTGTTAATTAGAATCCATTTTAACAATAAGAAAAACCAATGAAAATCTCACATTTTGGTAATTTGAATTTTTAATTGTCTTCTGTAAAATTAAAACTTTTTAATGATACCAAAATCACCTCTTTACTACTACCGAATATATTGACTTTTATTTATTTTGATTCTCAGTGGATAGTTTCAAAGTAATCCACCAACTAAAATATCAAAAGGCGTTGATATCGAACTGATTCGATTCTCGATTAATGCCTGCTGGTAAAAAGTGCCCCCGTGTACCTTCTAAATAAGTCAATGTTGAAACTAAAAAAATATAAGCTGTAGTATACATTACTTGAAAACTTCCACCGAAAATTAGTATGAACGAGATCTAGTAAGTAGTTTTTCAATGTCATAAATCGTAAAACGCACTTTACCCTTCATTGAATCAACTCAAATAATTGTTTATTATTCAGATGATGATGGATCTTGTTTCTACAGAACTTTGGTGCGGGAGTCCGACTCGGACTTGGTCGGTTTTTCGTTATCATCAATATTATATGGTTATTCAAAATGAGCTGGTTCGATTTGTGGCTTGGAAAATTGATTTACTGAAAAGCTGGTATGTGGTAATTCAATTTTACTCTTCATGTTATTAGCAGCGTACTAGCTGGTTACCAGATTGGATTTAGGTTTTTGTCACGTACTGAATGTTCTAGAAATCTCAACATTTTTTTGAGCCTCCCACGTCACTTCATGACTATACGTCATGAAGTGTCACGTCACTTCATGACGTATAGTCATGAAGTGACGTAGAGGCTTACCGAGATGAACTATCATGCTAATATTGTTTCTAGATACTGATAGCAAAAAATACTGGTAATAGTGCGGTCAGGTTACGCATTTCGAAGTCCCAGTTATATTTTTTTCGTTGAGCTCACGTTGCCCGTTGCACGTTGCTCAGTTAGATTTTTCATGTAACAAATTGTACGAAGATTTTCAAGTAATAACTGATGAAATAACAAAGTCATCTAAGCCGTTTTAGTTTTCCTTTAAACTTCATCGCATAACTTAATTAAAAATAGTCTTACTATACTGTATATATAGATGATTTTTAGTGATACCCTATGCCACAAAAAAAATCTCATAAGCTAAATAAACTGTAGCGAAAAACTAGATTTTTTGTCGTTTTATTTTAGCACTCTGTTATCGTGGTACACATCACCTGCGCAGTTTCAACTTCCTAACGCTAATCGGCAATAAGCTGCGGTTTCTACGGAACCCTAAATATGAGGGTATAAATAGTTTGGTCCACCTTGCACTCACATCACTCAGCGGTTCTTCGAGCGCAGCGTGATCTGTGAAAATGTTCACAAAATGTTTACTTTTGTGCCTGTTCTTCTGTGCCCTAGGAATAGGTGAGTGTTTATCACTACTTATTACTTTTTTAAAAATTGACACACATAGGGCTGATACAATATTGGAGTGTTTTTGCACACACACACATACGTGCGAGTGTGTGCCATTGTGGCAGCTAAACGGATGGACCGATTGTGATCTAGTTTTTTTTTCTTTGGAAGCTGACGAAATCGAGAGTGTTCTTCGCTATAATTCATTATCATCAGTTCGCTCATTGCTTGACAAATAAACATTTTTTTACAAAGATGGGTACTTTACTTTGTTCTTTTGGCGTATAAAGTTGTGAGATCCATGTGATGCCAAGTTGGGGTAAGTCCGTCGGTCCAAGAACATCATAAATAGTGATCATATCAATATTATTAAAAATCGCATGATCTCACAAGTGATACATATACATCAGATTGTTTAGTGCGATTGCCAAGTCAATCTACCTAATAAATTTTGAGAAGTGATAATAAGTACCTGCTTAAACTTCTGTTTTAAATTGGAAAAAAATTAAATATACCTTGTTTATACAATGCTTACTTAGTAACTAAAATTTCAGGCTTCTAGTGTAACCCACAACAAAGTTATAGCGGTCCGAAAATGGCCTGAACTGCTTTGAGAAAATGATGGTACGGCCGTGCTCAACTTGGCGGGGGCACTACCGTGCCCCCAGATTCTGATGTTTGTTTAATTGTTTATTTGTTGAGTTTGCCTGCACCGATAACCCGCCTCTTTATGTCTTACCAAAATTTACGAACCCATTCTCTTTACGTACTTATTTGTGGTTGAATCGGCTTAATAATCCATAAATAATTTTACTAAACTAAGAATTTAATACCTACAAATTTATTTCATTTCAGAATGCAAGCCTGGTAATTTGAACAAAAGTGATTACATTCATTTGAATGAAACAGGCAGTTTTTATAAATTTCATGCAAAGGGGTCTAATTCTTGGAATAAAGCCAAGTCAGCGTGTGAGGCGGAGGGCGCCACTCTCTTCTACCCTGAGGATAAGGACGAGGTGAAAGTTATAAGATCACAATTCCCAGGTCCATGGGGAAAACGCAGGATTTACATCGGCATATTTAAATCTAATGCAAACAGTAAAAGCCATACGACAAAGGACTTCAATACTCTAGACGGTAATGGACTGGTTGTAATGTTCTAAATTATTCATATTTTAATGTAATATTATTATAATTTACTAAAGATCTATATTTCATTCTATAGGTCGAGCGATGGAGGATGTGTACCACAGTTGGTCAAGTGGGGAGCCAAACAATAAAAATAATAAAGAGAACTGTGTAATTATGTACGAGGATGGATTCCTCAACGACATCCCTTGTCCAGAAGTACATGGGTATACTGATATTCCGTTCATTTGCAAAATTAAAGGTGAACATTCGTCCACTACAAGTGAACCTTCATCCACTACAAGTGAACCTTCGTCCACTACAAGTGCACCTTCGTCCACTACAAGTGCACCTTCATCCACTACAAGTGAACCTTCGTCCACTACAAGTGAACCTTCGTCCACTACAAGTGCACCTTCGTCCACTACAAGTGCACCTTCGTCCACTACAAGTGCACCTTCGTCCACTACAAGTGCACCTTCGTCCACTACAAGTGAACCTTCGACCACTACAGGTAAATGGCTAACACATTTCCACAATTGTAACTCCTGTGTAGCCAGGATTACAGAAAAATTAAGTAGTAAGCCTTACATTTAGAAAAATATACGAAACAGATCGTAATATTCAAACGTTCTCGATACGTTTCGTAATTTTTTTGAACTCTCATAACTTTGCTTTGGATGATGCTTAAATAGTTGAAATTTTCAAGAAATAATGACACCAGTAAAAATATAAAATTTGAATATCCTAGCTATTATACTTTAGATTTAAACAATGTCAACAAAAAACCCCTGATTAGGACTCATTTATAGATCATCAAAATTATTAAGATATCTACGAGGGTTGGATGATAAGTAACTAGCCTATTTAAAAAGTTAAAATTAAAAAGATATAATATATTATGACATTTTTAAATTCGTACCTCTCATAGAATAAGGATATGCTTTAGTCATTAATCTGAGGTACCTCTGGCCGCCTGTGTCATTAATTTGAATTTGATGGCGTGAAAATTTTAATGATTTTTTGTTATTTGAAAATATATTTCGTCAAGTGTTTTCTGATAAAATACTGTATACCACAATAAAAAACTGGGTCTTCGTAACGGTAGCAAAACGGCCAAGTATCATAGATCGCATAGATCAATAATCTTGGCTCTACATGAGATCTGATAACTTTTTCACATGGTAAGCTGTGTAGTCTTGTCTTGGCAACATTTTTACATGAAAATGTTTTTGATGGGATGTTATTGTTTCAGAACGCACCCCGGATAGTTTCGGTAGTGGTGATTACACTTATTTGAATGACACAAACTTTTTTTACAAATTTATCGATGGATCAAGTGTCTCTTGGTATGAAGCTAAGTCGAAGTGCGAGGCGGAGGGTGCCACTCTCTTCTACCCCACGACTGAAGCCGAGGCGAAAGCTGTCCTAGCCCACTACCCAAATCATTGGAACAGCTGGATTCCTATTGGCATAGCGCACCCACTTGTTACTTCCTCCGGAATATATCGGCCAGAGTTTGAAACTGTAGATGGTAAATATCTCCCTAAATAACATAGTTGTATTAACAATAATAATAGTAATAAAAAATTAAAAAAAACATACAATAATTGCATAGTAACTACAATAATAAAAATAACGGCCTCACTGCTAAAAGTACTAACTACGTACTAACTATATACCTATATATATATATATTTTGTTGCAGTAATGCCTCCGTGGTCAAGTGGTTCTAAACTTGGCTCTCGACCCGGAGGTCGTGGGTTCGATTCCCGCGTTGGACCAACAGAAAATATTGTTTTAAAGTTTACTTAGGAAAATCTAGGCTAGGCTTGTCTGACATGAAAGATGATCGATGCGTCGTATGGACATGTGAAAAGTCCTGCGCCTGTTCTTTCCCAGTCATGTCGGGTAACCTGGGCTACGAGAGTGAAGGAAGAAAGAGTGCTTCTATGTATTGCGAGACTTGGGATCAATATAAATGACTCCTACGTAGGTGGCCTGGTTCTATTGAAACCGGCCACCGACACCGGAATCGGTGTATGAGTAGAGAGGGAGTGTAAACTCCCAGTCTCCCTTAACTTCAACCAAATTGTTTAACTACAGGCTGCTTTCTTGAATAAAACATAATAATTATACCTGCATACATGCCTAGTGTGAAATAAATAGTAATAAATTCAACACTAATAATAGAAGTTAGTACCAACAAACACTCAAAATTCAAAATTCAAAATATTTTATTTCCAAATAAAACTTAATAAGCTATTTTCGGAAAATCAACAAAAAGGCTACCACCGGTTCAACTCTAGAAACTCGGACGGGGCCATCTTTTAGCAAAAAGATGGAAAATTTTTCTTTTTAAAAAGTGTTTACATAATATTATGTTTACAATGTAAAAACTTAATCTATATATTATAACAAAAGTCAGAGTACATAAAGTACATTGAGGTAGCCTTGCATGTGGCCATCTTATTCCCAAGGTGTGCAATCGTCAATAAAATCATTGACCCTGTAATAAGCTTTAGCACTAAGACATTCTTTAACTACATTTTTAAATTTATTGACAGGGAGGCTCTGAACGTTATTTGGGATATTGTAAAGGCGTATACATTGACCTTTAAATGATTTACTAACTTTACTCAGTCTGATCACCGGTATATCTAGCTTGTGCTTATTTCTAGTGTTCCTACTGTGATTGCCGCTTTTAATTTAAAAATAACTTAAATTCTTTTTAACGTACAACACATTGTCTAAAATGTATTGAGAAGCAACGGTAAGAATACCAATTTGTTTAAACTTTTCTCTTAGTGATTCAAAAGAGGACTTTTTGTAAATTGAACGTATTGCCCGCTTCTGCAGCACAAATATTGTGTTAATGTCGGCGGCATTTCGCCATAAGAGGATGCCGTAAGACATCCTACTATGAAAATAGCTAAAATATACTAATCGCGCCGTGTCTACGTCAGAAATTTCTTAAATTTTTGTAACCGCATATGCTGCAGAACTGAGCCTAACTGCAAGATTGGCAATGTGAGGACCCCACTGTAATTTACTATCTAGTGTTATACCCAGGAACACTCCTGTGGAATCCTCTAGTTTCATTTTCTCATCATTTAATAGTATGTTGGTTTGTAATTGCTTAACATTGGGTAAAGTAAATTTTAAACATTTAGTTTTTTTAGAATTTAATAATAAGTTATTAACATTACACCAATGTACTATTTTTGAGAGAGCACTATTTACCTCGTCATAATTTGACTGTCATCGCTTCACATTAAAAATTAGTGAAGAGTCATCGGCAAATAGTACTATCTCATGTTTATCTTTAACTAGATAAGGTAAGTCATTAATATAAATGAGAAAAAGAAATGGGCCTAAAATGGATCCCTGTGGGACACCTATTTCTATTATAGTACCTCCACCCTTTAAATCCTATTTTTAAGATAAGAACTTAAAAGGATGAGGGCTGAGTCCCTTATGCCATAGTGCTCAATGTAGCTTGCTCAACACAATCAAAGGTCTTGGAAAGGTCGCAAAGCACACCTAACGCATCCTCTCCCAAGCTTCAAAAATATTACCAAGCAGACCTATACCAGCGTCCGTTGTGGATCGACCCTTAGTGAAACCATGTTGATTATTATGTAATAGATTGTTTTTATTAAAATGTACTAATAACTGATTTAAAATTAATTTTTCAAATATTTTACTAAAAGTCGGCAGAATCGATATAGGTCTGTAATTTGTCGGATCAGATTTATTCCCAGCTTTAAATAAGGGTATAACCTTGCTATGCTTCATTAAATCAGGAAAAACACCACTCTTTGTACAATAATTGAAAATCGTTGCTAAATGAGGAGCTACGATGTCAATTATTGATTTCATAATTTTTGTAGACATGCCCCAGAGATCAGCAGTATTTTTGATATTTATTTCTTAAATGTATTAATAATTTCTCTGGAGTCAATTTCTTTGAACTTAAAATTGACATCACATTCCTTTACATTATCTTTAAGTATTTTTCAGCAGCTGCAGGAGACGAATCTAGACTTTTTGTAGTTGAGACCGGAATGTCATCAAAAAACTTTTCGAATACCGTCGCAACTTCTAGATCAGTAGTATTTTTTTTATTTTCAAAACTAAGTTCACAATTCGTGTTACGACAGGTGACGTTTCTAGTCTCACCAGCTATTACCTTCCATGTAGTTTTAATCTTATTTTTAGATTTTTTTATTTTATTTTAAAGGTATACCATTGGAATCCGTGTACCACGAGTGGAGACCTGGGCAACCGAACAACTTGAATGGCAATAGCCACTGCTTGTATATGAAACGAGACGGCTTGTTACACGATAATTCGTGTTTTATAAAAGACATTCACTACATTTGCAAAATGACACCGGCTGCTATGTCCGCCAAGGGTATTATATAATTTATATTCTTATCTATATGGCCTTTGCCCAGCAGTGGGACAGTTTAGGCTAATAATAATAATTATTATTATCTATATATTAATACGTGAAACGAAAACTTTGCACCCCGATTTACTTACAACCTACACCGGTTGTAGGTAAGTAAATCATTTTCTAAATAAACTGCTAACAGAAAAGTGCTATAAGCTAATATTTCTTAAATTCACGTTTAATTTAAAAAAAAACGTAATTTCAATTTGTTCCAAGTAGGAAATTTATGAAGAATTGGAAATGTGGGTTTGAAAAACAATAGGGGATGGGGTAGTATCTCTATAAGTTCCCAAACTTCCCTAATAAAGTAGCGTTTCTTTAACTTCTACCAAATTGTATAATACAAGCTACTTTCTTAAATCAATATCAATTATACCGACAGACGGACTTACTGTCAATAGCATTAAAAAAAACGTTTTCCAAATTAAACTTAACAAGCTATTTTTGGGAAAGTCAACAAACAAAACAAGCTACCACCTATTCAACACTAATAATATAACCAATAAACATTATATTAAAACAATATCAATTATACCGACATACGGACCTACAGTCAATAGCATTCAACACTAATCATACCAACAAACATTATATTAAAACAATATCAATTATACCGAGATACGGACCTACTGTCAATAGCAGTCAACACTAATCATACCAACAAACATTATACTAACAATATTTTAACGTTTTAAGAGATAGCTGAAAGCCGATCTAACAAATTCTTTAGAAAAGGATACACATACTTAGAAGCGACGCGCAGTTTCTACAAGTTGTACACACAACGTAAAACTTGGAGAGACGCTAAGAAAGCCTGTGAACTGGAGGGAGCCACATTTTTCTACTCCCAGGATGAGAAGGAGGCCATGCAGGTCATAGCCAACCTTGTAAAGGAAAAGTTGAAAAACTCTGCAGGCACACCCAACTCGATATACATTGGTGTGTCCACGCCTAATGTGCCAGAAGTATTCGAAACTGTGGACGGTAAGCAATATTAAATACGTTACAATAATTAGGTATACATATAAAGGTAAATGAAATGAAATGAAAATGAAATGAAAATATACTTTATTGCACACAATCAAAAGTTACACATACACAGCATAAAAGAAATCAAACAACACAGAAACACGACAGTACGGAAAGGCAGTCTTATTATAATAGCAATTTCTTCCAGACAACCTTTGAGAGATAGGATTAAATTGCTGGATAAGAGTATTGTGCTACATAAATAATTTTAAATAATGTTTTTTTTAATATATAAATAAATGATAGGGTACAAATCTTAAAATATACATAATTTATACTTGACACATACGAATATATAACTTTTTTAAAAGAGATTTAAAAGAATTTATTGTTTTGCTGGTTTTATGTAATTAGGAAGGGAGTTCCAGAGTAGAACAGATTGAACAGTGAAAGAAGAATTATAAAGCTAATTGCTTAGCTTAATAATAAATACAGTTTGTAAAAGACCAGTGCCTAAAATTTTTTGTGATATGATTATACTGCCTGTTCTCATTCTAGAAATATATACAGGGTGTCCCAAAAATCAACGATAAACCGAAAACGGGTGATAGGCCAAGTCATGACAGTTATGAGAAAAATGTGAAAAAAAATCTTTGTCATGTATTTTTCACATTATAAGGACTTTTAAAAATATCGGAAAAACTGACACCCTGTGATGGTCTTTCATGTCCTAAGACTACAAATATTACTTTTTTGTGATTTTTTTTTCGGTATTGTAGTCATGACTAACCCTTCTGTAAATCACAATTCATAATTTAAACATACCTGCCTCAGTTTTCAATAAAATGGTGTGTTTTGCCCAAGATTAAATTCAAAATAATTACTACACCCAACTTTAATCGTCTGTACTGTAAAAAAAAATTACTACAGTATTTTGGCAAGTAACTTTAAAAGATGGCGCATTTAATCTGGATTCCAAAATGGTATGATACTTGCTGGATTACTTCTTTGTTGAGGAAAAAAAAATTTTTTTAACGGAACCGGATGTTAGGCCAACTCTGTTTAAATTTTTAAAATGTTGGTATTAAGTTGTTATGTGACGACGATGAGTGACGTCATCTTGTCTAGAGTGAGCGAGACAGACAGTGACGCTCAGTGCGAGTGAGGTAGATAGTGACGCCAACCCGACAACACAGTGATGAACGTGCAAAACTGCAGTACGTTACGATCTTTCGTTCATTGCGCATCTTTCTGTATCCGTATTGACTTCGTACTTACAACTGTGCTTCTGTTTATTGGACTTGATTTGCTTTGTGATTTGGTTTTATCTGCCCCGTTTCTGACGACCCTGGACTTGTTTTACTGTCGTATCTTCGGTTGTAGTGTGTGATTCCATTGTAGTGTGTTATCATGCCATCTCGATACACCGCACAAGAATACACCAATATGCATCTCATCTATGGAGAATGCTTATGCAACGCTAATGCTGCAGCTAGAATGTATCGTGAGAGATACCCAAACGCTGAGCGTCATCCTGATTATCGGGTATTTATTAACGTGCATCGGTCACTCTTAGAGGGTCGATTCCCTAATCAAAATACCAGCGAGGGAAGGCCTTTCATACCCTACGAGGACGAAGTGCTCGAGGCGGTCGAACAAGACCCGAGTATCTCAGTACGTGGGATTGAAGAGAACATCGGAGTGCCCAAAAGTACTGCACATCGTATTTTGCAAAAGAACGTACGTACACTCATCGTCGTCACATAACAACTTAATACCAACATTTTAAAAATTTAAACAGAGTTGGCCTAACATCCGGTTCCGTTAAAAAAATTTTTTTTTCCTCAACAAAGAAGTAATCCAGCAAGTATCATACCATTTTGGAATCCAGATTAAATGCGCCATCTTTAAAGTTACTTGCCAAAATACTGTAGTAATTTTTTTTACAGTACAGACGATTAAAGTTGGGTGTAGTAATTATTTTGAATTTAATCTTGGGCAAAACACACCATTTTATTGAAAACTGAGGCAGGTATGTTTAAATTATGAATTGTGATTTACAGAAGGGTTAGTCATGACTACAATACCGAAAAAAAAATCACAAAAAAGTAATATTTGTAGTCTTAGGACATGAAAGACCATCACAGGGTGTCAGTTTTTCCGATATTTTTAAAAGTCCTTATAATGTGAAAAATACATGACAAAGATTTTTTTTCACATTTTTCTCATAACTGTCATGACTTGGCCTATCACCCGTTTTCGGTTTATCGTTGATTTTTGGGACACCCTGTATATTTAAAATTCATTCATGAAAACTTTATATTTTGTTTTTAATTTTTTTTGTTGCAAAAATAATCAAAAACCAAAAAATCTATATTACACATTTGTTGGAGATTTTTTCTTTTTAAAAAAAATATTAACATGAAATAACACTGTTTCGGTAATGTAACTGTTGATGCGAGCATTGAAACTGATCGTATAGTAACGAATACATTCGGGTACCCTTTTTTGGTTACTTGTACACCTCTAATAACAACCCACTATCACCTGTTTATAGGTACATCACTGGACGACGTCTATAGCAATTGGGGCTTAGGGGAGCCCGAGAACCGCGGTGGGAGCGCCGAGTGCGTGGTCATGAATATCGAGGGGATTCTATACAGCGCAGGGTGCGACACGCCCTATCCCTTCATATGCAAAAAGACAGAAGCTTCTTTACGCTGGAACAGCGTGTGTAACATCCCGGATCCAGGTAATTGCCTTTCACCCATGGTACCCAGGTGGGGGCAGGGGACTGGAGCATCCCCCCTCCGTAAGCTCAAAAGTCGCAGTAAATGTATGCACTCTTTAGGTACATAACTATAAAACAGGATGATTTGCGAATATATTATGTCTTTCTCACTACCATAGACAAATTATACAGTTTGTCCATGTTACTACGCAGTGCGCTACATATACCGATTTCTAAAAAGCTAGTCAAATATATGATCAACTAATATGGCATTCAAATTAACATCCCCGTATTGTACGCTGATTGGTAAAATATTTATTAGAGAGAAAGAGATAGACAGATTATATAATTACTTCACTCTTGCACTCGAAAGGCTGGTTAAATACCGCAGATTTAACTCAAAATGTATGTTAACTAATCGGCGCCTTTTGCTACATTTACCTTATCCGTTGTATTTTAACCATCCGGCAGCAGTCGGCCACAAGTGATCTGCAAACGAAATACAAATCCCTTTGTTTTGTTTTGTGTTTCACCAAGCAATGTTAAAGTTCGTTAAATATCATATTGTTCCTCTCGTAATTCCTATCAATGAATGAGAAGGCATGGTAATTTAACAGGCCGTTAACACTAAGACGCGTTGGTGAAATCGGCACTTAGTCTTAATCTGCTACCGTCATAGGCTTGCCATTAAAATGAATGGTAGTAGCAGATTGTGACCTCAAATACCGATAATATGTCGCTTTCGCTTTTTTTTGTAAAGGACAAGGCTAAATTGGATATTAACCATTATCCTTAAAATGTATGAATATTTCTTTGCTCTATGTGAAGATAAATAGCTAGGTTTTAATAAATCAAAAACTTTCTAAAAATTTTCATTTCCTTACGGTCACAAAACCAAGATACTCGAAATTGCTATAAAATTTTCATTAGGCGTTTACGAACAAACAACACTTTTCTTCTTCTTTTCACAGTTTCTTTTCTTAACCACCGACAAAACATAAGGTTTTTATAATGCATCTTAAAATGTTGACGAATGGGTATGTCTGTTTCGAGCAACTAATACGAGTCCTTTATTCTGAAACTACTTAGTTCATAATAATATTCTCCGTTCCCCTATTTATTTATTTTATTTTTATTTAACAATTTATTGTACACAAGAAACACTTAACAATAGTACAAATTACAGACAAAGACGACACAAAGGTACTGCTTATTTCTGAAAGAAATTTCTTCCAGCAGCCCTACGGAAGAGATGTGGGATAAAAGATATCAGATAGAGCGTGCACAATTACATACAAATACATTACATCTTATTACGTAAAAAAGCTAGAACAAAAATAATAATTACCAGGCGCCACGAGTTTCCAGTTGATCAGTTTGACAAACTTTCAGATTACACGTATAATAACAAGACTGGAAGATGTTACAAGTTGCACCTAAACCCAAAGAACTGGACAGATGCCTACGCCACATGTCGTAAGGAGGAGTCCAGGCTTCCAGTCATCAATTCGGACGATGACGCCAAAATCCTTGTGGACTTGATAACCAAAGGACCCAAGGACGTCATACAAAAATACTATTGTGACGCGATGCATCTAGGATTCAAGTTCGACGTGGGCACCGGCACATGGAGAACGGCTAATGGAGGTGTGTAATCTGCCTTAGTATCTTCATTATCATCATTATTTCAGCTATGACATTTACGCCCTGCCAAGCGTGGTGAGTATAAGCAACTGCTTTGCAAAACTGTCGAGTTTTGCAACCTGCATGGTGCGTCGGCACGTTTTGCTTCGACCCCGGAGCATCCTCAGGATGTAGAGTCTACATCCTAGATATAATATTATATATTTAAATTTTATGTTTGTAGCTGTTACTTCGTGATGAATTATCGTTTGTTTATTTTCATGGCAGGTTCAATTGATTTCCGTGACGTCCCTCACGGCGATTGTGGTAGGGATCAGCCCGACTACCTGCCCACAAAGTCTTGCGGCTCCATGTTTTACAACGGCCACCTGAACAACATCGACTGCGCTACTAAAAGCTTCTTCGTGTGTGAGCACGAGGTGCCCTAGCAGAAGAATACAGTTAGGCCTCAAAACGTTCAATAGTAAATTAGTATAATATACAGTTAATTGTGTTAATCCCTCAATATATGTATTTTAAAGTAATCATCATTTTAACATCGTTGGAATCGGAGCAATTGAAAAAACGATAAAGCTAGAAAATTGCTATAAAAATAGCTAGTAATGTCATTATTTCAACAAATAGGATACGATCTGATCAAACTTTGTGTATCACAATAGATCGTGGAGACCCCTAGAGGTTAGAGGGAGATGATATTTTCATTGCTTTTGCAGTAAGATGCACTGTTTACACAATACAAGCGATAAAAAACTTATTTCTCTCAGGTTTGATAGTGAGTTAGAGTGGACTGTATAATACGTTGTTGAAGCAAATAAGAGATGACACTACATTGATATCTATAACTGTAGAGCAGTAGCTTATGCTGCGGAAAATGTATAGGAGATGTAGTATGCACATATAAGAATTGACTCTGTGTACCACTAGTAATAACTACCATATAAGTCAGACACATCCGTCTGTCACTACGCTCATACATGTATATCCCGTACATGGTATATTCCGGTGATAGAGAGGCAACCAGTTATGCAAACACTACATATATTTAAGTTTATATAATAATAACTTAAAGCTACAGTTTCAAGATAGAAAAGTACAAAAATCAACACCAGTCAAAATGCATATTCAGATTTATTTAACACTTTCTAAACGTATGGACTTAATCAACATTTTACTTTGTCTTTCCTTAACCTAAACCATGAGGATAACTTTATTTCCTTTCGTTAAACTCATATAGTATAATAGTCATACTTAGCCTTTCCCTTTCCTTTTCTTTTTAATTTATTTGGTGAAAGAACATCTATGTATATAATATTTACATCAATGATCAACTCATTAAAATCTTAGTCTAAAAAAAATTAAGACCAAAAGTAACTTTGATAATGTAATATAATATTAGCCTTTAAATTCCAACATAAGGAATATTATATTAAACATTTAAGGCCCATACTTCTTGTTAGTAACAAAGTCTGTTACTATCCAGTAATGTATGACGAATAAAGACATAGATACAGAATATACAAATACATTGTAACGATTTAGTTACAATTCTACAATGTAAAACTTCACAGAGATCAGTGACATCTCAGGACACCTTGGTCGTTACAGATAGTTCAACTCAGTTGTGCGCGCCGCCCTATGTGTGGGTAAAGCGATAAGAACACGTGTTACTCGGAACGACGACTGCCGCGTCACTGCCACACGAATGAAAGTTGTATATTTACAAGCCCACGCACACATAGGGCCGCGCGCACAACTGAGTTGTACTATCTGTACCTGGTGGTCCAGGTAACGTATGATTTTCATTTGAGACTGAAGGCTCATACTACCTTTGGACACCTTTTTTTTTTTTTTTTTTGATGTCGCAAGGGAAATGCATTACGCATCCCCCCGGGAGGGTCCCCGAGGGGTATGTGGGACTCCCGGCTCGCTACGGCCGGTTTACCCACTAAAACCACTTGCGGATTGCCATCAGCCGTTTAGTGGAAGACGTGCCCTGGATCTTTCAAAGCACAGGCCACGCCCCCGCGACCGGCCGGTCTACCTCATAAGGGACCGGACTTCCATCAGATTAAAGAGAGCACTTCGGCAAACTGAAGCGCTCCCCTCGGCGCCGGGACTGACAAAGCCGGGGAGGTTACCCATCCCTCTACCCGGAGCCCCGTACTAGACGTGAGATGGGAGGGCCGCATAGCGACGCCTCCGCACCCCCGTCCTGCGCCGGCGAAGCGGAACAGAGGAAGGATCTATCTCTCTGTCCCGCTCCGAGGCTTCCTTCTGCGAGATAACCTGTTCGCAGAAGGAGACCACCGCTTGCCAGGCCTCGTCGCTCTCGAGCATGCAGCGAACCATGCTTGGGAGCGAGAGGTCCCGCCCAATCACTGCCATGAGATCATGGCGCTGCACGGCCCAACGATCGCACACCTCAAGGGTGTGCTGGGCCGTGTCCTCCGCAGCGCCGCATTCATGGCAGACTGGCGTAGGCTCCCTCCTGGCGACCTTATACAAATACGCACCGAAGCATCCGTGTCCGGTGAGCATTTGTGTAAGGCGGAAGGTGAGGGGTTTCTTCTTGCGGCGCATCCAAGCCGCAAGAACTGGACGCAGTGCGATGGCCGTATGTTTACCATACGGTGCCTGCGCCAGAACCTCACCCCACGTCCGCAACAACCACTGTTGCCACACTCCTCTCAAGTCGGCGCTTCACCTTGCAGCCTCTTCTCAGCGCGGAAGAGGTGCATTTCGGCGAGCACCGACGCCTCGAGCTCCCACGGCGGATCTCCAGCCAGAGCAGTGGCTGCCACCCAGGAGACTGTACGGTAGCCCCTGACTACCCTCACCGCTATGACCCGCTGCGCCTTTCGCAGCTGGGCCTTATTACGCGTGGTGAGGGAGTCCGCCCATATCGGGGCTCCGTACAGGGCCATACTCCGACAGACTCCGGAGTACAGCCGCCTGCAGGCTTCGCTGGGCCCCCCTATATTTGGTAGGAGCCGGCCCAGCGCTGATGCCGCCCTCACGACCTTCGGCCCCAACAGTTGGAAATGGGGGCCGAAGGTCCACCTCCCATCCAGGATGAGTCCCAAACATTTAAGAGTTGAGCTCACCCTGACCTCCGTCTCTCCGATAAGGAGACGTGCACCCGGCGCGGGTCCTTTCCTCCCAGGTCCGCGGAAAAGCAGGGCTTCGGTCTTGTCGAGGCGTACCCGAAGCCCTAATCGTTCGATGCGGCTAACCACGAGGGATACTCCCACCTCGGCTAGCCGCGCAGCCTCCTTAAATGTTCGTCCCCGAGATGTGACGTAAGTGTTATCCGCATAGCAGATGACATTCATCCCGGGGAGAAGGCCACTCCGCAGGACCCAGTCGTAGCCGACGTCCCAGAGGTTCGGACCCAGAACCGAACCTTGTGGGACGCCGCACTCGACTTGCCGCCTCACTATGGACCCCGACCGGTCCTCTAGCACGATCTCTCTATCGGAGAGGTATGCATTCAACAGCCTCCTGAGATACGGAGGCACCTCGTGAAACGTCAGTGCCTCCCGTATTACGCTGTGAGGGAGACTGTTGAAGGCATTGGCGAAGTCCAAAGACACCGCCACCACCACCTTTTTCCGGCGTTCCGCTTCCCTTGCCACCGACTTGAGGCGCCCTATTGCGTCGACGGTCGACCGACCGGCCCGAAACCCGAACTGTGAATCAGAAAGTCCGGGCCCCGGGCCTTCCTCCAAATGCTGAACGAGACGTGAGGCCAAAATACGCTCAAACGCCTTACCCACCTCGTTCAGCAACACGATCGGCCGCATTGCCGACGCACAGTCCGGTTGTCGCCCGCCCTTCGGTAGTAGGACGAGCCGACCTTCCTTCCATTTCTCCGGGAACCGTCCGCTTTGTAAACAGCAGTTAAACAGTTCCCGGAGATTATCTCCGAGGTGTACGAGAGCCATAGCTAGAACTTTCCCGTGCACCCCGTCCGGACCGGGCGCCTTTTTCTTACTACGGAGGCGGGACATAATCGCCTCCATTTCGTCGTCGGTGACAGGTGGCGGAACACCACCTGTCACCGACGCATCCATCAAGCCCGGCGTCTGTCGGGCCATCCGCGGCGGGACATAATCTGCTGGGGGGTCCGGAAACAATTCTCGGACAATGTTCCCCAGCAGGTCCGGCTGGAGCGTCACCGTGAGTGGGGCAGACTGGGCGCGAAGTTTATCTCGCGCCCTTTGGTACGGTCGGCCCCAGGGGTCGTTCTCGATCCCCTCCACCAGCTCCAGCCACGCTCGTTCTTTGGCCCGACTAATGGCCAGCTTTAGGATCTCTCTTTTCTCCCGATAGATCCTATATAGCCGACCATCACGCTCCTCATCCGGGGGGCGGCGCCGCCTGCTACGAACATAGGCGCGGCGCGCCGCATCGCAGGCGGCGCGAAGGTCTGACAACTCCGCAGACCACCAATACACCGCCCGCCGGCGCGGGGGAGGACCATAAACTCTAGGCATGGCAGCTCGGCAAACACTAGTGAGCACGTTGCCGAGACAGCCAGCCATTTCGTCTGCCCCCATTCCCTCGGAGGACGGTAGGCTCCAGCGGCCGACAATTGCCGCCTCCTCCGCCAGTTCCCGGTTGAGCTTCGAAAGCGCCCAACACGGGAACACGCTACTTCCCCTCGACTGCGAAACCGGACTCGACACGAAGGCTGAAGACACCTCGAACCTTATGTATCTATGGTCCGAGAGCGTCTCCACCTCCGTAACCACCCTCCACCTCTCCACCCTGCGCGCGACAGCGGGAGTGGCGAACGACAGGTCCACCACTGAACCACCCGTCCGCCGCACGCAGGTGTGGACTGACCCTGTATTGAGTAGGGACAGTCCCCCTTTTGGCTCCGTGACAGAAGAACCCCACGCCGAGGACTTGGCGTTGAAGTCCCCTGCCACCACAACGGAGAGAGGGGCCATCCTTCTGATTAGCGGCCCTAGAGCATCAAGGAATTGCTCTAGGGCGGCTAGATTGCGGTTCGGGGAGAAATAAACACCAACGAACACTACTTCTCCCCGAACCGCTATGACATATCCCGCCCCCCTCATTCTGGGTATGAGCGGGGGACCTGTGCCAGGTTGTACCACAATCGCGACGGAGCCCTCCAAATCCCCAGCCCAGTGCAGCTGGGTCGGAACGTAATAAGGCTCCGCCACCACCGCCACATCTATTTTCCACTCCGCCATCGACTGCAGGAAGAGGTCCTGAGCCGCGGCGCAGTGGTTAACATTGCCTTGAAGGAAGCCGAAATGTCCTGGCATTACTGGGACATTTCGGCATCAGGCGCCGCCGACCTCCTTTCCGATGGGCTCAGGGACGAGGATGACTTTCCACGTACAATTGGGGGATTGCACGCTCTACCCCCCATTATGTGCTCTGCCGGTAGGTTCGCGTCCGTGCAAATCATACATCTTGGGCGCGACACCTTGCATGTGGCGGCGAAATGCCCATGTTCCCCGCAGCGGTAACATAAGCCGCTGCGGTCTTTCGTTGAGGGGCACAACGCGGCGTAGTGTCCCAGTCCCAGACACCGGAAACAGTGTTTAGGGCGTGCTTCAACTGAGTGAAGCACGACCTTACTCCACCCGACGGCAACACTGCCCAGCGCCACTAACTTTTTGGCAGCTAGCATTGGGCAGCTCATACGCGCATAACCCGATCCCACCGTTCCACGTTGGATATCACCTACCCAGACCTGGGCGGGAAGACAGCCCCCGCTTCTAGAGACCGCAGACTTAACACTTTCCACGGTCGCGGCGTCTGAAATGCCCGTTATCTTAAAATCAGAGCATTTCACGTGCCTTGAAATCTCGGCTTCCTCGCAGCACCTCGGACAGACGAGCCGCTAATACGTCCGCCTTTTCATGGCTAGTAGAGCCAGGTACCTCGATTAGCCTGGCTCCGGTGGCTGCCTGTCTTATTCGGAGGGGACCTAGACCCAACTCTTCCAAATCAATTGATTTCTCCGCCTTTTGTAAGGCGGAGCTATAGGACACCCCGTTCGTCACCGCTTCCGGCTTCAAGCGGACCAACACAGCCGTAGTGCGGGGCAGAACCACCCTTGGCCGCTTAGGAGCTTCTTTTACTGGCTGCTTTGGTACCATCTTCTTTGCAGGGGCCTTCCGGCGAACAACTTCCGTCCAGCCCGTCGAAGGCTCTTTCGAGGCACCCGCTGTTTCTGCAGGCGCCTTTTACAGCAGACGGTCCAACTTTTGACGCCTTCCCTTTGTTTCTTTTAGTAGCAGGGGCCGGGCGCACTTCAGGCCGTACCGGGAGCGTCGGGAATTCCTCCCGGACCACACGGCGTATTGTCGACGAAGACAATATTGGCGATACATCACGGGACGGCACATCTGTCGGCCTCACATCTTTAGCGGCTCCTTTTTCCTGAGCCGTCTTCTTTCTGTCCGCTGCAAGTGACGGGCGAACAATTGCTGGAGGCGGCAAACGGTCCTCCAGCGCTGCCAACCGACCGTCCACCAAATTGCCAACCAACCTGGCAATATTGCTCTCCAAAATTCCCAGCTGTTCGCTGGACATCGGAGAGCGCCTATCCTTTGCGGCCTCAGATCGGCTTTTCTCAAAGTCACGCTTGTAAGCGCGAACTTCCTCGCGGAGATTCCCTAGCTCACGACGAAGCCTGCCATTATCCGCCGTGAGTCGGCGTGTCTCCTCGACAACAGTTCGCGTAGCAAGCGCGTCAATAATTGTCCTCACCGCTTGGGTGGCACGCCGTATTTTATTGGCGTAACCACCCTTGAGGTTGGAGGACTTGGCCGCGATGCCGAGTATCTCCTCCAGATTTTGCTCAGCTGCGTTCAATAAGTCCTCAGGACCCATCACATCCATGTCTAAATCCAGCAGCCCCGGCAGTGCAACTTTGCTCGCCGTTGCCTCCTTTCTCCTACTCCTCTTTTCTAGGGAGGCAGTAAATTCCACCTCCCTAGCTTCCTCCGTCCTTTCCCGTAGTTCCTGACGGGCAGTAGTAAGCCTGCTCGTCAAACCACGGGCCTTCCCTCTTTTCGCCGCATGGTTCCTACGAGAGCTGCCGCCTCCGACCTCCTCCGTGTCGGAACCGGAGATCTCCGAGAAGAGACGCTTGTTTGCAAGGACTTCCGGTTCCGAAATTGAGGGGATTGATTCCGTCCCTAACAGCTCCTGGAGTGTTACACCAGCTGTCACGCCTGCTCGAGCGTAACATCTTGCCGACTTCTTTTCCCCCCCATTCTCTCCCTTCCCCCCTCACATTGGACTCCTTCCTTGACATTCCCCTCCTTTTCCATCAAAGCCATCACATTATCCTCAACCAGCCTATCATCCGTTCCATAGGAGACAAGAAACGTTCCTGACGACCTAATCACCCCCCACCTGCGAGTCACTACCCCCCCCCCCCCCTTCATTTTCACTCTCCTCCCCGGACATGGTGCCAACAATAAAGTTTGACACCCACGACAAGCATCAAATAAATGTTCCGAAAGATATTTCGGTACACTTAAAAATACCTTAAACTAACAATAAATTTAAAACCCAACACCAAGAAATAATAAAGAAAAACACCTATTAATAAATATATCTAATATAATAAAAGAAAAATACTCCTCCTCTCCGCGGGATCAACCACACAAAACAACACCGGGACAAACTCGTCGACCAGTGTAGTTTTATATGGATGACCTACGGACGACTTCTAATACAATAGCGGCCCCAAGATAGAAAATCACAAAAATGTAAATATTTCGGGATCCGAAAGGTGCATCGAGCCACAAGAAACTCCAGATGACAGATCTCCAGATGACAGACAGATGACAGATGACAGAGAATAGACACAGCTATCATTTGACACCATGAGCACAAAAATCCCGCAGCTAGCATAGGCTTCGCTTAGGAGAATTTGAGCTCGATCTATGCTACCTTTGGACACCTTGGCTACCACCAGGTAACGTATGACTTTCATTTGAGACTGAAGGCTCATACTACCTTTGGACACCTTGGCTACCACCAGGTAACGTATGATTTTCATTTGAGACTGAAGGCTCATACTACCTTTGGACACCTTGGCTACCACCAGGTAACGTATGATTTTCATTTGAGACTGAAGGCACATACTGCTTTTGATCACCCGTGCTTCTGGTCAATGCACGGTTCGCAGTTTAATCCGGGTTTGTACTGCCAGTAATTTATATAATAATAGCTCCCCTCACCGATTTCGATGTCGGTAGCCGATTTCATTGAAACCAGGCCAGCTACGCAGGAGTTATTTTATAGTGCCCAAGTGTGTGCGCAATACACAGAAGCACTCTCTCTTCCGTTTACTCTCATAACCCAGTGGGACGGTAAACCGACACGACTAGCGAGAGATCAGGCGCAGGACCGACTTTTTACATGCCCATCCGACGCATGGATCATTGGTAGATGTTGGCCATTAAGGCTTGCTTAGCTCGCAGGTCGTAATCATTATCTGTACTCAAAAGTTGTGATTAGATTTGTACCTACCTACGTTATTCATGTTCTTCACAAAACAACATTTTATTACTTTATTGTTTCTAATAATAAAATATGACACGTCATTTCAATTTCCATAGCGTAAAATATAAAGTTCTTATCAGTGCGCGAACTGAGTATTTTGAATAATAATTAAAATATAACAACAATATAAATATCAATTTTAAGAACTATGATGGCAAATTTCACTCTCCCAGGTTGTAGCCGTATAACAATGAGTATCTCATTGTTATACGGCTTCCCGATTCTGATGTAGTACATTATACGGACGCCTTGTTTTGCCTTCCACCCGATTCTAGTAACAGTGGTTGGCTTCATTCAAACCAGTAGCCAGCTATGCAGGAGCCATCTATAAAATGCTCAAGTACAATACACAGAAGTAATCCATCATCCCTTAACATCGCATCCAGTGGAACTGACACCCGACACGACTGACGGGAGATAAGGCGCAGAACCAACCTGAACCAACCCTCCTCGCACCTGTCAGATGCATGGATCATCTTCTTTTTCAGACTGTCAGGTTATCAGCCCGCATTGCTCTTAACAATTTAAAACAACTTTTTTTTTCTTTTTTACGCGGAAGTCCATTGTTCTCACCCACAACCTCTATGTGGTGTCCAGACGAATTGGCCGACCATTTTATGAGGATTCAAAAATATATTTAATATCATTATTGGTCACCGCTTTCCAAGCACTACATTATAAAAGATTTCTAAAGTAGTTCTCACTCGTAGAATACATTATAGATTGTACACAGCACGAGGAAAGGCCTAAACTTTTAATTCTAATAAAAACTTAATTAATATTAAAAAAATCTAACTCATTCAACCACATCAATATATAATATTCCAGTAGAATACTCTGCATGATTCTAGGATCCCCTTGAATATAATATGTATGCAATACACAAGCTATTTCAAATTCAAATTTAAACAACTATTTACTCCTGCATTTGTGTTTTGTAAACCGTAATTCATTTGTATTTTTCTCTTTTGCATTTTTTTTCTGCGTCACTCATTTCACAAAATGGAAAACTTAAAATATCTCATTATTTACGAGTACGAGTTCCGCCGTGGCACCAGAAACGGCTCGAAGGATTTATGATGTGTATGGGGGTGGTGTCGCAAAAGAAAACACGGTGCGTTTTTGGTTTCAACGCTTTCGTTCTCGAAATTTCGACCTGCAGAACAAGCCCCGTGGACGGCCGGAGACCGAGGTCGATAATGATGAATTGAAGGCAATTGTGAAAGCAGACCCATCGCAAACCACATCAGAGTTAGCGGTGTTAGTGACAAAACCGTTTTAATCCACTTGAAGCAAATTGGGAAGGTGAAAAAGCTTGAAAGGTGGGTACCTACCTCATGAATTGAGTGAAGCAAACCGACAAACGCGCGTCGACTGCTGCGTTACATTGCTCAACCGGCACAATAATGAAGGAATTTTAAATCGGATCATTACATGTGATGAAAAGTGGATCCTGTACGATAATCGTAAACGCTCATCGCAATGGTGAACCAGCAAAGTCTTGCCCCAAGCGAAAATTGACTCAAAAAAAGTTACTTGTAAGCGTTTAGTGGACTAGTGCCAGTGTCGTACACTATAGCTTTCTTAAATCTGGTCTGACGATTACGGCTGATGTCTATTGTCAGCAAATGCAAACCATGATGGAAAAGCTCGCCGTTAAACAACCGAGACTTGTCAATCGCTCTACGCCACTGCTGCTTCAAGACAACGCTAGACCACACACGGCCCAACAGACGGCTACCAAATTAGAGGAGCTTTAATTGGAATGTCTAAGACATCCACCGTACTCTCCGGACCTTGCTCCAACAGATTACAATTTTTTTCGAAATTTGGATAACTTCTTGCAAGGAAAAAAATTCAATTCCGATGAGGTAGTCCAAACCGCTTTCAAAGATTTCATTGATTCCCGTCCGAATGGTTTTTTTAGTAAAGGGATCAATGAAAAATAATCGTAAACGCTCATCGCAATGGCTGAACCCTGGTGAACCAGCAAAGTCTTGCCCCAAGCAAAAATTGACTCAAAAAGAGTTACTTGTAAGCGTTTGGTGGACTAGTGCCGGTGTCGTACACTATAGCTTTCTTAAATCTGGTCTGACGATTACGGCTGATGTCTATTGTCAGCAAATGCAAACCATGATGGAAAAGCTCGCCGTTAAACAACCGAGACTTGTCAATCGCTCTACGCCACTGCTGCTTCAAGACAACGCTAGACCACACACGGCCTAACAGACGGCTACCAAATTAGAGGAGCTTTAATTGGAATGTCTAAGACATCCACCATACAAAACGCCAATTTCATATGTAAGGACCTAATATTAACAAATTCAATAAACCAATTAATCCAGCCAGCCAGTCTTGTAAGGGGCTTACAATATCCTTGAGTTATTACTTTTTAATTTTATTATTATTATTATTATTATTTGAATCTCTTTCACTAATCTATTTCTCTTTATTTTTTTTATTTTTTTTGTGGTCATTGAAATTTCAAGTGACTTCATATTATAATGAAACCTTAATTATTTTTTTAAATTAAAGGAATCCTAATTATGCATCGTGTATAATAATAATTAACATGCTGGTCTTAGATTATGTTTTGTATTAAGAGATATAATATAAACAACAAAACCAAGGACCGTTACATGTTTTTGCTTATAAATTAATAGTTGTTGCGCCTTTTACAGTATAACTATTACAGTTGCAAGTGCACCGCACAACAAAACAATTGATGTGGACTTTATAGACACTGCCTATCTACGCTATATTAATTTAAGAGTTGAAACAGCCGAATATTATTTTAATCTGTTTTCAACTCTCCAATATTATCTATACATATAATAAATCTGTAGAGGGGTCATGTCTGTACATTAAGAATATTTAAGTGAAAATTAAAAAAAGGGGGTCTATATAAGCCACAGAACCTAAAAATAACATTATTGAAAAAAATGTCTGTCTGTCTGTCTGTCTGTCTGTCTGTCTGTCTGTCCATATGGGAATGTTTGTCGTCGCATCACGCTAAAACCACTGTATGGAATGAAATGAAATTTGGCAGGCAGGTAGCTTACGACATGAAGAGCATTATTGGAAATTGTTATCCCGAAAAACGAAAGGGTTCCCGTGGGATCTTCAAAAAAATGTAGCTACCTATTTGACGGTATTTCAGCCATATTACTCAACGTATTTAAATGCAATTTGGCAGGCAGGTAGCTTATAATATGAAGAGCATTATTGGAAATTGTTATCCCGAAAACGAAAGGGTTCCCGTGGGATCTTCAAAAAATTGTAGCTACCTATTTGACGGTATTTCAGCCATATTACTCAACGTATTTAAATGCAATTTGGCAGGCAGGTAGCTTATAATATGAAGAGCATTATTGGAAATTGTTATCCCGAAAACGAAAGGGTTCCCGTGGGATCTTCAAAAAAATGTAGCTACCTATTTGACGGTATTTCAGCCATATTACTCAACGTATTTAAATGCAATTTGGCAGGCAGGTAGCTTATAATATGAAGAGCATTATTGGAAATTGTTATCCCGAAAACGAAAGGGTTCCCGTGGGATCTTCAAAAAATTTTAGCTACCTATTTGACGGTATTTCAGCCAAACTACTCAACGTATTTAAATGAAATTTGGCAGGCTGGTAGCTTATGATCTGAAAAGCATTACTAAAAAATTATTATCCCGAAAAACGAAAGGGTTCCCGTAGGATCTTCAAAAAATTGTAGCTGCCTATTTGAGGGTATTTCAGCCATACTACTCAACGTATTTAAATGAAATTTGGCAGGCAGGTAGCTTATAATATGAAGAGCATTATTGGAAATTGTTATCCCGAAAAACGAAAGGGTTCCCGTGGGATCTTCAAAAAATTGTAGCTACCTCTTTGACGGTATTTCAGCCAAACTACTCAACGTATTTAAATGAAATTTGGCAGGCTGGTAGCTTATGATCTGAAAAGCATTACTAGAAAGGGTTCCCGTGGGATCTTAAAAAAATTGTAGCTACCCATTTCACGGTATTTCAGCCAAACTACTCAACGTATATAAATGAAACTTGGCACAAAGGTAGATTGTAACATGAAATAACCAACATAATATTTTTAACCGACTTACATAAAAAGGAGGAGGTTTCTCAATTCGTAAATATATGTTTGTTTTTTATGTTTCTTCGCGGATATCTTCATCGTTTCTGAAACGATTTTAATTTTTTTTATGTTGTGTAGGGTATAATTTAAATTTGGTCCCATTGTCACCAAAATGGTGACCTGATGATGGGATCCGTGAGGAATCGAAGGAAATCCTCAATATTTATGTGGAATAATATATTGATTTTGATTTTTTCTGAAGTAGTCTAAGCATATGTTTGGTAAACAGTAAGGTTTTGCGCCATATCCTGGATCTATAATATCAAAAAATTTCGCGTTTCAGTAAACTATATGTATATATATACATATATTGAAAAATTTTGCGCTGCTCTGGCTTACGCCAGGCTAGGCTAGGTAGACTTTTTCTCTTTCTACTATTTTTTTTATGTAATTGTTTTTGTTTTTCATTTCCGTCCTCAAATAATCGTCGTCTGATCATTCGAGAATTATCCCTACTCAGTCTATACCCATCACTAAAAATCAGAAAATTAAATAATTTTAAACATAAAAAAACGACTTCAAAAGGTAAACTAAAAGGAACAATTAAATTTACTTCGCACAAAGTAATACTTATTTTCCAATAGAAGTGAAAATAATTATTACTTTGTGCGAAGTAATTTATTATTATACTTAGGTTTTGCAAATACGATTAATAAAGTATAGGCGTAGGATAGTTTGTTTTCAAGATATGAATGAGATGTCATAGGTACATTTAAATTAGAAAAGTTATGTCAATATAAGTAAGATTTATGTTTTTCATGATATTTTTATTTATAAGTTTTCATGCTAGGTACGGCTTGGGTTTTTTCTTTCTTTTGGACTTTTGTTATTTTGTCTTCTAAAGGAAGTTAGTACTTTAACCGTAAAGTCCCTAAGTAGGCTACATGTTTGTTAGCGTAGGTAATTAATAAATAAAAAACCGGGCAAGTCCGAGTTGGAATTGCGCACCGAGAGTAGACTTTTGGCCCTCGGCGCCAGCAGCGCAGCGTCGGTGTGAAAACGATCATCGTCTGCAGTCGCTGCGGCGTAAAGTCCATACAAATCTCAGTACAGAGATCTTCGTCCCGTATATGAGCGTACTATCGAGTAGTCCCGTTCGCATAAAAGAAAAAAAAATATTATACATACAGACGAATTGAGAACCTCCTCCTTTTTTTGAAGTCGGTTAATAATACACGGTCATTTTCGAGCTGGTAGTAGGAATTGTTAGCATTTTCATAGAAAAAATACCTCAAAACATTTACGACAAAAACGGCCATTATTTGACAGTAAACTATTATTACTCCATCCGCCTACTTCTTTTGCCTATGCACGTCTAATACCGTGTATAAAGAAGCATTACTATAAATTAGTGATTTTAAATATCCAAACGACAGTGTTCATCAACTAAAAATGTATTTGAACTGCTGCCCTAAATCACATTTCCACGCGTACGAAGTCGCGGGCACAGCTAGTTCATAATATAATTAACTGTCCATTTTATCATATACCTATACTATAACTAACTGTCGGTTCTCTAATCTTATCGACCCGATATTACCATATATATTATAATAAATATTTACAAAAAGATCAAGTTTAAATTTTCCATTTAATAATATGAACTAAGCTAGTATTTGAGTATTGTTAAGATCCACACTATACGCACATATTTTAATCCTATGTTTACACTTTTTATAAACACCCTTTTATTTGTTTGTCTGTTTATAACTAATAATGTAATGGAAAGTAACTAATTTATCCATCTTCTAATTATCGTAGCGTTATAGAAATTGGCAACTTTATGTAGTTCTGATCAATACAACAATATGATACTGTCGAACTGATGTGATGATGGAGTCGAGAGATAGGCACTTGCCTATCATTGCCTATCATGAGGAATATCGTATCAGAATCGTGCTTGCACTTGTGAGAATAGTGTAATATTGTAACGTACATACGTACATACGTATATACGTACATATGATTCCGGAGTAGAAACTTCTTCAAGAAGTCGCTGTACTTCACGTTATTTTCTCAGATAGCTCATCTAAATAAATAAACGAAAACGTAATTATATAAAAGTCAAAAACATCTGTTTGTGAAGATTATAACAAACAAGTTGACTATATTTTAAAAATACCGACTTTTATTATCATATTCAAAATAAAAAAAACCCACGATACGAGTAGCTATCGTGGAGCTATCGTGGGTTTTTTATTATTTTATTTATATACAAAATAAATGAAATCCCACCAAAAACATTTTCATGTAAAAATGTTGCCAAGACTACATAGTTAACCGTGTGAAAGAGTTATCAGAAACCGTATGAAGCCAAGCTCTAAAGACTACGCGCTCTAAACCTACAAGCTCTACACTACTCCTTAATCAAAATCTATGAAAAACCTTCTTTACCAGCCCCGAATTCACCAACGCATTAGTTAACGGCTTGTTTAAATACTATGCCTTCTTATACATTGTATTTAATGAAGGATTAACTTTAACATGTGTTGGTGAAATTAGCATTTAACCTCACTTACTTTACATTTCAGTCAAAACGTGATGCTTGGCCGTTTTATTTCACACACGATGAATGCCTATGAAATCTTCGTAACGGTAGCAAGAATACAATTTTACTCTTCAAACTTACATAGTACGTTTATAGTAAAATATTTTTGAGCTGAATAGTCATGAAGTGACGTGGGAGACTTATCGAGATGACCTATCATCCCAATATTGTTTCTAGAGACTGATAACAAAAAATACTGGCCAAGTGCGTTCAGGTTACATATTTTCGAAGTCCCAGTTAATTTATTTTGTTGAACTCACGTTGCGAAGTTCAGTTAGATTTAGTAGTTTTTTTATTTAACTTTTTGTATACGCAGTTTTTCAAGTTCAATTCCTCAACTAAAAAAGTAATCGCCATTTTAGTTTTCATTTGAACTTCATCGTAATACTAAATTAAAAATAGTCTTAGCAAACTCTCTATGTTTTTAATACACCTATAAATTAGTAACACTATACTATACATAGATGATTTTTTTAGTGGTACCTAATTGAAATCGCCATTTCATTGAATAACTAGTGTTTTTATCAAATGACGAAATTATATTGAAACACTAAAGGACAACTCGTCATATTGTTTATTGTAACGTCCAACGTCTTGACTGAACGTCATTTAGTCATTTAGCGTAGTCGACGAATTACCTACTTATGGAATATATAGTTATGTGACATATTTTTCTAATTTGCGCTCATAATTATTTTATTGATAAATCTGACCTTGCAAATTCTAATATAAATACATCCATTTAGTGCAGTTTTGTATGTTTTTACAGCTAAATTAGTAAAACGATGACAGCATGTTTAAAACTTACCTTCATTATGTCGTTCATACCTACTCAGTCAGTTTCACCTCAAATTTTTCTTTAAGAGTAGCCGATGGCGACGTACTAATAGATAAATCCATGCTGTCACACTATTTTATAACGAGTATCGCACTTTATTGTAGATTTAATGAAAAAAATATCAACACAGTGCCTATCAGTGCCAGCTGTTTGACGCCATATTTGTTTTGGTGACTACTAGCGCCGCAGTGAGAAAAAATTTCCATCACCTGACTGACAATCGAACATTACAACCCGCTAACTAATTGGACGTTGACTGACGATTGTTCAATCAATGTTCAGCCTAGTCCTTCAATTTGATGAAAATGTAGTCATTCGATAAAAACGCTAGTCACTCGATGAAATAGCGATTTCAATTAGATGACTGCGACACATACACATCGTCCGTGCGGTTTCAATAATACGCTGCGGAACCCTAAAGATGAGGGTATAAATAGTTTGGTTCCCCTTGCACTCACATAACTCAGCGGTTCTTCGAGCGCAGCGTGATCTGTGAAAATGTTCACAAAATGTTTACTTTTGTGCCTGTTCTTCTGTGCCCTAGGAATAGGTGTGTGTTTTTCACTATAACTTTTTTAAAACCCGACAAAAACAGAGAGTTGTTACAAGTTTGACGTGCCTTTGCGTGTGTGCGTGTGTGTGTGTGTGTGTGTGTGTTCGACATTATACCAGGGCCCTGATTATGTAACTTCTGTGGCTTTCCCGACCGTCGACATCAACTGTCATTGTGACGTTAAATCTTTTTAAAACACGATTTAAAAAGTTAATATGTCATAATTTTGACGTTTTAACTTTTTAAATCGTGTTTAAAAAAAAATTAACGTCACAATGACAGTTGATGTCGACGGTCGGGAAAGCCACAGAAGTTACGTAATCAGCGGCCAGCTTGATGCTATAATTAATTATCATCAGTTCATTAATTTCAATTAAACACTTTCTTACAAAGTTGGGGGCTTATTCAAAATTTTAATTTTGTACATAGTTTTTATTTAACTATTTTAACTACATACCTACATACTAAGGAATGGTATTAACTATTTATTGAAAGGAAATATTTTATTTTAATAATTTCACTTGTACAGAGTGTAAAAAGAGCAGTCACTATTACTTTGAGATACGATTATACTTTTCCTTATTTTGGAAATGTATTTTTTTAAATATTTTTGTTGTCAAAAACAAAAAAAAAAACTTTTCACCATTTCTTATTTTTTTGTCGCAAAAATAGCAATAAAGTAAAAAAATATATATATTTTTGAAATTTTTGTAAAAGAAAAAGAAAAAAAAATACATTTCTAGAATGAGAAAAGGTACTATAATCATATCCCAAAGTTATAGTGACTGCTCTTTTTACACCCGTTATAGAAAATTAATATATTATTAGGTCCTTACATATGAAATTGGCGTTTTATCGTACTGGCCACTTTGATCTTAAATATATCCTCTTTGGTTAGGAATTCCAAATTCAAATTAAAACAGCTATTTACTCATGCATTTGTGTTTTGAAAACCGTAATTCATTTGTTTTTTCTCTTTTGCTTTTTTTTCTGCGTCACTCATTTCACAAAATGGAAAACTTAAAATATCGCATTATTTACGAGTACGAGTTCCACCGTGGCACCAGTGCTGCAGAAACAGCTCGAAGGATTAATGATGTGTATGGGGGTGGTGTCGCAAAAGAAAACACGGTGCGTTTTTGGTTTCAACGCTTTCGTTCTCGAAATTTCGACCTGCAGAACAAGCCCCGTGGACGGCCGGAGACCAATGTCGATAATGATGAATTGAAGGCTATTGTGGAAGAAGATCCATCGCAAACCACATCAGAGTTAGCTACAGGCTGCGGTGTTACTGACAAAACCGTTTTAATCCACTTGAAGCAAATTGGGAAGGTGAAAAAGCTTGAAATGTGGGTACCTACCTCATGAATTGAGTGAAGCAAACCGACAAACGCGCGTCGACTGCTGCGTTACATTGCTCAACCGGCACAATAATGAAGGAATTTTAAATCGGATCATTACATGTGATGAAAAGTGGATCCTGTACGATAATCGTAAACGCTCATCGCAATGGTGAACCAGCAAAGTCTTGCCCCAAGCGAAAATTGACTCAAAAAAAGTTACTTGTAAGCGTTTAGTGGACTAGTGCCAGTGTCGTACACTATAGCTTTCTTAAATCTGGTCTGACGATTACGGCTGATGTCTATTGTCAGCAAATGCAAACCATGATGGAAAAGCTCGCCGTTAAACAACCGAGACTTGTCAATCGCTCTACGCCACTGCTGCTTCAAGACAACGCTAGACCACACACGGCCCAACAGACGGCTACCAAATTAGAGGAGCTTTAATTGGAATGTCTAAGACATCCACCGTACTCTCCGGACCTTGCTCCAACAGATTACAATTTTTTTCGAAATTTGGATAACTTCTTGCAAGGAAAAAAATTCAATTCTGATGAGGTAGTCCAAACCGCTTTCAAAGATTTCATTGATTCCCGTCCGAATGGTTTTTTTAGTAAAGGGATCAATGAACTACATATAAGATGGCAAAAGTGTATAGATAGCAATGTTACATACTTTGATTAATAAAATATATTTTAATATGAAAAAATCGCCTTTATGTTCCTCCCATACAAAGCGCCAATTTCATACGTAAGGACCTAATAAGTACTAGTTACATATAATTAATCACAAGAATCAATTCTGTGATTCATCTTAAAACATAATTTATTTTTTCAAGTATTTTTTTTTTTCAACGTCATCAAAATTCACATATCAATCAGTGTATCATGAACTTCAGATTAATAACTAAAGCATTTCCCCAATCCGTTTTTTGTGGGATATTAATACCTACATTATTATTATTTCAGAATGCAAGCCTAGTAAAAATGATTACATTCATTTGAATGAAACAGGCAATTTTTATAAATTTCACGCAAAGGGGTCTAATTCTTGGAATAAAGCCAAGTCAGCGTGTGAGGCGGAGGGCGCCACTCTCTTCTACCCTGAGGATGAGTACGAGGAGAAAGTTATAAGATCACATTTCCCAGGTCCATGGAGAAGAGGCTGGATTTACATCGGCATATTTAAAACTAATGCAACTAGTAAAACCCATACGACAAAGGACTTCAAAACTCTAGATGGTAATGGTCTGGTGCTAATGTTCTAAAATATTAATATTTTAATGTAATATTATCATAATTTACTAAAGATCTATATTTCATTCTAAAGGTCGACCGATGGTGGATGTGTACCACAGTTGGTCACGTGGGGAGCCAAACAATAACAATGAAGAAGAGAACTGTGTAATTATGTACGAGGATGGATTCCTAAACGACATCCCTTGCCATGGAGTACAGGGGTTTAATGACATTCCGTTCATTTGTGTGCCAAGTGAACCGTCGTCCACTACAAGAGCACTTACGTTCAATACAAGTGAACCGTCGTCCACTACAGGTAAATAGTTACCAACTTTTTTTAGACGGGCAAATTACTCACACATTCCCACAACTGCAACGCCTGTGTGGCCAGGTTTAAAGAAAAATTAAGTAGTAAACCTTACATTTAGAAAAATATCGTAATATTCAAACGAAATAAAAATCGGACACCCAATAATATTAATATAATAGTGTGCAATCTACGGGCAAGTTATCCCCAGTTTTTATGCCGCACTTAAATATGCTGACAAGGCATGTTCTGAACGTACTTAATTGGAGTTGAATAGTCGGTCTTTGATAAATAAAATGGAAAATATTCGTAGCACTCCTTAAAGCATTTTACCAAGCTTAGAAATTGATTCATAATCCGTCAAGACGAGCCAAGCGAAGTGCAAGGGCGACCATTTTTCTCGAAACGTTTAATTTTGTTGAACTCTTATAAATTTGCTTTGGATGATGGTAAATAGTTGAAAATTTCAAATATAATGAGACCAGTAAAAATATAAAACATGCAAAGTTTGAATGTCATAGCTATTATACTTTAGATTCACTTATAGATCATCAATATTCTTAAGATACTTCCTGAACTCCTAGAAAGCTGAAATTTTGTATGTAAGCTGTTTTTAGTACAAAAACAACAAAAAATTATAAATGCCGCCATTTACCTTTCTGGTCAAAACGAGCACCAGGCTTGGCCGTTTTATTTCACACACGATGAATTAATACCTAGGAGTATAATAAAGTTTTCGTAACGGTAGCAAAACGGCCAAGTAGCACGTTTTGACTGAAATGTAGAGTGTGTGAAGCTGGTAAAGTAAGGGCGCATAGATCAAGAATCTTGGCTCTACATGAGATCTGATAACTTTTTCACAGGGTAAGCGACATGGCCTTTACCCTTTACCCTGTGAAAAAGTTGTCTTGTCTACATAGACTGTAGCTGTTTTTGGTGGGATGTTTTTATTTCAGAACGCACCCCGGATAGTTTCGGCAGTGGTGATTACACTTATTTGAATGAAACAAGCTTTTTTTACAAATTTGTCGATGGATCAAGTGTCTCTTGGTATGAAGCTAAGTTGAAGTGCGAGGCGGAGGGTGCCACTCTCTTCTACCCCACGACTGAAGCCGAGGCGAAAGCTGTCCTAGCCCACTACCCAAGTTATTGGAACAGCTGGATTCCTATTGGCATATCGCACCCACTTGTTACTTCCTCCGGAATATATCGGCAAGAGTTTGAAACTGTAGATGGTAAATATCTCCCTTAAATAACATAGTTAGTTGTTTTAACTATTATAATATTAACATAATAAAAAATATTTTTTGAACATACTTACAATAATTGCATAGTACAATAATAAAAATAAAATTTAAATAATATAAACTGTTAAAATTGACGGCCTCACTGCTAAAAGCATACTTATTAAATTATAGTATATTTTATTGCAGTAATGCCTTAGTGGTTCTAAGCTTGGCTCTCGACCCGGAGGTCGTGGGTTCGATTCCCGCGTTGCACCAACAGAAAATATTGTTTTAAAGTTTACTTAGGACAACCTAGGCTAGGCTTGTCTGACATGAAAGATGATCCGTGCGTCGTATGGGCATGTAAAAAGTCCTGCGCCTGTTCTTTCGCCAGTCATGTCGGGTAACCTGGGCTACGAGAGTGAAGGAAGAAAAAGTGCTTCTATGCATTGCGACACTTGGGAACAATATAAATAACTCCTAAGTAGCTGGCCTTGTTCCATTGAAACCGGCCACCGTCACCGGAATCGGTGTATGAGTATATGAGTAGAGAGGGAGTGTAAACTCCCAGTCTCCCTTAACTTCAACCAAATTGTTTAACTACAGGCTGCTTTCTTGAATAAAACAATAATAATTATACCTGCACACATGCCTAGTGTGAAATAAATAGTAATGAATTCAACACTAATAATAATAGTACCAACAAACACTATTTTGTTATTTTCTTTATTTTATTTTTTAAAGGTATACCATTGGAATCCGTGTACCACGAGTGGAGACCTGGGCATCCGAACAACTTGAATGGGAATAGCCACTGCTTGTACATAAACCGAGACGGCAGGTTACACGATAATTCGTGTTTTGAGAAAGACGTACATTACATTTGCAAAATGGACATAGCGTCCACCAAGGGTATATATATTCTTATCTATATATTGATACGTGAAACGAAAACTTTGTACCCCGATTTCCAGGCTGCTTTCTTAAAAACAATATCAATTATACCGACAGACAGACTTACCGTCAATAGCATTAAAAAAACGTTTTCCAAATTAAACTTAATAAGCTATTTTTGGAAAGTCAACAAACAAAACAAGCTACCACCTATTCAACACTAATAATATAACCAACATACATTATCAATACATTATTAAAACAATATCAATTATACCGACATACGGACCTACTGTCAATAGCATTCAACACTAATAATACCAACAAACATTATATCAAAACAATATCAATTATACCGACATACGGACCTACTGTCAATAGCATTCAACACTAATAATACCAACAAACATTATATAAAACAATATCAATTATACCGACATACGGACCTACTGTCAATAGCATTCAACACTAATAATACCAACAAGCATTATAACAAAACAATATCAATTATACCGACATACGGACCTACTGTCAATAGCAGTCAACACTATTGATACCAACAAACATTATACTAACAATATTTTAACGTTTTAAGAGATAGCTGAAAGCCGATCTGACAAATTCTTTAGAAAAGGATACACATACTTAGAAGCGACGCGCAGTTTCTACAAGGTGTACACCCAACGTAAAACTTGGAGAGACGCTAAGAAAGCCTGTGAACTGGAGGGAGCCACATTCTTCTACTCCCAGGATGAGACGGAGGCCATGCAGGTCATAGCCAACCTTGTAAAGGAAAAGTTGAAAAACTCTGCAGGCACACCCAACTCTATATACATTGGTGTGTCCACGCCTAATGTGCCAGAAGTATTCGAAACTGTGGATGGTAAGCAATATTAAATACGTTACAAAAATTAGGTATATATAAAGCTAATTGCTTAGCTTAATAATAAATACAGGATGTAAAAGACGAAAGTGCCTAAAAATTTCTGTGATATGATTACACTGCCTGTTCTCATTCTAGAATTTTTTTTTTTAATTTCATTTATCAAAAACTTTATATTTTTGTTTTTAATTCTTCCTGTCGCAAAAATAATAAAAAACCAAAAAATCTACAAGTATATAACCCATTTGTTGGAGATTTGTACTTTTTAAAAAATATATTAAAATGAAATAACACTGTTTTGGTTAATGTAACTGTTGATGCGTGCATTGAAACGTTTGCTGGTCGTATAGTAACGAAAACATTCGGGTACGCTCTATTGGTTACTTTTACATGTCTAATAACAACCCACTATCACCTGTTTATAGGTACACCACTGGACGACGTCTATAGCAATTGGGGCTTAGGGGAGCCCGAGAACCGCGGTGGGAGCGCCGAGTTTTTTGTGATATGATTATACTGCCTGTTCTCATTCTAGAAATATATATTATTTAAAATTCATTCATGAAAACTTTATATTTTGTTTTTAATTTTTTTTGTTGCAAAAATAATCAAAAACCAAAAAATCTATATTACACATTTGTTGGAGATTTTTTCTTTTTAAAAAAAATATTAACATGAAATAACACTGTTTCGGTAATGTAACTGTTGATGCGAGCATTGAAACTGATCGTATAGTAACGAATACATTCGGGTACCCTTTTTTGGTTACTTGTACACCTCTAATAACAACCCACTATCACCTGTTTATAGGTACATCACTGGACGACGTCTATAGCAATTGGGGCTTAGGGGAGCCCGAGAACCGCGGTGGGAGCGCCGAGTGCGTGGTCATGAATATCGAGGGGATTCTATACAGCGCAGGGTGCGACACGCCCTATCCCTTCATATGCAAAAAGACAGAAGCTTCTTTACGCTGGAACAGCGTGTGTAACATCCCGGATCCAGGTAATTGCCTTTCACCCATGGTAGCCAGGTGGGGACAGGGGACAGGAGCTTCCCCCCTCCGTAAGCTCTAAAGTCGCAGTAAATGTATGCACTCTTTAGGTACATAACTATAAAACAGGATGATTTGTGGATATATTATGTCTTTCTCACTACCATAGACAAATTATACAGTTGGTCCATGTCACTACGCAGTGCGCTACGTAATATCATACATACTAATAGATATAATAAGCTGATTTCTAAAAGACTTATCAAATATAATTATGATCAACTAATATGGCATTCAAATTAACATCCCGTATTGTACGCTGATTGGTAAAATATTTATTAGAGAGATCTTTCTCTTTAATAAATATTTTACCAATCTGTCTATCTCTGGATAGACAGATATTATAATTATAATTATTTCAATCTCGCACTCGAAAGGCTGTTAACTAGCCGCGGGCCGCCATACCCTAGACATTAATAACTCAAAACGTATGGTAACTAATCGGTGCCTTTTACTACATTTACCTTTTTGGTTGTATTTTAAGTGATCTGCAAACGAAATACAAATCCCTTTTGGAGTGTTTCACTAAGCAATGTTAAAGTTCGTTAAATATCATATTGTTAAGAGGAATTACGAGAGTCTAATTCCTATCAATGAATGAAGTTTGATAGGAATTACGAGAGCGTAATTCGGGACTTAGTCTTAATCTGCTATCGTCATACGCTTTCGTCGCTTTCGTAAAGGACAAGGCTAAATTGGATATTAACCATTATCCTTAAAATGTATAAATATTTCTTTGCTCTATGAATATAAATAGCTACGTTTTAATAAATCAAAAACTTACTGAAAATTTTCATTTTCTTTCGGCCACAAAACCAAAATACTCGAAATTGCTATAAAATTTTCATTAGGCGTTTACGAACAAACAACACTGATCCAGTTTCTTTTCTTAACCACCGACAAAACATAGGGTTTTTATAATGTATCTTAAAATGTTGACGACTGTGTATGTCTGATTCGAGCACGATCGCTTAACGACAGTATTATTTGTTTTCTAAACCCGTATCTTCAAGTAAAAATTTCAAGTAATACGAGTCCTTTATTCTGAAACTACTTAGTTGATAATAATATTCTCCGTTCCCCTATTTACGTAAAAAAACTAAAACAAAAATAATAATTACCAGGCGCCACGAGTTTCCAGTTGATCAGTTTGACAAACTTTCAGATTACACGTATAATAACAAGACTGGAAGATGTTACAAGTTGCACCTAAACCCAAAGAACTGGACAGATGCCTACGCCACCTGTCGTAAGGAGGAGTCCAGGCTTCCAGTCATCAATTCTTACGATGACGCCAAAATCCTTGTGGACTTGATAACCGAAGGACCCAAGGACGTCATACAAAAATGCCATTGTGACACGATACATCTGGGATTCAAGTTCGACGTGGGCACCGGCACATGGATAACGGCTAATGGAGGTGTGTAATCTGCCTTTGTATCTTCATTATCATTATTTCAGCTATGACATATTCTACTACCGGATATAAGTGGAGGGGGGTGTAGTTGCTTATACTCACCACGTTTGGCAGGCGGTTTGGCCAGTGGAGTTTTCAGAGAATAACAATGTCCGCAGAAACTCTGCTGCCTATTTCCGGCTATATACTCCCTCTGTCACCTTTATGACATCCACGGGAAAGATGGTTGATGGGGAGGTGCTATTCTTTCTCCGGCATCCAATGGATAGGTTCTTACACTAATACTCATTGGGAGATAACATAATAATAATGTTATTAAACTTCTGAGCACCCGAAGCCTAGCGTGTAGATCCTTGATTGTAGCTGTTTAAGTTAATGGCTTCAGGCGTTACTTTTCGAAAATCCATAGCATAAAATTGAAATATATTATATCTAGCAATGTCCCGCGAAAAAATTTTAACCACAACCTGCTAGCAGATGAGCCTGTACACATAGGCATGCGTTTGTTGCACTTCCCTCCTTCCCACACTGCTTATGCGTACACTCGCAAGCGAAAACGTAAAAACACCATCACCACACAAGCAACAATGTTAACATGATCGTGCAAAGCCCCACACCACCATGCAGGTTGCAAAACTCGACACACGTTGCGCTCCGACCCCGAAGCATCCTCAGAATGTAGAGTCTACATCCTTAGATATAATAAAATATTTAATTTTATGTTTGTAGCTGTTACTTCGTGATGAATTATCGTTTGTTTATTTTCATGGCAGGTTCAATTGATTTCCGTGGCGTCCCTCACGGCGATTGTGGTAGGGATCAGCCCGACCTGGCCACAAAGTCTTGTGGCTCCATGTTCTACAACGGCCACCTGAACAACATCGACTGCGCCACCAAATGCTTCTTCGTGTGTGAGCATGAGCCCTAGCTGAAGAATACAGTTAGGCCTCAAAACGTTAAATAGTAAATTAATTTAAAATACAGTAGTGTTTGATTAATTATCTCCTTATATATAAAAATGAATTTCTGTTCGTTAGTCTCGCTAAAACTCGATAACGGCAGAACCGATTCGGCTATTTTTAGTCTTGAAATATTCGTGGAAGTCCAGGGATTATTTAAACGGTTTTTTTTAAATTATTTTATGCTCAATAAAGCGGGCACGGGTCAGCTTGTCTCAATATATATTTTAAAGTAATCATCATTTTAACATGGTTGGAATCGGAGCAATTGAAAAAACGATAAAGCTAAAAAATAGCAATAGTGATATTCCTTCAACCAAGAGAATACGATCTGATCAAACCCTCTATATCACAATTGACCTAGTGCCCATAAAGGGGCAACCACGTAGAAGGCGATAAGTATATCGACGCAAAAAAACGAAAATGCTATAAGTACATAATTTTTGTTTTTTTGCGTCGATATGTCCTCTTAGGTGGTGCGGAAATGTGTGCATAATAATATCTACAGTAGGTAGAGTATGAATTACGTCTTAACTATTAAAAGCGTGATAGCGTGTGTGGTCTGCAGAGGCTTTAGCGTTTAACTTAGTAGTTTTATAATGGTAGTTCCTGTCACTAATTTCCTATCGGCTTCACTTACCTTTTGTTACTTCTTATCTAAATTACTATATATTATACATTATTAATATAGGGCTTCCTTTGGAAGAGTACTCGCCTTCGCCACTTTTGTGTCGTAGTGGATTTTAAATCTCACTTTATTTCTTTAACATATTTTTGTCATTAAATTTATCGAATTATTTAAAACTAGATGTTTCCCGCTACTTCATACGCGTAAAATGAGATCCTGCTGGAACCACACCTTTTTATGTGGTAAAAAGTAGTCAACAATCCAGCATGTAAACTGCTACCATTCCAAATTTCATCAAAATCGGTCGGTTTTACAAAATGAAATCATTTGTATAGTCAGTTGAATTCATTAATTTATTTTTTATTAATGTTGTTCTGTTGGTAAGTCAATAAATAAATAAATTATCCTTAAATACACAACAAATAATGTGCCCTATCCCCGAAATTAATCGGATTGCACTCTGAGGTCGAAAATCTGTTTGCATATTCGAACAGAGGCTAATCTTTAATCGGCTATCCGCCTTCCCAACTTTATATAGAATCTTAAGATTGTAAAGTCAATCCTTGGGTCATTTCACATTTGCTATACCGCGAAAAATGGATTGAAATATTGATCTCAGATTACTAAAATTAGATCAAGATTGATTAATTATTAATTTCAGTCGTAAAATCAGAAGCAACTGTGGGGTGTATGTCGGAGTGTAAAACAATTTTAACAAAATCAACAAATAAATGTCATTGTAATAATTTAGATTGCCAATACATCTATGACGCGTACTAATGATCCCACCTGCACCTGCACCTGTCATCTACAATAACAACAACAAGTTGTTTGTTCAAGTTTATAAAAGGGGCTGATTCAATATCGACAGATAATACGTTGTTCAACTCTGGGCACAGCAAGACATTGCTCTGAACTATCCTAGTTTATATAAAGGAATTCATATAATATAAGGAAAGGAAAGAAAATGAATTATTATATCAAAAGGAAAAGGAATTATTATACTAAAATAAGGATTTTCAAAAGGAATATGTATTGGGTAAGGTACAAATACTATAATTATTATGACAAATTAGTTATATTATACGGTTGTGGGAGTACAAGTGGAAGCCCCTAAGGGAGATCTCCGACCGAGCGAGATGGTATGCTCGGTCAGGCCGAAGCCCACTGTACTAGTTTTCAGATGTAGTATATATAGCGCCGGACTTAGAAAACTTCGATAGCGCGATGCAGGATTGTGGCGCTACTAGTACCGCCACACGGTGCTCACTGAAAATCAGCGTAGCAAATTTTATTTGTATGATTTTGTGTATATTTTACCAAATAAATTTCCTTTTCTTTCTTTCTTTCTTTCCTTTCAATATAAAGTAAATTAAATATGATCTTACATTATATTTTATAGTGTTCTCTTACATATATTTCTGGAAATATATTTAATGCCCGAGTCCTCTTGTTTGGAATGATTCCCTAAAGTTCGGGATCCCATCTATTGATATGACCATAGGACCAACTTAGTTCAGTAAAAAAATCAATTCTGGCGTAAGTAATTTCAAACATTTCCGCGTATGACGTAGAAATCATTATCTTTTATTAACGCTTTCTCGTTAACCTTTAACCCCTAACCCCACATATATACTCCGTTCCGATTTAATTTGATGTTTAAACGAATGAATTAAATAATTAATTTTTTACATTTAGTAAATAATAAGCAGTTTAATTTTTTAAGAAAATCGATACCGGGCTCCTGTGAGCACTTTTCGCTAAAACTCATAGTTATACTTCGCCATATCTACTAGTTCTCTAAAAAAAATCATTATGTATATTTTATAACTATTGGTCCTAAAGAATTGTTGCCAAAGTAAAAAATATTTAGTTTGACTTCCCTTAAAAAGGTATCATACATTTTTTGACAAACTGTGTACTTGAATGTTTGGCCCAGACTTGTATGGAGCATGATCCATGTCCTTCACATTAGGTCATCGATCTCAGTGGCATAAAATTAATAAAAATAGATGTTTCCTGCTACTTCGTACGGTAAAAAGTAGCCTATGTGTTAATCCATCAAGTAAAGTATTTACTAGTTACTACATACAAAATTTTATCAAAATTTGTTCAGTCATTTTTGCGTGAAAGAGTAACAAAAAACCATCCATACTAATTATAGCCCTGATTGATTTTGACCCAGATGTAAAAAACCCATCTATGACACAACCATATACTGGTTAGTGATGGGAACTATGTAGACTATCTTGTATGTACATTCGGCAGTCATAGAGTATTTTTACGATCAATCTTTTTTATTTGATGTTTAAACATACTCGTATTTTGTGAGCGAAAGTATGAAAGAGTTTCTTTTATAGTTTGTTAATTGTAAGCTAAATGTTTTGATAATTACTTAGGTCTTCGTTTATAATTTGTTAGTATATTGTTTTAATTGTACTTAGATGTAAGTTAATTAATGTAATTGGGATCACCCGTTTTAATTAACTACAAAATAATGAATAAATAAAAATTAGGTGAAAATGTTGACAAGTGTGCACAATATGTGATTTTTTTTTGTTTTAGGTTTAGGTAAAATTTAAGGAACGTACTATACAAACTTTATCGCTATAACAAAATAAACAAATACAAATATACTTTATGGGTAATATAAATAATATTAGTAGGATAAGTGTGGAACCGTGACGTAGACACAGTAAATCTATACTAATATTATAAAGCGGAAGAGTTTGTTTGTTTGTTTAAACGCGCTAATCTCAGAAACTACTAAGGTGCATTGGGGCTATCTCGTAAACTTTTTTTTGAAAAGTGAGATAGTGTGTCATTGTTTAAACCTTTCATAGAGGAATTTGTATATTGTTACATATAACTGCTAACATTTTAGTTATAATGAACATATTTCCAAATGAATTGTATATTTCTTAATTCAAAAATATTTACGGATTCAGGAATGACTACCCCTTTTAAATATATCCCCTTTTTTACTTTTCTTGGGTAATTTCGGGTAATTTCGAAAACTCAAGGGGTATTTTCGAATAACAGTCAAACACGACCTACTGTTAAATACATTTAAGGCACATATTTATTTTTCGTTCTATTACGAAAATATTGGGCATACGAGCCATAGAACACACCAAACTAACTTTTTTACTAAAAAATTTTCGAAATTACCCCAACCGGGACTCAGATGTCTTCAACAATTGGAGCAAAAAAATATATAAATATGAACAATACAAAAGTCAACAATAGATATTAATGTATTTGTTTAGTACCTAGCCAATCTATAAGTAACGAACTAAAATAGGAACACATTTTTGGTTTAAAATAAAAATATTTTTATTCAGACTTGTAAAATGAGCCAACCGCTGGGAACACAATTTTGGACTGAAAATTAAACAAGAAGAATGTAAAATAAATCTTGTGTATCTAATTATGGCGTTCTCCAAATCTTCCTGCGAATAACTTTGGACTGTCTTCCGTGTATAGGTTCAGGGAATATTCAACTTAAATAAATCATACTAATATATACAATATAAATGCGAAAGTCCGACAGCTTATCACGCTTTAACGTAAAAAAATGTCATGGTAGTAGTTAGAGCTGTGCATTTAAACATAAGCTAAATTTTAGTAGTGTTCTGCGTGATACTGTTTTTACGCGAGTTTTCATTCAGCATTCTACACTATTTAAAAAACGTTTTAAAACTCGTAGTAATCATTACATTTGTACGAGTCGAGTTTCGACTCTATATTTTCATTCGTGTTTGTTGGTATAGGCAGGTAAATAATATAAATGTTGTGTACCCCTACACTAGACTATACAAAAAATTTTGGGGAAAATTCGTCAGCAAATTTACGCCACTGGGCTAATTTCGAATATTTATTAAAAGTCATAGTTAGTATAGAGCAACATAACCTAAGAGCGTTAAAAACGTCCAAGATTTTATAAAGGAAACAAAATGTTACGTAACTTATTTTATTTCTGTGTAAAACAATATTGAAATTACCCCATAATTTCAATAATCTCAAAAATCGATTAAAATGCTCTTGGCGCGGAAAAATTGACTTAGCGCACACACACTCCCAGGGCCCTAATTCTCAGGGCTCGAACTTATGCGCCGAGAATCGCCGCCCAGGGCCGCCCTGGGCGGCGATTCTCAGGCCTCGAACTCAGTTCCGAATAGTAGTATATCCCGCTCGCACGCGCGGTAAATCTCGTTTGCATGAGCGGGACAGGCCGATAGTAAAAACTAAGTTCGAGACCTGAGAATTGCCGCCCTGGCCCCAGCTAACGACTCGAACGAACTGAATCAGGGAAGGTGAATAAAATCGCCTCCTAATTAATGTTGCCAGAGCACGAAATTACTTTCTGTTTGGCATTTATTTGCTATTTTCGGAATATCCCCATTTTTTTTCTTCCGAAGTTACCCCAATGCACCTTAGTCCGATTTGAAAAAAAAAAGATAAATGTTGCAAAAACGGGGAGACTTTCGTTGCGTGCTCTGCATGAATGATTAAGCCGCTCAAGAACCACTCGAACGAAGTCGCGGGAACAGCTAGTATAATATAATAAACTGCCGAGGAGCGAACCGCGCGCGCGCAGGAATTACCGCTGTGTTTTCCTGTTCCTCGCTATCACATCTCTGTACAGTTTTGCTCATCTCAGTTCTGTAGCTCATGCCATTAGTATGTGCGACGCTGGCCGTTCCAAACGTGTTTGTGTACTGTGAAAATGTTTTCTAAATGTTTATTTTTGTTCCTACTAGCTAGCGTCTCTATAATAAGTGAGTGATTATTTCATACTAGCTGTATATAAAGTTGTGTATAAAACGTGTATAAATTATAACAGTTTGTGCCTAGTGGCAATCGAAGTGTAAAATAGCATCGATATCGTATTAATAATAACAGGATATTATTTGAGGTCATGCCACAAAAATGTTATTAACATATTTGACGTATACGTCGAATAATAAATTTGTTATTTGGGAAACAGTTGTAAAATTAATGTAAATGATACATCAACATAATTTTCTAGGCATAATAGTAACTGTTGTGATGGGACCTACCTACCTATGATTTTCACACGCTCACCTGGCCAGAGTGGCCGGGAGCGGGGGAACCACGACCAGGGGCTAATGAGCCCCTCTACGTGGGGTCGAAGGACCCGGTATTGAAGATATCGAGCCGTATTATACTTTATGTTTTTCTAGGGAAAACCCCCCGCGGCAGAACGCAGGGGAAAACCATGGCGCTAGGGAAAAGAAGCCTTGAGAGGCTTATTCCTGAATGGCGAGACGACAAGTGGCGTGTGAGGCCCCGGTCCTGAGACCGGGGAACGTGTGTGGTTCCACTCCTCCCACGCCTCTCATCGTCCCGCGGACCAAAGCCCTAACAAGGTGGGGGCAAAATAAATGACACGACAAGACGTTTTTTTGAAGGCAAAACCCCCGCGTCAGGGCGCAGGGAAAAACCTTCTGTATAACATTTTATTTAATTAAATGTGCGACTGCCTGAAGGGCTAGACTTTGACGAGTCGATCTTTTAACCCACTCGCGGACCCAGCCGATCCAGGGAGTGGGGGGGGCTCCGGGAGCCATGAAGGGGGGAAGGGGGCATAAGGATGCCAAATGGTGAACGCCGTGAGGCGTTGCTGGGATCGCCGGGTGCGCGCCCGCGGGCCATGCAGCCTTTCCCAGAGGCCAGGCGGCAGGCGGCAGGTGGCGCTCGACCGTATGGTGTGTGCGACGTCGTCCGGGGCCGCCATAGGATTCCCGCCAGTCTTACAGGCTCCTTCCCTTCAAGGAGCCTTCGGATGGCAGGAATGTCCAGGGGCTGGCGCGGGGCTCCGTCGCAGGCTCCTTTGCTGCAGCAAAAAGGAGCGGTGAACGGGTTGTGAATCCGGTTGCGAGGCTGCTGGACCGTTGCGCGACGCGGCGAGGCGGCTTCGCGGGTGTGATGGGATTTGCGTCTGTGGCCTTATGGGTAGACCGTCGAGTAGCACTCGGAAGGGTGGCGGTGCGTCCCCCATGTACCAATGAGACTTACAGATCTCGAGTACAGTCGGCTGCACTAACATGGATACATCTACAAATTTGCACTATTGCATATAATCGATATTCTAATGTATGTGTGATTTTTAAATAACCGTCAATAATAATATCCGTCAACATATCACCTATATTATTTATAGAATTCATTATTGTATTTATTGCAATGTAATGAAATTTTGTCCAGCCTTTTCTGAAACACAAAATTAACGTTTACATTATAATGAAATAAACAATGTTTACATGCTACTGAAATTTGTGGCGTGTTCATAATTATGAATTTAAGTGTGTATACTATTCACTGAATTACTGCTGTTTACTTCATTATGAAAATAATGTATTCATAATTTTGAAACACTTTGCTGGTTACATCGCTTTGAATGCAATGAGGTGACGATATTTTTGAAAAATTAACATAGACATATTTTTGCAAATTTGTAGATAGTTTAGTGTTAGTGCAGCCGACTGTACATTATACGGACGCTCTAACGGTGAAGGAAATCATCGTGAGGAAACCCGCACATGGTTGGCCCCAGACATTTACCAGTCATTCCTCTGGATCATATCCAGGCCGACTAGGTTGTGAGAATGCCGTATATGCTGGCAACCACGCGACATTAAAACTGCCGACCCAGGCACTTTAGTATTAAAAGAGTGGTTACCTCGAAGAATACTGGGGGCTTACTCCCGACACAATCGAGAACCGAATCCGTTCGATATCAGTGGTTGTTCGTACTTTATTTGGTGAATTACTTTGAAACTAATCAGGATAAAGAAAATTATAAGATCGTAACTTTTTGTACTCCCGACCATATCAATCGACTGAGTATCAAAATAAACAAATGTCAATTTATTAGGAAGTACGCGGCATGATCGTATCTGAATCAAAATCAAATCAGTTTGGAGAGTAAGGCTCCTGTTTAAATCATCTAATGCAAAGGCCTGCTTTATATGAATTTTATTAATATAATGTGTGTAATACTGACATTTGTGTCAAATGTACACTTACTTATCATACAACATGTTGGAAGTATGTGTTGTATTATATACTTCACTCTAAAAGTTAATGTGAAGAAGATCTGCCGTGCTAATATTTCTTAAAATACTGCTAAAAATTAGTTTAAAATAAAAACCACACGTTAGCACCACACACTAGCACTAGGTACACACTAGCACCACACCCTAACACATGCGTTGTATACTAATATATAGTAGGATTGATGCATTTGTTAACAAAATAATATATATTCCACCACCAACGTTTATATGTTTTGTATTATGTAGTGTAGTGATAATATATTTATTGCGTATATATTTTAACTAGCAGCTGTGCCTGCGACTTCGTTCGCGTGGTTTTTGAGTTACTTCAACTGTTTATGCAGCGCACACAACGAAAGTTCCCAAATGTGAATAATTTTTCCCGTTTTTGAAACATTTCTCACTGGGGCTTGCTCCTATTGGTCGCAGCGTAATATTATAATATAGCCTAAAGCCTTCCTCTATAAATGTACTATCCAACAAAAAAAAAATTTATAATCGGACCAGTAGTTTCTGAGATTAGCGCGTTTAAACAAACAAACAAATTCTTCCGCTTTATAATATTAGTATAGATTATTTAACTTTTATGTCACGATGATGAGATTTAGCTAAAATCTAACTATTTATGGGTAGAAGTATCCGCATGTCTTGCTTTTCCTGTTTGTAACACCGTTATTCGTAGCTTTGTCGTAAATAAAATAATAATGTAAATCGTTACTTGTTATACACCCCCTTTTCATGAGTCGGAAGTTAAAAAAACTCATTATTATTATTACTAGATGCCGGATTGTGGCCGAAATTGCCAGATAGACCAGGCCATTATTCAAATTCATTATTGGCGTGTTTCACCAACGCACGGGATGTTAAAATACCATGCCTTCTTATTCATTGATAGGAATTACGAAAGGGACAACATGATGTTTAACGAACGATTAACTTTAACATTGCTTGGTGAAATACGCCCTTAAACTATAAGTTTCACATCTTAAGGTTCTTTTGCCTCTCAAATAAGCTATTTGCAATATAATTCATAATATACAGGTTGTAAAAGGAGCAGTCACTATAACTTCGTGGGATAATAACCAGGCAACAGATATATCCATTGGTACTAGTCATTTGCTTTTAATCCACTGTTTTAAATTTTTTTTAATTTTCAATAGGCAATGTACAACGTGCACAACACAGCGATCGGCTGATTACGCTAAGAGGTCAATAGCACGCGTAAGACGTTCATTACGTACTAGGGCAAAAATTATAAAATTTAAGAATTTAATGCAGAACGTTGTTACAAACAGTTCAGCTTTGCGACTAAAAAAAATAAAATGCAAAAAAAAAAATTTTTTCAAAAATTAAATAATGAAAAAAATTCATTTCTAGAATGAGAAAATGTCCTTTAATCATATCCAAAAGTTATAGTGACTGCTCTTTTTACAGGATAAATGCTGATTATGGAATCCGAAAGAAATGTATATATAATAAAAAAAATCCTACTGTTATTACACAGCGTCTTACTGCTTACACCAGTCTTCCAGTCTCTTCCACACGCATGCGTGAGAGCTAGGTTGTGGATATTATTTTAATAGATTTAAAGGAAAGGAAGAAAGAAAAGAAAATTTATTTGGTAAAATATACACAAAATGATCATACTTGATGTAACAAAAATAAAACGCATGAAATTTTACCAAATTTTCATACTTGATGTAACAAAAATAAAACACATGACATTCTATCAGATTTTCGGCACTTCTAAGAATTATTAGGACAACGCATACTTTCCTCATAAACTTACAATTTGGAAAATTTCTTACCTCTTTATGTCTGCAAAATTTTCGTAAGAGAGGCTTAAAGAGCTTATTTATCGTTTGTAGGTCAAGCACAATCATTTGAAACCTTCGTAAAAGTGAAGTTATCGAATGTCAATTGAAGACATGAATCGATGAAGGTAATATGTCACAAAAATAATCGGTTAAAAGTTTAGGTAAATAGTTAAACTAATTTGTTGTCAATTAATTACAGCGCTAAATCCTATAGTGTATTTTGCTAGCTAATAGCTAAAACGGCCACTTTTGGCGGTTTTTATGAGAGTAAATACACTATAGGATTTAGAGCTGTAATTAAATGACAATAAATTAGTTTAACTATTTACTTAGAGTTTTAACCGATTACTTTTTTAATAGGATCTTTGTGTCGTTGTAAAAATTATTTTAAAAAGAGCGGCGCTAATAGCGGTTATTCCTCGTCTTAAGTATACGAGTACATATACTTTACGACGAGCGACGACGTTTGAACTCAATTTTCTCAAAATCACTATTTTGCTACATATCACCTTCATCCCTTCATGTCTTCTGTTCTGTTCTGTTCATGTATTGGCGCTGTCATACGATTATAATTTGTCCCATCCATACGTTTTCGATAACATTTTACGTACTAAACGTTTTCTTAATTAAAAACTTTTCGCAAAAAAGGGGTCTACCCTTTTTTGCGAAAAGTTTTTAATCAAAAAACGTATGGATGGGAAAAGGCTAAAACTAGAAAATAATTCAATTTGAAATTCAGATATGCATAGGTACAAAAATGGTAGAGCCGTGGTCGTATCTGCTATTGGAATTGTATATTTAAACAGCATACGAATATTATTATTTTTCAAGTTCTCTTTTTTCTACCGTATTTTTGTGTGAGGTGACGCTTAGATTTGCTTAGCGGGTACGACCAGTAGTTTAACCGCTATGAGGGAACATACATACATACATACATACATACATACATACATACATAGCCATATATACCCTTCCTTTTGGCTTCGCCGAAGTCGGGTAAAAATTAGAAAGCATTAAAAGATATTGTCATATTTTAATGCTTTTGTTTATGCTTTGAAGTAAGAACATTTCCCGTCGAATTTCAGCTTTGTGCGAATTGATATCGCTTTTGTAAGTAACACAATCCCTTCGATGTACAATGTATTGTAGATCCAAGGAATAGGTATGTCAGTAAAATAATTCGGTCTCGGTGAATATCAGCTCACTTGTTTAGTCTTCTTGGATCATCGCCAAGGTCTACACGAGTGTCACAGTGCTTGATTTGAAATAGCTTATTACGTCACTTCAAATTTTCAAACACACATTTTTTACATTTTATAATATACCAAATATTGCAAACTTTTTAAATATAACTAACAAGTTAATTTTACATACTTTACTTCGTAACATAAGTAAAAAAAAATTTGGTTATCTGCAAAACAGACCTAGCCTAGTGCAGGAATCAATTATAAAACCGTAATATTATGTAGGTATTTCTGTTATATTCTTATCTTTTTGTGTTGTTTTTCATTATTATTATTGTTAACAGAAGCTGTATGGTACAATATTATTATTATTGCGCTGTTCAAAATCCGATTTCAAAAAAATTTAAGTGATATAAAGCGATTTCAAATCACTAAATTAATTAACATTTAAATGATTCAAAGCTTTTGTCTCAGCTTGTTATTAAACAAATGTAGGTCTATAATTGGCAAATAAATTATGTTTCTTTATTTATTTTATGTACAATGGCGAGAGAACATTTTCTTCCAGTCAACGCGGACTTTTAGCCTTGTTTTTGTATGGGACAAGTTGTCTAGTGTTTTCAAAAAATTGTTTATCGACGCGTAATACTAAGGTACTACGCGTCTACTATTTACAATAATTAATTATAACCTAATTCTGATGTTTTAGATGGCAAGCCTGACAAATTCTTCAGAAAACACTACAAATATATAGAAGCCACACAGAGTTTTTACAAAATTCACACCATATTCAGAAAATGGCAAGATGCGAAGAACACATGTGAGCTAGAGGGAGCCACTCTCTTCTACCCTCAGGATGAAGACGAGGCCAATGCTGTCTTATCCTATTTGAAGTCCACTCAGAAGTTTTTGTCGGTGTACGTTGGGATCTCAACACCCACTGCGAAGCAAGTATTCGAAACGGTTGATGGTATGTTTCTTTTTTTATTATTATCGGGTGGCAAACTTTGTACCGTGTAACATATTGAAGCTACATACAAAGTTTGCTACCCTTTTTACTTTTTACCCCTAAAGCACAAAGTAGATATATAACAGAGACACGACCTAGTACTAAAATATGGTATCACCCTAATACTGGCAATTCGAATGGCTATTTTTGTTTTCTTCGATTTCCAGGCACTTTCAGGAAACCGCCATCTAGCGTCTATATTGGAAAATACTAATTACTAATTTCGTTTCGTATCTTCTTCTTAATTAGGGAGTTGAATTTAGCTAAGCTTAAAAATATGCTTATCTTTATTTTAATGTCAATATTTGTACTTAATTCGACATAATTACATTTTATAATTTACAAACGTTATTAGTAGTGACATCTATTTCATTTTTTTTGTATTAAAGATAGACTGTATGAGATGGTAGGCCATGCCTAAAGGTGTTGTATTAATAAAAAGATGTTGGAAATAATAATTATTAGGAACTTACAACTAAAACTATACTAATAGTAGGGTTTCCAAATTACTAAAATATCGTTACTATTTAAAGAAATTAAAATGTAGTTAATAATTTTTATAAGCAACCTTACGTTGCGGGTTCCTGATCGTGGTTTCCGCGTTGCGTGCTACGAGTAGATAGTATATTTATATTTTTACTTAAGGCGAGGAATAACCGCTACTAGCGCTACTCTTATAAAATAAATTTTACAATGACACAAAGATCTTATTAAAAAAAGTAATCGGTTCAAACTTTAAGTAAATAGTTAACGAAGTGGGCACGGGTCAGCTAGTAATTAAGGCGAGGTTAAGGTGGGCACGGCCCACTTCGTTGAGCACGGAAACCGTGTAAACCTTCCCGGGACATCCGCGAATATTTCAAGACCAAAAATAGCCGAATTAGTTCAGCTGATCTCGAGTTTTAGTGAGACTAACGGACAGTAATAGATTTTTATATAGCCTATGTTACTCAGTGTTAATTTAGCTTTCTAATGAAAAAAGAATTATTAAAATCGGTCCAGTACTTTTTGAGTTAAGTCGTTACATACAAAAATACAAATCTTTCCTCTTTATAATATTAGTGTAAATGGTGTAGATGTAGATTGCTATGACAGGCGAATATGATTTTTCAAGTTCTTTTTTCTATAGTATTTCGGTGTGACCTGGCGCTTAGATTTTATTAGCGGGCCCGACCACGGCTCTACCTTGACGAAAATATATACAGTGTCTGCTCTTTTTACATCCTGTATATTATAGTAAAAAAATAGATAGGTAACGGCTTAACCATGTAACTTTTGTCATAGGACTTGTACTTTTGCCGAAAATCGAAAGAAACCTTTTCACTCTTGACCACCACATTCATCTTCTCTTCTTTTCTCTCCTCCCACAACTCACCCACATCACCACACCTCAGATCGCCATTAATATTATGTTTTCTTATCTTTGATTTTATATTCTTAACCTTTTCGATCCAACTAGGTATATTTTTTTTACTTTTATCATATTTGCTGTAGTCCAGTCTAATGTTCCGTGCAATGTCTAGCTAATGTACGCTTTGGACCATGCATAAATAATCTCTACTAATTTTCGTTCAAAGTCTGTCAACAGAGGAGGATTTTTTCATTTTATATTTTTCAGTTTCCATGTAAACATGAGTCATTTTAACCATCACATAAACTAATATACTAACCTCGTGGTTTCCCGTACGGATAATGGTACATGGCAATCAAATCAACAACCCATATTGAACGCTGATTGGTGGAATATTATCAGACAGAAAGGAACGGACAGATATTTTATAATTACTACAGCACGCTCGCTCGCTGATTCAAATCGTATGTGTTGACATAGCTAGTTGTAATCGGTGTCTTTGGTGAATAAACCTTATCTGTGGATACAATTTAAATGTATTATATCTAGCAATATCCCGCGAAACAATTATAACCACAACCTGCAAGCAGATGAGTGAGTGTACGTAATGTTTGTACTTGACTCTGCGAACAATGTTCGTACTTAACGAACATTGTTCGCAGAGTCAACATCCTGAGGATGCTCCGGGGTCGGAGCGAAACGCGCGTCGAGTTTTGCAACCTGCATGGTGGTGGGACTTTGCACGATCGTGTTAACATTATTGCTTGTGTGGTGGTGGTATTTTCATGTTTTTTGCTTGCGAGTGTACGCATAAGCAGTGTGGGAGGAGGGAGGTGCATCAAACGCATGCCTATGCGTACACTCACTCATCTGCTTGCAGGTTGTGGTTGTAATTGTTTCGCGGGATATTGCTAGATATAATATATTTAAATTGTATGCTATGGATATCCGCAAAGTAACGCCTGATTCGGGATTCCGGATTAACTTATCTGTGGAATTTTGACAAATCTTGCAAGTGCGAGCGTAATGTCATTCTAAAATATCTGTCCGTTCCTTTCTGTCTGATAATATTCTACCAATCAGCGTTCAATATGGGTTGTTAATTTGAATGCCATGTTAGTTGATCATTCATTTGAATAGCGTTCGGGAAACAGGGGGTAAACAACTCCCAGATAATTCAAAATCAATGCAAACAGAAATTGACTAATTTTCGTTCAAGGTCTGGCAGTAGAGGACGTGTACGACAACTGGGGGTCTGGGGAGCCTAACAACCATGGTGGCCGCGAAGAGTGCGTGGTAATGAGACGCGAGGGAACTCTCAACGATGACAATTGCGACAAGGACTTTCCATTCATATGCAAGAAGACTGAGGCATCGTTACGCTGGAACGATCTCTGCGATATCCCAGACCCAGGTATCCGTTGCATTGCATTTGGGTTAGTTCGTTCATATCTTAAATAAATAACTAAATACCATTTATTTCAGGCTGCAAAGGTCCATATTATAAATACGTTACAGGCTAACATACATACAAAATACTTAAAACTACACTAGACTACACGTGTTGACGGTGACGTGTGGCGCGCTTCATTCCGGAGACATCTCCTGTAGATCACATCCGTCGGCCAGAACTCCTCCGCCTCGAAGGTGGAAATAAGATGAGTCGGTACCTACTCTCACCACAAAGGAACTAAAGTTGACCTTGAGGCGAGACTCCAGACGCTCAACCTTCAAGGGGCGGGACGTCTTCTTACGGATGTAGTCCACGACGTCCTTAACCTTAACCTCTTAGATCGTGTAGTATCGTATGGATGAGCCTTAGCGATGATTTGCCCGCCGGGCCTTTATCAGTAGCCCGCGTACAGTTCGAGATTTGTTAACTATTTTGATTTTCGCGCCCATTCGCGACGAGTCGTCATAATAGTGCACTAAAATAGTTAACTAGATCATAGATGTAATAAGGTTAGCACGCAGCGACAAGCCAGATATGGATAATGTTATGAAAAAGCGTTTATAGTTTAAAAAAATAACATTGAATGATTTGAACACCTTTGATATTGTTATTTTTTTTAATTTTAGTTTCTGTCTTATCGTTCTATCTTGGCTAATATTTTTAATTTTATTATAACTACCTTGTCTTTTTTCACTGTTAAAGTAATTTTGAAAAGCGTAATTGAAGAACTTCTTAGTTATTTTTGCTTGCAGCCCGCGACAACATGACTAAACCATGTTTGTTGCCCTTAAAAAAAGGTTGAGTACCGCTGCTCTAGCGCATACTCAACCTTAAGGCGAGGAATAACCACTACTAGCGCCAGTCTTTTTAAAATAAATTTTACAACGACACAGGATTTAGAGCTGTAATTAAATGCCAATAAATTAGTTTAACTATTTACTTAAAGTTTTAACCTATTACTTTTTTTAATAAGATCTTTGTGTCATTGTATAATTTATTTTAAAAAGATTGGCGCTAGTAGCGGTTACTCCTCGCCTTAAAAACTAATTGCGGATTCGATTGTAACCATTTAGTGAATCGGCACAGCATCGCGAGGACGTCCATTACTGTTCCACTAAAAATCCATTTAGTGATGTTTGTTTCCAAATAAACAAATCCCATGTCGAATCTCACAATATTGTAAATTTCCATTTAAATATTTAAATGTTGATTTAAATGATTTTTGTTTGTTCTGTGGTCTGTTTTAATAAGCCAAATTTAATTCATTAATCATTGTACACTTTAAAGGAAGTTTAAGGTTCATATTATAAAAACTATTCTTACTTTTTACGTCTTTTTTAATACGAACGTAAATATAGTGCAAGTTACGTTTCTGTGCCAAAAATTACCTTGTATTCTAAGTGAGCGTTTTAACGAAACAAGTCACAACCCTTCCCGCACTAAATTCAGCAGAATGTTAGAAAATGTTCGTACGTCACCCATAAATATATAATCTAAGGTACTTATTAACTAAACTTAAGGAATCTAATAACTAGACCAATTTTTCCGGCGAGCATTCGCAGGTTGTACTTTTATAAACGATACGCAACGCAATGTTATCTATTGAAATATAATACATTTCAGCCCACAGTAAGTCACAGCCCAAATTCATAGTTGTAATATATTTTCAGAGTATACATACAACGAAAAGACTGGTAGATGTTACAAATTGCATCTGACTCCGAAGAACTGGACGGATGCTTACTACACCTGCAGCATGGAGCAATCGAGGCTTGCAATTATCAATTCGGATGGAGAAGCTAAAATCCTTGCAGACATGATCAACTTTTCACCCAAGGAACTAATCGACGGGGACTACTTGAGGGGCGCAGTTCATTTGGGTTTTAAGTACGAGGACGGATGGAAAACTACTCGAGGTTCGGAAAGTATACCTAATACCCATGTCTAGGCAGTGTCATTACTGGCTGTCGCCTCCTTGACGCCTCCGTGGTCAAGTGGTTCAGAACTTCGCTCTCGACCCGGAGGTCGTGGGTACGATTCCCGCGTTGGATCAACAAAAAAAATGTTGTTTTCAAGTTTGGTTAGAACAATGCAGGCTGATCACCTGATTGTCTGACAAGAAAGAAGATCCATGCGTCGGATGGGCATGTAAAAAGTCGGTCCTGCGCCTGATCTCTCGCTAGTCGTGTATGTTTACCGTCCCACTGGGTTATGAGAGTAAAAAGAAGAGAGAGTGTTTCTGTGTATTGCGCACACACTTGGGCACTATATATATAGCTGGCCTGGTTTCAATGAAATCGGCTACCGACACCGAAATCGGTGAGGGGAGCTATTATTACTGGCTGTCTTTTATCTAATAACCATCTAGTGAACTAAACGGACTCAAGTAAACATTGTATTTTCTTATAGACTACAAGCCCATGAACAAAATTAAGCTACGAAATGACTTAGCGTGAATAGAGCTTAGACTTAGACTATAACTCTCAGAGATGATAAGATAACTCTCGGAGTTATTTTATGATATAGTTGCAGCCTTCCAAGCGTTATTCACGTTGGGTTATTTCACAGGTTAATTTTGTTCATGGGCACTACAAGTGTATTAGGACGATGCGAATATTATTAAACATTTCTCAATATTGACCCCACAGGTGTTGATATCAGAGGCAGTGGCTATGCGAAATGGGGCAAAGGCCAACCTGATGGTAGTGGGAAAGAGACCTGTGGCTCCATGTTCTACAACGGGCTGCTAAATGACATCAGCTGTGACGTCAAATGCTTTTTCATCTGCGAACACGAAATACGTTTACTACAGACTGCCTTGGACTACAAATTTGGCGAAGAGTCATCACCAGCCCTTTAATTGGGTACCAAAACTTTTTGCAGAGTGCCTAAATATGGTGCACCTAAGGAGGAAGACTTTAAAAATCGTGAGATTTATATGTAAAAGGAAATTGAGTATGAACTTTTTAAACTGAAACAAAACTTAGCCTTAAAATAGTGAATAAAGGAAAGAATACATTACATAATATCACTTTTAATCATACCTTGCCCTGTCGGAATTATTTCCGCGTAACTAATACAATAAATACAGTGTAAAACGTATTCAGTTTAAAGAAATAACACAATAATAGAAACTAATGTAAATGTTTCTAGTGTATGGCCTCGTTAATATAAACATACCTAAATAAAAAATTGAAAGAGCTTTATTTTCTTAAAAACAAAAGAAGGTTTGCGTAAACCTACTCGTATCAAGAAAATAGTTCTTAAATATAACCTAAAAGCATTTCCAGAAAGGCTGGTTTTATAATTCTATTAATAAAGTATGTACATATTTTTCTCTAGTTTTATTTTAGATTTCTTTCTTAGTAAAAAAAATGATGCTTTATAAGGAATTCACATTATTGTGTTCAACCGAATGTAATTATAAAACATAATAATATGCTCTACGCGTCATTCTCTTCACACTATATTCGGCTTAAAATATGAACCATGAATCATAAACAGGATAATATACATTGGTTTCGGCTCTCAACTGGATACACCGCTGACGTACACTCGTCTAATAGACTAAGATCCCAGAGCAATCAGACATAACTTATTTTCACACGAATGAAACCTGAAGTTTGAATACCTACGCGCTTTGTGTAACTTGCCGAGTGACACCTGGGCTACCTGCCCAAATAATATGTAGTCATATGTCAATAAGTGTCAGACACTTTTGATTGACCAGAGCTTTTAAACTACCCAAAAAATAAAATATGAACTTTACTTATTTTTACACGTCTGATTTTTTAATATGTTATTGAAGTATTTATTTAAAAGTTACTTCAATCTAAAAATTGTCATCTTTATTTCAACAAAATTAACTTTAACAAGGATATAATTAAAAAATATTAAAGTAAATAAGTTTATAGCATATATTTGGGGTTATCATTTTTTATTCATCATAATTATTATTATCGAGACAGTCATTTGAGATTTCATCGTTCATCCCATCACTGTACTGTATTGTATTTTTTTGGCAGAGCAGTAACATTTTTGTAACATTCTCAAGATCAATCAAGAATGTTACAAAAATTTTACACTGTCTTATAAGTCATCCGGTAAAACTAAATCTTTGAATTTGAGGTTATGGATTATTCGCCGTTTTAAAATGTTTTTGCACTTTTTTAATATTTGTTCGGAGAATACTATAAATAAATTCCTTGTTAAAGTTAATTTTGTTGAAATATAGATGCAAAAATCTCAGATTGAAAACAGTAAGTATTCTTAGTACTTACATTATTTTTTTTTACTTTGAGACATGCGCATAGTGCTCTCGCCCTCATACTTCTGACTGAATAATTTTTGTCTTAGGTGATGTTTGGTCACTCTAATTGACTGACTGATTGAATGTAACTTTTAAATAAATACTTCAATAACATATAAAAAAATCAGACGTATAAAAATAAGTAAAGTTCATATTTTATTTTTTGGGTAGTTTAAAAGCTCTGGTCAATCAAAAGTGTCTGACACTTATAATATTATTTGGGCAGGTAGCCCAGGTGTCACTCGGCAAGTTACACAAAGCGCGTAGGTGTTCAAGGCACACGAGACGCTACTGAAAACTTCAGGTTTCATTCGTGTGAAAATAAGTTATGTCTGATTGCTCTGGGATCTAGGTCTATAATAATGCGTTATGCGGCAAGGGATGCAACTAATACTACGTAGTCACATTGAAAGCTTTGTGTGGCAAAACTTAGGTGCACAAAATATACTGGATATTGTAACAAAATCTGACTAAAGCTCTGGTCAAAACTTTGATAAGTTATAATTAAACTTACGAAATTTTGATAAGTTATAATATATACCTAGTACAATACTTAGTAACTTAAAATGCAGGCTTCTAGTTTTATGCAAAATTTTGCTTAGTGTGGCAAAACTTAGGTGTACAAAATTAAATACAAGTGTACAAATTAAGAATTTGTATATTTTTTTACTGTCGCATACAGCTTTTGTTAACAATAAAATAACAAACCGTCAATAAAGAAGAAGAAGAAAGAAAGAAAAGAAGTTTAGTTTAACTCACACAAAGACACATAAAATAAATATAAATTAAGGAAATAATAAATTTAAAGCTTAGGAAGAAAACAAGAGTAGGTAACAAAAATAATAATAAGGTTCATAAGACCCTTATTATTAAACGACGACGGTAGAAAGCGGAAACGTCGTATCTCGAAAAACCCAAGTTTACAGGAAGCCAAAAAACTATATAAAATAAGGAAATGCGTTAAAGCGAAAAAAGGCTACTCCGGCTTAGAGTTGCCGAAGCAGCAAGGGGAGAGGAGGAAAGTGGGGCAACAAATAGTGAGATGTTGTCCTGGCTCCTCCTCTTCGTGGTATGACGGATTTGTGATTCCGTCGTGGTTTCCTCTTCGAGGATGGCGATATTTTTTGTCTCTTTTGTAACTTGTTGTGTGCACGATAAAGTATATTTGTATTGTATTGTATTGATGGCGTCTAGGGGCAGACGCAGGCGGTCTGGTGGGCGCGCCTGTCAGGGCGTCAGGTCAGCCAGCTCGGCAAGTCGCGAGGCGTCTGCTCGCGCAGACAGATTGGTAGCGAGGTGCGCCAAGAACGCCTCCACACTCTCGACGCGCAGATCTCGCGCGATGACCAATTCCTCCCGAACCACGGGGCACCTGCGGTTCGGCGCACGCGGTTCTGCAGACTCTGCATCCGCTTTTCGTAGTGTGCTTACCAATGCCTGTCTTTTAATACCAAACACGAGACAATTTATGTTACGTTATTTTTTTAAACTTAGATTTTGAGGTTTCATTTTCAAAATTATATAATTTAGAAAAAAAAATGTTAAATTCAAAATGCGTTCGCACACGCGGACTAGGAGTTGTTTAGTTACTTTCTATGTAATGGTTAATTTAATTAAATTTAATATTTATATTAATTGTTTGATGTGGTAAGTGGAAACAGAAAAATATGAAATAAAAAAGTTTTAAAAACTATACTTACTTCGCAAAAAGGCACAAAAAATCGAATTGAAATCTAGAAGTGCATAGTTACAAAACCTGTCATGGTAGAACCGTGCTGGACCTACTGATAAAATCTAAGCCTCCTCTATAACACTACTCGCGGAGTTCCTCGGCGAAGTACTCGTGATACTTTGGCAACAGTCCGAACTGCGACACTACACTACTCGCGGAGTTCCTCGGCGTAGTACTCGAAATACTTTGGCAACAGTTCGAAGTGCGACACTACACTACTCGTGCAACTTCGGGCCCTTTGACTCTGTACCAAAAACCGACAACAAATGGAAGTCACCCGAGGCGAAGTAAAGTTTGACGAGGTAAGCCGAAGTGCATCTCTACACTATCCTATTCGTCTAACTTCGTTTAACTTCGCGAGTAGTGTGGAGCCGGGGTAAGCATCAGCTCACACCGAAATACGGTAGAAAAGAAATGAACTTGAAAAAGTAAAATATTCGTCTGCTGTTGCAATATTCGCTGCCAAATTCCAATAGAGGACGCGAACACGGCTGTTAAGTTTAACAAACAGACATCCTGCAAAAAGATGTAACTGTGCCAATACCTGTTTCTCGTGAATACAAGTCTGTACAAGTTTTCCTTGTCTTTCGTTCATAATATTATGAAGTCATCATCGGGTCGCAGTCCTCAGATAAAAGTGAATATAGTTGGATATCAGTGTATGTGCATTGTGCAGTGCCGTTCGGTCAGTGATCGTTTATAATGTTCACAAAATGTTTACTTCTCTCCTGTTTCTTGATAATAATAAGTGAGTTTGTTACTGGCTATTTTGTAACTTACTGTTTTATATGCATTTAAATCGACGACAATCAGCGGTTGGTAAAATTATTTGGTGTTATCAGTATCTCACATATAATAAATAATACAAATATTTTTAATAATTAACAGAATTTATCAAGGGTTTTACCAGAAACATGTTTTTGAATGTACACAAATTACGTGGAGTGGGGAAATACGAAAGATATCACAATTATTATAATAATATGACTAACTGTGCCTGCGACATCGTACGCGTGGAAAAGTGGTTTAGGGAAGTATTTTTAAATATATTTTTAGTTTATGAACACAGTCTGTCGTTTGGGTATTTAAAAAACTGATTTATAGTAAATGATTCTAATATACACGGTATTAGACATGCGTAGGCAAAATAAGTAGGCTGATGAAGTATGTTAATCGTTTACCGTCAAATAATTACCAGGACATGCCATATTAAGACATAGGATTACCCCCAATAGATGTAACTATATCTTGAACAGTCAGACATAACTGTTCAGCATCAAAGAGTGCGCAGAACTCTAGCAAACAAATGGCGCAATCGCTGAGGACTTTCGCTAATACCTACTTGCTTCGGACAAAGCATCATCCCAGTATTGATCCCGATCCAGTAAGTCACGTGCCCGGCAATATTATTTGGATGCACCGTATAATCCCTACTAATTACTAAATTACAATTACGCACATAAACGTCATAAAATATATATGAACAAAACAATAAATGATAGGTAATTTTCAACCAATGAGCTAGACAACCCTACCTATCCTACATTCCACCATTCCCTCTACATTGCATTTTGGTACGAAACCATTTGATATTCGAATACACTATAATATTGTTAATCGAAGACGAAACCGTTTGAATAAAATTGGGTGCGTACATTTTTCCTTTGAACATAGGTATTTTCTAATATATTAATGTAAATTGTATGGTGTGAAAAGCAATTATTGCGCGTATAAAATGCTTAAAAGTGACTAATGTATTTAATTTGATAAGGATTTTTATTGTATTTGTATAATAATTAGCATCTCAAAATACCACATTATTTGTGACCATTTTAAGGGTAAAAATCATAGCGACATCTATACGCCATACTTTTAACATAATTATATTGACGCTCCGTAGCGCAGTTGGTTGAGCGCGTTGGTACTCGAACGAAAGGTCGCGGGTTCGAATCCCGCCGAGGGAACAAAAAGTTATCAACGTTCCTGGGTCATGGATGTGTATTAAATTTGTGTATAATAGCCTAATAAAAATTTTAAATATGTGTATAGTATAAAAGTATTAAATATATTTCCGTTGTCTGGTACCTGTAACACAAGTTCTTCGGATACTTAGCCTAATAAAAATCTTAAATATGTGTATAGTATAAAAGTATTAAATATATTTCCGTTGTCTGGTACCTGTAACACAAGTTCTTCGGATACTTAGCACAGGGGCAGATTGACGTGGTGTGAAGCGTCCATAGATATTATTATTTATTACTGGGGCACAGTTTGCGGCTGCGCGTGGTTAAATTCAAACTGTTGCCTGGTAGCACATTTAAACACGTTCGGTGCTGTATTGGGTTGAAAATGCCCGATGCGTAACTATCCTACTGTGCGGGAGTATGAATCTATTGCTATCTCACGGGACGGCTTTCAGAAATATTGGATTTTTTGCAGTAGGAAAGTGACAAATATATTCATTGGTGCTGTATTTTTAAATAGTAGACATAGAACCAATAAAAACGCATCGGGTTGTAAAAACCTGATACGGCCTGAAAGGAAATTATATCACTTAGATGCGTATATCAGAAGTATATCAGACCCAATACCCGATGACCCGATAACCGCACTTGAATTACAATAGTGATGGTCTATTACTAATTACGTCATAGCGGTTTGTCCTCTTACTATACTATTCTAAAAATAGGTCTTAAATGTATAGAAAAGTAATGATGGAGATGTTATTCGGGACAACTTTGGTTAATGCATGGATAGTGTATAATATGAATAATGAGATAAAAAAGTATCATAGAGATTGTTACAAATATCCCTTTTACAGACAGACTAGATGCTGACTCTCAATGAAACTTTAATGACGAAGGAAACAAAACATAATGGGCATAGCTTATAAAAGCAGATAAGAAAAGAAATTGCGTAGGGTGTTACAATAAGCTAAGACAAACTTTAAGTAGCAAAGAGGCCGCCAATAAAGTTAAAAAAGTCATGACCTATTGCGATCAGTGTTCTGAAACTTACTGCCGAGTATGTTACAATGAAGCTCATTCCTCTTTTGAAACTAATACAAAACAAAATCTACTTAGTTCAAAATAAAATGTAATTACAATAAACAAAATTTCCTTGATATCGATATTTTCCTCACAACACTAGTAATTTATCGACATAGTTACTCTCTGGTGCCTACGACCCTACAAATTGTCTTAATTTTTTATATATGTAGTAAAAGCTGAATTCCAGGACTATTCTAGTTTTAGTATGGAGTAATCAATATGAATAAAAAAATAATAATATAAATATTAAAGTAAAGCTTAAAGTTTTACATATTTAATTATTAATAAAATATTTAATTTTCAATAACACAATAGCAAAAGGATTATCGAAACGAAATATCGTAGTAGTCAAAAGGTAGCATAAAGGTAGTAACATCCGAATGGAACGAATATTCAGAAATTCACTTTCTTAAGATATTTTATAAATATATGTTTGATACCAATTGGAGTATCCAACATATCTTGTATTTACTCCTATAATATTTTTAGACGGCGGACCTGAGAAATTTTTCAGGAAAGGATACAAATTTCTGGAAGAGACACAGAGTTTTTACAAAATCCAAACCATACACAGATCCTGGCAAGATGCAAAAGACATTTGTGAGCTAGAGGGAGCCACTTTATTCTACCCACAGGATGAAGACGAGGCCAAAGCTGTGCTGTCGTACATGAATTCTACTACGACTTTCTATTGGATTTATATAGGAATTTCCACACCCAATGCTGAGAGTATATACGAAACAGTCGATGGTAGATATTTTTTTTCTCTGTAATATTTTTTAATTACTTGTTTCAAATTATTTGGGACGGATTCCCTCTCAGGACTTGACTCTTAAGTTAATTGATAAATGACTAGAGCAACGCTATTATCACATACAAAGTTCGAAAACAAAAATGGTCGAAAGCTCGAAAAGCGGTGGCCTTATGCCTGGACTCTTAGTCGAGATATACAGGGTGTAAAAAGAGCAGTCACTATAACTTCATGGGGTTATAACCAGGCAAGAGATATATCCATTGGTACTAGTCATTTGCTTTTAATCCACTGTTTTAAAAATTTTCAATAGTCAATGTACAACGTGCACAACACAGCGATCAGCTGATTACGCTGAGAGGTCAATAGCACGCGTAAGACGTTCATTACGTACAGTCGGCTGCACTAACATGGATACATCTACAAATTTGCAAAAATATGTCTACGTTTAATTTTCAAAAATATCGTCACCTTATTGCATTCAAAGTGATGTAACCAGCAAAGTGTTTCAAAATTATAAATACATTATTTTCATAATGAAGTAAACAGCAGTATTTCAGTGAATAGTATACACACTTAAATTCATAATTATGAATACGCGACAAATTTCAGTAGCATGTAACCATTGTTTATTTCATTATAATGTAAACGTTAATTTTGTGTTTCAGAAAAGGCTGGTCAAAATTTCATTACATTGCAATATATACAATAATGAATTCTATAAATAATAGAGGTGATATATTGACGGGTATTATTATTGACGGTTATTTAAAAATCACACCTACATTAGAATATTAATTATATTCTTTAGTGTAATAGGTATAACTCTGATACACGCGAACGTATATATTTCAAAGATACTTTCATCGGTTTTTATAGTCTACCCTCAAACTATAATATGATCAAAACTAAACAATGTTAATATCGTTCTATATTAGTAATATTGTAAATATAAATAATATAAACTACCTAACACGGGCAAACATCGAACATGAAAAACATCCCATATTTTAAAATAATAAAAATTGTAGTTTTAAATGACTCCATTTGGATTACCTAAACTTAAAAACATAAAACAAACCAAAAAAAATAATAATTACTGAATAATGAATATTGCGAAGTGCGAACGATGACTGTAAATAAACTCTCTTGGATAAACTCGTGACTAAATATTTCTGGTTTCGTTATCATCATATTATGTATAGTTTGAGGGTAGAAGTAAAAACTTGATAAAAACAGTCTCTGAAATATAATATTATGTTCGCGTAAAATTTCTGATCGATTGCAATAAATTGGATAATTCTTGTCTTTTCTTGTCTTTTTTTGGTCACTAAAGCAAAATTTTTTTTTTTAATTGGCCCATGAATAGTCAAACAGTGAATGAACTGATGACGAATTATTGCGATCACGTCAGCTTTGAATAAAAATAAAAAAAGTATATCAAAATCGGTCCATCTATTTAGTAGTTACGATGCCACAAGCAAACAGACGAACATACATAAATAAGCGTCAAACTTATATCATAGTGTAAGTTTATGTAGTTTGCAGACACGCAAGCTAACATTTTGTATGATAAACAAAATTAATATAATATTAAAAAATCATAGATATAGTTTGAGGGTAGAAGTAAAAACCTAACAAAAATAGTTTCTGAAATATATGTTTAGGTAAAATGCCTGATTGACTGTAATAAACTTCATCATTCTTTTCTTTTTGTGTTTTTTCTAGTCATAAAAGTAAAATTATTTTTTAAGTAATACTCGAATTGTTCAGCAGTAAGCAAATTTATTTTGTTGAATCATAGCTTTAATGTTTTAACATGACCACGTCAGCTTTCAAACAAATAAAACTACATCAAAATCGGTTCATCCGTTTGGGAGCTACGATGACAGACATACAGACAGACTCGAAAAATCCCTCTGTTTTTGTCGGAGGTGCAAAAAGGGATTTTTTACGAATTCAGTAGTCCAAATTTCATGTTTCTACCATTTGTAGTTACGGCTGTGCGAAAAGAAAAAGAAAAAATGAATGTATACATCTTATTGGAACATACCACGAGTACATTTTTGTGGCATTTAAAACATATTTGCAGAAAAGTGAAAAATGCTAAAATTTTATAAGTGTATCCATATTATTGATACAATTAATGTTTACATTGTAATGAAGTAAACAATGTTTACATATTATTGAAACATACCACGAGTACATTTTTGTGGCATTTAAAATATATTTGCAGAAAAGTGAAAAATGCTAAAATTTTATAAGTGTATCCATATTATTGATACAATTAATGTTTACATTGTAATGAAGTAAACAATGTTTACATATTATTGAAATTTGTCGCGTATTCATAATTATGAATTTAAGTGTGCATACTATTCACTGAAATACTGCTGTTTACTTCATTATGGAAATAATGTATTCATAATTTTGAAACACTTTGCTGGTTACATCGCTTTGAATGCAATAAGGTGACGATATTTTTGAAAAACTAACGTAGACATATTTTTGCAAATTTGTAGATGTATCCATGTTAGTGCAGCCGACTGTACTAGGGCAAAAATTATTAAATTTGAGAATTTAATGCAGAACGTTGTTTCAAACAGTTCAGCCTTGCGACTAGAAATAATAAATTGCAAAAAAATTTTTTTTTTCAAAAAATTTATAATGAAAGAACTTCATTTCTAGAATAAGAAAGGTCCATTAATCATATTCCAAAGTTATAGTGACTGCTCTTTTTACACCCTGTATATTATCATATATTGTTTACTTGCATTACACGTAATATAGCAATTTTCAATACGCAATACGCATGCAATTAAGTAAATCTATAAAAGTTTTTAGTATTGTTTTTAGTAATATTCTTCTTGACATACTCGTAAACAATCGTACGCGTTGATAAAAGTTTATTTATTTGAATGTTGCCCGTATTCTAGATGCCATCGCTCTTATCACTCGAAGTTGGAAAAGAAAATAAATGGGATTAATATAAAATCCATCGCTTCCGTTTGTTTAGAACAAGAATAGTAAAATGTATGTAGTATATATAGTAATACACTATTAAACAACAATAGTAAAATTACAATGAACTTTTATAGCTTTATTTAATCGATAGAGATTATGCAATAATGAAGCTCTTAATGACTACAATTCAACGCGTGTCGGGAAAACCACTAAAAAAAGACGTGTGGCACTCGGGGACTTTACAGTTGCTATTGCTATGCAATAGCTTTACAGCTATTGCATAGCAATTTTTATCAATTTATCCAATACATCCAATGCCACCTAGTTGCGAGTTGCTGAACTAAAGAGACAAGCATGATATTTCAAAAGAGTCATTAAAAGTTCTGCTATTCATCGATAGATGGCAATAAAAAGAATCACCGCTGTGCCGGTCGGAGGTGTTAGGTTATTTTCGTGACGGAATCTCTTGATTCGGTCTCCACGCCAAGGCCCGCAATAGAAGCAATAACTTAAAAAGATTTCATTTTATAGGTCTACCAATAGAGAGTGTGTATGACAACTGGGCGCCCAATTATCCATATGGTGGAGCGGCACGGTGCGTGATATTAAAACGCGAGGGGATCCTTACCGATGATGTATGCGACAAGCCTTGGCCTTCCATATGTAAGAAGACGAAGGCTTCATTACGCTGGAACGACCTCTGCGACATTCCAAACCCAGGTTGTTCTTCGCTTACGTAGTACTTTCTGGAACGGTGTTAACGCACGCAGTTCGCTGGTTATCAAAGCAAATGAAATCAAAATATTTTATTTCCAAATGAAACTTAACAAATGTTATTGAATGTACAGTACAGGTTCTTGGTGGAAATTAATGTTAATATATAGTAAAACACAAACTACTTGCACTTTTTTCCACTTTATTTGTTATTTTACATTAATAATTACTACACGACCGGTTTCGACATAGTCATCATCAGCTGTAGGTAGAATAAATTTTTAAAATTATTTTAAAAATTGAATTTTAACTAAAAATGTAAGTAAAATTAAATTTTTAAATTATTTTTAATTTTTTTTTTAATGATATAATTTATTTTTATACAGTTTATATTTTATTATCTATTACATAAATAATTAAAAACTAGTTTAAGTATAATATAAAAAAGCTTAAAATATACGTATAATTTATAGGAAAAAATACATAAAGTTAAACACAATATAAGAAAATATAACTATATACAAATGGAGATGAGGGCCCTCAATCGAAGAGCCCGCCCCGCAGCGTACAAGGCTCAAAAGTTCCCATTATACTAGCGCCGCGCTGTATAGCTAAGGAAACTTGTTGTGTCAAGTACGCCCCGGAGCGGGGATCGTTGCCGCTGTTCCGAAGTCGACGGCCCAGCTCACGGACGAGGTTCTTCGCCTCATCGCACCAGGGGCCTCCGGTCTCTACGGCGAACGGAACAAACACATACTGCCGTTCTAGTTCTGCATATTGCGCCTTGCAGCGTACTGTGCAGCAGAGCCCGCAGTACGTGCGGTGCCGGAAATATGAGAGGCGGTGAAAGTGCTTACGCACCTGGCGTCCCATAGTAGGCAACGACCTTTCTGCCATGGGATAAGAGTTAGACCATCCGGACGTTTGCCATCGCTACGGCTCAAACCCGGAGGTTCAAGCACGCAGGGAACGTTTGCCGACACCAAGGCTCTACGAACGATATCGTTGAGAGTATGGTGTCTGGCGAAACGCCCGGCAGCTTTGATGCAGCTGAGTCCGTGATGGCCAAAGGCATCAGTCTCGGCACCGCAAGGGCAGCGATGGGGCTCGCAAACCTTACATCCTAACCTCAGAGCTACCGCCAATCGCAAGGTGTTATTGTCGAGAAGAGTGCCGAGCTGTGGTGAAGGCAAAGCCTGAAGTCAGGCACCAGATTCTGGGCAAGCGGCAGCTTTTATCCTCGCCAAAACTGTCCCTGAAAGTGACTGGGTTAACTCCGACACAGTGAAGATAGAGCCAATGTCATCCCAGGCACTCTGGGAGCCTATATGCTCTGGCGGGTTGGTTCCAGGAAACCTGGTATGCCAGACAGTTTCGGCCTCGTGCTGAAATAGGACTCTGCATCTTGCACCATGGGATTTGAGGATGCTAGAGACAAGAGCTGCGACCCCGTTCGACGAAGCCAAAAATGCTGGCAGACCAACTGAATAAATGGTCCTGATACCAAGACCACCGTGCCTCACTGGTAACGAAGCTTGAGTCCACTGGCAATCATTTAGAGTGACGTTGAGGATTTCCTCCAGTAATGACCGAATTGTGGAATCAAGGTTGGATATTTCATTCGGGAAGAGCCAGGTTGGAGCTGTTCTGATTAAATAAGTGAGCTTAGGTAAAGACAAACAAAAGCGGAATAGGGTTAGGGCTACATGGGAAGATAATTTTTCGAGAGGCTCCCGAACTTTGGCAAGCAACCTGCGTTTGCTATCTAGGGAAGCTGGTATGGCACTGGGAAATATAGGGGCGCCGAGTAACGTGAACGTGAATTCGTTGAGTGTTTTGATTCCAGGGAGTAGGGAATCAAAATAACCATCATTAAATAATTTTAGATATTTAATTCTACCTACACCTGATGATGACTATGTCTAAACCGGTCGTTTAATTTAAGTAATTATTATAAAGATAGAAAATTGTTATTTTTAAAAGTGTAGACAGAATATGTTTACAATACAACTTAATTTATTGTAACAAAAGTCACAGTATACAGTACATTGAGGTAGCCTTGCATGTGGCCATCTTATTCCCATGGTGTGCAATCGTCAGTAAAATACTTTAATTTATTTTAAAAGTATTATATGTATTTATTTTTATACGTTGGCCGAGATAAGCGCCAGTCCTGGGGTCGATCTAAATCAGAGGCCGCTGGAAATGTACCCAAAAGGAAAGTATAACCTCGCTGTATCGCCAAACTGATACGTTGGCCGAGATAAGCACCAGTCCAGGGGTCGTTCGTCTTTTCCACGAGTCTTTTAGAAGGTCTTTCAAAAGGTGTCTAGCACTCGGACTCCCTGGGACCTCAAATTTACCAAAAGGTAGAAAAATGTATCCATCGCCGATGCGTTTATATTTCCGCCTTTTACTATTTATTTGTGCCTTAATATATCCTTGATATGAAATAACAGTGGCAATTTAACTTCATGGTCATTACATGTTTTCAGAGTATACATACAATAGTAATATGGGTAGATGTTACAAATTTCATCTAACGCCTAAGAACTGGAAGGATGCTTACACCACCTGTAGCACGGAGCAGTCGAGGCTTGCAGTTATCAATTCGGATGAAGAAGCTAAGTTCTTTGTTGAGATGATAAAAAGTTCACCCAAGGAGCTAATCGATGGAGACTACTTGAGGGACGCAGTTCATTTGGGTTTCAAGTACGACAAAGGATGGAAAACTTATCAAGGTACGAACATTGGAGAGATTCCTAAGTCTTGACAGTGATACTGGCTAGCTAACGTCAAACTACCAAGTACCAGTCAGTCATGAGTAGACTTTTAACTTCTGTTTATGCTGTTCTATAATAATGCCTCCCACACCGATGTCGATGAGTGTGGCCGGTTTTATTGAAACCAGGCAAGCTACGCAGGAGTTATTTTATAGTGTCCAAGTGTGTGCGCAATAAACAGAAGCACTCTCTCTTACTTCACTCTCGTAGACCAGTGGGACGGATAACCGACACGACTGGCGGAAGATCAGGCGCAGGGCCGCCTTTTTACATGCCCACCCGACGCATGGATCATCTTTCTTGTCAGACAATCAGGTGATCAACCTGCATTGTCCTAACCAAACTTGAAAACAATATCTTTTGTTGTTCCAACGGGAATCGAACCCAGGATCCGAGTCGAGGGCTAGGCTGTAAACCGCTACACCGTTATGCTGTTCTAAATGAAATTATCAATTATATTATTATACAGTTCTTAATTTTCTTACAACAGGTACGGATTTAAGAATCAACGGCTATGCCAAATGGGGCAAGGGCCAGCCTGATGGTGGAGGTAATGAGACATGCGGCTCCATGTTCTACAACGGGCTGCTAAGAGACGTCAGCTGCGACGCCAAGAGCTTCTTCATCTGTGAACACGAAATACGTTTACTACAGACCGCCTTGGACTACAAATTTGGCGAAGAAAATGTTGTGCAGACTACATAAATAGCGCTCCGTTTACCTAAATACTTTTGATGAGTACAAAATAATTTAAAATGTAGTTCTGTTTTAATTAAGACCCTAAATTTAAAATTGTAATAAATGTGTTAAGTAATTTTTTTTTAAATAATATACCGGCTTACAATAATAAATACTATTATTATTGCATTTAAATTAGATTTAAAACTATCTTATTATAGGGCGTGTTTCACCAATAATATAAATAAATTATAACTAATAAAAAATATAAATAAATGACAACCTACCCTAGTATAATAGTTATGTTCGCTTCATAAATAGTGGAAATGGTGTTAAAAATACAACCTAACTTGACCCTTGACCTTCATGTTTCTATGACAAATGCCCCAACATGTTTTTGTTGCAAATCTTTAATCATGAAATCCCTAAACATTGTATATAGATACAGGAAATAGTTATATTGGACAGACGGACGGACATGACGAAACTATAAGGGTTCCGAGTTCCGTGACTAAGGCCGGGTTTCCACTGACGCGGAGCGGGCTGGAGAGGAACTTAGCGGTGCCCGAATTGACTAATCACTATGCTCGAAATGTTCAACGGAAACAGCACGAGCATAGTGATTGGTCAATTTGGGCACCGCTAAGCTTTTCTCCGCCACGCTCCGCGTCAGCCTAAGGCCTCAGCCTCGAGTTTTGCGGGTAGCGGGGCGGGAGCGGCGGCGGCGCGGGTGCGGTACTCGTTACCCGCTCCCTCGCCGCTGTTTTCGAGAACCGGTCCATTTGATTTTACGTAAAAGATCCTGCCGATTCCGCGCCGCCGCCGCTCCCGCCCCGCTGCCCGTACATACGTAATATGCTACACCTTAATTCTTTAATAACAATAATGTGTTAAGGGCAGGTAGTCCATCAAAGTCCGCGCTTTTAAGTTTTTTAAAACAACCTGATACACATGCAAAAGTGTTTTGAGTTCTGAAATAAATATATCGACGGGTCCCAAGAACAAAATCGTATGTGGAAAATTATCGTTTTACAGTATGAGCATTTGAATTTCTGTGTATGTATAATCATAAATTGTTAGTGAAAATATAGACATTTTGAGGAAAAAAAATACAAAACGCTATTTAAGAATTTAATACCTTTATCTTCACATTTTATTAGATACCTTAATTATTATTTTCGCATAAATATGATTCGTATGATACCATACGGTTTTGTTTTCCGGAAAGACCTAGCACGTATCTGAATGTACGACATTGTTCTTCGGAACAATCTAGTATATATCTTAATATACGACTTTGTTTTATGGAATTGATGTTTCATTTTCATGTCTTAAAAGACAATAATTGTGAGTTCAATGTTTAAATTCATAATATAAACAGTAAAGGCCAATGTTATTACAAACACTTATTTACTTTACTACCTTTTCTATAATTTTATTAAGTTGTTTCATTATAAAAATCATAAAATCTATAGATGATCTCTTTTAAAAAAAATCTTTAACAAAAATAAATTTTAATCCAATTTATTTTTCAATCATTTCTCATCTAGGCTTATAAAATATAATATATTATTTTATATAAAAATATTTTATATTTTAATCAAATCTAATGTTTAAATTAAATACAATAAAGAAACTTTTGAACTTTCTAGGAATTATTTGAAATCCTAAATCAGTAAACTTAAACAGTCACCCCTAAGGGTGAATTTTCAATCGTCGGATAAATATACCTCAGGAATATATTATATTATGTGACTTTGACAGAGTTTACATGAACCAAATGTCATAGCAGCATTTTTATTTCACTGATATAAGGTATCTGCCCATTGAAAGATCAGGCCTTAATCATTTTAATATAATAGTTAGGTATAATAGTAGATATGAGATTAATTATCATAATTTAAGAATCTTTGTCCCTGCTGCTCTTTTTTTGATCATTACCGTCTGTAATATTGTGACATACTTTGCATTGATATTTATAGGAATTTAAAAGCCAAGATTATTGTTTCAATGTCCTTTTAGTGTGTGTAGTTTAATGTCCTGATACTGGCACTCAGTTGTAGCTTTCAATGTGTAAATAAATTCATCACACCATTCATGATTCATCGTACGGCAGCCTCAGTATAAACCAAATGTACAACATAAGGCTTATACTGAGGCTGCCGTCAATTTACCGTTTAATTTAATCCATACGAATAAAGTGAGAATCAACAGGAATGAATGAATTTATATGATCACATTTATTATGCTATTGTCTATGAAACATTTATGTAAAGTGTCGTTTATTGAAAGTGCTATATCGGTTTATACATCGCTTTTTTCATACTTTGCCTCGTACATACACTGCTTTTCTCTAATAACAAGCTTTCAAAATCCATGAAAACATTCCAGTTTCTGTTCTTCTGTAATTTTATCTCAACACTTATACTTACAGCTTTACCATCATTTTATCATTAATAAATCCACATTTTTTTTAAATGTAACGTTTTTTTTGCTTCGGGGCAATTTCACGCGGATTATAATGAATAAATCTAATCAGTATGATTAAAACAAAAAGGACCATTACATTTTTTGTGTATATTACTGAGAAAGGTGAAATAGGTGTAGCTAATATCATATGGGATCGAATTTGTATGTTCTTCAAGTTTTAGTGATGTATATTTCTGATGAGTTGTTAAATGTGAAGGTGATTTCAATGTTCAACGAAAATAATCTTTATATGTATGCATCACTAGCGGCAAATATAAAGATGGTGAAGCAAAATGATCGCAGGTAACATTATAGGTATCTGAGTTATTGATATGAGGATCTGCTTTTTATCCCAATTTATCATTTTCATCAAAAACATCATGCCAAACTACTGCTGAATCGACGTCAATATTCTTGGGTCCAAGTGTCATAGGCGAGACGTTAGTGTACCGTTGACACCCAGTCTCTAACAAAAAGGAAAATGTATGTGTGAAATTTATAAGTTAATTCACATAGATTACTAAAAATTATATTATTTGATTAAAAAGTACATTAAATCATATACTTTTTTACACAACAAACACGCATGTAAAAATTGTTTACAGCGAACAAAATGGTTTATTCAAATACGACATACTTTTTAGTAAAAATTTTCGAAGAAAAAAATCGTATCTGCTCAAGCGATAAATTATTTTGCCGAACAAAGACTTATGTAACAATAATAAGGTAGAAAATAAATATGTCTAATCGTAGTCTTATTATAAAGTCTATCAATATAAAAGTAAAATAGGTTTTTCAGGATTTATTTATAAGTTATATTTGATTTTTTGTTGAACAAAATTGTATATGCACAAACGATGAAAATGAATGAGTTTCCGTGTAATTTTGTTTACAATAACTATTAACTTTAAAATACAACAATTTATGCAATGTTACAGTATATTATGTACACAACTAAACTATTAGTTACCTTTTAAAAGGTTTTATCGTTGTTGTTAATGATTGTAATAAGACTGCCATAATTTTCATTTAAATGCAGAGCTAAATTTGGTAATATTTTCTTTCTTGGCCATCCCGACATTATTTAACCACTCAATAGATGGTTGTTTATAAACCTAAATTGTAATTTTAAACTAAAACTTTGTATTTTTGAGGAGAGCTCGTTTGTATTTGATTTTGCAGAGAACAAACACGCAAATGACGGTAAGTCGCTGCGAGCGTGCTGCGTGTTGCATCGAACAAGTGCGTACATGTCAATACATGTTTGTTTGCGGGTATCTAATTCAAATAAGATATTGTTCGATTGATTATTTCGATAAGTAAACGAAAAAAAAATAAAAAAAATATAGTGCCATATAGTTTTTACTATGTAGAATACAAATATGCAATAAAATGCATTTTGTCTTATTTTTCCATACGATGTTGTTCTTGGGACCCGTCGATATGTATTATTTAAGGATATAATATATTAAAATCCGTATTCAGTTACAAGATTAAATAAACTTCACTCGATAGAAAAAAATCGTAAAGTTAGCTCTTTTCGTGACGGGTTTACAATATCATGACTAAATTACATTATATTTTAAATCAGATTTTTGTACTTAATAAAGCTGCTAAATATTTTTAGTAAAATTCGTAGAATTAATCCTGATAAAATGTTTGTTTTAATTTCAAAGTTTTATTAACTACGAAATGCGTCAGCGCGGTGGCAATCCCAGCTCGTCAGTCGCGCCAGGGGGCTGACAGTGTAGTTCCATTTGTTACGTTTTGGCGCTGCGGTCGAAAGCAAAATGGCGTCGTTTTGAGACGTCACACACGTAAAGTTCCTGTTTCCTGTTTGTAGTGTCAAAATATGATCTATGTTGTCAAACATAGATTAGAGTAATTTTGTTGTCAAAACTCAAATATGGCCGCGTGTAGTTTGTTAGTGTTTTGTTTATCCTCGTTTCTTGCTTGATTTGATCCAAAATATTCAATTACTCCGCAGATTATTGATACATTATATCAATCTTTTATAGTATGTTAATTAATTTAGTGTAAATATTGTTCATTTTTCGTTTTAAGGGACTATTTAAGTCTTGTGTCGGCGGTTGCAACGCAACTATTAGTTCACAGGTGAGTTTTACTTTTAACACGTTATAGTTAGAGCTAGTGTAATATAAAGTATGAACAATATAATATAATTATACTTAATCTTTGACTCATTAAGTTTGCCAATGTTTTTTGCTTTTGTATAACAATATTAATCTGTACTCATTTGTTTCAGACAGAAATACCCCTAGGCCTTAGTGATAACAATTATTACAAAGAGAACTCCAATGAGGATGTAAATGCTTCTGATGAAATGTTGGTCATTGGAAGAGCGGGTATGTATTAAGTACTATGGCATTTTGACACTCATTCTTTATGATATTTTAACATATCAAAAGATACTGAAATTGTTTTATTTTTGTGAAATACCAAGGTTTAGTGGTTTGGAACTTGGCTAAGGAATTGGAGGTTGTCGGTATCAATAACTTCATTGAAACAACAAAAAATTTATGTAACACTTGTTTAACATTTATGAAAAGATGGTATTTTCATAAATGTTAAACAAGTGTTATGGCAGTTTAAGCATATTTGATAGCAGAATATTATTGCAGTTTTATTTAGGGTAATCAACTTATAGTGCTGAAGGACAAAACTAGTTAATCTATTTTTGCTAATTAACTATAGTTTTTACTAGAAACCCTCCTTGTTTTGTTGTTGTTGATGGCCGGACTAAGTGACCGGCCAACTTATGTATTGTTTTTTCATCTTAAATATTGTGTTATTTATTTACAGAAGTGACTGATCAACTTTTGTGTCATCAAAGAAATTAAAACAATTGAAATATGAGCACACTTCAAGTAAGGCAAGTGGCCTTAGAAACAGGAAAACCTGGACTTGTGTGTTACCATCCCTAGATGGTTGGATTACGACATTAGAGAGTTTTATTAGGATAATTATTAAAATATTATTAAAAAAATATTCTGTTAAATACATGTATTAATGTTCTTGCTATATCAATCAGGGCTTATTTTCTAATTTAATATAAATAAAAGAAAAATAAAATTCAGAAAAAAAATCAATAAATAAATGATAAATGTAACCTGTTTTTATTTTGTATTACTTATTAAAAAAATAAATTACCTGAACTATAAAAACCTACCTACAAAAAAAATCGATACCTCACTAAAGTATCGATAGCTGGACTCGATTATTCAACCACTTATACAATGTGTGTTTGTAGTCTGTGATGTGCTATGGTCTGTGGTGTGCGGTCAAAATGACAGATGCTACAGTGCTGCCAAAACGTAACAAATGGAAACTCGGTAAAATATAGCTGTCGCATCTGTTACGTAGTAACTAATTCTTTATCTGTGAGTCGCGCACTGGCGCTTACGGACGACGGACCTGCGTCAGTTTATTCCGTGACAATGTCTTCCGCGACAATTTCAAGATCGTCGTGGGCAATAAATAACGCAAGCAAAAGTGCCATAGTATAAGACTATCAGTAGTGCTACTACTGAATTTCGCTATGGTAATTCATATTGTGTTTGTATTGGCAAGTAAATACTAATACCTGATAGCGGGTTAATGGGGGGGGGGGGGGGGGGGGGGGAGTTTCGTGGGGGTGACTATGGATGGGTCTAATATATACAGGGTGTAAAAAGCGCAGTCACTATAACTTTGGGATATGATTATACTACCTTGTCTCATTCTAGAAATGTATTTTTTTATAAAATTTTTTTTACAAAATTTTCAAGAAAAAATTTTTTTTTTGTGTTCTTGTTATAATTGCGACAAAAAAATAAGAAATGGTCAAAAGTAAAAAAAAGTTTTTTTAGTTTTTGACAAAAGAAAAATAAAAAAAAAAACATTTCCAAAATGAGGAAAGGTAGTATAATCGTATCTCAAAGTTATAGTGACTGCTCTTTTTACACCCTGTATAATAGACCCCTCCATAGTCACCCATATCTCAGCCATTACAGCACCTACACTCCCGAGTGAGGGTTCCTTAGAACCGGGAGAAAAAACCCATCCCAAACTCACTCCCACGAAACCAACTTCCCCTCCTCCTCAGGTAATTTTCCCCTCGGGCCAAATCTCAGCCGTAAGAGCATCTACACTCCTGTGTGAGGGTTCCCTAGAATCGGACAAAGGAGCTCTACATTTTGGCACCGTGCGATTTTCGAAAATCATCCCCTAACTCAAAATATACCCTTCAAAACTTTTTCCATATAATAAATATACAGGCTGTAAAAAGAGCAGTCACTATAACTAGAACCGGTCCATTTGATTTTACGTAAAAGATCCTGCCGATTCCGCGCCGCCGCCGCTCCCGCCCCGCTGCCCGTACATACGTAATATGCTACACCTTAATTCTTTAATAACAATAAAACAAACAATTACGAAAACAAAAGAAAAAACCCTCCAGTTATGGATAATTAATCATTAGTACCTATTTGGTAAATAAATATGTAGTCAGCGTTAGGCATGACAGTAGGTGCTGTAAAGTAGAAGCATATCGTCTCCAAACCGGTCTGTTCAGCGCGCAGCGCCGCGTATACAGGGGTGTCCATAATGTGGAATAGTTTTAGTTTTATTTCATACAATTTTCAAATAAAATGATTTTTAAGTTTGCATTTAATATTTTTTTTTGTGATTTCTTTTTGTACATGAACCGGTACGGTAAATGCGAAAGTTTATCTGTCTGTCTTGTCCTGGGAAACTTTTCTTCTTATATGTATACTAATATTATAAAGCGGAAGTGTTTGTTTGTTTGTTTAAACGTTCTATTCTCAGGAACTCCTGTTCCGATTTGAAAAATATTTATAAGACGCCGACGCCGACACCCGACGTCGCGGCGTTGGGCGTCGGCGTCGCGACGTCGGGCATCGGTGTCGCGACGTCGGGCGTCGGCGTTGGCATCGCGACGTCGGGCGTCGGCGTCGGCATCGCGACGTCGGGCGTCGGCGTCGCGATGTCTGGCGTCGGCGTCGGCGTCGCGACGTCGTGGGTTGGCGTCGCGGCGTCGGTCGTCGGCGTCGCGACGTCAGGCGTCGGCGTCGCGTCGTTGGGCGTCGGTGTCGTGACGTCTGGTATCGGCGTCGCGACGTCGGGCGTTGGCGTCGCGACGTCGGGCGTCGGCGTCGGCATCGCGATGTCGGGCGTCGGCGTCGGCATCGCGACGTCGCGTCGGGCTTCGGCGTCGGCATCGCGACGTCGGGCGTCGGCGTTGCGACGTCTGGCGTCGGCGTCGTGGCGTTGGGCGTCGGCGTCGCGACGTCGGGCGTCGCGACGTCTGGCATGGGCGTCGCGTCGTTGGGCGTCGGTGTCACGACGTCTGGCATCGGCGTCGCGACGTCGGGCGTTGGCGTCGCGACGTCAGGCGTCAACGTCGGCGTCGCGACGTCTGGTGTCGGCGTCGCGGCGTTGGGCGTCGGCGTCGCGACGTCTGGTAAGTAGTACGAAAGTAGTATAGATATACTGCACACGTCACTAATACGTTCGAGAGTAGACGGCACAGTCGTGCTCGCAAGAGTGATAATGTTTACTAAAGTTTTACTACTGTCTTGTGCATTTATATTAATAAGTAGGTATATTACTGACTATTTATTACCCTAATAATATATTTTGATGCTAAAAAAAGGGATGTCATAAGTAGGTACCTGTTTTTGGTTCCCTTGTCCGGGTAAAAGTAATAATCTATTCTTATTGTGTATATATTTTTTTTATTCAATTTTTAATTAGGAACTTTTAGTGGCGTTTCACTATGCCAGTCCCATTATATCCTTACAAACTAAATATACTTATTTATTAAATTAACTTATACCATGTAGTACATACCTTTACATACATTGTTTATAATATTAACATTAGTGTGGAAGTCTACTCATAAGCTAACAATATTTTAGGTGGAAAATCTAAAAAAATTCTTCAGAAACGGATACAAATATCTGGAATCTACAGATAGTTTTTACAAATTCCACACCGTGTACAAAACTTGGCAAGATGCAAAGAATACTTGTGAGCAGGAGGGAGCCAGCCTTTTCTACTCTCGGGATGAAGACGAGGTCGATGCTATCACATCTTACTGGAGATCGGAACGTCAGCCGTTTCAGTGGATTTACGTTGGAAATTCAACACCCAATGTTAAAGAAGTTTTCGAAACAGTTGACGGTATAGAAAATAATATTATTTTTAGTGCCAATTTCATCAACACATCTTATAGCCGATACACATTAGGCGCTTTTTGATGCGCGCTATGTAGATGCGCGTTTTTGGATAAAGAAAAAGCGCACACTTGAGTATGTACAGTACACTCTGTGTACAGAACTCTTTGGTTCTCAAAACGCGCGTTGACAAAGCGCTCGTTTGAAAGCGCCTAATGTGTACCCGCTCCTAAAGTTCATTCTTTAAATATTATATTATCCCTCTCGTATTTCCCTGTTCCCTGAATGAGATGGCATGGTATTTTAACATGGCGTTAACACTAACAACACTAGGGCGTGTTTCACCAAGCAATGTTAAAGTTAACGCCATGATAAAATATCAAGCCTTCTTATTCATTGAGCGGAAATACGAGAGGGATAATTAATGAAGGATTAACTTTAACATTGCTTGGTGAAACACGCCCTTAGCATTGTTAATGTGATCATTTAACTTTCTTTAATTTATTAATCCAAAGTATTTCGAGATTGGTTCAATAATCCGTAAAGTTTTAATTGCTTCAAATAATTATGATTGAAGTCAACACACAAAAATAGTTTGATTCACGTAATGGAGTGAACAAGTCAAAGCATTGTATATTTATGTATTTAATTGGACAACCACGATGCAAATTGGTTTAAGTTATTAAGATATTAATAATATACTAGTAATTCGGAAAGCATACAGCTCAAATATCTAGGCAGTGTTATGACTGGCTGCTGTCAAACAGCCTTCCCGTGACCATACTGACTTACATTAATGTTGTTGTTTTTCAGAAGGACAATGAGAACATTACATTTTTTTTAATTTTCTCCCCGCAGGTATTGATCTAAGAGGCAGCGGCTATGCCAAATGGGGGAAAGACCAGCCTGATGGTGAAGGTAATGAGACATGCGGCTCCATGTTCTACAACGGGCTGCTAAGAGACGTCAGCTGTGACGTCGAAAGCTTCTTCATCTGTGAACACGAAATACGTTTACTGCAGACCGCTTTGGACTACAAATTTGGCGAAGAAAATGTACATAAATAGCGCTCCGTTTACCTAAACAGTTAGTTTTGATGTGTGCAAAATGATTTAAAAAGTAATTCTTATTTTAATTAAAAACCTCTAAACTTAAAATTATAATAAATGTGTTAAGTAATATTAATTATTTTTAATAAAATACCTGTTCGGCTTACAATAATAATATTATTTATTGCACTTAAGTTAGTTTTAAAACAATCTTATTATAGAGCGAGTCGATATTGAGATTGCATTTAACTTTGACAGTTTATAATCTTAAGGCCGTGTAACCAAGCTATGTTAAAGTTAATCGTTCGTTAAATATCATGTCATTCCTTTCATTAAGGATTAACTTTAACAATGCTTGATGACACACGCCCTAAATATGATTCATAGCGATATTTTCCGTTAGTTTCTTAAACAAAGCCAATTTTTAAACGTGCTAAAATCTAGACCGACTAAGCAGTTTTGTTCAGCACTTTTTGAATCAGGATGTAAGTATATGCTTGACACAAAATCATACCTTAGGTAGAATGTGTTTAAAAAAGTTAACTCGAAATAACTCGAAATGTATGCGGACACAAATACAGAGAGTAAAATGAACAGCCACTATAATTTAACCATATAATTTCAAAGTTATATAGAGACTAGAATAGAAGCCGATGATTTTCGCAACCGATCGTCTCGCCGGAACTATCATCCGCACCATCTGGATGGCTGGCGTTCCACTACAATGCGATTTAAAAACAGTTTTCTGTCACGCACAGTAAATCTCTGGAATTCGTTGCCATCAGCGGTCTTCCCCAACAACTGCGACATTGAGTTTTTCAAGAAAAGAGCATATTCTTACCTGAAGGGGCAACGCACTGGCGTCGCTGGTGACCGTGGGCGGCGGTGAATCACTTTCCATCAGGTGACCTGTCTTGCTCGTTTGCCTCGTTAGCTGTTATAAAAAAAAAAAGACTGTTCCTTCTACACCCTGTGGGTGTCCTAACGAATATCACTTTGGTAACAATGAAACCAAGATCGAATCCTACAACGGTAGTAAAAAGAGCAGTCACCATAACTTTGGGATATGATTTATACTACCTTTTCTCATTCTAGAAATGTATTTCTTTTTTATTTATTTTTTACAAAAATTAAAAAAAATTCGGCTTTATTATTATTTTTGCGACAAAAAAATAAGAAATGATAAAAAGAAAAAAAAATATAGTTTTTGACAAAAAAACATATAAAAAATACATTTCCGAAATGAGGAATGGTAGTATAATCGTATCTCAAAGTTATAGTGACTGCTCTTTTTACACACTGTATATCCTTAAAACATAAATAAATGATATCCTACCCTAATAAAAAAATATGTTCGCACCATAAACGGAGTAAATGGAAATGGTGTTAAAATACACGGTATAATATAAATAAGTGATATTACTTTCGGGTTTGTATGTGCCCCCTAAAAGCTCGCCGTTAAACAACCGAGACTTGTCAATCGCTCTACGCCACTGCTGCTTCAAGACAACGCTAGACCACACACGGCCCAACAGACGCCTACCAAATTAGAGGAGCTTCAATTAGAATGTCTAAGACATCCACCGTACTCTCCGGACCTTGCTCCAACAGATTACCAGTTTTTTCGAAATTTGGATAACTTCTTGCAAGGAAAAAAATTCAATTCCGATGAGGCAGTCCAAACCGCTTTCAAAGATTTCATTGATTCCCGTCCGAATGGTTTTTCGATGATGAGAACTAATATTTGAGAAAATTTACGATGTTGGGGCATTTCTCAGAGAAACATAGAAGTTTTAAATTAGTCTTTCAGCGCTGGTACTTTCACAGTAAACTCTACATAGTTGGCACGTACAAACACTAAAGTAGTTATTATGCAATTCTTTAATTATTTCAATTAAATCTCTAAACATTGGATATAGGCTGTTATATTATTGTGTAATAATACTATGTGGTGTGTATGGAATATGGATCCCGTATATAGAGTTTACTGAGAAAGTACTAGTGATGAAAAAGGTACTTTAAATTATTGTATTTGAGAAAATTTACGATATTGGGTCATTTCTCATAGAAACATAGAAGTTCTAAGTTAGTAATTCAGCGCTGGTACTTCCAAAGTAAACTCTACATAGTAGGCATGTACAAACACTAAAGTATTATCACTCATCTACTTTACACATAGTATAAGTGTGTGTAAGCTTTTCCTGAACTACCGCCAAATTTTTTTGAAGCAAGACCTTTGCGGCTCTTCTACCTGGTACCTTGCCTTCCTTGGTCCAATTAATACAATATAACCATCATCGAGAACCACTCTATCCGTCGGTGAAACTAGCAAGAAGATCGGCACAGTAGTCTTTGAGATGTGTATCTTGGCAGCTGAATCCGCGGTGTCGAATTAGAAGGGAAATTTGATGCTCACCGCGGATTCAGCTGTCGAGATACGCAAAACATTCTTACTACTGGGGGCCTACTCAAGATGCCATCGCTAATTATCGCTTACAAACTTCGATAGTAAAATGTATGGGATTTGACATAATAAAGCTACGCTAAATGATCGCGATTTGGTATGTCATGTCAAAACCCATACATTTTGTTATCTAACTTTGTAAGCGATAATTAGCGATGGCATCTTGAGTAGGCCCCCTGTACTATTCTCTAGAATAGCAGTACAGTTTTAGTCGACCAGACAGACAAACGCGACGTAGGAGTTTGTTTTGTAACATGTAAGGATGAAATTAAAAGACCGCTAGTATTATTATAACGTATTTATAATAAAAAGGATAAAATACAGAAATACAGTCGCAAAAATATAGTTTGCGATTTAACTTATCGCGTCTCGTTTGATAACCTTTAGAGACATTGTTGATATTACTATAGCTAATGTGTTATTGCACGCACCACACATATACAATATACATACTATTGTGTATACAATTATAACGATCATTAACCCGACCAGAAGATTATTATAATACTGTAACCTATTATAATATAACATTTAGAAATTTATCGATATATTGTTATAACTTAAGGCCGACACACCTTTTCATTATTCCATAGCTTCCTTATTCCTATTTACTATCAATGGCTTAGATTTAAAAGATACAATAATGTAAAGTAACGGTGAATTGATTAAACTATTTAAAGATTCTGGGCTAGCAGTAGTTCTAGAAAAAGCAGAAGAAGAGTAATGTAATTATAATAGCGATATTGTGCATACAAATATATGAAAAACTATATTTACAAAATCTCCCATGAACATAGAATCAATCAAAATGATTTAATTACATAGTACGAACACATCCCAAATGTCTTTCGGCAACCGTTATTTTCACACATTGTCTGTCATTTCCGTAGAAGCTATTGCCGAGGGCCTTTATGAACAAGTTTTCACTGTCAGCTGTGATGCATTGAAGCGAATGTAGGCGTAATAATAACATTAATATAAATAAAGATATTTACAATAATCCCAATCTAAGTCGGTGTATTTATCTGATAGATACATGAAACATGCCTGACAAAGCTTGAAAAATACATATTTTAGTATCTGTGGTGTAAATATATTTTTTAATCTGTTTCATTTCTAAATTTAAGCCTAGTGTCCCAGACAAACATAACCTAGAGTATACAACTTTAGAAACAAGTTTAAATACTACGCGATTGGGTACCATAAAATATACAAAACAACATTCACCATTTTCCTCATAAAACAAGTTTAGTTTAATTTTTTACCATACTACATGTTACTGTATAGTATTGCAAATCAATCCTACGATTTACTGACGAACGTAATGGTAAACCACATTGGTAAAACCCCAAATATCGGACTTATACTTCCTTGAACCTAAACAATATGTTACGGATATATAAATATGTAAATAGTTGAGTAAAGGCAGCTAGAATGTTTCCAGTTTAAATAACACTTATTCACCTCGCAGTAAAGAAAAATAAATGAGTTAAAAATTTGTTCGAATTACATTTTTGTGTTTACATTATATCACATTAAATCGGAACGGATTATAGTTAGGTTAGGTTTACGGTTCTGTAATAGCCCGAATTGTAAAACCCAATATAAATATCGTTCTTTTCATATTTGCCAAATAGTGGTACTTCCTAGGTTGTGGGTAAATTATAGGATTTACCGTATGTAGTTTGGTTTTTTACAGTAACATATTCATATTTATAAAGAGTTACGGCATCTGCCACCTAGATGACTATAAAATACGTATTCAAAACGAGGACACTGTAAAAACATCTCAGACTGCACTTCGATCCTCTCAGTAAGGCTGCGTTTCGGAGGCTGAGCGGAGCGGAGAGGAGCTGCCCGAATTGACCAATCACTATGCTCGAAATCTCCGCTCCGTTTCAACGGAAACAGCTCGAGCATAGTGATTGTTTAATTTTGGCACCGCTAAGCTCCTCTCCGCCCCGCTTCGCGTCACTGGAAACGCAGCCTTATAGCGTGGTTTTATTAGGTACATGTGTGACACTGAGTGTGTGATTCGCAGAACTCGTTCTTCACTTTTCTATTTGGTTTGAGGAAAAAATCAACCAAATTGAGACTGTTCGTCGTTGCATCATAATGGCGTCGTAGACAGCTCAGGGCCCCGAATTAGACCCGCTCGCGCGCGTGTTAAATTAGCGAGCACGAGCGGGAAAGACTGACATTCGCAATACGAAAATCGAGGCCCTGACTGTAAACTTGCATTAGATGCTAAATATCAACAAAAGTGGTGGGAAAAGTGCAAAAATGTTGCGATAAAACTATTCCGGAACTAAACATAACTGTATTACTTAGGTATAGCAAGTATATATGTCGCAGTCATCTTATTGAATCTGGTTATTCAATTGAATCACTAGGCGGCTTTAAAATGGCGTGAAACAGCTCGTACAGATAGCAATGTGTTGATATATTTTTTGATTAATTTACTTTAATGTTCGTTTTATTAGTACTCATTCGGAAATTTCGAAGTTTAAAACTAAAATATTAAATGGCTGTCCTAGTCTCGGATTCTAAAATTTGTTGGTAAAAACAGGATTCAATGAAAGCGCTAGTCATTCAATTAAATAGCGGATTCAATCAGATGACTGCGACATATACAATACATGACACTAACTTTAGTCACAATAATGATACACAACTTTTTATTTACATTTTTCCACTTTTAGAACGTTTTTACAAAATAGCGCTACCGGTTTCAATTAAATCATCATCAGGTGTCTGATTGTTATGTATTATTATTGTGAACATGAATTTCTATCAAGAACCAACAGTATATTCAATCAGTTAAACTAACTTTAGTGTTTAATGATGTTTACTAACTTAACGGATGTATTCGAATTCAGAAAATTCGAATACATCCAGCGGTTATGGTGGACCTACACCGGTGTCGGTTGCTGAGCAACATTTCGCAAGACCGTCCGTTAATTACTATGCCACGTGTAGATGCACCATTAGCTATCACTCTAGTCTATACGTTAAGTTTTGTCAAAATAAAAGGTAAAATTTGACATTTGCAATGACCACTTAACGCGAACAGATTGTAATACATCGATTGCACCACTGGCTACTATGATCAAGACGATGGAGTCAGCTAGTTTTTACTCATCATATCTATACGTCTCTAAACACTGCGCCCCCGACCAAAGGTATGTATCTGACGATAGGATCGCACAAGGCCAGCACCTCACGGACGGGCTTGAACAATATCGCCAGCAGGTAGACGATGAAAATGTAGAAGAATATGGACACCAGAATATCCAGCACGTACAGTCTGAAAAGGAAAAGTCACGTTACAATTCGTCGAAAGTCCACTATGCAAGGTTCATACTTCATACCATAGAGTAGGAGGGAAGAGAAATTTCAAGGCCGTGACTATATTTATTATGTTCATTAATCTCCCCGAAAAAATAAAACTCTAGGCATAATAGTCTATTGTTACATTCAAAAATCGAATTCACGTAATAATTGTTGGCTTGACGACTCGACACTCTTTTGTTCGATTTTTTAAATTATTGTAGTTCTGCAGAGTCCAGAGTCCAGACTTAAGCTTCTTTGCGCTTCTAAAATCCCCATGCTTCTTTATTCAAAACTGATCAATGTGATCAGTTTTGAATACAGTAAAAAAGACATATGAATTAGATGCATATCAAAATTCCCTTCGTGTGACTTAGATATTTTGGGAGAAGTATGATCGAAGAGAATTTGTGACAATTTCATTTAAAATGGCGGATTCTCCAATCCTAGCCAAATATCTATATATTTGGCTAAGTTACGAATTACGTTTTGTCTATTGTGACTAGACTAATAGACTATTAGTCTAAGTCACTAAGTGAGCATTATTACGTTTTCAGAATTTCACTTTTACACTGCGCTGGCGCTATTTTCGCTCACTTCTAGAGCTAGGTATGAAGTGAGCAAAAATCGTGGCAGACGACGATCGTGATACACACGGCCATGGCCTACCATATAATCTATCTTTAATACAAAAATTGCAATAGATGTCACTACTATTAACGTTTGTAAATTATAAAATGTAAATATGCCGAATTAAGTACAAATATTGACATTAATATAAAGATAAGCATAACATCACATGAAGCTAAATTCATCTCCTTAATTAGGAAGAAGATACGAAACGAAATTAGTAATTAGTATTTTCCAATAGTGGCGCTAGATGGCGGTTTCCGGTTTGTGCCTGGACTTCACCCTTTGCCAGTCGCATTGCCAGTATTACGTTGATACCATTTTCTAGTACTAGGTTGTGACTCTGTTATATATCTACTTTGTGACACGGCTGCAATAGCAATGATGGCCGAATTGGTATTCCCCAAGATTAGTTTCTACGCTATTGACAGCTATCGCAGCCGACCATGTGACGGCGGTGACATTTGTGATCATAGCAACGAACACAGCCTCAACCGGTCGCTTAAAGAATCGCAATTCTCTAAGCGAACTTGTAAGTTTTCCTGCTATGGAAAAGGAAAATTTACAAGTTCCATAAAGTAAATTAATCGAATGTCAATTGTAATGGTCCTGTCAGGTGTTCAGCCTGCATTGTCCTAACCAAACTTGGACAGAACATTTTTCTTTGTTGTCTCAACGCGGAAATCGAATCCTGGACGAGTCGAGGACATTACCACTGGACCACGGAGGCATTTTAACGAGTGATGATTAATTTACTTAATTGTAAATAACTCACAAGTAAATAATATCACAACATATTAAAAATAATTGTGATTCATGCGCGATACGAGTTGATCATGCATGAGTCACAATTTTTTGTCTGATATTCTGTTATTGATAATATTATTTATACGTTCTTGAAAAGCTTAATTAACATTAAGTCAGAAAGTGAAAAATATTTTTGTAAAAACCAGCAAAAAGTTAGTTTACTTTATCTTAACTCTGCCTACCTCTATGAGGCTTGGGGGTCTGTGCCATCGCACTATAGGATAAAAAGGACAAGCGCGAGTCGTACTCACGCTCAGCTCCAACAAAAAAAAATCAATTTTGTAGTGTGAAGATTTCCACGTAAGCATTTTTTACATGTTACGCCTTTATTTCCAAACTCAACCTTTTTAGATCCAGATAGGTTAATAAAATTTATTAACCTATTAATGACACTTGTCGAACTATCCCACGCAATGCCTGGTACAAGTTTTTAAAGGCCCGGCAAGAAGAACCGGCGCAAGACTTTAGTTAAAAGATGGGAAAATTATTCTATTGAAAAAAATACATATAACAATGTCATAATATAAAACTATGTGACTAAAAATGAATAATATAGAAAAAGCCTAGTATGTGGGACCTCATTCTCAAGGTATGCAATGATTAATGAAATCATTGACCTTATAGCGCAGAACTGTTATAACTTAGCTAGCTGTAATATTTGTTACATATTTAGCCGTGTAAAGCAAGACTAGGCTTTTTTTTAATGTAAAGCATCCCTCTTTTAGTACTTCTAACATTTACCAATACATAGGGTTATTTAGTATATCTATATGTACCGTTGTTCTCGGATTTATCGTAACTAAAGGTCACCATGTGGAACAATGTCACAATGTGAAAATCGTCAATGATACATAATATTTAAAAAAATGATTTTTTTTTAATTATTATAGAGCACGAGCCCGTGAACCTCAGAACTTCGTTATCTTATAAAAACGTTTGCTTAATTTGTCAATATTATACTGGGTGTAAAAAGAGCAATCCCTATAACTTTGAGATATGATTAAAGGACCGTTTCTCATTCTAGAAATGAATTTTTGTCATTATTTATACTTTGAAAAAAAAATGTTTTTTTTGCAATTTATTATTTTTAGTCGCAAGGCTGAACTGTTTGGAACAACGTTCTGCATTAAATTCTTAAATTTTATAATTTTTGCCCTAGTACGTAATGAACGTCTTACGCGTGCTATTGACCTCTCAGCGTAATCAGATGATCGCTGTGTTGCGCACGTTGTACATTGCCTATACAAAATTAAAAAAAAAATCAAATAGTGCATTAAAAGCAAATGACTAGTCATTACCAATGGATATAATTATCTTTGGGTAATAATCACCCCACGAAATTATAGTGACTGCTCTTTTTACACCCTGTATAGATTAGTGATTTATTGTAATACAATAAGTAAGCTAAAATCAACGTACATATTATTCTGCAATCTCGCCTTCGGTAGATTCTCCATCTTCTCCTTCAGGCAATACAGTTTACCGCCGATCATGCAAGTCTCTATATACGGCCCCAGATCGATTTCGACGAGATCCATCGGGAACAGCTGTTGGTCCTTCGAATTCAGGTTCTTGGAGAGGGCTTTGAAGTTATGGGTGTCGAACCACCACTCTCGAGTCGTGAAGTACTGCAGCACTTGCAAACCCACAGTAATTCTGTTCTGTATTCGCACCATACTGAAAGAAGGACAGGGTTTGATATAAAACACGTAGGCCCAAAGCAGTAGTAGAAACCTCGTAAAAATTGCTTAAAAATGATTGGCTAGTTTCGTACGAAAACCGGCTAAAACATACACAAATCTGACCACCAAAAAAAGATTTAAAATCAAAAGCACTTCTATCAGTGCTGAATGCCAGTATCAAAATCCGATTGAGCTTAAACGATTTTTTGTGTTATATTTTTGAAAAGTACGTTTTAGTGGGTTTTGATACTATACCACTCAAATATGGATACCAAAAAATCATGTTATGTATTGTGTACTTACACCGTGCTTGCTAATGTATTACACTATTAGCATACTGAAATACATTAGCAAGCACGGTGTGAGTGCGATAGAACCTATGCGTAAGTACACGCCAAGACCAAACTGTAAGGTGTGTTTACATCAAAAGAACAAAGAGCCACAACATTAACGTTAACAAAAGTTAGTTTTTAGTGTTTACTCAAAATATCAACGAGCAGACGCAAGTTAAAGCAAACATAACTACGAATTGAAAACTAAACTTAAAAGTTTACACTAAACAAAAATCATAGAGTGGGCATAGAATGGATCGCTCGATTCAATAACCCACCTTTACAAGAATCAAAATAACTTACAATCTCTTCTGTCCAAAGATAAGCATCAGGAAATCTATCAGATACGCCGGCAGAATGTGATAGAAGAACACACAGATCTCGTGTATCAGCTTGTTGTGGCGAATGTTCCCGTCGGGGTACCACAAGGGTCCCTCGAAGGGATACTTCCGGACAGTCGCCTTCCCCACGTCCAGAACATCCTTCCATGTTATGTTCCTGTCGTCCCCGGTTGTCAGATTGAAAACGGGGATCTCCGAAGGCCTGCAGGTAAGAATATTATTACCTACTTATCCCAAGTCAATATTAGTGTTTTTCAGTTCGCCAAGTTGGAATGAAATTGACACTAGCATCGTGTTTTAAATTAGAACTGTCAAATTCCAATCAGATCCCAATGTCGATCCATTTAAGTAGGTCAAATATACTCGTAACCAAATTAGAAAATCAAATTTGACTAAAAATTAATAAGTTATTATTTTAACACTGCGCTCGTACCAAGCGTAGCGAGTATAGGCTAGTGTCCAGAAGTGGACGTCATAAATATCTGAAAAAATATAATATAATGTACTTGTCAATCTGCTTGTCGGTGTAAGGGGGTATGACTATGATAGCGTTGATGGCTCTGTCGACGGGGACGACCTCCGCGTGATAGTGGCCGTAGCAGTGCATGCTCCTGATCACCCCCTTGCCCGCTCCCACCATCAGCCCAATGGGACCGTTCAGGTTGTCAACCCAACCCTCAATAGGCTCTTTGTATGACGGTGTCACTGAAACGCGAGAGATCACATGGTGAATAAAAAATATATCAGAAGGGTGATTTTATATCAAATGCTCATTCTATTTGGACACTACCAGAGGCTATGTCTAAAAAACTGGAAGCGTTTGAAATGTGGGTATACAGACGAATGCTAAAATATCTCGGACGGATTGCATACGAAATAGTATTGTTCTAGACAAAATGGAGTAGACTACGGAAGTACTAACAAAGATTAAGAAAAGAAAACTAGAATATTTCGGACATGTAATGCGCAACACAAAAAAATATGAACTGCTTCAACTGATAATGCAAGGTAAGTTGTTAGGTAGAAGGAGACCAGGCCGCAGAAGGATATCTGGGTTCAAAAATCTTCGACAGTGGTTCGGAAAAAGAACCAAATCACTTTTTAGAAATAGAAATAGCCCTAATGATCGCCAACCTCCCAAAGGAGACGGCACAATAATAAGAAGAAGCTCATTCTATGCACACCCTATTCAATTATTTCTTTCGTTCTTTCTTTTGTTATTCTGTCTGCGTTAGCTGAGTCTGCTCGATATTTTAAACGTAAACGCTGACGATTACCCTTTGACTATTCAGCTTTAGTTTACACTAAAAGATCGCGAAATAATGTTCTTGTTCTCTATGTTATTTCGATGTCCATTTTCTTTAAAAATATCAAGTTAGATTTTGGGATATAAATATTTTTTATACCAAAACATAGGAGAGTTTTTATGAGTATGTATGAACGTATGAAGCTTCTCACCAATACTAGGTCGAACCACCACGCAGGGCATTTCTGGGTAACTGTCCCTGACAAGACCCTCGGCCAGCCGTTTGGAGTAGGTGTATGAGTTAGGATGTTTGCCCATGATACTCGGTGCAAGAACGTCCAGTTGGTCATCCTTCAGCCAACTGGCAGCTCGCAGGACATCATGAGGATTTGCCGGGGAATCGTGGACCTGTGGATTTTAGACAAATCTGTTGAAATCAAAAGATGCAAACGTTATTAAAAACAGGATATAATTTTTTTTAAGTATGGGTCCCGTTTTATATTTTATTAAGAAAGTACCAGCACTGAAACAGGTTTTTTTATTATATTATGGGAAGATTTATGATGTTGGGACATTTCTAATAAAAACATGAAAGTCAAAAGAAAGTCTTTCAGCGCTGGTACTTTCACAGTAAACTCTACACAGGAGGCACATACACACCCTAAAGTATTATATAACTCAATTATTTTACACCTAGGGCCTGTTCCAGTAGACGCTCTGAACGTTCAGATCATTCATATCACTGACATTGACAGCTGACAGTGCCTGTGAAAACAGTTCAAAACGATCCTAAACAGTGCTAAAGAAACGCAAATCTGAACGAAAAAAACGTTATTTTCGTTTACTATCAGGTACTGGAACACAGGGCTAGTAAATAAGTAAAACAAAAACTTGGTATGGTTTTACAGTGACGTTTTCGCCAGTCGCGATTGGCAAGCGTAGCGGGCCACAAGCTTTGTGTCACTAAGATCATTGTATAGTTTTACCACGTTTCGGTGTCAGCTAGTCAGCTAAACTAAAACCAGTCTTTTTATACTGTTTTACAAGTATTATGTGTACGGTTACGTACGGTACGGAAATATTTTAATATTCATGACCCAGTTAAATAGAAAACTTTTAAATAAATTACGCGGGAAATATTAAAAAAAACATAAAATGCTGCAGTTACAAGTAGCTTATTAGTCAGGGTTCCCCCATACATAATTTTCACTTGATTAGTATCAAGCAAATTTTTCGTGAGTACCTTCATTTGGATGAGTCGCCCAAGAATTTCTTGGACGGAACTCTTGTCTGAGGTAGCTAACAGAGATAGCAAGAATAAAGTTTGTGGAATTCCTGATTCCAAAATATCTATTTTTTTTTATAAATGTCAAGATAATGATCTAAATTATCCGAAAAAATATTTGTCCTACAAAATCTATGGTTTGATCAAAGAGTTCCCTCTTGCAACTTGTATCGATAACAAGGTCATCTTAAATTATTAGTAACCAGCTGATTTTGTTTTTATTACTTAGTTAATATTAATGTAATTAAACAGACATAATTGTCCTACAAATTGCGTGGTACGTTATCCCGGTCCTACGCTCGAAAGTTGAGCATTTTTTTTATCCTTGCTAACTCCGTTAGCTACCACAATCGAGAGTTCCGTCCAAGAAATTCTTGGGCGACTCATCAAAATGAAACTACTCCAGAAAAATTAGCTTGACATAGTATCAAATGAAAACCATGTATGGGGGAACCCTGACTATATGTGTTAATCCAGTTAAACCAAACCAAATGTATTTGTTAAAGTCCGTTTAGTAGTTATTCCGTTACATTCTAACAAGCTTTTGGATATTTTATAATTTAAGTAGGATTATAACACAGGGTGACGTCTAGTTTATTGATCCTATATCGTCGATTTACCTTCTCAACCTCGTATCTGAAAAACTACAACTTTTCAGTAGAGTCAAAAAATTTAATAAGTTTATGACATGGCTTTTGGATGTATATTGTACATAACTTAACCTCATTTATAACAAAATCCATATCATAATAAAATCTAAAATTATTAAGTTATAGCTGTTCCCGCGACTTCGTTCGCGTGGTTTTTGAGCCGTTTATGCAGCGCGCGCAATGAAAGTCCCCAAATGTGAATAATTTTCTCCGTTTTTGCAACATTTCTCACTGACGCTTCGCTCCTATTGGTCGCAGCGTAATGTTATATAGCCTAAAGCCTTTCTCTATAAATGGACATTCCAACAAAAAAAGTTTTTTTCAAATCGGACCAGTAGTTCCTGAGATTAGCGCGTTTAAACAAACAAACAAACAAACTTTTCCGCTTTATAATATTAGTATAGATATAGATTTAATTAAGAAAAGTTGTAGTTTTTTTAGATACGAGGTTGAGAAAGTAAGCGACTATATTAAAACATTACATCGAAGAGGTCCCTCATATTAATTCAAAGTAATATACCCTTTCCGCCATTCTATCATAGTCAGGATAACAGAAAGCCGTCGAGAGATGCACAAACGCGGCGAGATTTTTGATTTTTTTGGCCAAATTGAGTATTCGCAGAGTTCCCTTGGTGTTCATTTCGATTCCCTCTCTCAGAGGAGCCTCCAACCGGAGGCTTGCAGCGAAATGGAATACGACCGACACCTGCAAAAAAAATGCCGTATACTTATACAGTGTGTAAAAAGATCAGTCACTATAGCTTTGAGATACAATTAATTTTAGACCTTTGTTTTTTTTTTAGTTATATTAAGTAATTTATATGAGGTGCCAAAACAAAAAATGCTCTAGTCTTCACACTGTATTCGGCTCAATGGATCCATCCAGAACCCATGGATCATCCTGTATAGTCTTAGGCCAGAATTACCTCATCGTAGATTTTCTCTAGCTGAGCGTTGTCTATGTCAAGATTGTCATAGGAGATGTCGCCAGCTATCGGCACGAGCTTCTTCATCACGTGTGGCTTCTCTTCTCTTATCCTGGAGAACATCTGAAACATAATAATCATAAATTATTCACTGAATGTATTACATATCGACGCAAGAAAACGAAAATACAGTAAGTACAATTATATAGCATTGTACTTACAGCATTTTTGTTTTCTTGCGTCGAATTATGAAGATGGTCTTTACCATTTATTTATAATTGTATATCTATACAATTTAAAACCTCGTTTTACTTTAAAACTTGATTTAAACTTTTTTAAATCAAGTTTTAAAGTAAAAAGAGGTTATAAATTTAACTATAACAATGACGCACTTACAACTACACAAGCTCTCAAATTAAATTTAATTATTTTTCTATTACATCATATTTTTATTTAATTGTGTGTTTAAGTACTTAAACTCTAACAAAAATATTTTCCCATCGCTGATTCATTTTTTCCCCAGAAAATTGAGTTTAAACAGTCACTTAAACATTTTAGGATATTATGTATTCTACAGACGGATCTTTAGATTAATCTACTTAATACTTCACGACGTATTCTGAAATGTTTAAGTGACAGTTTCAACTCGAATTTCTCGAATTTCTCGAAATGTCTTCGAGAGCTGTAATTAAATGCCAATAAATTAGTTTCACTATTAACTTAGTGTTTTAACCGATTACTTTTTTAATAAGATCTTTGTGTCGTTGTAGAATTAATTTTAAAAAGAGTGGCGCTAGTTTCGGGTGTTGCCTCGCCTTAATACCAAGAATTTATTCTTACTTATTTATTGTATGGCCCCCAGAGGGCCTATAACCAGCGGACGATCAAGGGGCTTCTAACGACACCTCATTTGTATCCTCTAATCATCATAACTAGTTTAGAAGTTATGAGAGAACAGATGGACATCTATAGCCACATACATACATATACAGGTCAAAATCACCTATCACATAAGGTTATGGTTAACTGTAAGAAAATGCCCTCTGACATTGAGTCCGACATTGTACATTGTGCATAAAGTGTATAAAATAAAAATAAATAAAAATCATAACCCTCCTTTTTGCTTCGCCGTAGTCGGGTAAAAAACAAATCATCGACGCTACTCCGGGTATTTCCCGCGCTTGTCCCGCACGTACACGGATGCAATGTCCGGCAACGCTGTACAGCATCATCTTGATCAGCACCTTGCCATCAGGCCCTAGGACACCGTCACATGGACCTTGCGACCCTCGCACCACACGTTCTTTTTATTGGAACGAAGTTCCTTATGGCGCGTTGTGAAAGGGGGCTAGACGGAAAAAATTCTTACGAAAAGTTGTCACGCCACTTTTTGCTATAGTAAGCTATTGTAAGCTGTGCGGCGTCGCATGTTTCTCTGTCTGTCTCTCTCTTATAGAAAACAAGCCAGATATTTTCATTTCTATTTCGCATTGAACAGTGTGGTGACGCGACGATTATTTTTGTTGAGTGTATACAGGTTTTTTGTAAATAATAAATAATAAACTTCGTTCCATCCGGGTGTCCCTTGACACCTCTCAAGTTTTATTTTTGTATAATTAGTAATTACCGGTAATTTCCACATGTCCTCGATGCGTGACTCCGGGGACTTCCCGCGTTTGCTCCGCACCAGGGCATACACGCAGCCGATGTCCGGCACGCTGTACAGCAGCTTCTCGATCAGCACCTTGCCCATCAGCCCCGAGGAGCCTGTCACCAGGACCTTGCGGCCCTTGTACCACTCGTTCACTTCCGACATGGCTGTCTGATACCTGGAAAGGACATTGTTTTATAGCAGCTTTCAAACAACTCCAGCTTTGTAAAAAGTTAGGATAGGACTGTCATGTTGACGTAAAAAAAGTCCTTTAACCCGGCAGTGGTCGCGCTTCTAAATAAATAAAAAGTATAAAAAAAAAATAAAAAAAATTGAGGTATCTGCGACTCATATCAACAAATAATTATTACAAAAAATAGTAAAAATTTAGTTACACAAATTCAAGACATTAGTTTATAGATAAATAAAATAGGTTAAAAAATAGGGGTGAATTTCAACGACAAGCGACTTAGTAAGTAATAACTGCATAATAATTTTAAACAAAAAAAAAACCGACTTCAAAAGGTAAACTAAAAAGCAAAAAATAAATTTACTTCGCACAAAGTAATACTTATTTCCACTTAAGTAAATAAATTTATTCTATAATTTTGAAGTCGCTGCCAAGTCCAGCGTTCTTTCATAATTTGTTCTCATTTAATATTAGTTTGTAAGCCAGTACTTTGGTAGGTACATAATATATAGTAATAGTTACATTGATAGTTGTATATTTTTTTCTGATTCTTTTTCTGTGATTGCCTACATATATTTAGTAATTTGATATTGCAGTAAGGTTGTTGAAGTACATACTTGGCACCGACTTCAAAATTATAGAATAAATTTATTTACTTAAGTGAAAATAAGTATTACTTTGTGCGAAGTAAATTTATTATTTGCTTTTTAGTTTACCTTTTGAAGTCGGTTTTTTTTTGTATAAAATTATTTTATTTTAAGATTTTTAGTTATGGGTAGACTGAGTAGGGATATTTACCGCCAGAGCAGCGCAAAAATTATATATATCAAGTTGATTGACTATAAAATGATATACAAATTTTAATAATATCAAAGTCGGTACCAGCCAAACTGAATATGATTTCTATATATAACTCTTTTATTATTTTTAGTCGATTTACATTTCTTTATTTGGCTTAAAACAATTTTTTCCCTTTTTAATATTTACCTATTTCGTCATAATATTGTTATGATAGTATATATGGATACCTACTATCTGGTGAAGACAGAGGTGGTGTTGAGTATTGTAATTGATATAGTGGCATTGCTTAAAGTATGCTTGCAGTACTTTAAGCGATGTCGTAATTTCCAAACGTATATTCTTTCTTCAAAGACTATGCAGTCCTGTATGACTGTTTCTGATCTATGCGGTATACCTTGATAGTTGATTCAAAATCATGTTTGTTTTTAGACGGATATAAGCATATCGAGTAACATAAGCATGTTACTCGAAAAAAATACAAAATTACTATGAGTATAAATTTCGAGGAGTTCCCTCGATTCCTCACGAAACCATCATCAGGCATGCACTTTAATAACTATGAGACCAAGTTCGACTGTAATTGACGTAGTGGCGTATGCTTGCATTTCTTTAAACAACGCTGAAATCTTCAAACGTGTATCTCTAAGGACTCAGAAGTTCTGTTCACTACTTTAGGTCCAGGGTATGGTGCAAAATCTTACTATTTGGTAACATATGCTTGGGCTACTTCAGAAAAAATCAAAATCGATATATGTTTCCATATAAATTTTGAGGAGTTCCCTCGATTCCTCACGGATCCCATCATCAGGTCACCACTTTGGTAAACACTGGTACAACAATGTAATTGACGTAGTGGCGTATGCTTGCATATCTTTAAACAACGCGAAAATCTTCAAACGTGTATCTCTAAGGACTCAGAAGTTCTGTTCAGTACTTTAGGTCCAGGATATGGTGCAAAATCTTACTATTTGGTAACATATGCTTGGGCTACTTCAGAAAAAATCAAAATCGATATATGTTTCCATATAAATTTTGAGGAGTTCCCTCGATTCCTCACGGATCCCATCACCAGGTCACCACTTTGGTGACAATGGGACCAAACGAGAAGCACCACCTTTCAAATAAAAAAAAAATCATCCAAATCGGTTCACCCAGTCGAAAGTTCTGAGGTAACAAACATAAAAAAAAAAAATACATACAGACGAATTGAGAACCTCCTCCTTTTTTTGGAAGTCGGTAAATAAAAGAATGAAGATTTAATTCCCCATATGAAACCGTGTAGCAATATTGTTAGTGCAGAATGGAAGTGGAAAATCCGTGAATCGGAAGTGCCCGTCTACAACAAAATACTATAATCAGTATTGTTCAATCTGCGTTAAAATAATTCGACTTGCTTGCCAAACATAGCATAGTAACATTACTGGTTTAGGTACTCTAGTATTGCAACAAACAAACATACGGGTCGGTCTACATTATTACATGCGAACCGACGTTGTGCAACTAGAGACTGGTTCTAAGCAATTCAGTTCCCCAAACAATATTATAAAATCATTAGAATAGAACGAGAAAGTATTTGCCATGCATTTTTCAATTAAATAAATGATCGAAACACAAGGCTTACGGCCGGTTTCTAAAACGCTATTCAAATGTATGATCAACTATTGAACGCTGATTGGTGAAAGATTTATCAGAGAGAAAGAGAGGGACAAATATTTTATAATTGCGTCACGCTCGCACTTGCAAAACTAGTTCAACAGATAAGGTTAATTCACCATCGATTAGTTGACATACGATTTGAATCAACCTTATATTTTCACCAGCCTAGAGAGTGCGAGCGTAATGTTTACGTAATTATTAATATCTGTCCCTCCTTTTCTCTCAGATAAATATTCCTCTTTAGTGTGTAGCGCCGGCCGCGTGTGTCATCAGTCATCAGTGTGTTAAACTAGTGTACCTAATAAACACATTATAACGTCAGTAAACTTTTATTCCACTGTCTGTGTTGCGCCAAACCTCCAATCAGCATTAAATATGAGTTGTTAACTTGAATGCCGGCCCATAATCTTTGACCACAAAATTTATGTAAGCATTAATCTAACTGTTGTCATTTCAATAATTAATAATTACTATCTTTAACAAATTGATGTATTTGTCAAAATATTATATTCATATAATATCACTTTTCATTTCAAGTCTTGGCCACAATGTTGAGTACTCGGTTGACGAAAAAAAATTTATAGCTTTATATTATACTAGCGACCCGCCCTGGCTTCGCACGGGTACAATGCTGATACCGTCTACGTCTAGCAAATTTTATTTTCGAAAATATTCATTTAAATCATAAACTGTAATTTGCAATTTTGATCTACAAGAAATGCACAAAGTATCTAATGCATTTAATTGGTATATAGGTATGTCGCAGTCATCTAATTGAAATCGCCATTTCATTGAGAGACTAGCGTTTTTATCGAATGACGACATTATATTGAATGACTAAAGGCCAACTCGTCATGTTGTTTATTGTAACGTCCAACGTCTTGACTAAACATCATTTAGTCATATAGCTTAGTCGACGAATTACCTACTTAAGGAATATCAAGTTAGGTGACATTTTTTTCTAATTTGCGCTCATACTACTAATATTTTATCGATAAATGTAACATTGCAAATTCTAGTATACATAATATAACATAAATACATCCATTTATTGTAGTTTTGTATGTTTTATCAGCTAAATTAGTAAAATGTACAGCATGTTTAAAACTTACCTTCAATAAGTCGTTTGTACCAGTACAAACGACTTATTGTATATACTCAGTCAGTTTCACCTCAAATTTTTCTTTAAGAGTAGCCGGCGGCGACGTAATAATAGATAAATCCATGCTGTCACACTATTTTATAACGAGTATCGCACTTTAATGTAAATTTAATGAAAAAAACATCAACACAGTGCTATCAGTGCGAGCTGTTTGACGCTATATTTGTTTTGATGACTACTAGCGCCACGGTGAGAAAAAGTTTCAATAACCTGACTGATTTTAATCCGCTAACTAATTGGACGTTGAGTGACGATTGTTCAATCAATGTTCGGCTTGGTTTTTCAATTTAATGTCGTCATTCGATAAAAACGCTAGTAACTCAATAAAATTACGATTTCAATTAGATGACTGCGACATATACATAAAATAGCTTAGTAAATAACCCATATTTTTTTTGTTATATGTAAAATATAAAAATGGTTACTGTGGGTTATCCTTAGGAGATAAACATAATATGCTGTCGCGGACTTTTTATTCCTCTTTTTAAGATATACAATTCCATAGTACATAAATTTGATCTATCTCGTAAGGTTTAGCCAGCCTTTGCAATGTAAGCGCAGAAAAACATGTTTGTTACGACGTCACATTACAATTTTTTTTCAAATTTCTCGGCTTTTCTCTACTACAATATGCATGTATTATATATATAAACCTTCCTATTGAATCACTCTATTCATTAAAAAAACCGCATCAAAATCCCTTACGTAATTTTAAAGATCTAAGCATACAAAGGGACACAGAAAGAAACTTTGTTTTATATGTACTTTGTAGTGATACAAAGGCAATCAGAGAGGCGATTTCGCCAATGATTTTGAACACTGAACTCGCGTTTTCTCGAAAACTCAAAAAAGTTTGCTACTCCGTACTACCGATTAAATGTCACCTATTAAGTTTTTTTTACATATTTTGTAAACAAAAATTACTGACTGACCAATAGACTACTGTTTGATGCGTCCATGGTTTGGGTTGTGGGTTCGATCCCCAAGTTTGAACAGCATAAAATATTGTTTTCAAGTCTAATAAGGACAATTCAGATCATATTATGATTGTTTGAAAAGAAAGATCCATGCGTTGGATGTGCCTAGTATAAAAAGTAAATCCTGTGTTTCTAATCTTTCGCCAGTCGTGTATCCGTACGTAGTTATGAGAGTTATAGAGTGCTTAGGTTTAAAGAACTTTATTTGTCAAAAAAAACAAAGTCACTTACATGAGAATATTTTACATAAGTAGTACAATATCGTGCATATGCGCCGAGAAAAGAAAAAATAAACATAAAACATGGTTCTAGTTAGTACTTAGTTCTGTACCATACTAAACAAATCTATAATATTAGTCTGCTGTTGAAAAATTCAATCCCAATAGCGGGTACGACCACGGCTCTACCTTGACCATACCTATGTGTACCTATGCATATATCTGGATTTCAAATTGAATTATTTTCTTGTTTCAGACTTTTTAGACCCTTTTTTGCGAAGTCGGGTTATAGTTTTTTTAAACTTTTATTTTATTTTACATTTTTCTGTTTTCACATAAACTATAACATTATATTTTCACTAAATTAACACATAGAAAGTACCTAAACAACTCCTAGATACTATTTGTTCGACCGCATTTTAAAAGTTTATTTTGAATTAAACAATAAAATATCATAATTAATTAAAAATTTAAATACATATTTGTAATATGCTTGCCAAGACCTATCTTTTGATACCAAACACGATACAATTATCTTAATTTAATTTTTTTTTGGAGATAGTTTTTGAGGTATAATTTTCAAAATCCAAAATTTTCCGAAAAATTATATAGCCTATGTTACTCGCGGGACCACTACGAATCGATTGACACCTTATTTATTAAAATTGGACCAGTAGTTTAACCGCTACGAGGGAACATACATACATACATACATACATACATACATACATACATAGACTGCCAAAATCATTACCCTTCCTTTTGGCTTCGCCGAAGTCGGGTAAAAAAACATAAAAGTATGATAAATACAATAATAATTTAATGGTGACACTGGTTTACCTTATTCTTGATTTCACCTTTGGCACACTGGTGCTTGGGCACTATAATATAACTCAGCTGTCAATGACAATTATTATTTATTAGCAGTTACAATATACGCGTAAAGATGGAACTGGTCAGAGTCGTGGAAAATTACTAGTAGTAGGTATTTGGAGTGAGTAGTAAAAAGTAACGCTCAGTTACCGTGAAGTGCAATCGACTATTTGTTTCGTAACTTCATCACGTCATAAGTCATAACGCACTTGTCTTGACGTTACGAAGTTTCGAAAGTTAGCACCTTATGAGACCAAAATGACGCTGAGCGCATTAGCCGAGGGTTAAGTCTCAGCCTCGAATTTTGCGGGCAGCGGGGCGGGAGCGGCGGCGGCGCGGGAACGGCAGGATCTTTTGCGTAAAATCAAATGGACCGGTACTCGAAAACAGCTGCGCGGCGGCGGCGACGACGGAGTGGTTAACGAGTACTGTTCCCGCGCCACCGCCACTCCCGCCCCGCTGCCGCAGCAAGAGGCTGAGGCCTACGGGAGGCGCTCGGCACTAGAGAGGACCAGCGGGCTTACGTCCAGCCGCAAATGGGTCGCGCAACATACTGCGCATCACGACAAATGCAAGGGATGGCCTGTGCAAGCCCTAAAGGGGCCTCTGGGCCTTGATTCAAGATGCCATTGCTATTTATCGCTTGCGAAGTTCGAAAACAAAATGTATGGAATTTGACACACACAAATTCGTTTCTCATTTAGCGAAGCTTATGTCAAATTCCATACATCTTGTTTTCGAAATTCGTAAGCGATAAAAAGCGATGACTAAGTGAATCAGGGCCCTGGTCGGCCTCTGGGGCGCCTGCTCACCCGCAACGACTTGGGCCTACAATCCCAAATGCAGCCACCAGCACCAGCAGATGTTTTGTAGTCCCTGTGGTTCCGTCAAGAGCAGTGGAGTAGGAGTACCGCCGAGTTTTAGTGGGTAGTTCTGCGTCCGACATATCGACGCAAGAAAACGAAAATGCTATATAATACTGGGTGTAAAAAGAGCAGTCACTATAACTTCGTGGGGTAATAACCAGGCAAGAGATAAATCCTCATCATCATTTGCTTTTAATCCACTGTTGCAAAAAATTAAAAATTTTCAATAGGCAATGTACAACGTCCACAACACAGCGATCAGCGATCAGCTGATTACGCTGAGAGGTCAATAGCACGCGTAAAGACGTTCATTACGTACTAGGGCAAAAATTATAAAATTTAAGAATTTAATGCAGAAGGTTGTCCCAAACAGTTCAGCCATGCGACTAAAATAATAAATTGAAAAAAAAATTTTTTTTTTTAAAATATACATATAATGAAAAAAAAATATTTCTAGAATCAGTCAAGGTCCTATATTCCTATCCCAAAGTTATAGTGACTGCTCTTTTTACACCCTGTACCTATGTACTTTGCTCTAAGTGCTCTAAGTACAGCATTTTCGTTTTCTTGCGTCGATATAGACTATAATATAATAGTCCTACACTAGTCTTGACGAGTACCCCGTAGCGCAGTGGTTGAGCGCGTTGGTTGGAGTTTCGAATCCTGCCAAAGGAACAAAAAGTTTACTGTGTTTCTGGGTCATGGATGTGTACTAAATTTGTGTAATCATATAATAAAAATCGTGTAACACAAGACATGTGGGCTAGATTAACGTGGTGTGAGGCGTCCATTGATATTCTTATTATTATATCCTTGGAGGGAATCCTCAATCCCTCGAGGAATGCTTGGTCAGTGTTAAAAAGAAAAGGCTATCAAGTTGAGACTTGAGAGAAAAAACAATATCACCATAATATTAATGTGATATATTTTTAACATTCATTTTGGTTTTCAAGCCGACTTCAAGACAAGAAAGAGGTTTGTCAATTTACTTTTTATGTCGCGATTCCAAATTATAAGAATTAATTGCCATTTACTAAATATTATAACTGTTCAAATGCGTGAATGTGCATTACCTATAAATTCATATTTAGTAAATACTATTAATAATTGTTGTCTGAACTTTGTCCTTTTCCTATCATCATTGTGAAATATTGTAGAGTCTGGCATAATCTAGTCGCTAGGCAATTTTAAATGTCGTATACCTTAAGCATAATATAAATATAATATACTAATAATTTGAATATGCAACCAAAAATAATTAAGCTATGTATACTTTTACTAGTATAGCCAATAAGCTTAATGTTTAACTTATGCAATAACTCTTACCTATTTGTGTGCTAAATATAAATAAATAGATAAAATACAGGGTGTAAAAAGAACAGTCAATATAACTTTGAGATACGATTATACCTTTGCTCAGTTTGGAAATGTATTTTTTTGAATATTTTTTTACAAAAACTATTTTTTTTTTACTTTTTACCATTTCTTATTTTTTTGTCGCAAGAATAACGAAAAAGCATAAAAAATTTATGTAAAAAAATATATTCTTGAATGAGAAAAGGTAGTATAATTATATCCCAAAGTTATAGTGACTGTTCTATTTACACCCTGTATATTTCTAATAAATATTATTAATGTAGGCTGTAGCTGTATTGGCATCACGCGGAAAGATTTTACCCTTGTTTTTGTATGAGAAATGTTATCTAGTGTTCATTTTCATTGAAGTATGAATGGAACAATATTCATAGCAAATTACATAGAACAACTCGACATTAAAATTGTAATGTCGCCACAAACTCTTGGGAACGGAAGGGAAATTGCCTTATGTGCTGTAATAAAGTTTATTTAGAATTTTCTAATCTTATACAACGTCCAACCGAAATGAGCGATAAAATTTACCCAGCATGCGTAAATTTTAGTGATACTACTTTCGCAGTGACCTCTATAAGATACTTTTTTCTTTTTAGTCGCAAAAATAACGAAAAAGATAAATAATTAAAAAAAATTGTAAACAAAAAAAAAACATTTCTTGAATGAGAAATGCATTTACTGTTTTTTTTTTCACTCTATAGGTATTATGGGTATTAAACTTTAAGAATATCTTTATAAATTAAACCGTTACGCCTTATGTCATAAATAACGTGTCAAAACGACCATATTATATTATACGAAAAATGACGCAGCACTTTCGCAAGTTCAACACACCGAGTGGATGTCAAATATAGGTATAAGTATTTGAACACGAATATATAATGTATTTGCTCAGAGCATTCCGATTGAAAACATCACTAAAATTGGTGAAAGCCAGTGCCCCCGATACTAGGAAAATTAACATTAATATTATATAAGGTGTTACAAGACAAGTAAGATGGCGAGATAATGGGAGAAATTGTAATATACAGAGTATTTCATAATGCCCCCTGTATACTATATGATTTATTTGTAAACAAAAATGCGGGTTGCACTATGGGCCTACCTATGCTGTCCTCGCACTCCGAGCCCGAGCGGCCCGGGGCGGGGGAATCACGACCAGGGGCTAATGTGCCCCTCTACGTGAGGTCAGAGGCCCCGGTATTGAAGATACCAGAGCCGAAAATTATTTCATGTTTTTCTAGGGAAAACCCCCCGCGGCAGAAAGCAGGGGAAAACCATGACTCTAAGGGAAAGAAGCCTTGAAAGACTTATACCTGAATGGCGAGACGACATGCGGCGCGTGGAGGCCCCGGTCCTGAGACCGGAGAGCGTGTGTGGTTCCACTCCTCCGAACCCCGCGCATCGTCCCGCGGACCAAAGGCAAAACCCCCGCGTCACGGCGCAAGAAAAAACCGTCGGAAAAAACACTTTATTAACAACTGCCTGAAGGGCTAGACTCAACGGGTCGATCTTTAACCAACTCGCGGACCCAGCCAACCAGGGAGTGGGGGGGGGCTCCGGGAGCCATGATGGTGGGGGGGGGGCATGGGGATGCCGTCGGGGGAACGTTTTAAAAACGTTGCTGCGGAGCGTTGGGTGCGCCCGCACGCCGTACAGCCTTCCTGGACTATGGCAGTGCCGGCAGAAGTGAACAACGAAACAGTAGGTCGAAAGTTGAATTTTTTTTTTATCCTTGCTAACTCTGTTAGCTACCACAATCGAGAGTTCTGTCCAAGAAATTATTGGACGTATCATCAAAATGAAGCTACTCAAGAAAAATTTGCTTGATACTAATCAAGTGAAAGCAATGTATGGGGGAACCCTGACTAAAATATGCTTCTAAAGAAATTTTAACTTAAAAAAAGTTTGACATAAAATAAATTTTGAATATACCTTTTTTGACATCACTTCGATTTCGACTTTGTTTGTCGTAAACACAACACTTTTGCGAGGTTAATTGCTCAATAAGTCAAAACACAAGCAAATATGAAACCTGAACTGATAATTAAAGCTAATGGAACGCGGACTTCGTAGCATTGAGGTTACGAAAAAGTCACTAAACATAAAAGTAGGGACAGTAAAACCGAGTAGCTAGTCTCTATAATCTATGAGAATGAGGCTGACATCTAAAATCTTCGGCCATTATCGTTTTTTCTCGAAATTTAAACCGGCCTAGTACGAGTCTGGCTCTCGTGCGATTGTTTTTACTATTTATTGTTATCGTATATACAGCACAGCTCTAAGGTGCACTGATGCAGTGATGTATGATTATACTAGAGTATATAATTTTCATTTCTGTATTGTATGATATATTATGTGCTTAGATATTATCACGCTTGGAAGAAGCGCCTCCGTGGTCTAGTGGTCTGAGCTTCGCTCTCGACCGGGAGGTCGTGGGTTCGATTCCCGCGTTGGAACAACAAATATTTCGTTTTCAAGTTTTGTTAGGACAATGCAGGCTGATCACCTTTTTTTTTGATTGTCTGACAAGAAAGAGGATTCATGCGTCGGATGGGCATGTAAAAAGTCGGTCCTGGGTCTTTTCTCTCACCAGTCATGTCGGTTTGCCATCCCACTGGGTAAAAGTAAAAGGAAGAGAGAGTGTCTTTGTGTATTGCGCACACACTTGGGCACTATAAAACAACGCCTGCGTAGCTGGCCTGGTTTCGATGAAATCGGCTACCGACACCGAAATCGGTGAGGGGAGCTAATAAATATTAGATATCACGCTTAATAAGATACAGACTGGTTGTGATAGGCCTCAGCCTCGAATTTTTCGGGCAGCGGGGCGGCAGCGGCGGCGGCGCGGGTGCGGTACTCCTTACCCGCTCCTGCGCCGCTGTTTTCGAGAACAGGTCCATTTGGATTATACGCAAAAGATCCTGCCGCCGCGCCGCCGCCGCTCCCGCCCCGCTGCCCGCAAAATTCGAGGCTGAGGCCATAGACAGACAACGCATTTTTACTTTTTACCTTTGACTACGATAGTCTAACCTTTCAACCTTGTTGCTAATACTCGCCACTCATTGCAGGCGGGTTGGGTAGCGCAGTTTTCTGATAATAACATTGTCCACGGAAACGCTGCCACTCTTTTAGTATGTAATTATTTACATATTATAACACATACATATTACTAACTTTCTTTAAAATCTCGATTCGTTACGACGAGCTACGGTGCGGGCGCTGGTGCTGGGATGCTTTGACGCAATAAAATAGACGATCGCCGCCATGCCGCTTTAGACGTTCAAGCGCACTATTTATAAAAAATATTTAATCCATGGAATCAAAAATTAAGGTCATATAAAAATATTTTGTAATCACCAAATCCACAAACTTTGTTCTTGCTATCTCTGTTACCTACCACAAACAAGAGTCGGTACTCTTGTTTCTGGTGGTTTCCATTCCAAGAAATTCTTGGGCGATTCACAAAAAAATTGCTTGATACTAATCAAGTAAAAACAATGTATGGGGGAACCCTGAGTAATTATTTCATTCAGGTATAAATTATTATAATATCTTAACTTGTCTAACAACTTCAGAACGATTGCACCATAATTTAGATAGTAGTACCTAAGTAAGACCTAATGGCCTTTCCTGTTGTTGGTAGTTATAGACATGGCAAGGTTTCTATAAAAGTAAACAGTTTCCTATCTAATGAACTAAATATTTCTAAGGCCCGTATAAATAAAACTATCTCAAAGTTCAAACCCAACCTCACTTTGAGAACCAATTTGACAGATAAAAAAACGTCGTTTCACTTTTAAAAATGAAGAATTTTAGATACTTATATTACATACTTTAATTTTTTTCTTTCTTAAAACGTAAAAATAAAGATTATAAAAATATACATTATACTTATTTTATTGTTTCCTGTAATCTATAATAGGAATATAACGGTATAAAAAGAAAATAAATTAAAGTACTATGTAACATTAATAAAGTTGTTCACTTTTAAAAGTGAAACGAAACGTTGTTTTATCTGTCAAATAGGTTCTCAAGGTGAGGTTGGGTTTGGGATTGTTTTATTTATACGGGCCTAAGTATCTAAATTCCTTTCTGTTTCTTGCAACACAAGCTGTGCTGTGCAAGAGCCGCTACTTAAAACCTAGCTCTAAGTATAAATATTATTAGATTTAAGTGACTTCTCTTGTGAAAAAGTTTTTGGTAAATTAACGTTATTATTATTATTAACTGTAAGTAAAAGTTACTAAAATTCATATGTTTGTATATACCGTAATACACTACACTAGACACTAATAAAAAACCCAAAAGCATCTTGTTTGTAAAAGGGTCCCGCTTTTACGCTTTGGGTGCGGAATTGCGGAATCCTAACAAATTCTCCGCAGTCTTTTCGCAATAAACACAAATACCAATGTTCCAGCTGTTTTTACCATTGTATAGTAGTGGTTCTCGAGGAATTTTTTAAGTGTATTAATTGTACCCGGTTGGTGGCGCTGTCAGGTCAACACACACCGGTTTCTATGCTCAACGAAGTGGGCACGGGTCAGCTAGTTACAATATTTACAATTACTAATTAAATATGTAACTTTTAGTATCTTCAAACAATGAAACGCAATACTTATACCTATACTAATAACAACAATAATAATTATAATGTGTATGGACGCTTCACGCCACGTCAATCTGGCCCCGTGCTCAAAGTATCCAAAGAACTTGTGTTACAGGTACCAGACAACGTAAGTATATATTTTAATACATTTATACTATACACATATTTAAGATTTTTATTATATTATACATAAATTGAATACACATCCATGACCAAGGAACATTGAAAATCTTTTCTCCCCTCGGCGGGATTCGAACCCGCGACCTCTCCTTTGAGCACCAACGCGCTCAACCTCTGCGCTACGGAGGTCGTCAATACACTATAACAAAATAAACAATAAGATTTTCGGACGAAGAACCTTAATATTTTGTTTTTTCTATGAATCCGACGTCATAATGAATAAACGAAAAATCACCGTGACGTAAATGACAATCATTCTAATATGAATGAATGTTGCCTTCACCTCGTCTTAACCTGAGGTCTTCTCCATGGAATTCTATAGTTTATATCTATACTAATATTATAAAGCGGAAGAGTTTGTTTGTTTGTTTAAACGCGCTAATCTCAGGAACTACTGGTCCGATTTAAAAAAAAACCTTTTTTGTTAGATAGTCGGAGTCTATTTATAGAGGAAGGCTTTAAGCTATATAACATTACTCTGCGACCAATAGGAGCTATTAGCCACCCGGCTAGTTATAGTCCGACACAGCTAAATCGGCTCTCATGCGATTAGTGAGTACCCTTTCGAAAAAAAAACCAATAAGAGCGAAGCGCCAGTGAGAAATTTTGCAAAAACGGGGAAAATTATTTACATTTGAGGACTTTCGTTGATAAATGGTTTAAGTTACTCAAAAAATATGTATGAAAGAATTATTCCTTTTTAATAATTATAGTAACAAAAACCAACGTGAGCTATCAAAAGATGATCGCGATAGTGTTTCCGACAACCACGCGAACGAAGTCGCGGGCACAGCTAGTCTATAATATTACTAGCAGCCCGTCCCGGCTTCACATCGGTGTATATTTATGTTTTAAACATTTTGCATTTCGCAAACATTATTTTGTTCTACGAGTATCAATAGTTTTCGCAGCGCATGCATTGCTCTGGGTTACATTATTACTTTTAGTATAGATCCTTATTTTTTCTTGCAATTAAAACAGCATTTATAAAGTAACGTAGCATTCAAATGGTGAAAGAAGTAGTATTCGTTACAGACCTACATATTATAGTAGTAAGTCCGAGATAAATTTAACCTAAACGTAAATAAACCAAAAACACAGAAATTTTCACATATTTACTTTTTGTGCACACTTATCAACACTTTCGCCGGAATTAATTAATTAGAATGTTAAAGGGTAATCCTTTAAATTCGTTATCCAATACATTTTATTAAAATTAAAAATATATTATTCATTATCCAATACATTTTATTACATATTAATTATTTAATATGTTTAAACATCAAATGAAAATCTTTACAGAAAAATACGCCATTTTGACACTGCCGATTGTAGAATATAAGCCTATAGTATATGGATTCATAGCAAACAATAATTAATCATTGTATTAATATTGGCCATTTGGCATCACTGACTAGTCTATGGTTGTGGCATAGGGGTTTGTTTACTTTTGGGTTTAATTGATCTCGGACGTACTATACAAATCTATGCTCTTTATATTAGTATAGATAAAATTAAGTGGTAAACACATATTACATAAAATCGTAATTTTAAAACCCTATTTAGGAGCTAAAATTTAATAGAGACTCTAGTGGTGTAGGGTATACTATTGCTCCATTACTATTGGTTTCGCTAACCCCTTACTTTTTGAAACCCTCATCCAAATTCCTTCCTATTATACATGCTAGGGCTTTCCTCTAAACTTTCGAAGGAAAACTAGCCCTCGTCACCGATGGACCATAGGGTATTTTTTTAAAGGGCAAATGGCCCATTCCACATTCCCACCTTTGCATGTCCTGGGGGCCTACTCAAGATGCCATCGCTAATTGTCGCTTACAAAGTTCGATAACAAAATGTATGGGATTTGACATAAGCTACGCTAAATGTTCTCGATTTGGTATGTTATTGGGCGTACCTTATGTCAAATCCCATACATTTTGTTATCGAACTTTGTAAGCGATAATTAGCGATGGCATCTTGAGTAGACCCCTGTGAAGCCAAGATTGACAATCCCTATTACTATGAATCTAAGCTGATGTTTCGGTAATCAACCCCAAAAACTTTTGATATAAACACAGGTATGTCCGAGGGACACGCTAGATCTGTCCTCTCTCGGGACTCGCAACGAAATCAATCGATATAAGCCATACATACACAACTATAGTGTACCTATATAATCAATGTACATATAAAAAGCAACATATAAATTCTAACTAATTACAAAACTGGAAAATTCGAAATTCGAACTTTTTGGAAAAAGAAAAGAAGAAAGAAGCCCGCCGATAAGAACCTGCGTAAGAAATTCGGGCGGTCGTCGAGTCCTAATTATTTAATGTGATTTAAAATAATTATATTAAAAACTTAAATACCTATTATAAAACCACTGTGTCCGAGACTTCGTATAGAAATAAAACCACCAATTTTAAACCATTCTTCGTTGGTGTTTTGCTCCTATTGGTCTTAGCGCGACAATATATCTATAGCCTTCTTTTAAAATTGGCTATTTGCACAGCCAATTTTAAACGAAGGCTATTACCGTCTCAAATAATATTTAAAATAGGACCAGGAGTTCCTGAGATAAGCGCGTACAAAGTTCAAATAGGCAAATAATCTTTTATAATATTAAGTACCTACTTATAGAAAGTCGGATAGAGTGCACGATGTTTGTGAGAGCAAACAAAAATTTGACAATAAATTTAAATAAATTTTAAAAGAGGGTTCCGTAGTAATTGAGAGGGTTATTTCACAGTCACAATAAACAAGGAAAAGTAATGCCATGAACACACAATGAATGAAAATCATAAGTTTTTGTGCAACCATAATTCTCATTGTTTTGAAATCGCTATAGTAGGCAATAGACATTACCGGCGCACAGACTCTACTTGTCGAATAATAATCATCTATGATCCATCATGCTAGCTCACTAACCTTATTTCGATTTTAAAACAAGTATCCGAATTGGTCTCGATTTCGGAATAGCCACTTTACACGTAATTACAACTTTTTCTTTCCATTAACAACACTTTTACACTTACACTTTACGTAACGAAATGATCGCAAAATATTTAACACTAGACGAATACTTCGCACACAACAGTATAAAAATGTACAGTTAATATTTGTGGAGCATAACGGATTTAATATAAAGAGAAAACTTACTGGGTGTTGTAAGCGACGCGCACCGCTAGCGAGCGTACACCGACTAAGTGTGTTGTATAACTACACCTGTCAGTTCACGAGTGAATTGCGTGAATTCACTACCTGCTTATAATTTCACGTTAATTGGAACTTTAAAATAATGAAAACAATAATTATTGTTATATAGAAACAATATTTAATCAATCGAATCTCGTTTTTCGTGACTTTACCGCCCGATCTCCGTTCATGAATGAATCGAAATTATATAATATACAACATGGTTTGTGGGAAAGTGTAGTAGTTGCGCAAATGGAACTGGCTCACGATCTCGGCGGCTCGATGACAAGCATCTAATTGCGTCTATAAAATATTTGAGGTTTGATATAATCTACGTCCGTCACAGTACTATTGTTTCCAGTGTTTCCCAATTAGTGGCTCTCGTACCCACAGAGGTACGTGAAGTTGCAGGGGTACGCGCGGCACTCTACACTTATATTATAAAGAGGAAAGATTTGTATTTTTTAACCGACTTCCAAAAAAGGAGGAGGTTTCTCAATTCGACCGTATATATGTTTTTTTGTATGTAACGACTTAACTCAAAAAGTACTGGGAAGTTTTTAAAAATTCTTTTTTCATTAGAAAGCTACATTACCACTGAGCAACATAGGCTATATAAAAACCAATTGCTGTTTCTTTAGTCTCGCTAAAACTCGAGATCAGCTGAACTGATTCGGCTATTTTTGGTCTTGAAATATTCGTGGAAGTCCCAGGAAAGTTTACACGGTTTCCATGCCCAACGAAGTGGGCACGGGTCAGCTAGTCAGTAATATAATAATAATAATATCTGTGGACGCTTCACACCACGCAAATCTGGCCCCGTGCTAAGTATCCAAAGAACTTGTGTTGCAGGTACCAGACAACGGAAATATATTTATAATACTTTTATACCATACACATATTTAAGATTTGTATTATATTATACACAAAATTTAATATACATCCATGACCCAGGAACATTGAAAACTTTTTGTTCCCTCGGCGGGATTCGAACCCGCGACCTCTCGCTCAAGCACCAACACGCTCAACCACTGGGCTACGGAGGTCAACGAATCAATTATCAGCAACAATTTACAAAGTACTAGTTTATAACGATACGATACGGTATATTATGTTATAAATACTTTTTAATGTATACCTAATTTCTACGATATTTTGAAGTGGTACGCAGCCAAAAATAACTCGTTCTCCATAAAATAGTAAAAAGGTGTGGAATATTTCATAGTCCTCCGTCCGCGCTATATTCGCAAAAGGGGATACAAAGTTTTTGCTCTACATAATATTATTATGTACATAATATGTATCAATTCAATGTGATCTTAGCATTAAGCTTTGTTTACCTAAACCATGGCCTGCCGGCACCTGCCTGGCACCACCTGTTCTCTGCGTCCTTGAAAAAGTCGATGCAGAGGGTTCAGAACCGCGCGCTGCGCTGAACCGCAGGTGCCCCGTGGTTCGTGAGGAACACCACCATCGCGCGAGATCTGCACGTTGAGAGCGTGGAGGCGTTTGTGACGCACCGTGCTACCAATCTGTTTGCGCGAGCGGACGCCTCGCGCCTTACCGAGCTGGCTGACCTGGCGCCCTGGCATGCGCGCCCGCCGGACCGCCTGCGTCTGCCTCGAGACGCCATCCTCGAAGAGGAACACATGACGGAGTCATGAGCCCGTCACACCACGAAGAGGAGGAGCTAAGACGACACCACACCATTGTGGCTGTTACTTGCTGCTTCGGCAACTCTATGCCGGAGCAGCCATTTTTATTTTCGCTTTAAAATGCAAATTTCCTTCCACGTCTGGCGATAAAGCACGGGTGGAAGTTACCTTTTAACTTTTCCCTTTTCCTTTCCCGCGGGCGATTGTTTCCCCCAGCGATGAATTCCCGTGCACGTGGAGGAGTGGTCTCAAACACGATCCTCGGCCCCCGGGGTCTAGGACTCCACAGCCGGAAGGTATAGTCGCTGCTGGTCACAGCCGTCCGCGTACGTGCTGATTTGCTAGGATCTGTTGGAGGCCGTGGTTCTCCACTCGGGGTCCTCCCGATTAATCGAGGACTTCCGTCGGGTGTGAGATTACATCGATGCGATACATGGCCTGCCATCCCATACAATCTATGGTAAATACAAAAAAATGCAGTAGATGTCACTACTATTAACGTTTGTAAATTATAAAATGGCGGTTTCCGGAATGTGCCTGGAAATCGAAAAAAACTAAAATAGCCAGTCGAATTGCCAGTATTAGGGTGATACCATTTTCTAGTACGAGGTCGTGTGTCTCTGTTACATATCTACTTTGTGCCTAAATATATAATGCCTTCAATTTAAATGTCGCGTATTCATTATAGTGTTTAGATAATAGATTACATATATAGCTATAAAAAATCCGTTCCAAAATAATTAGTCTTATTTCCTCACCTAGACCTGAGACATTCCATTTCTTCATGTATACTTACCTGTACCGCTCATAAATGACAGCGTAGCGCTTAGAATAATTATCTTATAGGATATAGTTACAACCTATAAGCGAACAAATAATAATTATAATAGCTCCCTTCACCGATTTCGGTGCCGGTAGCCGATTTCATTGAAACCAGGCCAGCTACGCAGGAGTTATTTTATAGTGCCCAAGTGTGTGCGCAATACTAAAAGACACTCTCTCTCTTCCTTTTAATCGCATAACCCAGTGGGAGGCGAGAGAACAGGCGCAGCACCAACTTTTTACATGCCCATTCGACGCATGAATCATCTTTCTTGTCAGACAATCAGGTGATCAGCCTGCATTGTCTAACCAAACTTGAAAACAACATTTTTTGTTGTTCCAACGCGGGATACGAACCCACGACCTCCGGGTCGAGAGCGAAGCTCAGAACCACTAGACCACGGAGGCGAAGAAATAAGCGTTATTCACGTTGGGTCACTTCATAGTTTAATTTTGTCTATAGCTTGTAGTCTATAATAGCAGGTAGAGTTGTCTATTTAACGAACTGCAGGCTTACTCCCGACACAATCGAGAAGCGAATCAGTTCGATCTCAACGGCTTTTGGTATTTTACTTCGAAACTAATCAGGATTAAGAAAATC